>CM062374.1:16269450-16869450 GCA_031216125.1 Dalbergia cochinchinensis | reverse complement strand
CGGAGCCAAAAAAGGATCTAAAACGTAAGTTCTAGAACCCCATAATTGTAAACTTATAATTCTGCCCTTAAAGAATGGTGCTGCCCAGATTTAATAAAGAGTATAAATGACAGTAGGGTTTGTTAGAAGAGAATCCTTATGTGCATAAGAGGTTGATAGAGAATGATGGAATAATTACATCTCAAGTTAAGGCCCTTGAGGGTCAAAGCATAAGATACCATAGGATCAAGAGCATAATGAGTTTCAATGTTACTTGTGAACGTATAAGAATGATTATGTGAATGCATGGAATTATGATGGAGGATGTATGTTTGATTGACTTATGTGGCATAAAGTAAATTTGGAAGAAATCTGGCATGCTGCTTTTATGCTGCCGAATTTCTAACAAATTTGGGGACTTAGAAAGATTTTGAAAAACCTATGAGATTTTATTTATGAGGTACTAAGATGAGTTCTCGGATGACACCGGTTCGGCCGAGCACCTCCAGAGAACTCATGTAACATTGGTACCAAGATGTATTCTTGGGTGACACCGGTTCGGTTGAGCACCCTCAAGAAATGCCCCCTAGCCCATACTGGATAAGTCGGGATTATGTTTATGATTATGACACGCTTATCGGGATTGATAAGTAAGAACTAGTGACAACTAGTTAAGGTATGAGCTCATAACCTAGAGATGTGACACGTTCTGGGTGACACCGGTTTGGCCGTGCACCCCCAGAATGATTGTCTTTTAGGGTGGCCCATGAGGAAGAAAAGTATGATGATTATGTCACGAAGTTTTCCCATACAAGATTTCAATTGCCACTTTATGCCACTATTATAATGTTCTTATTGTTATGAGTACTATTCTTGCATTGAGTAGAGCCATGCATACATTCTTTAATATGTTGCATCCATGACATTAAGAATCATACTAAAATGAATGGACCTTGGCTAACTCTGTTTCAAAAGCTTAAACGTGGACTTAATGCATGCTCACTTATTTTGTATACTAAACCCAAGGTTCCTGAGGATGTAGATGATGACACCTAGGTAATAGGAGGCCCTACTGAGATTCTTTAGCAAGATTCTCACTTCCTCTATCTCTTTTCTTTCCATCACGTCTTCAGATGGCGACATTCGTAGTTTTTGTGGACACCACGACGTGTGAGGTGCACTATGATCTGGAGCATGGATCATACCATTTTAAGGGACAGTGCACGGTGCGAGTCTTCATGTTCATTGGACGTCCCTTCGCTCACCCCGTACATACCCATCGCTTCTCCCCCACAGCACCCTATGGCGATGACGAGCTGGTTTTTGAGCGCGTGCGCACGCATGCACACCGCCACCTCAGCCATGCATGACTATCCCGACACGTGCCCCAGATATACTTCTCGGAGACCGACCCGTCGAAGGACCCGCCAACCCAGCCGTACAGTGAGAGTTCCGCCCCCACTCCACCACTGATGAGAGAGGACAATAAGGACACTGTGACTCAGCCTCGGCTAGCATGACAACAGTAGATGCGGCCACATCGTGGGGGTCACTCTCGATCCCCACTTCGCCTTTACACGCCGGAGGAGCTTGCCCAGTTTGCCGAATATGTGCCTCACTCGCAAGACGGATGTCAGTAGGCGATGGCAGATGACCGATGGAGTACCCGGGTAGTGCACACACCACTTAGATGAGGATAAACCTTCTTTTGTTTAGAGGTTATCTCTTTAGTTGCACTTGGGTAGGGGAGTTTGCTTTTATGCTTTCCATTGCACTTTCCTTGTATTTTCTCTTTGATGAATTCATTTCCTATTGTACTAAACTAAATCCCACTCTTCATAAGTAGGCATATCATATTATATAAATATGTAATTTGTCACACCCTAAAAATTATCTAAAAATTAATTTGAGCTTTATCAATCATAATTTCAAAAATTTGATAGTTTGAACAATGATGAGGATAATCCAACAGATTTGTAAAAAAAAAAAATGTGAATAGTAACTTGCGGGCCCCACAGGCCCCTCGGGACAACCGAAACCCTAGAATTGGGACCCGGAGATGCCAAAAATTGAGAAATTATATGATTATGGTTACAAATAGGTAGAAATAAAGATTTTATACTCGAAATTATTTTTCAGGCAATGTTTGATTTCTCAGGTACACTGTTTTACCTGTTTAGTAAAATTTCGGTGTGCGATTTTGACACTGTAAAAGATATTTATTCTACAAGTTAAAGAGAGCCGCTTATCTTGAGCCAAGTGGCTAACCAAGATTCATTGTTTGACCAACAAACCAAATCTTAGCCATCCATTTTTCTTACTTTGGTCAAAGATCATTCAATTATATAATATAATACTCATTCTTTTATATATAACAAGATTACCACAAGCCAAGCTTCTTCAAGAAGCTCAAAATTTCATGCATCATGCTGTAAGGAGAAGGAAACCAGGTTCCTCCATGTCCAAGAGCTTAAACTTCACTTCAAATGCCAGAAACACTGGCCTAGAGTTGATAAAACACTAAATTTCCTTCACTAAACTTATTCTACACATCAATACCTACAAATCTAACTGATTGAAATCTCAAATCCTCACCTTAATACCTCATTTCCCCACTGCCTAAGGAAGGGTTAGGTGCTGTTTGGGAGGCTTGAAGTGAAGAAAAATCATTTTTGAAAGATCCCTTGGAGTTAGAAGCCTTAAAGCTTCACAAGTAGGGTTTTCTTTGACCTTTTCTTTCCAATTTTATGCTGGACTTTTCTGATTATGTTTGGTTTGAAATTTCTAGATATATTGGTTGATAATATGATGATATTGATGTGTTAATTTTGGTGGAGTGTTTGGGGTTGTGGAAAAATCATTTTTATGAAATGAGATTCTGAAGTGGTTTGCTGGATTTTCGGTTTTCCTGCTGGCAGTGATTGTTCACAAATTTTCTGAGGGAGTTGTGGGTTTTTTCATGAGCTATACAAATTATATTGAAGGTAACATCCTAGGATAGTTCCATGAAATTTCTTGAGCTCTGGTTTTGATTCCTAATGCCTTGAAAAATTCAAGAACCGAAGTTGTAAATATGCTGCCTGAAATGTTGAATCTGAAGCTGTGAACTTGTGACATTTTATTAACCTAGTAAATGATCGAATTATGAGCTGAAAGTTTTACAGGATATTAAGGACATATTGAAGTCCAATCCTGAATTTTTATATGATTTTATATGATCATTTGGTAGGGTAATAAAATTGTAAACTATGGCTGTTGGCTGTAAATAGGGTGTTTCTAATCTCTGAAGTTGTCTAATTTTTTTGACATATTTAGAGAATTATTTTTGTTATGAAATTTTTATGGAACCTTGTGGATACATTGAGGTGTCATTGAGAATTTTTATAGCATTTTAATTGGTCATTTGGTATGAGAAATAAATTGTACTACTTGAGTGAAAAATCTGCCAATATGCTGAAGTTGTGATGATGCCTTGGATTAGTGACCTAATGGCATTTGGTTCAAGTTGATGTGTATGAATGCATGCCATGGACTTCCAAGATTATGTTATGAGGAATGAATGAATGATATATATATAGGTTTGAAGTATTATGAGATCTGAGAATTATGTTCATGCATATAGAAATGTTATACATGTATATGTGAGCTTCAGGATGATGTATGTGCTAAGTGAACAATGAAGTCCCCTTTAGTATAAAAAGGGCACGAAGAGGTCCCCAGTAGGGCACGAAGAGGTCCCCAATAGGGCACAAAGAGGTCCCTATCAGGGCAAGGAAAAGTCCCCTTTATTATGTCAAGGGCACGAAAAGATCATTGTAATTGCCATATGTATATGTATATCTTGTTAAATTATTGGTCTTGAAGGAATTTCTATGATCTTGAATGTCATGAAATACATGTTTTAAGTGACTGAATAATAAAAGTAACCTACTTCAAAAGTATGATTTGGAACTTTAAAAATAAACTGTTATTATTTAATGCATGACCACCTTTTCTAAATAAACCGAAGTGGCTGGGGCGATGACGATGACATTATGATTGTGTAATTGGGGAGTTACTCTACTGAGAATTTTAGAATTCTCACCCCTATGTGTTCCCAAGAACAAGGAGGCTACTTTATGAAAGGAAATCGGATTTACAGTAGTTTACAGCTGAAGTTTGTACAGACTGTACTTAGTCATATGCTTATCTCTATATTTATAATAGAGACCGGATGTGTAGTAAAGCTCATAGAAGAGCTTCCTTTTGTACTTAACCTTGTAATCAATAAATGTTTGTTTCTTAGTCGTATATGTTAATAGAACTACGATTTAGTTACTTCACTATTCAATCGAACTTGCTATAAATATTTAAGAAAGGTCCGTTAATTTATAAGTAACAACTTCTCAAGTATGATGTTATGACCTAAAAATCATGTTGTACTCGGGAGGATGTTACACAGTTCGGTTTTATTGTGATGTGCCTTTACTTACTTTATGTTATGATGTTATGAGATGCTTGCTTTATTTCCTTTCATACTTTATTGTTCATCATGTCGTGCGACTCTCACTTTGCTTTTATAATTCAATAAAAAAAATTTATCAGTATTTCCACTAAGTATTTTAAAGTAATAAGGAAACTATGACGTAACAGACTAATGGTTAACCTAAATATGTTCTAAAGTATTGGGTTAAAAATTAGGATGTTACATTCTTCCCTGAGCTACACAGTTCCTTCCCCTCTCTCTGCCACCTCCAACCACCACTACTGCTCTCGATCTAAAACCTTCCATTCTTCAGTGCCATGGCTCCTCCTCCCCATGTGGCCTCTGTCTACCACAGCCACCGATCTACCAGCACCGCTGCGGTCTCCTCCCTCTGCTAGTCTTCCTCACACTACCGAACCACTGGAGGTGAATAGGGGAGTTGGGTCTAGAAAGTGTGAACGAAAGGATGCGGTTCCATGAACATCCACGAGCAATATAACATCCTAATTTTTAACCCAATACTCTAGAACATATTTAGGTTAATCATTAGTCTATTACATCATAGTTTCCTTTTTACTTTAAAATACTTAGCGGAAAATAGTGGTAAATTTTTTTGAATTATAAAAGCAAAGTGAGAGCCGCGCGACACGATAAGCAATGAAGCATGTAAGGAAATAAAGCAAACATCTCATAAACATCATAACATAAAGTAGGTAAAGGCACATCACGATAAAACTAAACTGCATATATATATAATACGATATGCCCACTTATGAAGAGTGGGACTTAGTTTGGTACAACATGAAACGAATACATCTAAAAAGAAAATACAAAGGAAATTGCGATGGAAAGCATAACAGCAAACTCCCCTACTTATGTGCAACTAAAGGGATAACCTCTAAACAAAAGAAGGTTTATCCTCATCTAAGTGGTGTGTGCACTAGCTTGGGTACTCCATCGGTCATCCGTTACCTCCTACTGACGTCCATCCCACGAGCGAGGCACATACCCAGCAAACTGGGTGAGCTCTTTTGACGTGTAAAGACGAAGCGGGGATCGGGAGTGACCCCTACGATGTGGCCGCATCTCCGGTTGTCATGCTAGCCGAGGCTGAGTCACGGTGTCCTCACTACCCTCTCTCATCAGTGGTGGAGTGGAGGCAGAGCTCTCGCTGTACAGATGGGTAGGCGGGTCCTCCTACGGGTCAGTCTCCAAGAAGTATGTCTGGGGCACATAGTCAAGGTAGTCGCGCATGGCTGAAGCGGCGGTGTGCATGCAGAGCACTCTCTCGTTGCGTGTACGTGCGCACTCGAAAACCCTCTTGCCGTCACCGTAGGGTGCTGTCGGGGAAAAGCAATGGGTATGTACAGGGTGAGTGAAGGATCGTCCAATGAACATGAAGACATGAACTGTGCACTGACCCTCAAAATGGTATGATCCGTGCTTCGGATCATAGTGCACCTCCTACCTCAGGGTGTCCACAAAAACCACGAACGTCGCCATCTGAAGACGTGACGGAAAGAAAAGATAGAATGAGTGAGAATCTTGCTAAAGAATCTCAGTAGGGCCTCCTACTACCTAGGTGTCATCATCGACGTCCTCAGGAACCTTGGACGTTCATTTTAAGCTTTTAAAATTTAACCAAGGTCCATTCATTTTAGAATGAATCATAATGTCATGAATGCAATATAGTAAAGGATGTGTGCATGGCACTACTTAATGCAAGGACATCAATCATAACATCAAGAAGCATCATAATGGTGGCATAAAGTGGCAATTGAAATCCCATGTGGGGAAAACTTTGTGACATGATCATCATACTTTACATTCTCATGGGGCCACCCTAAAAGACATTCGTTCTGGGGGTGCTCGGCTGAACCGGTGTCACCCAGAACATGTCACATCTCTAGGTTATGAGCTCATACCTAACTAGTCGTCACTAGTTCTTACTTATCAATCCCGATAAGCGTATCATAATCATAATCCCTAGTACGGGCTAGGGGGCATTTCTTGGGGGTGCTCGGCCAAACCGATGTCACCCAAGAATACATCTTGGTACCGATGTCACATGAGTTCTTTGGAGGTGCTCGGCCGAACTGGTGTCATCCAAAAACTCATCTTAGTACCTCATATCATATAAAGAAAATCTCGTAGGTTTTTCAAAAACTTTCTAAGTCCCCAAATTTGTCAGAAATTTGGCAGCATAACAGCAACACACCGAATTTCTTCAAAATTTACTTTATGCCATATAAACAAATAGAACATGTATCCTCAATTATAAATTCATACACTTACATAATCATTCTCAAATAGAACATACATTCACATGTAACATTGAAACTCATTATGCTCTTGATCCTACGATATCATATGTTGTGACCCTTACAGGCCTTAAACTTGAGATGTAATTATTCTATCATTCTCTATCAACCTCTTACGCACATAAGGATTCTCTTCTAAAAAATCTAACTATCATTTATGTTCTTTAATAAATCTGGGCAGCACAATACTCAAAGGGTAGAGTTCTATATCTATGATTACGGGGTTCTAGAACGTACGTTTTAGACCCTTTCTCGGTTCCGTCTTCGCCTAAGGCGCTATAAATTAAATCTAAACCAATTATGAGGCATTCCTATGCCTAAGAACTAATTATAAATCATGTTTACCATATTATGAGGTTTCTGGATAGAATCCATAAATTAAATATTCTAAAATTTCTAGGATTGCACTTTTACGATTTTCTAGTTACTAGTTTCTCTATAGGTGCTAAAATTTAATCCTACCTCAAATGTAACCAAATTTTTCATGATTAATCAATCCTAAACTGATTGTTATCATACTAAAACAGTTTTGGCATTGATTAGGATTGAAAGTGTAACACCCCGATTTCTCTGTCCGAGGGAAATGACCAAAATGCCCCTGAGGTCATTTCCTGACCCGAACTCGAGGGTAACCAACTTGGTCATCCTCGAAGGGTTAACTCAATGTTTGAAGGGGATTGAATGGCCTTTGAATGCTTCCGGAAGCGAAAATTTCGTTTTCCGCAGTTTCGGGTCAAAATGACCAAAATACCCCTACAGCGTTTTTACGCGGGTAAACGTGCCGTTTGAGCCCGAAACTTTCCCCAGAGGTTTAAAAACATGTTTTCATGTGTCTAGAGGTCTCTGTTCAAGTCCCGGTGGTCCCGGGCAGTTTTAGTGCAAAATTACGATTTTGCCCCTAGAATAGTATTTTTGAGCTTAATGACGTAATTAAGCAAACCTAAGCAATGCTAGGCTCTAAACGAAGATTAATTTATTTCCCTAATTAATCTAGAGTCAAAATAATTTATTAAAGTTAATTAGAACCTAAAATTGCTTAGATTAAACTTAAATCCCTTTTTAGAACTCAAGATTCCTAGTCTTGGAATCTTGAATAGTGTTTTCTCTCTCCATTTCCTTAAATCAAGGAAATGTGTCTAGAGTTGTTTAGACTCTAAATTGAGGATTTAACTCACTAATGGTGCAAGACCACTCCTTAATTATGTCTAGACCACCTTAATTACCCAATTACCTTACCTAAACACTTTCTTACAAATTCCTAATCTTAAGCATAATCAAAGATACACCTAAACACAACTCTAAACCACAATTAAAATGCAAACTAATCCTCCCCATGGGCTGATGCATTTCGGCCACATCCTTCCCCATTGACCACATGTTTAATTATTTTCTCACTCAAAGAACCATGCTTGAGGCCATACCTTGAACCATACTTTGAATGTATGTTTTTCGGCCAAGTAGTGAGGATGGACTTCCAATGAGTTTTCATCTAGCTACTAGGACCAATAGCCTATGTTTTAAGTGTTCCTTAAAGTTTTACAATTCTTTATAAGGTTATGTCATTATAAGTTGTGATTCCAATCTCTTTTAGGGGATGGAATATGTTTTGGTCACTGACCTAAGGCTTCACTTAGCCTCTTGATGATTTAAAATGTCTTGCAAAGAGTTTTAGAAATTCTAGATTGATTCCAAGAGAAACTAGTTAACTTATGTACCTAGAAATGTCAATTTAACTTTCTTATTGAAGTTAAATGGTTTCGTTCTGACATGATGAGTATGATGCTGTATGATGATGTTTTGATGTGTTGGAATGTGTAAAAATATCATATGATGATGTAGAAGCGATCCTATGCATGATAGGTAAGAAACTAGCTAACTAGAAATACCGTAAAGCTAGAATTTAACATAGTTTTGACCCATTTGTTTATGGAACTTCTCCAAACTGTTTTAATGGGGACATAATCAGATTTAGATTGTTTAGACATGGAAAACTTGGTATCATTTGAGTTAGAATTGAATTCTAGCACCTATGGGGAAACTAGTAACTAGAAAACCGTAAAAATGCAAATGTAGAACTCTTAGAACATTTAATTTTCTGGATTCTGTCCAGCACCCTTACAACATGATAAACATGAATAATAATTAGTCCTTAAGCATAGGAATGCCTCATAATTGAGTTAGATTTAATACATAGCGCCTTCGGCGAAAACGGAACCGAGAAAGGGTCTAAAACGTAAGTTCTAGAACCCCGTAAATACAAGTTAGAGAAATTGTCCCATGCTTTTCAGATTTAAGTATGAACATGAGGATTAGGAATGATGTTTAAATTATGAGCCTTAGGTGCTTAAGAATATGAACGACGGATGTAGAGGACTATATCTCAAGATTAAGACCCGTAAGGGTCAAAGCATAAGCTACCGTAAGGGTAAGCGTTTGGATGTTTTATGATGATGCATGAAGTATGCTAATGATGATGATGTTATTCATATGAGGAATTTATGAGGTTATATGTTTATGTGGCATAAAGCAAATTTGGAAGGAAATTTGTAATGACCGCTTTGGCCAATTTCCGACAAATTTGGGGACTTAAAGAGATTTTGAAAATTAAGGTACTAAGATGGGTTCTAGGATGACACCGGTTCGGCCGAGCACCTCCATAGAACTCATGTGACATCGGTACCATTTTATACTCTTAGGTGACACCGGTTGGCCGAGCACCCCTAAGAGTTTTGCCCCTAACCCGCACTCGGATAGTCGGGATTTATGATACGCTTATCGTTAAGTGGTAAGTAAGAACTAGTGACGACTAGTTAAGGTATGAGCTCATAACCTAGATGTATGACACGTTCTGGGTGACACCGGTTCGGCCGAGCACCCCCAGTTCGATTGTCTTTTAGGGTGGCCCATGAGGAAGAGAAGTTTCATGATTATGATTATGTCACTAAGTTTTGTCCCATATGAATGTTACTATTGCCACTTTATGCCACCAAGAATGATGATGCTTGATATTATGTTTTATGTATGTGCATTAGGTAGTGCCATGCATACATTTTCTATTATGTTGCATTCATGACATTAAGATAATCTTAAAATGAATGGACCTTGGCTAACGTATATTTTGAAGTTTAAAATGAACTAAATGCATGTTCAGACTTTTCGCATAATTAAACCCAAGGTTCCTGAGGACGTAGATGATGGCACCTAGGTAGTAGGAGGCCCTACTGAGATTCTTTAGCAAGATTCTCACTCCCTCTATCTCCTTTCTTTCCGTCACGTCTTCAGATGGCGACGTTCGTGGTGTTCGTGGACACGCCGACATGGGAGGTGCACCATGACCCGGACCACGGGTCCTTCCATTTTGTGGGTCGATGCACGGTTAGAGTATTCATGTTCATGGGTCGACCCTTCACTCCCCCTGTACATTCCCATAGTTTTTCCCCCGTCTCACCTTTTGGCGATGACCTAGTGTTCGAGCGCGCACGTCCCCGAGAGGAGAGGCTACGCCGTACTCCACCTTCCGCATCCGCCGTCCGAGACTACCCCGAGTATGTGCCCCGTTGCCCATCGTCCTTCTCGGAGATGGATCCTTCCGAGGATTCGGCCACCCAGATACCCTCCGAGGGATCTTCCCCCACTATACCTATGGACTTCGGAGAGGATAGCGAGCCCACCGTGACTCAGCCGAGGCGTGCACGACGACCGGAGATGCGGCCATACCCTGGGAGTCATATTCGACCCCCACTCCGCCTTTTCACACCCGAGGAGCTCGCTCAGTTTCCCGGATGTCTGCCTCGATCACGAGATGGTCGCCAGTAGGAGGTCGAGGATGGCCCAAGTTAGAGCACACACCACATAGATAGGGATAAACCTTCTTTTGTTTAGAGGTTATCCTATTACATGCACTCGGGTAGGGGAGTAGATTATGTTTATGTTTGATGTTGTATTTCCTTTTATGTATTTCCCTTGTACTAAATTAAGACCCACACTTATAGGTGGGCAAGTTATATATATAAGGTGATTTTCAGTGATTTTCATGTTGTGCCTTATGTTATGATGTTGTGAGACATATGTTTACCATATATGGTTCACCGCTTATCGCATCACGCGGCTCTCACTTTCATTTCAAAAAAAAAATTACCCGTATTTTCCGCTAAGTAATTCAAAGTTAAATGAGAACTATGAAGTAACAAACTAATGATTAACCTAAATATTTTCTAGAGTATTGGGTTAAAAATTAGGATGTTACATTATGGTATCAGAGCAGTTCGATTCTCATGGAGCCTGAGGATTGGACTGACTATGCTTTCTAAAGCGTAGTACGATAGCTATGTCATGCGTAGAGCTTAGCTAGAGATAAGCTATAGGGTAGAAGTTCATGACCCTTTGTCTACTTGCGTGTGCCATGGTAACTAGCTCATCTTACATGGAATATTGAGCCTGATCACCTCAGTGTTTATTGTCTCATGTGTTTAGGGACCAATGGCACCAAGAAGACAACCTAGGACCCCGACCGAGGGGGACCAAAGCGATGCCACTGCTGCTGCCGTTCGTGACATGGCTAGGGCCATGGAACGAATGTTCGAGAGGATGAACCAACAAGGGAACACCGGACGTGCTCCCCCTACTGCCGAAATGATCGAGCAAGCAAGGTTTGGTGAGTTTCGCAAGGCGAACCCGCCAACCTTCCGAGGAGCCATGGACCCCGACCAAGCTGATGAGTGGATCAAAAACATGGAGAAGATCTACTCTGTGGTAGCTTGCTCGGAGGAGCAGAAAGTCACCTTTGCGGCCTATATGATGGAATCGGATGCCGAGTTTTGGTGGACTGGCACCCGAAGACTGCTAGAAGCTTCTGGTACCGCTGTCAATTGGGAGCTATTCAAGACCTACTTCTATGAGAAGTACTTCCCGGAGTCTGTAAGGAACGCAAAGGACATTGAGTTCATGCAACTGACCCAAGGAGGGTCTACTATCGCCCAGTACACGGTGAAATTCGAAGAGCTGATCAAGTTCTCTAGGGTGTTTCAAGGGAACCCTGACGAGGTATGGAAGTGCGTCAAGTATGAGGCCGGACTAACGGCAGAGCTCAACTATGCTGTGGCGCACATGGAGATTAGGGACTTTCCAACCCTAGTCAACAAGTGCCGGATCATGGAAGAGGGACAGAAGAAAATCAATGCTGCAAGGGCAGCACGGAACAAGGGGCTAGCACCTCAAGCCCCAAAATTCAAGCCCCAATATCCAAACCAATCCCGAAATCACTATAATCCCTACCAAACCAACCAGTTCAGACCACAACAACAACAAAGAACCCCCTTCCACCAACAACCCAAGCAGCCCTACCGACCACAATTCCAGAACAATAACAACCGCAACAACAACAACAACAACCGACAAGGAGGGTCGGGCGGCCCCCGAAACAACCAAGGAGGACCAAGTGGGCCTAAAAACAAGGCACCTCAAGGAACCCCCGCCCAAGCTATCCTAACCATGCTATGCCCCAAGTGCGGGAAGGATCATGGCAACCGTCCCTGCCTGGCGGGGCAGAATATCTGCTTCCGATGCGGAAAGCCTGGCCACTACGCCAACAACTGCACTAATGGGAGGCCAGCAAGCCAGAATTCCCGGCCGCAACACCAAGGGAGGGTCTTCACCCTCAATGTGGACGAAGCGGACACATCCAACGGTCTCATAGAAGGTAAGTGCGAAATAGATGGTAGAACCTTAATTGTACTATATGACTCGTGCAACACATTCTTTTATTTCATATGCTAGTGTCGAGGCTCTAAATTTGAAAACTTCCAAACTTCCTTTTGATCTTATTGTCTCTACCCCCACAAATCATCCTGTGAATACTTGTTATTGTTGCCTAAATTGTCACCTCACCACAGAAAATAGATCATATGTTGTGGATTTAATTTGTTTACCCATGAAAGGTATAGGAGTAGTTCTTGGCATGGATTGGCTTCACGCCAACCGTGTATTGTTAGACTGTGACACCAAAACAGTTATCTTTCCTTCTCCCCCTAGTGAAATAAGTCAACCTTTGAAACTCTATCTCAATGCCGTAGAGGTCCACTGTAGTGGGAAAAAGACTAAGGGATATGTTCTCCTAGCCGCTAGCGAAGTACACTTTGAGCAGAATCTAGAGAATATACCTATAGTGAGAGACTATCCCGAGGTATTTCCGGAAGATATACCCGAGTTCCCTCCCGAGTGAGAAGTGGAGTTCTCTATTGAGTTGGTTCCTGGAGCGGGACCAATCTCCATTGCCCCCTATAGAATGTCACCCCTAGAACTAGCCGAGCTTAAAACCCAACTTGAGGAACTTTTAGAGAAAAGCTTCATAAGACCTAGTGCTTCACCATGGGGAGCCCCGGTCTTGTTTGTGAAAAAGAAGGACGGTAGTATGAGGTTGTGCATAGATTATAGGCAATTAAATCGTGTGACAGTGAAAGACAAATACCCTTTGCCTAGGATTGATGATCTCATGGACCAATTGAGAGGAGCGGTAGTGTTTTCCAAGATCGACCTAAGGTCAGGATACCACCAAATTAGAGTGAGAGATCAAGATATACCAAAGACCGCCTTTAGAACTCGGTATGGACACTTTGAGTTCGCGGTGATGTCTTTTGGGTTGACAAATGCTCCTGCAGTATTTATGGATTACATGAATAGGATCTTTATACCCTCTCTAGATCAGTTCGTGGTCGTTTTCATAGATGATATACTCATCTATTCGAAGACCCACGAGGAGCATGAGCGACATTTGAGGATAGTTTTGGAAATTTTGAAGGAGAAAAAGTTGTATGCAAAACTCTCTAAGTGTGAATTTTGGTTGGAGGAGGTCAAGTTTTTAGGGCACGTTGTGTCAAAAGGAGGCATAGCCGTTGATCCTAGTAAGGTAGAAGCCGTAATGAATTGGGATAGACCAACCACCGTGAATAAATACTGAGCTTTTGGGTTTAGCAAAGTTACTACCGTAGGTTTATCAGAGGATTTTCCCAGTTAGCCCTACCCTTGACCAAGCTCACTAGGAAAAATGCCCCGTTCGAGTGGAGCCCCGAATGTGAGAGGAGTTTCCAAGAGCTTAAGGAAAGGTTAACCACGACCCCAGTCTTAGTCTTACCTAGCCCCAATGTACCCTTCGAGGTATATTGTGATGCTTCGCGCAAAGGACTAGGGTGTGTGTTGATGCAAAATAGGCAAGTGGTAGCCTATGCATCCCGACAACTCAAGCCTCACGAGGCTAACTACCCCACCCATGACCTAGAGTTAGCCGCCGTAGTGTTTGCCTTAAAGATGTGGAGACACCATTTGTATGGTGTAAGGTTTGAAGTTTTCTCCGATCATAAGAGTCTCAAGTACCTCTTTGATCAAAAGGAGTTAAACATGAGGCAAAGAAGGTGGATGGAATTCCTTAAGGACTACGATTTCGGTTTAAGTTACCACCCCGGCAAGGCTAATGTAGTCGCCGACGCCTTGAGCCGAAAGTCGTTACACCTGTCCCACATGATGATCAAAGAAGTTGAGTTGATAGAGAAATTTAGGGATATGAATCTAGGGATGTTAGCAACCGATAGAGGGATAAAGATGTGCTATCTTAGTGTGACAAGTGGATTTAAGCAGAGAATCATGTTAGCACAATGAGAGAATGAGGAGTTCGAGGAGATCATAGATGCTGTTAAGGCGGGAAAGTTGAAAGGTTTCGAAAGAGGTGAAGATTGGATATGGAGGTTCGAAGGGAGGATCTGCGTACCCCAAGATGGTGACCTCCGAGAAAAGATCTTGGAGGAGGCTCACAAAAGCTATTTCACTATCCATCCCGGTGTTACCAAGATGTACCAAGACTTGAAAAAGATGTTTTGGTGGCCCGGAATGAAGAAGGATGTAGTCGCCTGGGTTAGTAAGTGCTTGGTATGTCAGAAAGTGAAAATCGAGCACCAAAAACCTTCAGGTTTGTTGCAACCCCTGTCAATCCCCGAATGGAAGTGGGAATGCATATCTATGGATTTCGTGACAGGATTGCCTAAGACACAAGCTGGCCATGATGCTATATGGGTGATAGTGGATCGACTAACCAAGTCGGCACACTTTCTACCTATTAGAGTGACATACTCCTTAGATAAATTGGCTCAGTTATACATCCAAGAGATCGTAAGATTGCATGGAGTACCGTCGACGATAATCTCGGATAGAGATCCGCGGTTTACGTCGCCGTTTTGGGGAGCCTTTCAAAAGGCGTTTGGTTCAAAGCTATGCTTAAGCACTGCTTACCACCCACAAACAGACGGACAATCTGAAAGGACGATCCAAACCCTAGAGGATATGCTAAGAGCCTGTGTGTTAGACCAAAGGGGAAGTTGGGATAGGTACTTGCCTTTGATCGAGTTTGCGTATAACAATAGTTATCACGCAAGCATCGGTATGGCACCGTACGAGGCATTGTATGGAAGGAAGTGCCAATCACCTTTGTGTTGGTACGAGCCTGGGGAGCAAAGTGTCTTAGGACCCGATGTAGTGAGGGAAACGACGGAACAAATCAAGAGGATCCGGGATAGGATGCTCACTGCTCAAAGTAGACAAAAGAGCTATGCGGACAAGCGGCGCAAGCCCTTGGAGTTCGAGGAGGGAGAACATGTGTTCCTTAGGATTACCCCCACTACAGGCATAGGGAGAGCCATGAAAGTCAAAAAGTTGAGCCCCCGATTCCTTGGTCCTTTCCAAATTCTTCAAAGGATAGGAACAGTTGCCTACAAAATAGCCTTACCCCCTAATCTTTCTAATCTCCATGACGTCTTTCACGTCTCTCAGCTAAGGAAGTATGAGTCCGACCCTAGCCACGTTTTAGAGCCAGAGCATGTTCAGTTAAGGGACGACCTAACTTTCAATCTTCCCCCTACGAGAATCGTGGACCGCGGAGTCAAGCAGCTGAGGAACAAGTCTGTTCCTTTGGTGAAAGTAGCATGGGGACGCGACAAGTCTGAAGAATTCACATGGGAGCTAGAGACAGAAATGCAAGACAAGTATCCCGAGCTTTTCCAAGGTAACGAATTTCGAGGGCGAAATTCTTTTTAAGGAGGGGAGTAATGTAACACCCCGATTTCTCTGTCCGAGGGAAATGACCAAAATGCCCCTGAGGTCATTTCCTGACCCGAACTCGAGGGTAACCAACTTGGTCATCCTCGAAGGGTTAACTCAATGTTTGAAGGGGATTGAATGGCCTTTGAATGCTTCCGGAAGCGAAAATTTCGTTTTCCGCAGTTTCGGGTCAAAATGACCAAAATACCCCTATAGCGTTTTTACGCGGGTAAACGTGCCGTTTGAGCCCGAAACTTTCCCCAGAGGTTTAAAAACATGTTTTCATGTGTCTAGAGGTCTCTGTTCAAGTCCCGGTGGTCCCGGGCAGTTTTAGTGCAAAATTACGATTTTGCCCCTAGAATAGTATTTTTGAGCTTAATGACGTAATTAAGCAAACCTAAGCAATGCTAGGCTCTAAACGAAGATTAATTTATTTCCCTAATTAATCTAGAGTCAAAATAATTTATTAAAGTTAATTAGAACCTAAAATTGCTTAGATTAAACTTAAATCCCTTTTTAGAACTCAAGATTCCTAGTCTTGGAATCTTGAATAGTGTTTTCTCTCTCCATTTCCTTAAATCAAGGAAATGTGTCTAGAGTTGTTTAGACTCTAAATTGAGGATTTAACTCACTAATGGTGCAAGACCACTCCTTAATTATGTCTAGACCACCTTAATTACCCAATTACCTTACCTAAACACTTTCTTACAAATTCCTAATCTTAAGCATAATCAAAGATACACCTAAACACAACTCTAAACCACAATTAAAATGCAAACTAATCCTCCCCATGGGCTGATGCATTTCGGCCACATCCTTCCCCATTGACCACATGTTTAATTATTTTCTCACTCAAAGAACCATGCTTGAGGCCATACCTTGAACCATACTTTGAATGTATGTTTTTCGGCCAAGTAGTGAGGATGGACTTCCAATGAGTTTTCATCTAGCTACTAGGACCAATAGCCTATGTTTTAAGTGTTCCTTAAAGTTTTACAATTCTTTATAAGGTTATGTCATTATAAGTTGTGATTCCAATCTCTTTTAGGGGATGGAATATGTTTTGGTCACTGACCTAAGGCTTCACTTAGCCTCTTGATGATTTAAAATGTCTTGCAAAGAGTTTTAGAAATTCTAGATTGATTCCAAGAGAAACTAGTTAACTTATGTACCTAGAAATGTCAATTTAACTTTCTTATTGAAGTTAAATGTTTTCGGTTCTGACATGATGAGTATGATGCTGTATGATGATGTTTTGATGTGTTGGAATGTGTAAAAATATCATATGATGATGTAGAAGCGATCCTATGCATGATAGGTAAGAAACTAGCTAACTAGAAATACCGTAAAGCTAGAATTTAACATAGTTTTGACCCATTTGTTTATGGAACTTCTCCAAACTGTTTTAATGGGGACATAATCAGATTTAGATTGTTTAGACATGGAAAACTTGGTATCATTTGAGTTAGAATTGAATTCTAGCACCTATGGGGAAACTAGTAACTAGAAAACCGTAAAAATGCAAATGTAGAACTCTTAGAACATTTAATTTTCTGGATTCTGTCCAGCACCCTTACAACATGATAAACATGAATAATAATTAGTCCTTAAGCATAGGAATGCCTCATAATTGAGTTAGATTTAATACATAGCTTTCAAGTAAAACGGAACGAGAAAGGGTCTAAAACGTAAGTTCTAGAACCCCGTAAATACAAGTTAGAGAACTTGTCCCATGCTTTTCAGATTTAAGTATGAACATGAGGATTAGGAATGATGTTTAAATTATGAGCCTTAGGTGCTTAAGAATATGAACGACGGATGTAGAGGACTATATCTCAAGATTAAGACCCGTAAGGGTCAAAGCATAAGCTACCGTAAGGGTAAGCGTTTGGATGTTTTATGATGATGCATGAAGTATGCTAATGATGATGATGTTATTCATATGAGGAATTTATGAGGTTATATGTTTATGTGGCATAACGCAAATTTGGAAGGAAATTCGGTGTAATGACCGTTTTGCCCGCCGAATTTCCGACAAATTTGGGGACTTAAAGAGATTTTGAAAATTAAGGTACTAAGATGGGTTCTAGGATGACACCGGTTCGGCCGAGCACCTCCATAGAACTCATGTGACATCGGTACCATTTTATACTCTTAGGTGACACCGGTTCGGCCGAGCACCCCTAAGAGTTTTGCCCCCTAACCCGTACTCAGATAGTCGGGATTTATGATACGCTTATCGTTAAGTGGTAAGTAAGAACTAGTGACGACTAGTTAAGGTATGAGCTCATAACCTAGATGTATGACACGCTCGGGTGACACCGTTCGGCCGAGCACCCCCAGTTCGATTGTCTTTTAGGGTGGCCCATGAGGAAGAGAAGTTTCATGATTATGATTATGTCACTAAGTTTTGTCCCATATGAATGTTACTATTGCCACTTTATGCCACCAAGAATGATGATGCTTGATATTATGTTTTATGTATGTGCATTAGGTAGTGCCATGCATACATTTTCTATTATGTTGCATTCATGACATTAAGATAATCTTAAAATGAATGGACCTTGGCTAACGTATATTTTGAAGTTTAAAATGAACTAAATGCATGTTCAGACTTTTCACATAATTAAACCCAAGGTTCCTGAGGACGTAGATGATGGCACCTAGGTAGTAGGAGGCCCTACTGAGATTCTTTAGCAAGATTCTCACTCCCTCTATCTCCTTTCTTTCCGTCACGTCTTCAGATGGCGACGTTCGTGGTGTTCGTGGACACGCCGACATGGGAGGTGCACCATGACCCGGACCACGGGTCATTCCATTTTGTGGGTCGATGCACAGTTAGAGTATTCATGTTCATGGGTCGACCCTTCACTCCCCCTGTACATTCCCATCATTTTTCCCCCGTCTCACCTTTTGGCGATGACCTAGTGTTCGAGCGCGCACGTCCCCAAGAGGAGAGGCTACGCCGTACTCCATCTTCCGCATCCGCCGTCCGAGACTACCCCGAGTATGTGCCCCGTTGCCCATCGTCCTTCTCGGAGATGGATCCTTCCGAGGATTCGGCCACCCAGATACCCTCCGAGGGATCTTCCCCCACCATACCTATGGACTTCGGAGAGGATAGCGAGCCCACCGTGACTCAGCCGAGGCGTGCACGACGACCGGAGATGCGGCCATACCCTGGGAGTCATATTCGACCCCCACTCCGCCTTTTCACACCCGAGGAGCTCGCTCAGTTTCCCGGATGTCTGCCTCAATCACGAGATGGTCGCCAGTAGGAGGTCGAGGATGGCCCGAGTTAGAGCACACACCACATAGATAGGGATAAACCTTCTTTTGTTTAGAGGTTATCCTATTACATGCACTCGGGTAGGGGAGTAGATTATGTTTATGTTTGATGTTGTATTTCCTTTTATGTATTTCCCTTGTACTAAATTAAGACCCACACTTATAGGTGGGCAAGTTATATATATAAGGTGATTTTCAGTGATTTTCATGTTGTGCCTTATGTTATGATGTTGTGAGACATATGTTTACCATATATGGTTCACCGCTTATCGCATCACGCGGCTCTCACTTTCATTTCAAAAAAAAAATTACCCGTATTTTCCGCTAAGTAATTCAAAGTTAAATGAGAACTATGAATTAACAAACTAATGATTAACCTAAATATTTTCTAGAGTATTGGGTTAAAAATTAGGATGTTACAGAAAGGGTTAAACACACGTTAAATTCCAACTTTACGATTTTTCTATGAAGCTAGTTTCTCTCCTAACATGCATAGAAGTGTTCCTACCTCATCATATATCATTTTCACACATTCTAACACATCAAAACATCATCATACAGCAACAAACACATCAAGGTAGAACCAAACTGTTCAAGTCCAAAAAGACACATAATTTGACATTTCTAAAGCATATAAGTTGCTAGTTTCCCTTGGAATCATTTTAGGACTTCTAAAACTCTTTGCAAACCATTTTATTTTATCAAGAGGCTAAAAACAACCTTAGGTCAGTGACCAATTTAATTCTTCTTTAGAAGAGGATTAAAATCATAAATCTTGTTGGTCATAACTTTATAAAACTCATCAAGCTTAAAGAAAATCCTAGAACATAGAAAGACTTTAAGGCCGAAATAGAAAGGCTTTGAGAATTAATTAGGTGATAATGCAAGTCTTGTTTTAATCTGAGTCCTTAGGTGATGACTTGAAAATAAAGATGCAAAGCAAGAATATAAATGTGAGTACAACCTCAAAATAAATATGCAAGTTCATTTATATCTTATTAGAGCTCATTCAAGACTTTAGAGGAACTTAAACCTTAACCCAAACTCATCATGACAAGATAAAGTGAGGTCTAGAGTTCTTAGAACTCAAGATAATATTCCTTAAAAATATAACCATAAATGAACTTTATAACACCTTTATGAAAACTCAAGCTTTAGAGATTTCTTTGTGGTGAACATAAAGTCACCAACTAGAACTGTCATCATCAAGCTATCATGAGGGTTCATCCAACAATTGTTGGCCGAAAATTTTAGAGAAAAAGAAAAAGAAAGAAACCGAAACTTAAGAGCAAGAAAGAACCATTTTGAAACTCTAGAGACTATGATCTTGATGATGTATTAATATTGACACCATGGGTCCTCATCATTGAATTCATGTAACCATTTTAAAACATCATCAAAGTTAAAGATTTCAAAGTTCAAGAAAGAAAGAACTATAAACATTTTTAACTCAAGAACAAAGATCAAGCTTTTGACGTTGTTCAAGTGATGAACATCATCATGAAACCCTCATCATGAAGCTCTTATTCCTTTGTTTTCAAGGGCTCAAGGCCAAAAGTGGAAAAGAAAGAGAAGAAGAAAAGAAGTTCCAAAAGATTTAAGAGAAACCATAAAACACATAACTAGATTAAGAACTTAAATGAAAGAAACACTTGAAAGAAAATCCCTACCAAGAGATTGGAGGTTTGAGATGAGTGAAGAGGATGAAGAACTTGAAGAACTTGGACACTTGAACTTTGAGAGAAAAAGAAAACTTTGAAGTGCTCTTTGAAAACTTACACTTGGCAAATGAACCCAAAATGATGCAAGTTTACCCAAGCATGCTATTTATAGAGAAATGAAACAAATGAGGGGTGTTTGGGGAGGGAATGCCTTCGGCCATTTACAGCCATAAGGAGGAGAAAAATATCTTCTCCAAGGCATGGTTCAAGACATGGTGGAAAGCATGGCTAGGTATAGGTTCAAGTATGGGTGCAAGTATAGGTCAAGTATGGTTTTTTGAGTGAGAAACAAATGAACATGTGATGTAAATGGGGGAGGAGGTGGCTGAAATGCATCAGCCATGGGGGAGGATTTCTTGCATTTTAATTGTGGTTTAGAGTTGTGTTTAGGTGTATCTTTGATTAGGATTAAGATTAGAAATTTGTAAGAAAGTGTTTAGGTGAGAAAATGGGTAGTCAAGGTTGTCAAGACATGTTTGAGGAGTGGTCTTGCATCATTAGTGAGTTATAAATTTATTTTAGTTTATAAACAACTCTAGACACAATTCCATGATTTAAGGAATTGGAAAGAGAAAATACTATTCAAAATTTCAAGATTGGAATCTTGAGTTTTAAATAGAGATTTAAGTTTAATCTAAGTAATTTTAGGTTTTAATTAATTTTAATAGCTTATTTTGACTCTAGATTAATTATCAAAATTAATTAATCTTCGATTAGAGCCTAATATTGCTTAGTTTTGCTTAATTACGTCATTAAACTCAAAAACACTATTCTAGGGGCAAAATCGTAATTTTGCACAAAAACTGCCCGGGACCACCGAGACTTAAACAAACGCTTTTAAATATGTAAAAACATTGTTTTAAACCTTCGGAGAAAGTTTCGGGCTTAAACGGCACCTTTACCCCCGTAGAAACGTTGTAGGGGTATTTTGGTCATTTTGACCTGAAACTGCAGAAAATGAGATTTTCGCCTCTGAAACCATTCAAAGGCCATCCAATCCCCTTCAAACATTGAGTTGGAGCTTCAAGGACTGTCGGGCCGGCCATCCTCGAATTTCAGGTAGAAAATCACCTCAAGGGCATTTTGGTCATTTTCCTCTCAGATAAAAATATCGGGGCATTACATTACTTCCTTCCTTAAAAAGAATTTCGCCCTCGAAATTTGTTACCTTATAAAAGCTCTGGATATTTCGTCTTCATCTCTGATTCTAGCTCCCATGTGAATTCTTCGGCCTTGTCCTGTCCCCATGCCACTTTCACCAAAGGAACGGACTTGTTCCTTAACTGCTTGACTCCGCGATCCACGATTCTTGTCGGCGACAGATTGAAAGTTAGGTCCTCCCTTAACTGTACATGCTCTGGCTCTAAGACATGGTTAGGGTCGGACTCATACTTCCTTAACTGGGAGATGTGAAAGACGTCATGGAGATTGGAAAGGTTAGGGGGTAAGGCTATTTTGTAAGCTACTGGCCCTACTTTCTGAAGGATCTCGAAGGGACCAAGGAATTGGGGGCTCAACTTTTTAACCTTCATAGCCCTTCCTATGCCTGTAGTGGGGGTGATCCTAAGGAACACATGTTCTCCCTCGTTGAATTCCAACGGCTTGCGTCGCCTATCCGCATAGCTCTTCTGTCTACTTTGAGCTGTAAGCATCCTATCCCAGATCCTCTTGATCTGCTCCGTTGTCTCCCTCACTATATCGGGTCCTAGCATGCTTTGCTCTCCAGGCTCATACCAACATAGAGGGGATTGATATTTTCGTCCATATAGGGCTTCGTAGGGTGCCATGCCGATGCTTGCATGATAACTGTTGTTATACGCAAACTCGATCAGTGGCAGGTACTTGTCCTAACTTCCCCTTTGGTCTAAAACACAGGCTCTCAACATGTCTTCTAGGGTTTGGATCGTTCTTTCTGATTGTCCGTCTATTTGTGTGTGGTAAGCTGTGCTCAAGTAGAACTTTGAGCCAAACGCCTCCCCAAAAACGTGACGTAAACCCGGATCTCTATCCAAGATTATCGTCGACGGTACGCCATGTAGCCTTACGATCTCTTGGATGTATAGCTGTGCTAATCTATCCAAAGAGTATGTCACTCTAATAGGCAGAAAGTGAGCTGACTTGGTTAGTCGATCCATTATCACCCATATAGCATTATGGCCAGCTTGGGTGTTAAGCAATCTCGTCACAAAATCCATCGATATGCACTCTCACTTCCACTCAGGGATTGACAGGGGTTGCAGCAAACCTGAAGGTTTTTGGTGCTCGATCTTTACCTTCTGACATACCAAGCACTTACTAACCCAGACGACTATTTCCTTTTTCAATCCGGGCCACCAGAAAATCCTTTTTAAATCCTGGTACATCTTGGTAACACCAGGATGGATAGTGAAATGGGTTTTGTGGGCCTCCTCCAAGATCTTCTCTCGAAGGTCATCATCTTGTGGCACGCAGATTCTTCCTTCAAACCTCCATATCTAATCAGAACCTTATTCGAAACCTTTTAGCTTTCCAGCCTTAACTGCCTCTATGGTTTCTCTAAATTCCTCACTTTCCCGTTGTGCTAGCATGACTCTCTGTTTAAACGCACTTGTCATGCTAAGATAACACATCTTCATGCCCTCGTTAGTCACAGACATCCCTAGATTCATATCTCTAAACTTCTCTATTAGCTCAACTTCCTTGACCATCATATGAGATAAGTGCAATGATTTTCAGCTTAAGGCATCGGCGACTACATTAGCCTTGCCGGGGTGGTAACTTAAACCAAAATCATAGTCTTTAAGGAACTCCATCCACCTCCTTTGCCTCATGTTTAGCTCCTTTTAATCAAAGAGATACTTGAGACTCTTGTGATCGGAGAAAACTTCAAACCTTACACCATATAAATGGTGCCTCCACATCTTCAAGGCGAACACTACGGCTGCTAACTCCAAGTCATGGGTGGGGTAGTTTGCTTCGTGCAGCTTGAGTTGCCTTGACGCATAGGCTACCACTTGCCTATTTTGCATCAACACACAGCCTAAACCCTTACCTGAGGCATCACAATATACCTCAAAGGATACATCAGGGCTAGGTAAAACCAAAACTGGGGTTGTGGTTAGCTTCTCCTTAAGCTCTTGAAAACCTTTCTCACACTCCGGACTCTATACGAAGGGGGTATTCTTCCTAGTTAGCTTGGTTAGGGATAGGGCAATCTGAGAGAAACCTTTGATAAACCTACGGTAGTAGCCTGCTAAACCCAAAAAGCTCCGCATTTCCATTACGGTGGTTGGCCTATCCCAATTCATTACGGCTTCTACCTTACTAGGATCAACGGCTATACCTCCTTTTGACATGACGTGCCCTGAAAACTTTACCTCCTCTAACCAGAATTCACACTTAGAGAGCTTTGCATACAGCTTTTTCTTCTTCAAGATCTCCAAACTATCCTTAAATGATGCTCATGCTCCTCATGGGTCTTCGAATAGATGAGTGTATCATCTATGAAAATGACCAAGAACTGATCTAAATAGGGTCTAAAGATCCTATTCATATAGTCTATAAATACCGCAGGAGCATTCCTCAACCCAAAAGACATCACCGTGAACTCAAAGTGTCCATACCGAGTTCTAAAGGTGGTCTTTGGTATATCTTGGTCTCTCACCCTAATCTGGTGGTATCCCGACCTTAGATCAATCTTGGAAAATACTATCACTCCTCTCAATTGGTCCATAAGATCATTTATCTTAGGCAAAGGGTACTTGTTTTTCACCGTTACACGATTCAATTGCCTATAGTCTATGCACAACCTCATACTCCCGTCATTTTTCTTAACAAACAAAATTGGGGCTCCCCAAGGTGAGGCACTAGGTCTAATGAAACTCTTCTTCAAAAGCTCCTCAAGCTGGGTTTTCAACTCGGCCAACTCTAAGGGTGACATCCGATAAGGGGCTATAGAGATTGGTCTCGCTCCAAGAACTAACTCAATGGAGAACTCGACCTCTCTTTTGGGAGGAAACTCGGGTATCTCTTCCAGAAATACCTCGAGATAGTCTCTTACTACCGGCATATTTTCTAGGTTTTGCTCAAAGTCTACCTCACTAGTGGCTAGGAGAACATATCCCTTAGTCCTTTCCCCACTACAATTGACTTCTACGACATTGAGGTAAAGTTTCAAGGTTTTACTAGTTTCGCTAGGGGGAGAAGGAAAAACAACTATTTTGGTGTCACAATCTAACAATACACGGTTGGCATGAAGCCAATCCATGCCAAGAACTATACCTATACCTTTCATGGGCAAGCAAATTAGATCTATGACAAAGGATCTATTTTCTGCAATGAGATGGCAATTTAAACAACAAAAACAAGTATTTACAGGACAATTTGTGGGCGTAGAAATAATAAGATCAAAAAGGAGTTTGGAAGTCTTTAAGTTTAGAGACTCGACACTAGCATACGAAATGAAGGAATCTGTTGCACCAGAGTCATAAAGTACAGTTAAGGTTCTACCATCTATTTCGCACTTACCTTCTATGAGGCCATTGGATTTTTTGGCTTCGTCTGCGTTGAGGGTGAAAACCCTCCCTTGGTGTTGTGGCCTGGGGTTCTGGTTCGTTGGCCTTCCATTGGAGCATCTATTGGCGTAGTGGCCGGGCTTTCCGCACTTGAAACAAACGTTCTGCCCAGCCAGGCAGGGATGGTTGCTGTGATCTTTCCCGTACTGGGGACACATCGTAGTCGGTGTGGGTCTGGCGAAGGCGACGGGGGCTCCTTGGGGTGCCTTATTCTTGGCCCTACTGGACCCTCCTTGTTGATTGTTGTTCTGGGGACCGCCCGACCCTCCTTGTCGGTTATTGTTGTTGTGGTTGTTGTTGTTTCAGTGGTTGTTGTACTGGAATGGGGGCCTGTGATGTTGCTTGGGTTGTTGGTGGAAGGGGGTTCTTTGTTGTTGTTGATGTAGCTTAAATTGGTCTGTGTAGTAGGGGTTGTAGTGAGTTCATGACTGGTTTTGTTGTTGCGGCTTGAACCTCGGGGCTTGCGGTCCCAACCCCTAGGTTCGTTCTGTTCTTGCAGCATTGATCTTCTTTTGTCCTTCCTCCATGATCTGGCACTTGTTGACTAGGGTAGGGAAATCCCTGATCTCCATGTGCGCCACGGCATAGTTCAATTCTGCCGTCAATCCGGCTTTGTACTTGACGCACTTCCACACCTCATTGGGGTTCCCTTGAAACACCAACGAGAACTTGATGAGCTCCTCAAACTTCGTCGTGTACTGGGCGACAGTAGACTCTTCTTGAGTCAGTTGCATAAACTCAATGTCCTTCGCGTTCCTTATTGACTCCGGAAAGTACTCCTCGTAGAAGTAGGTCTTGAATAGCTTCCAGTTGATAGCAGTACCAGAAGCTTCCAGCAGTCTTCAGGTGCCGATCCACCAGAACTCGACGTCCGATTCCATCATATAGGCAGCGAACGTAACCTTTTGCTTCTCCGAGCAAGCGACCACGAAGTAGATTTTCTCCATGTTCTTGATCCACTCATAAGCTTTGTTGAGATCCATGGCTCCTCTAAAGGCCAGTGGGTTTACCTTGCGAAATTCACTGAACCTTGCTTGCTCGATCATTTCAGCAGTAGGGGGAGCACGTCTGGTGTCCCCTTGTTAGTTCATCCTTTCAAACATCCGCTCCATGGCTCTTGCCATGTCATGGACAACAGCAGCAGTCGTATTGTCTTGGTTATCCTCGGTCGGAGTCCTAGGCTGTCTCCTGGGTGCCATTGGTTCCTAAACACACGAGACAATAAATACTGAGGTGATCAGGCTCAATATTCCACGTAAGATAAGCTAGTTGCCATGGCACATGCAAGCGGACAGGGGTCATGCATTTTTATCCTACAGCTTATCTCTACCATCTAAGCACTACGCATGACATGGCTATCATTCTACGATCAGAAAGCATAGTCAGTCCAATCCTCAGGCTCCATGAGAATCGAACTGCTCTGATACCATAATGTAACATCCTAATTTTTAACCAAATACTCTAAAACATATTTAGGTTAATCATTAGTCTATTACGTCATAATTTCCTTTTTACTTTAAAATACTTAGCAGAAAATACTGGTAAATTTTTTTGAATTATAAAAGCAAAGTGAGAGCCGCGCGACATGATAAGCAATAAAGCACATAAGGAAATAAAGCAAGCATCTCATAAACATCATAACATAAAGCAGGTAAAGGCACATCACGATAAAACTGAACTGCATATATATATAATATGATATGCCCACTTATGAAGAGTGGGACTTAGTTTAGTACAGCATGAAATGAATACATCTAAAAAGAAAATATAAAGGAAAGTGCGACGGAAAGCATAACAGCAAACTCCCCTACCTAAGTACAACTAAAGGGATAACCTCTAAACAAAAGAAGGTTTATCCTCATCTAGTGGTGTGTGCACTACCCCGAGTACTCCATCGATCATTCGCTACCTCCTACTGACGTCCATCCCATGAGTAAGGCACATACCCAGCAAACTGGGCGAGCTCCTCCGACGTGTAAAGATGAAGCGGGGATCGGGAGTGACCCCCACGACGTGGCCGTATCTCCGGTCGTTGTGCTAGCCGAGGCTACGTCACCATGTCCTCACTGCCCTCTCTCATTAGTGGTGGAGTGGGGGCAGAGCTCTCGCTGTACAGATGGGTAGGCGGGTCCTCCGACGGGTCGGTCTCCGAGAAGTATGTCTGGGGCACATAGTCGGGGTAGTCACGCATGGCTGAAGTGGTAGTGTGCATGCGGAGCACTCTCTCGTTGTGCATACGTGCGCGCTCGAAAACCCTCTCGTCGTCGTCGTAGGTGCTATTGGGGAGAAGCGATGGGTATGTACAGGGTGAGCAAATGGTCATCCAATGAACATGAAGACACGAACTGTGCACTGACCCTCAAAATGGTATGATCCGTGCTCCGGATCATAGTGCACCTCCCACCTCAGGGTGTCCACAAAAACCGCGAACGTCGCCATTTGAAAACGTGACGAAAAGAAAAGATAGAGAGAGTGAGAATCTCAGTAGGGCCTTCTACTACTTAGGTGTCATCATCGACGTCCTCAGGAACCTTGGGTTTAGTGTATAAAATAAGTGAGCATGCATTAAGTTCATTTTTAAGCTTTTAAAATTTAACCAAGGTCCATTCATTTTAGAATGAATCTTAATGTCATGAATGCAATATAGTAAAGGATGTATGCATGGCACTACTTAATGCAAGGACATCAATCATAACATCAAGAAGCATTATAATGGTGGCATTAAGTGGCAATTGAAATCTCATGTGGGAAAACTTTATGACATGATCATCAATACTTTACTTTCTCATGGGGCCACCTTAAAAGACATTCATTCTGGGGATGCTTGGCCGAACCGATGTCACCCAGAACGTGTCACATCCCTAGGTTATGAGCTCATACCTAACTAGTCGTCACTAGTTCTTACTTATCAATCCCGATAAGCGTATCATAATCATAATCCCGACTATCTAGTACGGGCTAGGGGGCATTTCTTGGGGGTGCTTGGCCGAATCGGTGTCACCCAAGAATACATCCTGGTACCGATGTCACATGAGTTCTTTGGAGGTGCTTGGCCGAACCAGTGTCATCCAAGAACTCATCTTAGTACGTCTTATAAATAAAATCTCGTAGGTTTTTCAAAAACTTTCTATGTCCCCGAATTTGTCGTAAATTCAAAGAAAGATAGCAAAGAAAGACGCCGGATTTCTTCCAAATTTACTTTATGCCACATAAACAAATAGAACATCTATCCTCAATCATAAATTCATATGTTGACATAATCATTCTCAAATAGAACATACATTCACATGTAACATTGAAACTCATTACGCTCTTGATCCTATGGTATCTTATGCTTTGACCCTTACGGGTCTTAAACTTGAGATGTAATTATTCTATCATTCTCTATCAACCTCTTATGCACATAAGGATTCTCTTCTAACAAATCTTACTATCATTTATGTTCTTTAATAAATCTGGGCAGTACCATACTCCAAGGGCAGAGTTCTATATCTATGATTCTGAGGTTCTAGAACTTACATTTTAGACCCTTTTCTCGGTTCCGTCTTCACCTAAGGTGCTATAAATGAAATCTAAACCAATTATGAGGCATTCCTATGCCTAAGAACTAATTATAAACCATGTTTACCATATTATGAGGTTGCTGGACAAAATCCAGAAATTAAATGTTCTAAGAGTTCTAGGATTGCACTTTTATAGTTTTCTAGTTAGTAGTTTCTCTATAGGTGCTAAAATTCAATCCTACTTCAAATGTAACCAAATTTTTCATGATTAATCAATCCTAAACTGATTGTTATCATACTAAAATAGTTTTGGCATTGATTAGGATTGAAGGGGTTAAACACACGTTAAATTCCAACTTTACGGTTTTTCTATGAAGCTAGTTTCTTTCCTAACATGCATAGAAGTGTTCCTACCTCATCATATATCATTTTCACACATTCTAACACATCAAAACATCATCATAAAGCAAAAAACACATCAAGGCAGAACCGAACTGCTCAAGTCCCAAAAGACACATAATTTGACATTTCTAAAGCATATAAGTTGCTAGTTTCCCTTGGAATTGTTTTAGGACTTCTAAAACTCTTTGCAAACAATTTTATTGTATCAAGAGGCTAAAAACAACCTTAGGTCAATGACCAATTTAATTCTTCTTTAGAAGAGGATTAAAATCATAAATCTTGTTGGTCATAACTTTATAAAACTCATCAAGCTTAAAGAAAATCCTAGAACATAGGTTGTTGGCCCTTGTAACTAGATGGAACTCACTCCAAGCTCATCATTATTACTTGGCTGAAATTATACATTCAAAGAATGCTTCCATATTAAACTTTAACTTGAGATAAAATGGGCAAGTCTTTGAGCTCTAAGGTCTTTAAGTGATGACAAGATATAAACATGTTATGCATTTCATTTTTATTCTTCATTACAAAGTAAAGTGAGAACTTTGAAGTAAATATGCAAGACTTGGAAATAAATATGCGAAGCTTGAACGTAAATATGCAAGACTTGAAATAAATATGCAATGCAAGTTCATTTCTTTATTTTAGTGCTCTAAGCCCAGCAACAATCGACTTTAAGGCCGAAATAGAAAGGCTTTGAGAATTAATTAGGTGATAATGCAAGTCTTGTTTTAATCTTTGAGTCCTTAGGTGATAACTTGAAAATAAAGACGCAAAGAAAGAATATACACATGAGTGCAACCTCAAAATAAATATGCAAGTTCATTTATATCTTATTAGAGCTCATTCAAGACTTTAGAGGAACTTAAACCTTAACCCAAACTCATCATGACAAGATAAAGTGAGGTCTAGCGTTCTTAGAACTCAAGATAACATTCCTTAAAAATATAACCATAAATGAACTTTATAACACCTTTATGAAAACTCAAGCTTTAGAGATTTCTTTGTGGTGAACATAAAGTCACCAATTAGAACTCTCATCATCAAGCTATCATGAGGGTTCATCCAACAATTGTTGGCTGAAAATTTTAGAGAAGAAGAAAAGGAAAGAAATTGAAACTTAAAAGCAAGAAAGAACTATTTTGAAACTCTAGAGACTATGATCTTGATGATGTATTAATATTGACACCATGGGTCCTCATCATTGAGTTCATGTAACTATTTTAAAACATCATCAAGTTAAAGATTTCAAGGTTTAAGAAAGAAAGAACCATAGACATTTTTAACTCAAGAACAAAGATCAAGCTTTAGAGGTTGTTCAAGTGATGAACATCATCATGAAACCCTCATCATCAAGCTCTCATTCCATTGTTTTCAAGAGCTCAAGGCCGAAAATGGAAAAGGAAGAGAAGAAGAAAAGAAGTTCCAAAAGATTCAAGAGAAACCATAAAACACATAAGTAGATTAAGAACTTAAATGAAAGAAACACTTGAAAGAAAATCCCTACCAAGAGATTGGAGGTTTGAGATGAGTGAAGAGGATGAAGAACTTGAAGAACTTGGACACTTGAACTTTGAGAGAAAAAGAAAACTTTGAAGTGCTCTTTGAAAACTTACACTTGGCAAATGAACCCAAAATGATGCAAGTTCACCCAAGCATGCTATTTATAGAGAAATGAAACAAATGAGGGGTGTTTGGGGAGGGAATGGCTTCGGCCATTTACAGCCATAAGGAGGAGAAAAATATCTTCTCCAAGGTGTAACACCCTAGGAATTAACCAGATACACCTAGGTTGAATCTGATTAATGACTAGACTTTACTCCTTGCTTTGGTTCTTTCTTCATAATTTGAAAATACTTAGTGAAATTACGAGCCATTTTTTTTTTTAAACACATAATTGAAAACGTGAGCCGAGTACAACGTGAACGAGTAAGCGGAGTATAATAAGACGTTTAAGAATATATCACATCATATCACTTAGGCTCCATCATATAACATCCATAAGCACATTATAGCATATATTTACATACAATAACCTCACTCAAAGGGTGGGTTATGTTCATACATCATTATCTTATGCAAACCCATAAAAGAAAATATACTTAAGGAAATTCATGCCCCTAAACTAGATAACTCCATAAGCCGGGAAGGTTATCCTAAAACTAGGGTGCATGATCACACATAAATCTACTAAGAACTCTCTAGGGCCACTGTCCTGGAAATGGGGGAATAAATCCAATCCACTGATGAGCTCCCTCGGGAGGGGACTCACGAGATGCACCAAGCTGGGGTCGCATGGACGGCCTTCTTGCTAACCTCGGCTGAACAACTGTTTCCTCACTACCCTCTCTTACACGTGTGGGAGTAGGAGCAGAGCTCTCAGAATATACATGAGTAGGAGTGTCCTCTGAAGGATCAGTTTCAAAATATCTCATCTCGGGAACATACTCTGGAAATCCATGGACAAGAGATGAAGCGGGATAAGAACGTAACATCCTTTCATCAAGTGGACGTGCATGTTCGAAAACCATTTCATCACCATAGGGAGAAGTAGGAGAAAATTGATAACTAGGGACAGGATGTGCAAATGGACGACCTATGTAAATAAAAACATGAACTGCGCACCTCCCTTCAAAATGATACGAGCGATGCACCGGATCATAGTGAAATTCCCAAGTAGGGGTATCAACGAACATGACGAATGTCGCCATCTGAATCTGGAGACAATGACGGAAATAAAGAAAAGGGAGTGAGAATCTTGCTAAAGAATTCTCAAGAAGGTACCTCCTTCTACAGTTGTCATCATCAAAGTCCCCAGGAACCTCGGGATTATTCTAAAATAGTGAGCATGCAAAGATTCATTTTAAGTTCGGACAAATACTTAACCGAGGTTCGTCAATTTTTAATCATGCGTCTTATAATGCATCATAATCTTAACATGTCATATTTACAATGAACTTTCCCTTTATCATTACATCATTTTCCTCATCATCATTATCAAATAACATGCATAAAAGAACGTCATATAATATTAGCTACATGTGGACATAGTGCACATATTTCATTTCTTTAGTGCCTTAGGTGACTTAAAATCTTATCATCATCATTATTTTCCTTAGGCCACCCTATACTCCACCCTTTTGGGAGTAATTTAGGTTATGAGCTCATACTTTACTAGTCGTCACTAGCATATACTTATCCCTTTTGATAAGCTAAAGTCCCGACTTTACCCTTTTGAGAGAACGGGTTAGGGGGCTAAAATCACCTTTTCACCACCTATAGTCTGATGGTTCCAAAGGATCATTTTCTTATAAGTTTAAGTCACCATTAAATCTTTGCATGTTATATCATAATACAATTCATAAACATCATAACATTTTCTCATTTATAGTCTTAAGCTAGAATAATATATATCAACTGTAATCATGCATATGGGAGATTCCCAGGAAAGAGAGGTGGGTCACAATGGACACGCTTAAATACCAAGTCTTTCCTTAGCCAGAACCTTTCCAAATTACACTTTTACAATGATATACTTTCTTCTAGCAACAAAGGTGAATTTTACATAATAAAGAACATTTCATGTATAAGCATTCTTATTATTTGCAACAACAACTATAACATGCAAGCCAGGAAATCATTCAATGATATCAAGTACTTAATAAGCATCCAATCCTTACATAGAATTATCAATTATAGAACTAATTAGTTACTAAACCAATTATGAATCATTCTCTTAACAATAAACCATAATTATCACAACTTCAATCATATCAAATCATTATCACACATTGATACTAAACTCAGATCGCTGGCGAATCATGAACCTCATGCAATTACATAGAATCATATTTTAAGTGCATATAAAATACTAGTTCCCCGTAAAATCCTTGCAAAGCCTTAAAACTCATTTAGAAGCTAGTTCTTTTGTCAAATTTGGGAGGATCTTCACAATTAAAATTCTCACTTAAGATAAAAGGAGTAAGTCTTGAGCTTTAGAGATTTAGGTGACATCTTAGAATTATAAACATGCTATGCAACCTTATTTTAATCTTATCTTTATAAGGTGATAGCTTGGAATTATAAACATGATATGCAATTCCATTTCTTTATCTTTAAGATTTAAGGTGATGACTTGAAAATTAAACATGATGCAAGAACTTGAAATATAAACATGATACAAGAAACTGGAGCGTGTAATCCGCACAGACCAGAGAGGGAGAAGAGAATATTAAGAAACCTGAGCGGCGGTAGTCCGCACAGACCAGACCAGAGAGGGAGAAGAGATTATTAAGAAACCGGAGCGGTAGTCCGCACAGACCGCAGAGGGAGAAGAGAATTATTATCACATCTTTTTAAGCTCCAATCTCAAGACTTTTTAAAGAATAAATTCTTTATCTCCAATAATCATATTTCTTTGCTTGTGATACATGGGCAAGTCTTTGAGCTCTAGGATCTTTAGGTGATGGCATAAAATAAACATGTCATGCTGATTCTTTTAGCCATTATAAAATATAGTGAGAGCATAAATTAAATATGAGATGCAACCTCTTTATTATCTTGAAAGATTAAGTGATGACTTGAAATATAAACATGAAATACAAGCTTGGAATTTAAACATGAGAAATGCAAGTTCATTTATTCATTCTTGAAAATTTAGTGATGACATATAAGGTAAACATGGTTATGCAAAGCATAAACTTAATCATGGATGCAAATTCATTTTGTTTCTTTACTAGAGCTCCTTCAAGACTTTAAAAGAATTATAAATTCAACCCAATACATATCTTAACAAGAAATAAAACATAAAAGGAAAATACATCTTTCAAGTTCTAAACTAAAAATCTTTGTTTTAGCATCATAAAGCATTATTCTTTAAAGTTTTGCATCAAGTGGAATTTTCAAGCTTTAGAGGCCTAACTTGTGATGGATTTACAACCCACCCTCAAGGTCCTCATCATCAAGCCATCATCTTAGTTCCACCTAGGCCATATGGTTGAATTGGTTAAAGAAAAAATTGAAGAGGGAAAACCAAAATGAAAAGCTAAGGTAAGTTCATAATTTCATCATTTTGAGCTAAAAACACAACTCCTCAAAGCATAGAAATAAATTTAGAAACTACTCCCTACCTGATCTGAGTTGAAGAAGAGGAAGAGAACTTGGTTTCTTGAAGTGAAATGAAACAAAATCTCTTTGAAAAAATTGAAGAAAGAATTCAGCCAAAGAGGAGGAAGAAAGAAAGTTTTTGGTGCCCCTAAAAACTAGTTATGAACCAAGCATTCCAAGACCACTCAAGCAAGCCTATTTATAGAAGATTTTGAGGCTTCTAATTGGCCAAAATGATGAGGTAGTGGACGGAATTTTGCAGGAGAAATAAGGGAGGAAAAATCATTTTAGACAAAGTTGTATGAAATTAAGGAATTATGTCTCTTATGGTGACATTTTGGCATTTTGTTTTAGTGCAACTTTTGGCAATAATTCAGCTGCATAATGACATCAATAATTTCATCCATTACAGCCCAAAGAAGTGAAATTTGTGTGTTCCATGCATTATTTAGGTGTAGGCAAGATATTCATGTAATTTAGAGAATTTACGGTTAAGGGTTTAAGTGAATTAGTAAGCAATTTGGGTGTTTTTGAGCAATTTTGGGTTCTAATCAATCTAAATACATAATTTTCACTCTAGATTAATATTTAGAATTTAATAAGCTTTAATTTGAGCCTAATATTGCTTAGGTTTCAGATACCAATCAAAAATCCCGAAATTCAAACTCGCCCAAAACAGGGGCAAAATCGTACTTTTACTTAAAAACTGCCCGAGGCCACCCGAGCTTAACAAATGGTTAATCATGACTTAAAAACACATTTTAAAACATTTTAGTGAAGTTCGGGCTCAGTCGGCACACGCACATCGGAGTTAAACAAATTAGGGCTGCTTTGGTCATTTCACGACTTTAACTCAAAATTGAGATCCTTCTGCTCTATTAACACACATAACACAAACAATCCCTTATTATCCTCAAAATATCCCCTTGAGAATAGGTGGGGCCCACGATCCTCATTTTCTGAGTAAAATAACTTCAGGGGCATTTTGGTCATTTTATACGTACAGAAATTCGGGATTTGCGACTCTCGCATGAATCGTTCCTAACCTCTCTTCTAACGTTATATTCCTTTATTGAGGATTGTTCGGCCTCAAATCTTATGTAATAATTACCTACGGTAATTGAGTAATTTCTAATTACAGTAAAATTACAGTAAAAAATTGGGGGCGTTACACAAGGCATGGTTCAAGGCATGGTGGATAGCATGGCTAGGTATGGGTTCAAGTATAGGTGCAAGTATAGGTCAAGCATGGTTCTTTGAGTGAGAAACAAATCAACTTGTGATGTAAATGGGGGAGGAGGTGGCCGAAATGAATCAGCCATGGGGGAGGATTTCTTGCATTTTAATTGTGGTTTGGAGTTGTGTTTAGGTATATCTTTGATTAGGATTAAAATTAGGAATTTGTAAGAAAGTGTTTAGGTGAGAAAATGGGTAGTCAAGGTTGTCAAGACATGTTTAAGGAGTGGTCTTGCAACATTAGTGAGTTATAAATTTATTTTGGTTCATAAACAACTCTAGACACAATTCCATGATTTAAGGAATTGGAAAGAGAAAATACTATTCAAGATTCCAAGATTGAAATCTTGAGTTTTAAAAAGAGATTTAAGTTTAATCTAAGCAATTTTAGGTTCTAATTAATTTTAATAGCTTATTTTGACTCTAGATTAATTATGGAAATTAATTAATCTTCGATTAGAGCCTAATATTGCTTAGGTTTGTTTAATTACGTCATTAAGCTCAAAAACACTATTCCAGGGGCAAAATCATAATTTTGCACAAACTGCTCAGGACCACCGAGACTTAAACAAATGCTTTTAAACATGGTAAAACATTGTTTTAAACCTTCGAGAATGTTTCGGGCTCAAACGGCATCTTTACCCCCGTAGAAACGCTATAGGGGTATTTTGGTCATTTTGACCTGAAACTGCAGAAAATGAGATTTTCACCTCCGAAACCATTCAAGGCCATCCAATCCCCTTCAAACATTGAGTTGGCCCTTCGAGGACTGTTGGGCCAACCATCCTTGAATTCTGGGCAGAAAATAACCTCAGGGGCATTTTGGTCATTTTCCTCTCAGACAGAAAAATCGGGGCATTACAAGCAACCGCGAGAACTACGAGCTCCATCGCAAGCTCCACTGTATAGAACCTCCACCGCAACTTGGTCACATTCAAAGGCGATGGCCATGTTCTGAGGTGGAGGTCATGTGTGCCGCCAAGTCGCATCCTGGCTAAGGTGGAAGGCTCTCTACTCACCGGTGCCATTCTTTCCTTTTTTTATCTCTTCTCTCTTCTGCTGCTCTTAGCAATGGGCAAAATAAAACCATGAAAAAGATCCACCAAGAATCGAAGGGGACGTCCCATTATTTACCATTGTGCCACTGCATTTTTGTTGTTTTTAAAAAAAGAGTTTTGAAAAACTACTCAAAACAGTTTTCATTTTTTTTTTGTTTTCAAAACATGTTTTGTGAAACACTTTTTCCAAACAGCTTTTTCTGTTTTTTTACTTTTAAAAATTGAAAACAATTTTTAAAAACAAGAACCAAACAGGCCCTTATTTTTCTGAAACTACTAACTATTTTTTCGCTGCACTACAAGTTTTACACTTAATAGTACTTGTTTTCAAAAGTTTCAGAAAATATGAAAAGAAGTAATGCACAATTCAACCCCCCTTTCTCATGCACATTTCCATGTACAAAGATTTTATCATAATTGATTCCCTTTTGTTAATTATAACCTTGTGCAACCAATGTTACTTTATTTTTGACAACTTTTCCAACTTCATCAAGCTTGTTTCTTGACACCCATTTGGTTCCAATGATGGTTTTTCCTTTGGGCTTCTCCATGAGTGTCCAGACTTTGCTTTTCTTGAACTGATCTAGCTCACCTTGTATAGAATCTACCTAACTTTGATCATTCAAAGCATCTTCAATGCAATCAAGCTCAATGGTGGAAATGAAAGCACAGTTGGACACACTTCTAGGGAAAGATCTAGTTCTCAAACCCTTGGAAATGTCCCCCTAGAACTTTGTTTTGAGAAACTCATTTAGATTAGAAACTCCTCTATAGTTTCTGTAGCCTTGATGTTCTTCAATTTCTCTTTCATCTCTAGATTACTTTTCTTCATGCTTAGAAATGTCACTTTTTGAGGGCTTTGGAGTTATAAGTAAACTTTCTGAAATGTCTGTGTTCTGGAGCTTACTTTCTGAAGATTGTGCTTTCTTCTGCTTACTTTTTGAGAGTTCCTTGAGGTTTAACGTCTCAAGGTTCTCGTCCAGCTCTTCCAGATCATCAGCAAAGTCCTTCTCAAGCTCTTTGAATTTGATGTGGATAGTTTCTTCAACATATAATGTTCTCTTGCTGTACATCCTATAAGCTTTTGAGACTGAAAATTATCCTAAGAAATTTCTATCATTAAATTTAGATCAAACTATGTGAGTTTGTCCCTGGTATTAAGAATAAAACAAGATCAGCCAAAGATGTGGAAATATGATATGTTTGGTTTTATACCCTTTTATTGCTCAGAAGGTGTGTTCTTGAGGATTGGCCATGTAACGCCCCAATTTTTACTGTAATTTTTACTGTCATTGGAAATTACTGAATTACCATAGGTAATTATTACATAAGATTTGAGGCCGAACAATCCTTAATAAAGGAATATAACATTAGAAGATAGGTTAGGAGCGATTCATGCGAGAGTCGCAAATCCCGAATTTCTGTACGTGTAAAATGACCAAAATGTCCCTGAAGTTATTTTACTCAGAAAATGAGGATTGTGGGCCCCACATATTCTCAAGGGGATGTTTTGAGAATAATAAGGGATTGTTTGTGTTATGTGTGTTAATAGAGCAGAAGAATCTCAATTTTGAGTTTCGACGCGCAAAATGACCAAAACGCCTCAAGGTCGCTTTTAACTCCGATGTGCGTGCCGACTGAGCCCGAACCTCACTAAAATGTTTTAAAATGTGTTTTTAAGCCATGATTAACCATTGGTTAAGCTCGGGTGGCCTCGGGCAGTTTTTAAGTGAAAGTACGATTTTGCCCCGGTTTTTGGCGCTTTTGAATTTCGGGATTTTCGATTCATATACCGAAACCTAAGCAATATTAGGCTCAAATTAAAGCTTATTAAATTCTAAATATTAATCTAGATTCAAAATTATGTATTTAGATTGATTAGAACCCAAAATTGCTCAAAAACACCCAAATTGCTTACTAATTCACTTAAACCCTTAACCGTAAATTCTCTAAATTACATGAATACCTTGCCTACACCTAAATAATGCATGGAACACACAAATTTCACTTCTTTGGGCTGTAATGGATGAAATTATTGATGCCATTATGCAGCTGAATTATTGCCAAAAGTTGCACTAAAACAAAATGCCAAAATGTCACCATAAGAGACATAATTCCTTAATTTCATACAACTTTGTCTAAAATGATTTTTCCTCCCTTATTTCTCCTGCAAAATTCCGTCCACTACCTCATCATTTTGGCCAATTAGAAGCCTCAAAATCTTCTATAAATAGGCTTGCTTGAGTGGTCTTGGAATGCTTGGTTCATAACTAGTTTTTAGGAGCACCAAAAACTTTCTTTCTTCCTCCTCTTTGGCTGAATTTTTCTTCAATTTTTCAAAGAGATTTTGTTTCATTTCACTTCAAGAAACCAAGTTCTCTTCCTCTTCTTCAACTCAGATTAGGTAGGGAGTAGTTTCTAAATTTATTTCTATGCTTTGAGGAGTTGTGTTTTCAGCTCAAAATGATGAAATTATGAACTTACCTTAGCTTTTCATTTTGGTTTTCCTTCTTCAATTTTTTCTTTAACCAATTCAACCATATGGCCTAGGTGGAACTAAGATGATGGCTTGATGATGAGGACCTTGAGGGTGGGTTGTAAATCCATCACAAGTTAGGCCTCTAAAGCTTGAAAATTCCACTTGATGCAAAACTTTAAAGAATAATGCTTTATGATGCTAAAACAAAGATTTTTAGTTTAGAACTTGAAAGATGTATTTTTCCTTTTATGTTTTATTTCTTGTTAAGATATGTATTGGGTTGAATTTATAATTCTTTTAAAGTCTTGAAGGAGTTCTAGTAAAGAAACAAAATAAATTTGCATCCATGATTAACTTCTATGTCATCACTAAATTTTCAAGAATGAATAAATGAACTTGCATTTCTCATGTTTAAATTCCAAGCTTGTATTTCATGTTTATGTTTCAAGTCATCACTTAATCTTTCAAGATAATTAAGAGGTTGTATCTCATATTTAATTTATGCTCTCACTATATTTTATAATGGCTAAAAGAATCAACGCATGACATGTTTATTTTATGCCATCACCTAAAGATCCTAGAGCTTAAAGACTTGCCCATGTATCACAAGCAAAGAAATATGATTATTGGAGTTAAAGAATTTATTCTTTAAAAAGTCTTGAGATTGGAGCTTAAAAAGATGTAATAATAATATTCTCTTCTCCTCTATCGGTCCTCAGGCGGACTACCGCCGCCCAGGTTTCTTAATATTTTCTTCTCCTTCTATCGTCCTGTATGGATTACCGCGCTCCAGCTTTCTTGTATCATGTTTATATTTCAAGTTCTTGCATCATGTTTAATTTTCAAGTCATCACCTTAAATCTTAAAGATAAAGAAATGGAATTGCATATCATGTTTATAATTCCAAGCTATCACCTTATAAAGATAAGATTAAAATAAGGTTGCATAGCATGTTTATAATTCTAAGATGTCACCTAAATCTCTAAAGCTCAAGACTTACTCCTTTTATCTTAAGTGAGAATTTTAATTGTGAAGATCCTCCCAAATTTGACAAAAGAACTAGTTTCTAAATGAGTTTTAAGGCTTTACAAGGATTTTACGGGTAACTAGTATTTTATATGCACTTAAAATATGATTCTATGTAATTGCATGTGGTTCATCATTCGGCCAGCGATCCGAGTTTAGTATCAATGTGTGATAATGATTTGATATGATTGAAGTTGTGATAATTATGGTTTATTGTTAAGAGAATGATTCATAATTGGTTTAGTAACTAATTAGTTCTATAATTGATAATTCTATGTAAGGATTGGATGCTTATTAAGTACTTGATATCATTGAATGATTTCCTGGCTTGCATGTTATAGTTCTTTGTTCCAAATAATGAGAATGCTTGTACATGAAATGTTCTTTATTATGTAAAATTTACCTTTGTTGCCAGAAGAAAGTGTATCATTGTAAAAGTGTAATTTGGAAAGGTTCTGGCTAAGGAAAGACTTGGTATTTAAGCGTGTCCATTGTGACCCACCTCTCTTTCCTGGGAATCTTCCATATGCATGATTACAGTTGATATATATTATTATAGCTTAAGACTATAAATGAGAAAATGCTATGATGTTTATGAATTGTATTATGATATAACATGCAAAGATTTAATGGTGACTTAAACTTATAAGAAAATGATCCTTTGGAACCATCAGACTATAGGTGGTGAAAAGGTGATTTTAGCCCCCTAACCCGTTCTCTCAAAAGGGTAGAGTCGGGACTTTAGCTTATCAAAAGGGATAAGTATATGCTAGTGACGACTAGTAAAGTATGAGCTCATAACCTAAATTACTCCCAAAAGGGTGGAGTATAGGGTGGCCCAAGGAAAATAATGATGATGATAAGATTTTAAGTCACCTAAGGCACTAAAGAAATGAAATATGTGCACTGTGTCCATGTGTAGCTAATATTATATGACGTTCTTTTATGCATGTTATTTTGATAATGATGATGAGGAATATGATGTAATGATAAAGGAAAAGTTCATTGTAAATATGACATGTTAAGAATAAGATGCATTATAAGACGCATGATTAAAAATTGACGAACCTCGGTTAAGTATTTGTCCGAACTTAAAATGAATCTTTGCATGCTCACTATTTTAGAATAATCCCGAGGTTCCTGGGGACTTTGATGATGACACTGTAGAAGCAGGTACCTTACTGAGAATTCTTTAGCAAGATTCTCACTCCCTTTTCTTTATTTCCGTCATTGTCTCCAGATTCAGATGGCGACATTCGTCCTGTTCGTTGATACCCCTACTTGGGAATTTCACTATGCGACCCCAGCTTGGTGCATCTCGTGTGTCCCCTCCCGAGGGAGCTCATTAGTGGATCGGATTTATTCCCCCATTTCCAGGACAGTGGCCCTAGAGAGTTCTTAGTAGATTTATGTGTGATCATGCACCCTAGTTTTAGGATAACCTTCCCGGCTTATGGAGTTATCTAGTTTAGGGGCATGAATTTCCTTAAGTATATTTTCTTTTATGGGTTTGCATAAGATAATGATGTATGAACATAACCCACCCTTTGAGTGAGGTTATTGTATGTAAATATATGCTATAATGTGCTTATGGATGTTATATGATGGAGCCTAAGTGATATGATGTGATATATTCTTAAACGTCTTATTATACTCCGCTTACTGGTTCACGTTGTACTCGGCTCACGTTTTCAATTATGTGTTTAAAAAAAAAAAATGGCTCGTAATTTCACTAAGTATTTTCAAATTATGAAGAAAGAACCAAAGCAAGGAGTAAAGTCTAGTCATTAATCAGATTCAACCTAGGTGTATCTGGTTAATTACTAGGGTGTTACAGGCCATAGAAAGATTCTATCCTGAATATAAGAAAAGGTGTTTATAGCCTTTGTAACGCCCCGATTTTCTGTCTGAGTGGAAAATGACCGAATTGCCCCTGAGGTCATTTTCGGCCTGACCGAGGATGGCCGACTCGGCAGTCCTCGAAGGGCCAACTCAATGTTTGAAGGGGATTGAATGGCCTTTGAATGCTTTCGGATCGAAAATCTCGTTTTTCGAGTTTTCGGGTCAAAATGACCAAAATGCCCCTGTGGCGCTTTACCCTTTGCAAGTGCCGGATGAACCCAAACCTCTCTAGATGGGTTTAAAAGACGCTTTTATGTATTACGTGGTCTCGCTTTGGTCCGGAGGTCCCGGCAAAATAAGTACAAAATTACGGTTTTGCTTGTACTTTCCTATGTTTACACCTAATCACACGGTTAAGTTTAAACCTAAGCAATATTAGGCTCTAATCGAAGGTTAATTAATTTTCATAATTAATCTAAGGTCAAAATAATTTAATAAGAATGATTAGAACCTAAAATTGCTTAGATAAACTTAAAACCCTATCTTTAAATTCAAGGACTTTGAGTGTAGGAATCAATGAATAGTGCACAAATAGTGTTTTCTCTCTCTTTCCTTAAATCATGGGATTGTGATACACATTGTTTATTCACAAATGAGTTTTAAATTCTCTAATGATGTAAGAGCACTCCTAACTTTGTCATAAAATTCCTAATACACATGCTTAGTTACCCAAACTTAAGCTTAATTACTCCTAACCTTGTACCTAAACTAACCTACACTTAATCCTATCATTAACACCCAATTACATGGAAGATTTTTCCTCTCTCCTTGCTGCCCAAATCTGACCGAAAATCATTCTCCATTTTCATGAATTATTTCATTTCAAACTTAAAGGAAAATCACCTCAAATCACCTTACTTGTCATGCCTTGTCATAATTTCAATCAAGCTTGCTTTTCCAAATGAATAACCAAGTAAAATAAATCATTCTCTTCAATTATTTGTGGCTGAAAAACTTCCAGCCATGTTGGTCTTCTAGAAGCCTAATTTCATCCACAATTTAAAGAAAAGATCACTCAAAAACCCATGCTTGAAGCCATACCTTGTGTCATGAGCTCCATGCTTCAAACCATGCTTGTATGACACCATCAAAGAGATATTTTCTCTTTCTTACCATCAGCCATGCTTTCCATTCTCTCACCTATCACTTTGTTTTTCTATAAATAGGGAGCTTGTGTTAGCATTGGATGCACATTGAGCATTTGCTAAAGCTTAGAGTAGTCTTGCTAGTTTCTTTCTTTCTCTCAAGTCCCAAAGAGTTCCTTTCTTTTTCATCTTCATCTTTTTCATCTCTTTACTTCATCATCATCATCTCATAACCTTCACACATCACCCCATAACCTTGAATCACCATCAAACCTCTCAAATATTTCATCTCAAACACAACTCTAACCTCCTTATCTCCCCTTGGCCGAAAACATCAAGCTTTTGGAGGAGCTCATCATCTTGTTTTCTTCTCTCCAAGTTCAAGCTCTTTGTCTTCACTCTAGGTAGGAGTGTTTCTTTGCATCTCATTTCCATGAAAAATGAGTTTTTCTCTAGCTACCTCTTGGAATTTCTTTTTAAAACTCTCTTGGTTTCCTTCTTGAGTTTTTAGCCTTCATGACCTTTAAACTCATACATGATGGCTTGATGATGGGGACCTCTAGATGATGACTATGTGTTCATCATAATGAGACCCCTAAAGCTTGAGTTTTCTTTAGTTTTTATTATTATGCTATGAAGTTCACTAAAGTTTTCAACTTAAGAAAATAAGAATGATTTCAAAAAGGAATATGGATTACTTTCTCTTAGCCTCATGATTTCGGCCATAATTCCTTTTCTTGAAAATATGGAGATTTCTTTTAGTTCCATTCTCTTGACTTGATGAGACTATGTTGGGGTTGTGAATATTGGTTCTTTAAAGTCTTGGACGAGCTCTAGTTATTAAACCAAAATGAACTTGCATTCATATTTAGTTTATGCCTTGCATAGCATGATTTATTTTTATGTCATCACTAATGCTCTAAGACTAAAAATGAGCTTGCATATTCATATTTAATTTCCAAGCATTGCATTTCACGTTTATTATTCAAGTCATCACTTAAAATCCAAGATAATAACAAGTTGCATCTCATATTTATTTTGAGCTATTTACTTTTCAAGTTCTCACTTTATTTCCCTAATGAACAATAAAAATGAAGTGCATGGCATGTTTATATTTTGTCATCACCTAAAGCTCTAGAGCTCAAAGATTTGTCCCAAGGTCTCAAATGAGAGTTAGACATGGAAAGCATTCTCTTAGAATGCCCACTTCGGCTATGTGAGATGAATGAACTTAGGATAAGTTTCATTTGATCACAAATGCCTATAAGCTATGCTTTATAATTTTTCTAAGTCTATGTGGATTCAAGGAACATATAGAACTAAGTTTTATGAATTTAGGACCTCTTGAAATAAATTCAACTTAGCTACTGCCCTTATAAATATCTTGATGATTTTAGATGTTAAAAATGTTTACAAAAAGAGTTTTGAAGGTTTTAAAAAGGTTCCAAGAGAAACTAGTATCCTATGTGCTTTAAAAAGTATGTTTATGCCTTTGTATGGAGAGTGTTGTTTCGGTTCCGCCTTGCTATGTTTGGCCACTGTATGAGCTGTTTTAACGATGATAACATGCTTATGTTTAAGTATGATCAATGGAAAAACTCATAAGTAAAAGATAAGAAAGGTTAGAAACTAGAAAAGAATTAATTTGAGAGTTCTAGATCCCTTAATGTTAGAATTTTCTGGATTCTGTCCAGCAAGGTTTAGTGATGATAATCATGGTTCTAAATTAGTTTAAATGTGTAGAAATGACTCATAATTGGTTTAGGACTTGATCTTGGTGCCTTAGGAGCAAACCGAACTTAGAAAGGGTCATTGTCGTGACTCCTAGGTACCCGTAAAGTTGAAATTATGAATTCTGCACCTTTGAGATTGAGAGATATTCTTGACCATAGTATGAAGAGAGATATACTTAGTCATAACCTCCTAAGTACCCGAGAGGTTAGCTTTGAATGATTCATAACTTAGACTGTGAGTTAAAAAGACCATAGCGGTCAATGCATAAGACATTAAGAATATGAGAATGATATTTATATGATACTAAGGTATGTTAAGATGTTTTATGATGATGCATATGTTATGTGAAGGATGATGACGTTATTCATATGAGGAATTCATGAGGTTGTATGTTTATGAGAGTATATAGTGTTGATATGTTGATGCTCACGCCATGATGCGTTATGCAAAATTATGATATTATGATGCACACGATGATTATGATGCCTTATGTTGGTATTGAATGGCTATGCATGCTCTATATGTTTGGTGGCATAAAGCAAGTTTGATGGAAATCCGATTATGCGCCCGTTCTGCTGCCAATTTCCCATCAAACTTGAGTACTTGAGAAAAAGCTTGTGAAAACTCCTGGGTGACACCGGTTCGGCCGAGCACCCCCAGGATAGGTTCTGGGTGACACCGGTTCAGCCGAGCACCCCCAGAACAGATGTGACATAGTACTGAGACGCATTTCTCCCGCTACGGTGGGGAGGAAACAAATCCGTGAGGGTATTGACATTGAGCTTGCCAAAGCGGACAATTATTGTGTACTAGATACCAGTAGAGCGTTTCAAAGAAGGAAATGATCCTAAGATAGGTGATCCAAGAGAGTTATGTATACCCCCTCTATTAGCCCATATTAAATCTAGTGACGACTAGTTAGGATTGAGCTCATTCCTAGGCGATAGGAGAGATGTAGTTTGGTGACCAGATTATCGCCGGGCCGGTGAATCGGTTGGATTTTTGGTGGATATGTTAAGAGGGTGGTCTTTAAGAAAAAAGAATTTAAGAGCTTGATTCATGATGAAGATGTCACATGAAAAGTACTATGCCTTTTTATGCCACGTATATGATTTATGTTCCTTTATGATGTGCCCAAGTATTATGATTTTCGTGTTAATGTGCATATGGTATTGTCATGCATTCATCAAATATATGTTGCATTCATGACATTAAGATCATCCTAAAATGAATGGACCTTGGCTAAAATACACTTTAGAACCTAAAATGAACTTGATGTATGCTCACTTGTCTTTATGAAATAAACCCAAGGTTCCTGGGGATGTGAACGATGTAACCCTAGGATAGGAGACTCCTACTGAGATTCTTTACTAAGAATTCTCACTCCTCTCTCTCTTTTCTCCCGTCACATCTTCAGAGAGCGATGGCGATGTTTGTTGACTTCATTGACACGCCAGTCTGGGAGGTGCACTATACCCCGGTGAAGCTTTCGAGTTCACAAGCGTTGCAAGGATATTCCCTTCGGCTGTATCTTTTGGGAGGGGTGGTGGATTTATACTCGTAGCTTACTAAGAGGGTAGCATTTTGGATTTTATTGTAGTCGTACCCTACACTTGTGTTTCTTGTTGTAATTTATTCCTTCTATATTACAAGCTCTGCCTGTACCTATGCGGGTATGACTACCTATGTACTCTAAATATATTATTAATGAAATGTTTCTCTTGTTATGATGATTTCTGCTCCACTATTATATGTTTTCCTTTTTGAATTCTCTCTATGAGTGTTAATCATGTCTCACGTTTCTGTTATTCGAATAGTTAAGTTCGCGGCTCTCACTTTGTTTTATACTTTCAAAAAAAAATTTTACCATAATTTCCGCTAAATATTTTCAAGAAAAAGATGAGACTATGAGGTAATAGCCTAATGTTTAACCTAATGTGTTCTAGAAAGTTGGGTTAAAATTAGGATGTTACAGCCTTTGCCCAAAATCTCATGAGAGATGCCATGTTTTTCACAAAAATCTTCCAAAACATGATTTTTAAATTATCCTCCATGATAAGATCTTATAGAGGTTATTTGAGAATCTTTTTGAGTGCAAACATGTTTTGCAAAACTTCGAATCTTTCAGCCACCATGTAACACCCTAATAATTAACTCAACACGCCTAGGACGTATTCTAGTTGATTATTAGATATTACTCTTTGTTTTTAGTTTTTTTTTTTGAAACTACTTAATGAAAATACGAGCCAATTTTTTTTTTGGCAAACATAAACAAAATGTGAGTCGTGCATAATATAAGCGTAAAGCGTAACATGTAAAAATAACACAAAACAGAAACATCAGATAAGCTCTATAAAAAGAACATCCATTAGCACACCATAGTTAAATACATAATATCCTACCCTCCCATGAGAGGTGGGTCAAGTTTAGTACAACATGAAAATACAAATACATCAGAAAGGAAAAATACAAAGGAAACATGCCTACCTAGCACACATAAAGTAGATAACCTCTAAAGCAAAAGAAGGTTATCCTAAGCTAGTAGTGGTGTGTGCACTAAGGAACCCCCAAGAGATCTACTGCTGCTGGCCCTGAAAGAGTGAAACATAACCGATCCATGGGCGATGCCCGTTAGGAGTGGGCTCATGAAGTGGCTGAACATGGGCTCCACGCCGGGGGGCACGTGGCCTCCTTACCAACCTCAGCTGGGTGACTATCTCCTAGCTGCCCTCCCTCATCTGTGGGGGAGTAAGGGCAAAACTCTCAGAATACATGAGGGTAGGTGGGTCCTCTGATGGGTCGGTTTCCAAAAGTCTCAAGCGGGGGACATAATCCAGAAAATCGTGAATGGCAAATGCAGTGGTATACCTGTGAAGAATCCTCTCATTGTGCGTACGCGTATGCTAAAAAACCATATCATCGTCGTACGGGGAAGTTGAAGAGAAACAGCAACTAAGTAAGGGGTGTGCAAATGGTCGTCCTACGAACATAAAGACTCTGACGGAGCAGTGTCCCTCAAAATGGTAAGACTGATGGTCAGGGTCGAAGTGGACCTCCCGAGTGGGGGTGTCAATGGAGAGGATGAACATCGCCATCGAAATGTCAAGGCGTGATGAAAGAAAGAGAAAGGGAGTGAGAATCTTACTAAAGAATTTCAGCAGGGTATCCTCCTATCTAAGTGACATCATCAACATCCCCAGGTACCTCGGGTTTATTGTGAAATGGTGAGCATGCAAAGGTTCATTTAAGTTCTAAAACATCAATTACTAAGGCTCGTTCATTTTATCATGAGTCTTGTAATGAAAGCATCATACTTCATTATGATATGCATGTCAATACCTTATGCAACATTTAACTTTATCGTATACATCAAACTTCATGGCAAACATGATATGCATTAAACATGGTTCATGGATGACATTCATTAGTTCTTTAGGTGACTTAAGTTAGTTCTTTTCACTCTTGGGGCCACCCTATTACTCTTCCCTTTTGAGAGTACTTCTAGATTATGAGCTTATGCCTCACTAGTCGTCACTAGCTTATACTTATCCCTTTTGATGAGTTAAAGTCCCGACTTAATAAGTATGAATTATGGGGTAAGAATCACCTTTTCATCACCTATAGTTTGATAAGTCCAAAGGATCATTTTCTCATGTTTTAAGTCACCTTAAGTCTTAGCATGTTATAACAAGATGCAATACATAACTCATAAATGTCACAATTCTTCATATATTTCTAGCATATGCATCTCTAACATTCTAAATCAAACTATAACATGAAAATGATGAATTCTATTTCTAGAGATCAATATCTCACATAGCATCAAACATCACATGAATTCATCACTTAAGTCATCACAACATAATTATTCCCTTAAATAGCCAAACCCCTAAATCGGGTAACTCTAATTATCAAATTATTTTCTTGATTATCATCATTACCACTAATTATTAACCTCAAGAACATCATTAATCAAAATTGGACAGCATAGGCAGTAAGTGAATTTCTATAATTTATGGTGTTCTAGAAGTTGCATTTTACACCTTTTCTTATTACTAGTTTTCCCTATAATGCCAAAATTAATTCCTAAACCATTTATGAGTCATTCTCACCCAAACAAATATGGTATAACATGATTTTACAACCTTCAAAGGTGTTGGAACAGAATGCATAATTCGTTTCCTTAGAAGTTCTAGAAATCACATTTTCAATTCTTTTTAGTTACTAGGCTTGGCTAAAGTGCCAAGAACAATTATCACATCGAGTAGCAAGGTATCTAAAACGTTTAAATCATCCAAACAAGAATTTAAGGGTGCTGGAAATTTAAATCCAGGACTAAAAAGTAACAAGTCCTATGAGCACAAAATAAAGCATTTCTAGTAACTAAACTTCATACTTAAAATAACTTCTAAATCAAGAGATATAATAAATATGGTAGACAAGGAAATGTAAACATGAATGCAAGTCCAATTTTTTATTTTAGTGTTCTAGGTGTAATGCTCGAGGACGAAGTCGAGGAGTGATCGCCGGTGCAAGAAGGCACGGACAAAGAGCGGCTCTTAGCAGGCCTCTAAGCAGAGGGGTACATGAATGAACCGATTACACACCCGAATAAGAAGGATCTTGAGACTGTGTAGGTATGGGACTATACAGTTAAGGAGGGCTTATATGAATTGATTTGTATTATAAGCCCTCCTTAACTGTATAGTCCCATACCTACACAGTCTCAGGATCCCTCTCATTCGGTGTGTAATCGATTCATTCATGTACCCCTCCACTTAGAAGTCTGCCAGGAGCCGCTCTTTGTGAACTCCATAGTTAAGCGTGCTTGACTTGGAGCAATTTTGGGATGAGTGATGTAATTTCCTGAAAATTATTTAAAAATTAATTTGAGCTTTATTAGTCATAATTTCAAAAATCTGACAGTTTTAGCAATGATGAGGATGGTCCAATGGTTTTTTTTTTAAAAAAAATGTGAATAGTGCTTTGTAGGCCCTGCAGGCCCGTCGGGACAGCTGAAACCCCTGATTCGAGACTCGAAGATGCCCAAAATTGGGAAAACATGGAAATAAGGTTAGAAATAGTTAGAAATAAAGATTTTATACCTAGAATAATTTTCAGGCGATGTTTGATTACTCGGGTACACTGTTTTACCCGTTCGGTGAAATTTTGGTGTATAATTTCTAACACTGAAAGATAGTTTGATCTTATAAAAGGATAATGTCTATCCTTTATATACCAAGTGTAAGGCTAAGATTTAATCTTGAATCACAAGATTAAATCATAGCCATTTATCTTGCTTTGTTGTATGAAAAGTTTGGATTTTATATTAGATAAAGATTAAACTAACATATAATCATTTAAAGCCACCAAACTTTGTCATTTTCATTCTCCATTCTCAGCCAGCAAAAGGGCAAGAACAGAAACCTCCATTTCTTCTTCCTAAAAGCTCCAAATTGATTTCCAACTTCAAAATCCTTAACCTAGAGTTGATAAAACTTCCAATTTCCTTCATAAAACTTGTTCTACTCTTCATAATCTACCAAACTAACCGATTCGAATTTTAATCCATCACTATTTTCTCACTTTGAGTCATCATACATCACTGCCAAAGAGAGGTCTAAGGGCTGTTTGGAAGGATCTTGAATGAAAAAAAACACTTGGGGAAGACTATTCTAGGCAAAGAGCTATGAAGATTCAAGTAGGGTTTTATTTGTTCTCTTTTCTTTCCAATTTTGATCTAATGGTTTCTAATTGAATTGGCTGGAACTATTCAGTTATATTGATTTATTTCACATAGATATTGATGTATTAATTTTGGTAGAGAGTTTGGATGAAGTTAGAAAACCCTTTTTGCAAAACCATGTTATGAATGATGCCGCTGAAGATCCCAAATTTAGCAAGCAGGTGAAATGTTTTGATTTTTCTCACTGATTTGGAGACATCAGCATGAGCTGAAATTTTTATATGATAAAGCTAACATATGGAAGAGTTTCCAGTAATTTTCTTGGGTCTTCTTTATCACTTTTACTATTTTTAAAAAATGGAAAACCGAACTGGTTAGGGGTGCTGTCAAACCAATCCCATTTGTAGTACTGAATTTGTCTAATTTTATCACCCCAGTATATGATCGAATTATTAGCTAAAATTTTCACAAGATGTTGAGGACATATTGAGGTCCAACTGTAATTTTTTGTACAAAGTTCTGGGTCATTTGATAGGGTAGAAAAATTGAGACTTCTGGCTATTGGTTGAGAGTGTGTAGTTTCTGACCTCTAAAATTGTGAAATTTTATTAATACAGTTAGAGACCTTTTTATCTCTAAAATTTTTATGGAACTTTATGGACACATGAAAGTGTCTTTGATAATTTTTATAGCCTTTGCATTGGTTATTTGGTATGAAAAATAAATTGTGTTACTTGAGTGACAAATCTATCAATGTGCTGAAATTGTGATAATGACTTGAATTAGTGATCTAATGACAGTTGGTTCACGTTTGATGTGTATGAATGCATGCCATGGACTTCCAAGATTATGTTATGAGGAATGAATTAATGATATATATAGATTTGAAGTATTATAAGATCAGAGAATTATGTTCATGCATATAGAAATGTGATGCATGTATATGTGAGCTTGAGGATGATGTATGTGCTAAGTGAAATTTTAAGTCCCCTTTAATCTAAAAAGGGCAAGGCAAAGTCCCCTTTATTATGTAAAGGGGCATAGAAAAGTCCCTATTAGGGTGCAGAAAGGTCCTATTTATTATGTAAAGGACATAGAAAAGTCCCCATTAGAGACGCAGGCAGTCCCATGTAAAGGGCACGAAAAAGTCCCCTTTATTATGTAAAGGACACGGAGAAGTCCCTATTAGGGCATGGAAAGGTCCCCCACTAGGGCATGGAAAAGTCCCCTTTATTATGTAAAGGGCATGGCAAGGTCCTCATTAAGGCATGGAAAAGTCCCTTTTATTATGTCAAGGGCACGAGAAGATCATCGAAATTGCCATTTGTACACATATATTTTGTTAAATTATTGGTCTTGAAAGAATTTCTATGATCCTGAATGTCATAAAATGCATGTTTTATGTGATTGAATAATAAAAGAGACCCACTTCGGAAAGGTGATTTTATAACTTTAAAATGAACATTTGATATATATTTTGCATGCTCACACTTTCTTAATAAATCGAAGTGGCTGGGGCGATGACGATGACGATGACATTCTGATTGTGTAATTGGGGAGTTACCCTTCTGAGAATTTTAGAATTCTCACCCCCTATGTGTTTGTGTTCCTGTGTTTTCTCTAGGTTGATCCCGAGAACAAGGAGGCTACTTTATGAAAGGAAATTGAATTTGCAGTAGTTTACAGCTGAAGTTTGTATAGGCTGTACTTAGTCATATGTTTATGTCTGTATTTATAATAGAGACCAGATGTGTATTAAAGCTCACAGAAGAGCTTCCTTTTGTACTCACCTTATAATCAATAAATGTTTATTTCTTAGTCATATATGTTAATAGAACTACGATTTAGTTACTTCATGATTCAATCGAACTTGTTATAGATGTTTAAGAAAGGTCCATTAATTTATAAGTAACAACTTCTCAAGTATGATGTTATAACTTAAAAATCATATTGTACTTGGGAGGACGTTACAAGTGACCTCCTGGGAAGTTTTTCCAGGAAGCGTATGAGTGAAGACAAAGCATGCTGAAAAGACTCGTGTTGGTTTGTGGGGACAATCATCAATCCATAAAGTAGTAGGGTGTAACATCCTCCCAAGTACGACGTCATCCTTAAGTCATGACATCGAACTTGAGAGTTGTTACTTATAAATTAGTTAACCTTTCTTAAATAACTATAGCAAATGCGATAAGATCATATAATAACTAGCGTAATTAGATTAAAATATGTGACAAAGATACAAGCCAATTACATAAGGAAGCTCTATTGTGAGCTTGAATATATATACAATCTCTGATACATTTACCTACACATATACCTACAACTATATACCACATAAGAAAAACATCAACTATTAAACTACTGCAATCTCTAGTCCTTCCATGTAACAGCTCCATAGTCCACTAGATCAACCTGGAGACAACACGGGAACACAAACACATAGGGGTGAGAATTCTAAAATTCTCAGTAGGGCATCCCCAAAACATATTCTAAACACAATTATAATGTCATCGTCATCGTCCTAGCCACTTCGGTTTGTTAGAAAAGAGTGATTATGCACTTTATAACAATGGTTCATTTTTAGAGTTCCAAATCGTACTTCCGAAGTGGGTAGCTTTTAATGATCAATCACTTAATGCACACATATCATAAAGCTCAAACATATAGTTACTAATCCTAATCAAGAAATTAAATATGATATGAGTATGCATATGTTATATATAGTGAACTTATCTCAAAGTGACCTGGTTTTACTTGTGGTCATAGAACTCAACTCGGTGCATTTTTCTCTTTTCATTGACATAGAAAAGACTTAGTGTATACCCGACGGGTATTTACTATGGATAACTCCACAATGAACAGTTTATACCACATGGTATTTATAGTGGTTCATATCACACAAGGGAAATAGACTACTTATCAGGAGTGAGCTCATTCCTATACATGATCATTGGATTTACTTTCCCCAATTCTCACACAGATGTAATCCTAGCCAATACGTCTACCGACTCATATTATCTCTATGGAAGTTCATCTTTTTGCCTTCCCCTTTATCTCTAGGGAAGTTCCTCTTTTTGCCTTCCTCTCATTCCACATAAGTCTTGTTTCTATTTTTCCCATATGTCAAAATATGCACGAGTGAAATTTATACATTCTCTTTTCTCATATTACTACAACATGTACTTTCTTTTCTCAAATGCATGCATAAGCCACATGTAGGCTTTCAATCACAAGAAATTCTCATTTTTGCCTCATAAATCAATCTTTAAATTGTCTAGCATGCATTCATACTCATCATACTTAAATCAAGAGTCATTATATCATCAACTCAATACTTAAATTCATTTCAGCACAAATACAGCAGGTTGGCAGAATTCATACCAAAGGAGTACAATTTATTCTGTCCCTCAAACACCCATTGCAAGGGCTATAAAAATTCTCCAAGACACCTCAATGTGTCCACAAGGCGCTGTAAAAATTTCAGAAGGAAAATCCTTCTCTAACTTGTTTAACAAAATTAGACAATCTTGGTGGTCAGAAACTACTCAGCCTCAGCTCAGAACCAAAATCTCATAATTTTTAACATTAGCAAATGATTGAATCAATTCAAAATAAAAATCATGGTTATATTTTGAGATGTTCTAAACACCCTGTAAAAATGTCAAAGGGTAATTCAATCATTTGTTATGGTAACAAAATTGGACAAATTCACAGCTTTAATTCCAAGAATTCAGGCAGCATAGGTACTAGTTCAGTCCTAGATTTTTTTAAGGCAGTATAAATCAAAATCAGAGCTCAATAAAATTCATGGAACTAGCCTAAGATGTTAGCTTCAACATATAATTTTTATAGCTCATAAAAATACCAAAACTTTACCCAGAAAATTCATGATTATCTGCTGCCTAGAACAGAACCGAAAATCCAGCATGCATGTTTCAATTTTTCTTTAACAAAAATGATTTTTAACATCATCCAAACTCTCCACCAAATTAAACGCATCAATATCTATCTATCATCAAGCAATACATCTAGAAATTTTGAATTAAAACCAATTAGAAAGTTTCAGAAAATTTTGAAACTAAAAGGCCAAAGAAAATCTTACTTTTGGTGTCTTTTGGATCCTTGGCTCCAATGTGCTCCAAGGTTGATTCTTTCCACTTCAAAGCTCCTAAACCCACACCAAACCCTTTCTTAGGCAGTAGTACATGAGGTATCAAGATGAGAAATGGTGAGGAAATGAAATTCCAATCGGTTAGAATTGTAGATTATGAAGAGTAGAACAAGTTTTGTGAAGGAAATTTGAAGTTTTATCAACTCTAGGTTAAGGTTTTTGAGGTTGGAAATCAATTTTGGAGCTTTTAAGAAGAAGAAATGGAGGTTTCTGTTCTTGCCCCTTTGCTGCCCGAGAAAGGAGAAAGAAAACGATTGGTTTTGGTGGCTTTAAATGATTATATATTGGTTTAATCTTTATCTAATATAAAATCCAAACTTTTCTTACAGGAAAGCAAGATAAATGGCTATGATTTAATCTTGTGATTCAAAATTAAATCTTAGCCTTACACTTGGTATATAATGGATAGACACTATCTTTTTATAAAATCAAACTATCTTAAGGTGTTAGAAATCACACACCGAAATTTCACCGAACGAGTAAAACAGTAAACATTGCCCGAAAATTAATTCTAGGTATAAAATCATTATTTCTATCTATTTCTAATCTTATTCCCATGTTTCCCCAATTTCGGGCACCTTCAGGTCACAAATCAAGGGTTTCGACTGTCCCGACAGGCCTGCGGGGCCCACAAAGCACTATTCACTTTTTTTATATAACTGTTGGACTGTCCTCATCATTGTTAAAACTATCAGATTTTTGAAATTATGACTAATAAAGCTCAAATTAATTTTTAAATATTTTTCAGGGTGTTACACAGGTGATGTTACAAATGGTATCAGAGCTTGCACCTCTCCCAGTACGGTATGGTCTAAGGACGAACCAAGCGAAAGCTAGTGGGCATGTAACGCTCGGGGATGTAGTCGAGGAGTGATCGCTATTGCAAGAAGGCACAGACGAAGAGCGGCTCCTGGCAGACTTCTAAGCGGAGAGGTACATGAACCAATTACACACCCGAATGAGAAGGATCCTGAGACTGTGTAGATATGGGACTATACAGTTAAAGAGGGCTTATATGAATTGATTTGTACTACTTATACCAACAAGATGCATCTTATTTTCGGTAGCCCTTCGCAAAAGAACTCCATAGTTAAGCGTGCTTAACTTGGTGTAATTTTAGGATAGGTGACCTCTTGGGAAATTTTCCTAAGAAGCATGTGAGTAAGGACAAAGCATGCTGAAAAGACTCATGTTGGTTTGTGGAGATAGTCATCAATCCATAAAGCAGCAGGGGATGTTACACTAGGCCTTTTAGAGTATTTACTCTAAATCAACAATCAACTTTAAGGTGGAAATAGGTAGGCTTCGAGATTAATTAATTAGGTGAAATGGAAATGCAAGCTCTTGTTTTAATTTTTAAATTTGAGGTGATGGCTTGAAAAGTAAACATGCTAGGCAAGAAATGTAAATATGAATGCAAGTCCAATTCTTTATTTTAGTGTTCTAGGCCCCTCAGAGTATTTACTCTAAATCAACAATCAACTTTAAGGTTGAAATAGGTAGGCTTCGAGATTAATTAATTAGGTAAAATGGAAATGCAAGCTCTTTGAAAAACTAAGTGACATATTATCTTAAGTAATACCTTTAATGAGCTACCTAGCATTTTCATCATACTTTGTAAAAAGTAAAACTCAATCTCTAAAGGTCTCCTTGTAATGAACTCATAGTCATTATCTAGAAACTCTCATTATCAAGCTATCATGGGAAATAGATGATGACACCTAAATAGGAAGTTGTCCTACTGAGTTTCTTTAGCAAGATTCTCACTCCCTATATCTTTTCTTTCCGTCACATCTTCAGATGGCGACTTTCGTGCTGTTCATTGATACCCCCACTTGGGAGGTGCACTACGACCTAGAGCACTGGTCGTATCATTTTGAGGGGAGCTGCACACTTCGAGTGTTTATATTTTTGGGACGCCTTTTTTCTCACCCTATACATAGCTATCGATTTTCTCTGACTTCCCCGTACGGCGACGACATGATATTTGAGCAAGCGCGGACACATAACGAGAGGGTGCTCCGCACGTACTTTGCTGAGTCTGCCGTCCATGATTTCCCCGACTATGTCCCCCATTTGAGGCATTCGGAGACTGACCCATCAGAGGATCCACCCACCCATCCATACTCCGAGAGCTCTGCCCCTACGCCCCCACTGAGGGTGGAGGGTAGTGAGGAGACAGTCACACAGTCGAGGCTAACTCGGAGGTAGTCCATGCATCCCTATCAAGGAGCTCATGTCCAGCCGCAACGAGTGCCCACTCCGGATGAGCTTCGCCCATGGATCAGCTATGTCCTGCCCTATCCGAACTACTAACAGTAGAGGTGCTCGAGGAGTGATAGTGTATACACCACACGTAGATTAGGGTAGCCTTCTTTTGTTCAGAAAGGTTACCCATTTTAGGTGCACTAGGGTGTGGGTGTCTCCCCTTTTCATGTTTCCATGTATTTCCATTTTCAGTTGTATTCACTTTATGTTGTACTAAACTAAGTCCCACTTTTGAGTGGGCATATTATATATATCTATTTATGCAGTTTGTTTTATTATGCTATGCATTTACATGCCTTATGATCGGATGTTCATGACGTGTTTATTTGGATTTGTGCTTTTATTGCCTCTATGCTTCATAGTTTGTTTCATTGCTCATCATGTTGCGCGGCTCTCACTTTGCTTTTACAATTCAAAAAAAAAATTTACCTGTATTTTCCGCTAAGTATTTTAAAATAAAGAGGAAACAATGACGTAGCAGACTAATGATTAACCTAAAAATATGTTCTAGAGTATTGGGTTAAAAATTAGGATGTTACATTATGCAACAAGAATTAAAGTGCATGTACTTTCACATTCTGAGTTCAAAATCAAATCAAACTATCAATGTCATACAACATATCTCATCAATTTATGTCATGCAACTCATCGATTCATGGTAAACAAGATCATGGATTCATATCATACAAAATCATATATTTAAGTAACATAAGATCATGGCTTTATGTCATTCAAGTAGGGAACATGTTTATTGCATACTTTGGATTCTGGTAATCGATTACATGAGCCTTGTAATTGATTACACAGCTTTGAATTTTTAAAACAGGAAAATTGAGGGCTCTGGTAATAGATTACATGGGCCTTATAATCGATTATAATAAACTTGGGCCCCAAGAACATCTGAGTAATCGATTACATGGATGGTAATCGATTACTAGAGTTCCAGCACGTGTAATCGATTACATGATACTATAATTGATTACACAGGCCAAAAGTTCACATCTAAGTATGGCAAAGCTCTTTGGTAATTGGTTACATGGGCCTAGTAATCGATTACCAGTACCTTCAAAATATGAAAATTTTAAGTTTAAAACATCTCCTAAGTTATTCCTTTCTTCTCGAACCATTTTGAACCTTATTCCAACACTTACTTTGAAATCAAAACATTTTTGTAAAGGTAAAAGCCCATGGATTCAAGATTAAGTTGAAAGAGTTAGGTCTTGAGCCTTAGATATTTAGGTAATGATTTAGACATAAACATGCTAATGCAAGTTTCATTTTAATTTTATCATTGTAAGGTGATGGCAAGGAAAAGAAAATATGCAAGGGTTGAAATTAAACATGAAAATGCAAGTTCATTCTTAATCTTTAAATTTAGCTGATGGCTTGAAACATAAACATGCAAGACAAGAAATGTAAACATGAAATGCAAGTTTATTTCTTATCTTTGAGCTGTAGGTGATGACTTGAAAAATAAATATGATATGCAAGTCTAATTCTTTATTTTAGTGCTCTAGGCCCCTTAGAGTTTTCACTTTAAATCAATAATCAACTTTAAGGTTGAAATAGGTAGGCTTTGAGATTAATTATTTAGGTGATAGCAAGGAAAATAAATATGAATGCAATCCATTTTTTTATCTCTTTGAGTCCTAGGCTCAAGATCAATCTTTACAACAACATAATTTCTTTGTCTGCTAAAATCCTTTTTAAAAGTGAAACCTTCAAGCTTTAGAGGTCCAATAAGTGATGGTTTTGAACCCAATACCCAAGATCTTCATCATCAAGCCATGGTTTCCTCCAAATGTAGGTCATTTGGCTGAAAACAAAGGGAAGGAAAAGGAAGAGTAAGAACTGAAAAAGAAAGTGGAGAAGGAAAGAAGCATCAACATTGTATCATTTCAAACCAAGAGTTTAAACAAGAGAAAGAATAGCATTCTTCACATAACTCCCTACCTTGGATGTGCTACTTTGTTGGAAGGAGTTTGATCTTGGAAAGAGGAGAAGAGGAATAAGAACTCTTTGAGATTTAAGAAGTAAAGTTTGGAGTTGCAAGAATGAGCAAAGTTCTTGCAAGCTTCCTTGGATGCCAATTTATAGAAGAATGAAACATAAGAGGGTGAGAATAGGGGGAGGTGGCCGGCCATGGGGAAAGGAAGAGAGAGGGGAAAATATCTCTTTCAATGTGCCATTCCAAAGGATGGTTCAAAGCATGGTGGAGCATGGTTCAAAGCATGGTGAAGTATGACTCAAAGTATGGCTATTTGTGTGTAAAAATAAACCAACATGTGATGAAAAATGGGGGAGAATGGCGTTGGCTTCTTCTTGCAATGGGGGAGGAAAATCTTGTATTTAATTCTGGTTTAGAGATGTATTTAGGTATATCATTAATTAGGATCATGATTAGAAGTTTGTAAGTAAGTATTTAGGTGAGGTAATGGGTAGTTAAGGATGTCAACACATGATTAGGGAGTGTTCTTGCTTCATTAGGGAGATTAAAACTCATTTTATAGTATAAACAATTGTAGACACAATTCCTTAATTTAAGGAATTGGAGAAAATACTATTTAAGATTCCATAACTTCAAATCTTGAGATTTAAAAAGAGATTTAAGTCTAATTTAAGCAATTTTAGATTCTAATTAACTTTAATAAATTATTTTGACTCTAGATTAATTATGTAAATTAATTAATCTTCAATTAAAACCTAATATTGCTTAGGTTTCCTTAATTTCATCATTAGGCCTAGAATGCACTATGCAGGGGTAAAATCATAATTTTGTACAAAAACTGCCCGGGACCACTGGGACTTAAGCAGACATGCCTAGACTCATAAAAACATCATTTAAAACCTTTGGGGCGGAGTTCAAACTCAAATGGCTCATCAATCAGTGTCAAACCGCCATAGGAGCATTTTGGTCATTCAGCACATCAGAACTCAAAAACGAGATTCTTCTGATCCATTAACATTCATTCACATACAATCCCGTTTGAACATTGAGTTGACCCTTCAAGGACTGTCGTGTAACACCCTGATTTTTCTGTCCGAGGGAAATGACCAAAATGCCCCTAAGGTCATTTCCTGACCCGAATGCGAGGGTAACCAACTCGGTCATCTTCGAAGGGTCAACTCAATGTTTGAAGGGGATTGAATGGCCTTTGAATGCTCCCGGAAGCGAAAATCTCGTTTTCGCGATTTGGTCAAAATGACCAAAATACCCCTATAGCGTTTTACGCGGGTAGAGGTGCCGTTTGAGCCCGAAACTTTCCCCAGAGGTTTAAAAACATGTTTTCATGTGTCTAGAGGTCTCTATTTAAGGTCCAGTGGTCCCGGGCAGTTTTAGTGCAAAATTACGATTTTGCCCCTAGAATAGTGTTTTTGAGCTTAATGACGTAATTAAGCAAACCTAAGCAATATTAGGCTCTAAACGAAGATTAATTTATTTCCCTAATTAATCTAGAGTCAAAATAATTTATTAAAGTTAATTAGAACCTAAAATTGCTTAGATTAAACTTAAATCCCTTTTTAGAACTCAAGACTCCTAGTCTTGGAATCTTGAATAGTGTTTTCTCTCTCCAATTCCGTAAATCAAGGAAATGTGTCTAGAGTTGTTTAGACTCTAAATTGAGGATTTAACTCACTAATGGTGCAAGACCACTCCTTAATTATGTCTAGACCACCTTAATTATCCATTTCCCTTACCTAAACACTTTCTTACAAATTCCTAATCTTAAGCATAATCAAAGATACATCTAAACACAACTCTGAACCACAATTAAAATGCAACTAAACCTCTCCCAAATCTGATGCACATGGCCGAAATTCTCTTCCCCATTGACCACATATTTAATTACTTTCTCACTCAAAGAACCATGCTTGAGGCCATACCTTGAACCATACCTCACCATACTTTGAGCCATACCTCACCATGCCTCAAGAACACATTATCTCACCTCATGGAACTCATGGGATGCCCTCCAATCTGCACCCTCATGGCCGAAACCTCTTCACTCATTCACACCCTCCATTTGTTTCATTTCTCTATAAATAGAATGCCTTGAGGAGCTTGCACCACTTTTAGATCATTTGCTAAGTTTAGGAAACACTCAAAGCTTTTCTTTTTCTCTCAAAGTTCTTGTGTTCTTCAAGTTCTTCAATTTCTTCATCTTCTTCATCTTCTTTTTCCATCTTCAAGTTCATCACACCAAGTAGGGATTTTCTTTCACGTATTCTTTTCTTTAAAGTTCTTGTTTCAAGCTTGATGTTCATAGTTTCTCTTGGTTCCTTTTAGAACTTCTTTTCTTCTCCTTCTTCCTCTTTATGTTTCGGCCATGGGCCTTTGGGAATGAAGGAATGAGAGCTTGATGATGAGAGTTTCATGATGATGTTCATCACTTGAAACAAACTCTAGAGCTTGATCTTTGTTCTTGAACAAAAATGTTTCTAGTTCTTCCTTTCTTGAACTCTTGAGAACTTTAGCTTTAATGATGTTTTAAAATGGCTCTATGAACTCAATGATGAGGACTCATGATGTTGGTGTTAATATATCATCAAGATCATGAACTCTAGAGTTCTAAAATGTTCCTTTTTCTCCTTGATGATTTCGGCCATTTCCATTAATTTTCTAGGCTTCATGGTTTGATTTCCTAAAAATATTATGTTAAGTTTTAAAGAACTCTAAGCTTGACTTTACCTTGTTTGGGTGAGTTTGGGTTATGGTTTAAATTCCTTTAAAGTCTTGTTAAGAGCTCTAGAAAGATAAAATGAACTTGCATAATGTATTTTATGCTTGCATTCATATTTACATTCTTGTTATGCACCTTTACTTTCAAGCTATCACCTAAGAACATAAAGATTAAAATGGAACTTGCATCTTCACTTAATTTAATTCTCAAAGCCTTTCTATTTCGGCCTTAAAGTCGATTATTGTTGGGCCTAGAGCACTAAAATAAAGAATTGAACTTGTATCCTCACTTAATTAATTCCTCGAATGCCTATCTATTTCGGCCTTAAAGTCGATTGTTGTTGGGCCAAGAGCACTAAAATAAAGAATTGAACCTTGCATCTTTACTTTCAAGCTTGCACGTTTAAGTTTATGCCTTGCATATTTAATTTATGTCATCACTTTATTTTGTAAGCAAGATTAAAAATGAAAAGCATGAGCATGTTTATTTTATGTCGTAATTTAAGAACCTAGAGCTCAAAGACTTGCCCATTTCATTCCAAGTTAAAATTTAATGTGAAACCATTCTTTGAATGCATATTTTCGGCCAAGTAGTGATGATGGACTTGCAATGAGTTTTCATCTAGCTACTAGGACCAATAGTCTATGTTTTAAGTTTTCCTTAAAGCTTTACAAAACTTTATAAGGTTATGTCATCACAAGTTGTGATTTTATTATCTTTAGGGGATGGAATATGTTTTGGTCAGTGACCTAAGGCTTCACTTAGCCTCTTGATGAATTAAAATGTTTTGCAAAGAGTTTTAGAAGTTCTAGATCGATTCCAAGAGAAATTAGTTAACTTATGTACCTAGAAATGTCAATTTAACTCTCTCATTTAAGTTAAATGTTTTCGGTTCTGATGTGATGAGTGTGATGCTGTATGATGATGTTTTGATGTGTTGGAATGTGTGAAAATATCATGTGATGATGTAGAAGCGATCCTATGCATGATAGGTAAGAAACTAGCTAACTAGAAATACCGTAAAGCTAGAATTTAACATAGTTTTGACCCATTTGTTTATGGAACTAATCCAAACTGTTTTAATGGGAACATAATCAGATTTAGATTGTTTAGACATGAAAAACTTGGTATCATTTGAATTAGAATTGAATTCTAGCACCTATAGGGAAACTAGTAACTAGAAAACCGTAAAAATGCAATGTAGAACCCTTGGAACATTTATTTTTCTGGATTCTGTCCAGCACCCTTACAAAATGATAAACATGATTAATAATTAGTCCTTAAGCATGGGAATGCCTCATAATTGATTTAGATTTAATCCATAGCGCCTTAGGCGAAGACGGAACCAAGAAAGGGTCTAAAACGTAAGTTCTAGAACCCCGTGATCACAAGTTAAGAATTCTACCCTATGCTTTTCAGATTTAAATGTAGATATGAGGATTATGAGTGATGTTTAATTATGAGCCCTTAGGTGCATAAAATATGAGCGACAAATGTTAGAGAACCATATCTCATGATTAAGACCCGTAAGGGTCAAAGCATAAGCTACCGTAAGGATAAACGGTTGAATGTTCCATGATGATGTATGTTATGTGAAGGATGTTAACGTTATTCATATGAGGATTTCATGAGAATATATGTTTGTGTGGCATAAAGCAAATTCAGAAGAAATTCGGCGTAATGCCTTCGTGCCGCCGAATTTCCAACGAATTTGGGGACTTAAAGAGATTTTGAAAATTAAGGTACTAAGATGGGTTCTAGGATGACACCGGTTCGGCCGAGCACCTCCATAGAACTCATGTGACATCGATACCCATTTATACTCTTAGGTGACACCGGTTCGGCCGAGCACCCCTAAGAGAATTGCCCCCTAACCCGTACTCAGATAGTCGGGATTTATGATACGCTTATCGTTAAGTGGTAAGTAAGAACTAGTGACGACTAGTTAAGGTATGAGCTCATAACCTAGATGTATGACACGTTCTGGGTGACACCGGTTCGACTGAGCACCCCCAGTTCGATTGTCTTTTAGGGTGGCCCATGAGGAAGAGATGTTTCATGATTATGATTATGTCACTAAGTTTGTCCCATATGAATGTTTCTATTGCCACTTTATGCCACTAAGTATGATGATGCTTGATGTTATGTTTTACGTATGTGCATTAGGTAGTGCCATGCATACATCTTCTATTATGTTGCATTCATGACATTAAGATCATTCTAAAATGAACGGACCTTGGCTAAACTATGTTTAGAACTTAAAAATGGACATAATGCATGCTCACTCATTCGTATAATTAAACCCAAGGTTCCTGAGGACATAGATGATGACACCTAGGTAGTAGGAGGCCCTACTGAGATTCTTTAGTAAGATTCTCACTCCCTCTATCTCTTTCTTTCCGTCACGTCTTCAGATGGCGACGTTCGTAGTGTTTGTGGACACGCCGACATAGGAGGTGCACCATGACCCGGACCACGGGTCATTCCATTTTGTGGGTCGATGCACAGTTAGAGTATTCATGTTCATGGGTCGACCCTTCACTCCCCCTGTACATTCCCATCGTTTCTCCCCCGTCTCACCTTTTGGCAATGACCTGGTGTTCGAGCGCGCACGTCCCCGAGAGGAGAGGCTACGCCGTACCCCACCGTCCGCGTCTGCCGCTCGAGACTACCCCCAGTACGTGCCCCGTTGCCCGTCATCTTTCTCGGAGACGGATCCTTCCGAGGATTCGGCCACCCAGGTACCCTCCGAGGGATCATCCCCCACCATACCCATGGACTTTGGAGAGGATAGCGAGCCCACCGTGACTCAGCCGAGGCGTGCACGATGACCGGAGATGCGGCCATACCGCGGGGATCCCGCTCGATGCCCGTTTCGTCTCTTCATGCCCAAGGAGCTCGCTCAGTTTCCTGGATATTTGCCTCGCTCACGAGATAGTCGCCAGTAGGAGGCCGTGGATGGCCCGGGTTAGAGCACACATCACTTAGATGGGGATAAACCTTCTTTTGTATAGAGGTTACCCCATTAGATGCACTCGGGTAGGGGAGTAGATTATGTTCATGTTTTATGTTGTATTTTCTTTTATGTATTTCCCTTGTACTAAATTATGTCCCACACTTATAAGTGGGCAAGTTATATATATATGAAATGATATTCAGTGATATTTATGTTGTGCTCTATGTTATGATGTTGTGAGACATTTGTGTTACTTTACATGGTTTACCGTTTAACGCATCACGCGGCTCTCACTTTAGATTTCAAAAAAAAATTTACCCGTATTTTCCGCTAAGTATTTCAAAGTAAAAATGAGAACTATGAGGTAACAGACTAATGATTAACCTAAATATGTTCTAGAGTATTGGGTTAAACAAATTAGGATGTTACATGTCGAGTCGACCATCCTCGAATTCCGGGTGAGAAATGACCTTAGGGGCATTTTGGTTATTTTTGCTCAAACAAAAAAATCGGGGTGTTACAAGGATAGCCGGGTTCTGGTAAAAATGACCTCATGGGCATTTTAGTCATTTGTACAATCAGAGAAAACTTAGGGCGTTACACACCACATCCTTAGAAGCTGAGAAAATAAATGTAAATCTAGAGAAATCATCCACTATGACAAGACAATATCTTTTTCCAGTAAGACAAGCAGTCTTGGTTGGTCCAAAGAGATCTATGTGTAAAAGCTCAAGTAGCTTGGTGGTTGACACCACATTTTTGTTGTAGAAAGAAGTTTTGGTTTGCTTTCCTTTCTCATAGATTTAACAAGTAGAGTCCTTGTTATATCTGATCTTTAACAGGCCTTTTACAAGCTCTTTCTGAGATAGCTTAGAAATAAGCTTCATAAGAACATGTCCAAGCTTCTTATGCCACAACCACTTATCATCTCAAAAGAATACAAGACATTTTACATTTTGATCTAGAAAATCATCCAAGAATAACACTTAAGTGATATTATGTCTCTTAGCAGATAAAATGACTTGTCTAGTAGTAGGATTTGTAACACCCTAAAAATTGTCTAAAATTTATTTGAGCTTTATTAGTCATAATTTCAAAAATTTGATAGTTTGAACAATGATGAGGATGATCCGATGAATTTGTAAAAAAAAAAATGTGAATAGTATTTTGCGAGCCCCGCAGGCCTGCCAGAATAGCCAGAACCCCTGATTCGGGACCCAAAAGTGCCCGAAATTGGGAAAACATGGAAATGAGGTTAGAAATAGTTAGAAATAAATATTTTATGCCTAGAATTTATTTTTGAGCAATGTTTGATTGCCCGGGTACACTATTTTACCCGATCGGTAGAATTTTGGTGTGCGGTTTCTAACACCGTAAAAGCTACTTAGTGGCTAAGTAAGCTTTATCAATCACTTTATGCCAAGTGGATGACAAGGATTGAAAATTGAAAAGCAAGTTTTAATCATGGCCTTTCATTTATTAATATTTTACTCGGGTGCTCATATTTCACCCATTCGGTGGGATTTTGGTGTGCGATTTTGATACTGTAAAAGCTATTTATTCTACAAGTTAAAGAAAGCCACTTATCTTGAGCCTAGTGGCTGACCAAGATTCATTCTTTGACCAACAAACCAAATCTTAGCCATCCATTTTTCTTACTTTGGTCAAAGATCATTTAATTATACAATATAATACTCATTCTTTTATATATAACAAGATAACCACGAGCCAAGCTTCTTCGAGAAGCTCAAAATTTCATGCATGATGCTGTAAGGAGAAGAAAACCAAGTTCCTCCATGTCCAAGAGCTCAAACTTCACTTCAAATGCCAAAAACACTAGCCCAGAGTTGCTAAAACACTAAACTTCCTTCACTAAACTTATTCTACACATCAATACCTACAAATCTAACCGATTGGAATTTCAATTCCTCATCAATCCTAACCTTGGTATCTCATACATCACTGATTAAGGAAGGGCTTGGTGCTGATTTGGTGGCCTTGAGTTGAGCAAAATCAATCTTGGAGCATCCTTTGGAGCCAAGATTCCTAAAGCCATCAAAGTAGGGTTTTCTTTGGTCTTTTCTTTCCAATTTTATGCTGGCCTCTTCTGATTGTGTTTGGTCCAAAATTTCTAGATATATTGGTTGCTAATATGATGATATTGATGTGTTAATTTTGGTGGAGTGTTTGGGGTTGTGGAAAAATCATTTTTATCAAAAGAGATTTTGAAGTGGTTTGCTGGATTTTCGGTTTTTCTGCTGGCAGTGATTGTTCACGAATTTTCTGAGGGAATTGTGGCTGTTTTCATGAGCTATCAAAATGATATGTTGAATTTAACATCCTAGGATAGTTCCATGAATTTTTTTGAGCTTTTTTTTTTATTCCTAATGCCTTGAGAAATTCAAGAACCGAAATGGTAACTATGCTACCTGAAATGTTGAATCTGAAGCTGTGAACTTGTGAAATTTTATTAGCCTAGTAAATTACCGAATTATGAGCTGAAAATTTTACAGGATATTAGAAACATATTGAGGTTTTATCAGGATTTTTATTTAGAATTTTCTGGGTTCAATTTCTAGGGTCAATAATTATGAATTTTGGTTCTTGAGCTGAGGTTGGATGGTTTCTGACCACTAAATTTTTAGTATTTTGTCAATATAGTTAGAGAACTCTAATTACCCTGAAATTTTTACAGGACCTTGGTGACACATTGAGGTGTCCTTGATAATTTTTATAGCCTCTGAAATGATTGTTTTATGTGCAAATAAATTTGTGCCACAATAGTGTGAAATCTGCCATTGTGCTGAAAATAAATTGATGCTTTGAATTGATGAAATAATAGCATTTTGTACTAGTATGACATGAGCACCTAAATATGAGGATGAATAATTGAGCATGTGAACTTATTGATGAGGTTAGATACACATAGATATGAATGATTATTATGATTGCTTATATGCGAAAGAAAAGCATAAGATTATGTTTCTTGGACTGGAGAAAGTAAATCTAGTTTGTTAGGGAAAGTAAATCTAACTACCAAGAAAAGTATAAGATTTATAATCCTTGGGCTAGAGAAAGTAAATACGATTTGTCAGGGAAAGTAAACCCGACTACCCTTGAATTGAGTCAAGGAAAGTAAACCTGGCTAGGAATAGGCCTGTGTGAGAATTGGAGAAAGTAAATCCAATGGTCATGTATGGGAATGAGCTCAGTCCTAAAAAGCAATCTATTACCCATTATTGCCACACTAGGGATGGCGGTACGTAACGCCCAGATGTGACAAGATTAGTCAAGGGCCAAGGCAAGTTTAAGAAGTAAATTTTCTAAGAAATCCTTTGTCTTATATGCCGAGTGAAGAAGTTTAGTATTGATATTGAGACCAATATATTTAAGTGGAAAGTTAGTAGTATATGATGTTAAGTAGTATGGTATATGTACATTAAGTGGTTGAATGTTAAAAGTAAACCACTTCGAAAATATGATTTGGAACTTTACAAATAAACAATTATTATATAATACACGACTACTTTTTCTTAATAAACCGAAGTGGCTGGGGTGATGATGATGACATTATAATTGTGATTGGGGGAGTTACCCTACTGAGAATTGTATAATTCTCACCCCTATTTTGTGTGTTCCCATGTCGTCTCCAGGTTGATTTAGAGAACAATGCGGCTACTACGTGCAAGAAACTCGAGATTTTGCAGTAGTTTAGTAGTTGATGTTCTTCTTATGTGGTATATAGTTGTAGGTATATATGTAGGTGAATGTAATAGAGATTGTATATGTATTCAAGCTCACAGTAGAGCTTCCTTATGTAATTGAATGGTATCTTTGTTATACATGTTAATCAAATTACGTTAGTTATTACACAATCTTATCGCATTTGCTATAGTTATTTAAGAAAGGTCCGATAATTAAGAAGTAACAATTCTCGAGTCTAATGTCATGACTTAAGGATGATGTTGTACTTGGAAGGATGTTACAGGATTAACAATTCTACAAGCATGTGCATTAAATAAAACATTAAAACCTTGATCACAGAATTGGCTAATACTCAACAGATTATGAGCTAGACCTTCAACAAGTAAAATATTAGAAATTTGACGGGAATCATGCTTATCAACATTTCCTATACCTATAACCTTGTCTTTACCTCTGTCAATAAACTTCACTGATCCAAAGTTCTTGGCTTCAGGTTTCTGAACCACTTTATGGATCCGAACATGTGTCTAGAGCAGCCACTATCCATGTTCCACTTGTTGTCTTTGGTAACGTGTTCTCAGATAGCTATAAAAAAAGTAGTTTTTACTTTAGGCAGCCAGACTTTCTTAGGTCCTTTTGGGTTAGTTTTTCTTGGGGAAGGTTTCCCAACCTGTTTTATAGCTTTTTCCTCATAAAACATTTGTCAGGTGGGTACCCCTTCTTGTAACGCACCAATTTTTTCGATGTACAAATGACCAAAATGCCCCTAAGGTCGTTTTACTGGGAAAATAAGGATAGCCAGCCCCGGCCATCCGTAAAGGGCTATTTTTAATGTTGAACGGGGATTGTGTGTATTATCCGTGTTAATAGAACAGAAGAATCTCATTTTTGAGTTCCTATGCACAAAATTACCAAAACGCCCTTGTGGCTAACTGACACAAAATTAACCCCCGATTGGACCTGGACTTTGCCTGGGAGTTTGAAATGTCATTTTTAAGTGATGTTTAATGTCTGGTTAAGCCCGGGTGGTCCCGGGGAGTTTTTGTGAAAAATTATCGTTTTGCTCCTGATTAAGAGCATAATTAGTTTAAGTACATAAATAACAAAACCTAAGCAATATTAGGCTCTAATTAAAGAGTATTTAATTTTACTGATTAATCTAGTGTTAAAATAATTAATTGAGGTTAATTAGAGCCTAAGATTGCTTAATAAAATTCAAAATCCTTTTCTTGATTTAAGACTTTATGTCACATTTTCAATGAATAGTATTTTCCCTATTCCAATTCCATGATTTAAGGAAACTAAGATGTGATTGAGAATCTTGATTAGAAGATGTTTGTGTAACGCCCCGATTTTCTGTCTGAGTGGAAAATGACCGAAATGCCCCTGAGGTCATTTTCGGCCCGGAATTCAAGGATGGCCGACCCGGCAGTCCTCGAAGGGCCAACTCAATGTTTGAAGGGGATTGAATGACCTTTGAATGCTCCCGGAAGCAAAAATCTCGTTTTCCGCAGTTTCGGGTCAAAATGACCAAAATACCCCTATAGCGTTTTTACGCGGGTAAAGGTGCCGTTTGAGCCCGGAACTTTCCCCAGAGGTTTAAAAACATGTTTTCATGTGTCTAGAGGTCTCTGATCAAGTCCCGGTGGCCCCGGGCAATTTTAGTGCAAAATTACGATTTTGCCCCTAGAATAGTGTTTTTGAGCTTAATGACATAATTAAGCAAACCTAAGCAATATTAGGCTCTAAACGAAGATTAATTAATTTTCCTAATTAATCTAGAGTCAAAATAATTTATTAAAGTTAATTAGAACCTAAAATTGCTTAGATTAAACTTAAATCCCTTTTTAGAACTCAAGACTCCTAGTCTTGGAATCTTGAATAGTGTTTTCTCTCTCCAATTCCTTAAATCAAGGAAATGTGTCTAGAGTTGTTTAGACTCTAAATTGAGGATTTAACTCACTAATGGTGCAAGACCACTCCTTAATTATGTCTAGACCACCTTAATTACCCATTTTCCTTACCTAAACACTTTCTTACAAATTCCTAATCTTAATCCTAATCAAAGATACACCTAAACACAACTCTAAACTACAATTAAAATGCAAGAAAACCCTCCCCATGGATGATGCAATTTCAGCCCTCTCTCTCTTTTTTACAACACATGTTGAATTGTTTCTCACTCAAAGAACCATGCTTGAAGCCATACCTTGAATCATACCTCACCATGCTTCAAGACCACAACATCTCACCTCATGGAACTCATGGGCTGCACTCCCCTTGGCCAAAAACACATCAGCCCCTCACCCCCTCCATTTGCTTCATTTCTCTATAAATAGAATGCCTTGAGGAGCTTGCACCACTTTTAGATCATTTGCTAAGTTTAGGAACACTCAAAGCTTTTCTTTTTCTCTCAAAGCTCTTGTGTTCTTCAAGTTCTTGGAGTTCTTCATCATCTTCATCTTCTTCTTCCATCTTCAAGTTCATCGCACCAAGTAGGGATTTTCTTTCAAGTATTCCTTTCTTTAAAGTTCTTGTTCTAGCTTTATGTTCATAGTTTCTCTTGATTCTTTTTAGAACTTCTTTTCTTCTCCTTTTTCTTTCTCATTTTCGGCCATGGGCCTTGAAGTTCAAAGAAATGAGAGCTTGATGATGAGAGTTTCATGATGATGTTCATCTTTGTTCTTAAGCAAAAGTGTTTTTAGTTTTTCCTTTCTTGAACTCTTGAGAACTTTAGTTTTGATGGTGATTTAAAATGGTTCTAAGGACTCAATGATGAGGTCTCATGATGTTGATGTTAATATATCATCAAGATCATAGACTCTAGAGTTTCAAATATTTCTTTTCTTGCCTAGATGTTTCGGCCATTTCCTTTTCTTTTATATGCCTTATGATTTGATTTTCTAAAGATGTTATTTTGAGTTCTAAGAACTCTAGACTTTACTTTATCTTGGTTTGATGAGTTTGGGTTGAGGTTTATGTTCCTTTAAAGTCTTGTTAAGAGCTCTAGAAAGATAAAATGAACTTGCATAATTTATCTTATGCTTGCACTGATATTTACATTCTTGTTATGCACCTTTACTTTCAAGCTATCACCTAAGAACATAAAGATTAAAATGGAACTTGCATCATCACTTAATTTAATTCTCAAAGCCTTTCTATTTCGGCCTTAAAGTCGATTGTTGTTGGGCCTAGAGCACTAAAATAAAGAATTGAACTTGCATCATCACTTAATTAATTTCTCGAATGCCTATCTATTTCGGCCTTAAAGTCGATTGTTGTTGGGCCAAGAGCACTAAAATAAAGAATTGAACCTTGCATCTTTACTTTCAAGCTTGCACGTTTAAGTTTATGCCTTGCATATTTAATTTATGTCATCACTTTATTTTGTAAGCAAGATTAAAAACAAAAAGCATGAGCATGTTTATTTTATGTTATAACTTAAAGAACCTAGAGCTCAAAGACTTGCCCATTTCATTCCAAGTTAAAGTTTAATGTGAAACCATTCTTTGAATGCGTAATTTCGGCCAAGTAGTGATGATGGACTTGCAATGAGTTTTCATCTAACTACAAGAACCAATAGTCTATGTTCTAAGTTTTCCTTAAAGCTTTACAACCCTTTTCAAGGTTATGTTGTCATGAGATATGACTTTATTCTCTTTTAGGAGATGAAATATATTTTGGTCATTGACCTAAGGCTTCTCTTAGCCTCTTGATGAATTAAAGTGATTTGCAAAGAGTTTTAGAAATTCTAAATTGATTCCAAGAGAAACTAGTTAACTTATGTACCTAGAAATGTCAATTTAAATCCTTTACTAAAGCTAAATGTTTTCGGTTCTGATATGATGAGTGTGATGCTGTATGATGATGTTATGATGTGTTAGAATGTGTGGAAAAAATCATGCAATGATGTAGAAATGATTCTATGCATAATAGGTAAGAAACTAGCTAACTAGAAATACCGTAAAGCTAGAATTTAACATAGTTTTGACCCATTTGTTTATGGAACTTATCCAAACTGTTTTAATGGGAGCTTAATCAGATTAGGATTGTTTAGACATGAAAAACTTGGTAACATTTGGATTAGAATCGAATTCTAGCACCTATAGGGAAACTAGTAACTAGAAAACTGTAAAAGTGCAAGTTTAGAACTCTTAGAACATTTATTGTTCTGGATTCTGTCCAGCACCCTTGCAACATGATAAACATGATTAATAATTAGTCCTTAAGCATAGGAATGCCTCATAATTGATTTAGATTTAATTCATAGCGCCTTAGGCGAAGATGGAACCAAGAAAGGGTCTAAAACGTAAGTTCTAGAACCCCGTAATCACAAGTTAGGAATTCTGCCCTATGCTATTCAGATTTAAGTGTGAACATGAGGATGATGAATGATGTTTAATTATGAGCCCTTAGGTGCATAAAATATGAGCGACGGATGTTAGAGAACCATATCTCATGATTAAGACCCGTAAGGGTCAAAGCATAAGCTACCGTAAGGGTAAACGTTTGAATGTTCTATGATGATGCATGTGCTATGTAAATAATGATGATGTTATTCATATGAGGAATTCATGAGGTTGTATGTTTATGAGAGTATATAGTGTTGATATGTTGATGCTCACGCCATGATGCGTTATGCAAAATTATGATATTATGATGCTTACGATGCATATGATGAATATGATGCCTTATGTTGATGTTGAATGACTATGCATGCTCTATATGTTTCGTGGCATAAAGCAAGTTTGAAGGAAATCCGGTGTATGCCATTACGCTACCGAATTTCCCATCAAACTTGAGAATTTGAGAAAAGTTTGTGAAAACTCCTGGGTGACACCGGTTCGGCCGAGCACCCCAGGATAGGTTCTGGGTGACACCGGTTCGGCCGAGCACCCCCAGAACGGATGTGACAAAGTACTGAGACGCATTTCTCCCGCTACGGTGGGGAGGAAACAAATCCGTGAGGGTATTGACATTGAGCTTGCCAAAGCGGACAATTCGCTGTGTACTAGATACCAGTAGAGCGTTTCAAAGAAGGAAATGATCCTAAGATAGGTGATCCGAGAAAGTTATGTATACCCCCTCTATTAGCCCATATTAAATCTAGTGACGACTAGTTAGGAATGAGCTCATTCCTAGGCGATAGGTGAGATGTAGTTTGGTGACCAGATTATCGCCGGGCCGGTGAATTGGTTGGACTTTTGGTGAATATGTTAAGAGGGTGGTCTTTAAGAAAAAGAACTTAAGAGTTTTACTTATGAGAAAGATGTCACAAGAAAAGTACTATGCCTTTTTATGCCACGTATATGATTTATGTTTCTTTATGATGTGCCCAAGTATTATGATTTTCGTGTTAATGTGTATATGGTATTGTCATGCATTCATCAAATATCTGTTGCATTCATGTCATTAAGACACATACTAAAAGACACCCACTTCGGATAAATAGATTTGTAAAGCCTAAAACCAATCCTTATGCATGTACACCTTTTTCATAATTAAAACCGAGGTGGCTGGGGACGACGACGATGACACTAGTGTTAGAGTCAGGAATCCCTACTGAGAATCTCGAATGAGTTTCTCACCCCTTCCTTTTCTTCCGTGTCATCTCTAGATGAGGATTACAACGAGGTTTGTGACTTCTTCTGAGGCTCGTGCTTAAGGGACACACTAGCAGATGGAGCAGAGGGTCACTGCGGGAGCATAGATAGCTTAGCTTTTTGGGTTGACACTTATTCAACCTCATAGGTGGATAAGGATGACTTCACATATATGGGCGTATTTTGATGTAAATGATGGTACAATGATGTTAGTAGTCTATGTGTATGTATAATACTATGTTTCATGATTATCAATGGTGTGGCTACTCTTTCTTGCACATTATGGTTATGACGAACGTTAAGTTAGCGCGCGGCTCGCGTTTTGCTTTCAAGTTTCAAAAAGAAAAATTTATTCGTATTTTTCGCTAAGTATTTTAATGAAAGGTTGTAAGGAATGAGACTAAAAGAGTAATAAACTAATGATTAACCTAAATATGTTCTAGAGTATTGGGTTAAAAATTAGGATGTTACAGTTTGACTCCATTAATGACCAAGACCACTCTTAAACTTGTCTTGAGAAGCCTTAACCATCCTCTTTCTCATCTAAACACTTAATCACAACTCCTAATCCATGGCCTAAACAAACCAACCTCTAAACACACTCATAAAACAACATTTAAATGAGATATTCCTCCCCCTATTTCTCTCTAATATGATCGGCCACCTCCCCCATTTTTTCATCCATCACATGTTGAAATTAATTAAAATGTGTATTCAAAGAACCATACTTAGCCATACCTTCACCTATACCTAGCCATACCCAAACCCATACCATGTAACGAGATATGTTTCTCTTCCTTCCCTCCCTCCATGGCTGCCGGCCTCTCCTAACATTCATAATGCCAAGGGAAGTTGCAAGAACCTTTGCACAACTTTGCTACTTCAAGCTTTCTTCCTTCAATCTCAAAGAATTCTTCTACTTCTTTTACATTTCTTCCAAGAGCCACCACCCTCCACCACTTCTCAACCCCAAACCACCACATAACCACCATAGCTCTTCCACTAAACACTTAACCTTTCCGTTTTGAAGACCAAAACTCAAGAACACATCCTCTTTCCTTTTCTTTCTCACTTGGCCGAATACACATTTGGCCTCAAGGAAGACTTTTCCTTTTATTTCTTTTCCAAGATCAAGCTCTTCTCTTTTTAAAGAAAAATACCTTTGGTAAGGAGTTGTTTTAGAGCTTTTCATTCTTTCCTTTTGTGCTACTCTTAGATTGAAATATTGAAATGATGATTCTCTTCTCGTCCTCTTAGTTTTTGATTTCTTACTTTCCTTTCTCTCTTCTTTCTTTTTCGGCCTTGATGGCCTTGTGAATGTGAAAACCATGGCTTGATGACAAGGATCTTGGGTGTTGATTGGAAAATCATCATTTATTTGACCTCTAAAGCTTGAAGGTTTCACTTCTAAGATTTTTTGGCAAACAAAAATATTATGTTATTTTAAAGAGTTAAATGGTAGTCTTGAGCCTAGGACTCAAAGATATAACAAATGGAGTGCATTCACGTTTATAGTTCAAGTCCTTGCATTGCATATTTATATTTAAGCCTTGCATTTCATATTATAGCCTAAATAATTAATCTCGAAGTCTACCTATTTCAACCTTAAATTTGATTGTTGATTTAGAGTGAAAACTCTAAGGGGCCTAGAGCACTAAAATAAAGAATTGGACTTGCATTCATATTTACATTTCCTTGCCTAGCATATTTACTTTTCAAGCCATCACCTAAACTTAAAGATTAAAAATGGACTTTGCATTTTCATATTTATATTCAAGCTTTGCATATCATATTTATATTTCCCTTGCCATCACCCTATAATGCCAAGATTAAAAATGAAGTTTGCATTGCACGTTTAAATTTATGCCATCACTTAAATAACCTAATGCTCAAGACTTACCGTTTCAACTCACATGAGAACATTGACTCATGGAATATATCTCTTATTAAATGTAAACATCCTTTTATTAAGCTCTCTAATTATGCTACTAATCTAAGGATATTAATTATGTTACCATAAGGATAAGAATTGATTATGAGGGCATTCCCTGATCTAGAATTAATTCTAAGAAAGACTAGTTACTAGAAATGCTTGCTTCACAATTTTGTATGCTCTTAGGAAATTAAATTTTAGTTTCTATTCAAACCTTTCCAGATTTGATGTATGCTATTTGGAATGTGTTAAACATGTAAAAATTATTATTAATTAGTATGGTAATTACTCTTAGCAATTAAGGGAAGACTAGCAACTAGAAAGAATCAAAATTATGAATTCTAGTACTCCCTAAAGCAAGTAATGTGGTTTCTGTCCAGCATATGATATGTAAGTAAAAAGGACGTTTAACACTCAGTAAATATATAGGAGTCACCCATAGTTGGCTTAGAAATAAATTCTTGCATCATAGGAAAAGTCGGTAATGAGAAAGGGTCAAAAACGTATTTTATAAGAACGCCAAAATGGTTCATTTCGTTTTTATTTCAAATCTGTCCAGATTTGTTTAGTAATGTTTTTGGGTTAATAATTTAATGAGAATCATTGGGATTGATCCCTTAGATGCATAAATAAATAAATACAAAATTTAGGTTTACCCGATTAGAAGTTTAACTGATTAAAGAATTATTATGAATTGATGTACTTTAGATTTATATGACGATTATGTTTGCATAGATATCGTCATAGCATGTTATGTTTTCACTTGAAATGTTTAAGATGCATGTGTGAAAGTAATATGAAAGCATGTAACATTATATGATAAGTTGCGTCTTTGCATCTTAATATAACATGTTAATATAAAGGTGACATAAAAATATGTGGAAATGATCCTCTAGACTCCTTGAATTAAAGGTTATGAAAGGTAATCTAATAAGGAAGTGATTCTTTGGACTCCCCGAATTAAAGGTTATGAAAGGTGATCCTATTGCCCCCTATCCTATACTCTAAGGGTCTGGTGTTAATGTAACATCCCCTGCTGCTTTATGGATTGACGACTGTCCCCACAAACCAACACGGGTCTTTTCAGCATGCTTTGTCCTCACTCGCACGCTTCCTAGGAAAACTTCCCAGGAGGTCACCCATCCCAAAATTACTCCAAGTCAAGCACGCTTAACTATGGAGTTCTTTCAGTTTGGGCTACCGAAAAGAAGATGCATCTTGTTGATATAGGTAGTACAAATCAATTCATATAAGCCCTCCTTAACTGTATAGTCCCATACCTATACAGTCTTAGGATCCCTCTCATTCGGGTGTGTAATCGGTTCATTCATGTACCCCTCCGCTTTCGAAGTCTGCCAGGAGCCGCTCCTTGTCCGTGCCTCTTTGCACCGGCGATCACTCCCCGACTTCGCAATCCCCGGGCGTTACAGTTAACTTATCATAGGATAAGGTTATGCTTGTGACGACTAGTGAAGTATGAGCTCATAACCTAGAACTCTCAAAAGGCGAGAGAAATAGGGTGGCCCTAAATGAGAGAAAGAATTAATCTAAGTCACCTAAAAGATAAATGGAAGAAAGTCATGTTATAATTGTTATGATCCATGATCATCTCTTATGATTGGAATTAGTATATTGTACCTTGCATTGCCATGCATCTCATGATAAGGTATGTTGCATTCATGATATCTAAGATGCATACTAAAATGAATAGGCCTCAGTAAATGGTAGTTTAGAACTTTAAAATTGAACTTTATGTATGTTCACCTTTTTATAAAGAAACCCGATGTTCATGAGGATGTAGACGATGACATCATGATAGGAGAATACCTTACTGAGATTCTTTATTAAGTTTCTCACACCCTCTATCTTTTCTTTCCATTGCGTCTTCAGAGGACGATGGCAGCCTTCGTGATTTACGTTGATGCACAGACTTGGAAGTTGCATTTTGACGCTACACACCAGTCCTATCACTTGGTTGGTCACTGTTCAGTCCATCTACTTGTATTCCTGGATTGCCCTTTCTCTCAGCCGATTACTAGCTTCCGATTCTCACCGACCTCGCCCTTCGCCGATGATCTACTCTTCGAGTGTACACGCCCTCAAGGAGAGTGCATCCGTCGTACCCCCACGGCTGCCTCCGCCGTCCGAGACTACCCAGAGTATATTCCCCGTTCGGCCCAGCTCATTCTCAAACTAATCCGTCCGAGACAGACATCCCATCCATGGGTTCCTCCCCTACCATGCCCATGGAGTTAGGTAGCGAGGCTATTGTGACGTAGCCACTTCGAGGAGGCAGGGTAAGGATAGTGCCCCATCGTAAAGAACATGTGTAACATCCTAATTTTTAACCCAATACTCTAGAACATAATTAGGTTAATCATTAGTCTGTTACGTCATAGCTTTCTCATTACTTTAAAATACTTAGCGGAAATACTGGTAAATTTTTTTTTGAATTATAAAAGCAAAGTGAGAGCCGCGCGACACGTTAACTAGTAATGCGCAAACGGTAATATAGCAAACATCGCATAGCAACATCACATAAGCAAGTAAAAGCACAACTTAATAACATTGAACTGCATCTTTATATAATATATGATATGCTCACTCGTAAAGAGTGAGCTTGGTTTAGTACAACTGGAATGAAAATACATGGAAAACAAAAGTACAACAAAGGTGATAAAAGAAACTCTCTTAACTCTAGTGCGCCTACAAATGGATAGCCCCAAAGACAAAAGAAGGCTATCCTAGTCTAGTCAAGCTCGAGCACCAGAACCGCGACGGTCGTCTCCTACTGCGGGCCTTTCTGGAAAGGAGGGATGTACCTGATCCACTAGGCGATCTCGGCCGGGGTGGCAATACGCTGCATCGGTCGGACGTGAGCTCCACGGCGGGGAGTCATCCTCACCCGTCCTCCACGCATTGGCTGAGCGACGGAAGCCTCGCTACCCTCCCTAACGTCCATCGGCACAGTGGGGGAGGATCCCTCAGAGGGTACCTGAGTGGCAGAATCCTCCGAAGGGTCTGTCTCGGAGAATGATGAGGGCGAGCGGGCTACATATTGTGGGTAGTCCCGGATGGCAGAGGCTGTCGGTGGGGTGTGGCGGATCCGCTCCTCTTGAGGGCGTGCGTGCTCGAACACGAAGTCGTCGCCGTAGGGTGAGACAGGAGAGAATTGGTGGCTATGTACGGGGTGACTGAAGGGCCGTCCAACGAACATGAATACTCGAACGACGCAGCGGCCCACAAAATGATATGACCCGTGATCCAGATCATGATGCACCTCCCAAGTTGGGGTGTCCACGAAAACCACGAACATCGCCATCTGAAGACGTGACGGAAAGAAAGAGATAGAGGGAGTGAGAATCTTGCTAAAGAATCTCAGTAGGGCCTCCTACTACCTAGGTGTCATTGTCTACGTCCTCAGGAACCTTGGGTTTAGTTATACAAAATAAGTGAGCATGCATTAAGTCCATTTTTAGGTTCTAAAACATAATTTAGCCAAGGTCCGTTTATTTTAGCATGATTCTTAATGACATGGATGCAAGCATATTGAAGAATGTATGCATGGCTCTACTTAATGCAAGAATAATCATCATATCTTTAAGAACATCATAATAGTGGCATAAAGTGGAAAATAAATTCTCTTTGTGACATAATCATCATAACTTCCTCATAGGCCACCCTAAAAGACAAGCGCTTTGGGGGTGCTTGGCCGAACCGGTGTCACCCAGAACGTGTCACATCTCTAGGTTATGAGCTCATACCTTAACTAGTCGTCACTAGTTCTTACTTACCACTTAACGATAAGCATATCATAAATCATAAATCCCGACTATCTGAGTACGGGTTAGGGGGCAATTCTCTTAGGGGTGCTCGGCCGAACCAGTGTCACCTAAGAGTATAAATTGGTACCGATGTCACATGAGTTCTATGGAGGTGCTCGGCCGAACCGGTGTCATCCTAGAACCCATCTTAGTACCTTAATTTTCAAAATCTCTTTAAGTCCCCAAATTTGTCGGAAATTCGGCAGCACAATGGCATTACGCCGAATTCCTTCCAAATTTGCTTTATGCCAGATAAACACATATCCTCATGAATTCCTCATATGAATAACATTATCATCCTTCACATAACACATGCATCATCATAGAACATTCAAACGTTTACCCTTACGGTAGCTTATGCTTTGACCCTTACAGGTCTTAATCTTGAGATATAGTTCTCTAACATCCGTCGTTCATATGTTATGCACCTAAGGGCTCATAATTAATCATCTTTCCTAATCCTCATGTTCATACTCAAATCTGAAAAGCATAGGGCAGAATTTCTAACTTGTGGTTACGAGGTTCTAGAACTTACGTTTTAGACCCTTTCTCGGTTCCGTCTTCGCCTAAGGCGCTATAAATTAAATCTAAATCAATTATGAGACATTCCTATGCTTAAGAACTAATTATAAATCACATTTATCATGTTGTAACATTGCTGGACAGAATCCAGAAAACTAAATGTTCTAAGAGTTCTACATTTGCATTTTTACGGTTTTCTAGTTACTAGTTTCCCTATAGGTGCTAAAATTCAATTCTAATCCAAATGTTACCAAGTTTTTCATGTCTAAACAATCCTAATCTGATTATGTTCCCATTAAAATAGTTTGGATAAGTTCCAAAAATAAATGGGTCTAAACTATGTTAAATTCTAGTTTTACAGTATTTTTAGTTAGCTAGTTTCTTACCTATCATGCATAGAATCATTTCTACATCATCATGTGATATTTTCACACATTCTAACACATCAAAACATCATCATACAGCCACAAGCTCATCATGACAGTACCGAAAATATCTAACTTCAATAAGAGAACTAAATTGACATCTCTAGGTACATAAGTTAACTAGTTTCTCTTGGAATCAATTTAGAATCTCTAAAACTCTTTGCAAATCATTTTAATTCATTAGGAGGCTAAGAGAAGCCTTAGGTCAGTGACCAAAATATATTTCATCTTCAAAAAGGGAATAAAATTATAACTCATGATAACATAACCTTATAAAGATTTGTAAAGCTTCAGGAAAAACTTAGAACATAGATTATCGGCCCTTGTAGCTAGATGAAAACTCATTGCAAGTCCATCATCACTACTTGGCCGAAACATGCATTCAAAGAATGCATTCACATTAAACTTTAACTTGAAATGAAATGGGCAAGTCTTTGAGCTCTAGGTTCTTAAGTTATGACATAAAATAAACGTGCTCATGCTTTTCATTTTTAATCTTGCTTACAAAATAAAGTGATGACTTAAATTGAATATGCAAGGCATAAACTTAAATGTGCAAGCTTGAAAGTAAATATGCAAGGTTCAATTCTTTATTTTAGTGCTCTTGGCCCAACAACAATCAACTTTAAGGCCGAAATAGAAAGGCATTCGAGAAATTAATTAGGTGATAATGCAAGTTCAATTCTTTATTTTAGTGCTCTTGGCCCAACAACAATTGACTTTAAGGCCGATATAGAAAGGCTTTGAGAATTAAATTAAGTGATGATGCAAGTTCCATTTTAATCTTTATGTTCTTAAGTGATGGCTTGAAAGTAAAAGTGCATAGCAAGAATGTAAATATAAATGCAAGCATAAAATAAATTATGGAAGTTCATTTTATCTTTCTAGAGCTCTTGACAAGACTTTAAAGGAACTCAAACCTCAACCCAAACTCATCAAACCAAGATCAAGTAAAGTCTAGAGTCCTTAGAACTCAACATAACATTTTTAGAAAGTCAAAACATTTAGCATGTAAAAGACAAGGAAGTGGCCGAAACTTCAAGAAGGAAAAGGAACATTTTAAAACTCTAGGGTCCATGATCTTGATGATATATTAACACCAACATCATGAGACCTCATCATTGAGTCCTTAGAACCATTTTGAAACATCACCAAAGATAGAGTTCTCAAGAGTTCAAGAAAGGAAGAACTAGAAACACTTTTGCTCAAGAACAAAGATCAAGCTCTAGAGTATGTTTCAAGTGATGAACATCATCATGAAACTCTCATCATCAAGCTCTCATTTCTCTATTCTCAAGGGCTCATGGCCGAAACAAGAAAGAAAAAGGAATAGACAAGAAGTTCTAAAAATAAAACAAGAGAAACCATAAACATCAAGCTTTAAAGAAGAACATTCATGAAAAGAAATCCCTACTTGGTGTGATGATCTTGAAGATGGAAGAAGAAGATGAAGAAGATGAAGAACTTGAAGAACTTTGAAGAGCTTGAAGAACATTGGAACTTTGAGAGAAAAAGAAAAGCTTTGGAGAGAACTAAACTTTGCAAATGATCTAAAAGTGGTGCAAGCTCCTCAAGGCATTCTATTTATAGAGAAATGAAGCAAATGGAGGGGTGTGTGTGGTGATGAAGGCTTCGGCCATTGTGTACAGAATTGGGGAGAAAAATATCTCTTACAAGGCATGGTTGAAGGCATGGTGAGTTATGGGTTCAAGTATGGAGAGGTATGGTTCAAGGCATGGCTCAAGCATGGTTCTTTGAGTGAGAAAACAAATCAACATGTGGTCAAATGGGGGAGGAGGTGGCCGAAACTTCATCAGCCATGGGGGAAGGATTTCTTGCATTTTAATTGTGGTTTAGAGTTGTGTTTAGGTGTATCTTTGATTAGGATTAAGATTAGGAGTTTGTAAGAAAGTGTTTAGGTGAGAAAATGGGTAATTAAGGTTGCCAAGACATAATTAAAGAGTGGTCTTGCATCATTAGTGAGTTATAAATTCATTTTAGTGTATAAACAATTCTAGACACAATTCCTTGATTTAAGGAATTGGAGAGAGAAAACACTATTCAAGATTCCAAGAGTGAAATCTTGAGTTTTAGAAAAGAGATTTAAATCTAATCTAAGCAATCTTAGGTTCTAATTAATTTTAATAATTTATTTTGACTCTAGATTAATTATGAAAATTAATTAATCTTCGTTTAGAGCCTAATATTGCTTAGGTTTGCTTAATCACATCATTAAGCTCAAAAACACTATTTTAGGGCAAAATCGTAATTTTGCACTAAAACTGCCCGGGACTGCCGGGACTCAAACAGATGTTTTGAAATATGTAATAACATGGTTTTAAACCTCTGGGGAAAGTTTCGGGCTCAAACGGCACCTTTACCCACGTAAAACGCTATAGGGGTATTTTAGTCATTTTGACCCGAAACTGCAGAAAATGAGACTTTCGCCTCCAGAACCACTCAAGGGTCATTCAATCCCCTTCAAACATTGAGTTGGCCCTTCGAGGACTTCCGGGCCGAAAATGGCCTCAGGGGCATTTCGGTCATTTTCCACTCAGATAGAAAATCGGGGCATTACAACATGCCCGACCCTCTCACTGCTTGGGCACCCCAACTGAGTTGGCTTAGTGGATTGGTTATGTACCTCCTTTTGATGGGTAGGAGTAGGAGCTGGCAACTGACTCTAGTGCACACACCCGTACATGTTTAGGATAGCCTTCTTTTGCTTTTAGAGGTTATCTGTTTTAGATGCACTATTGTAGTTAGGGGGTTCAGATGTATTTTCTTTATGTTTCTTCATGTTATGAATGGATGACTGTATTAATGCTAGTACTACTTGACTTGGTGTATGGTATAACTATTTATATATATTGATCTATGATGTTGCTTCTTTTCATTTCATTTGTTATGTTATGATTTTCCTTTGCAAGTCAACAATACGGTTTACTTCATGTACTCGCGTGGCTCATGTTTTAGCTTTCATTTCCAAAAAAAAAAATTACCCATATTTTCACTATGTATTTTCTAAATGACTAGAATTAAGAACTGGAACAAAAAAGTAATAACTAATAATTAACTTGAGTACATCATAGGTGTATTGAGTCAATTATTAGGGTGTTACATTTTGGTATCAGAGCAGTTTGGTTCTCACGGAGCCTGAGGATTGGACTAACTATGGTTCTTAAGCATGATACAGTAGTTATGTCATGTATAGTGCCTTATTGATAAAATAAGCTATAGGATAGAATGCATGTAACATCCTCCCGAGTACAATGTCATCCTTAAGTCATGGCATCGTACTTAAGTGTTATTACTTAAAAATTTGCGGACCTTCCTTAATTATCTATAGCAAGAATGGGTCGAATCGTATAATAACTAATTCATGGTTTTATCAAAATATCTAGCACAAAAACAAGGTATTTGTTTAATACAAGTCAAATACAAAAGGAAGCTCTTCTATAAGCTTTAGTACGTATCTATTCTTTACTATGTTTATAGACATATATATAACTAGGTACAACAGATACAAGTGTCCACTACTAACTATAGAAATTCAAATTTAGTCTTCCTCGTAACGGCTTTATTGTTCTCTAGAATCAACCTGGAGAAAACACAGAAATAAACACATAGGGGTGAGAATTCTAAAATTCTCAATAGAGTGTCCCCAAAACATATAACGAAACTCATGTCATCGTCATCGTCCCAGCCACTTCAGTTTATTAAGAAAGTGTGAGCATGCAACATACATCAAAGGTTCATTTTAAAGTTCAAAAACCAATTCTTCGAAATGGGTCTCTTTTATTATTCAATCACTTAAAACGTGTATTTCATAACATTCAAGATCATAGTAATTCATTCAAGACAAGTATTTAATAAAATATGCATGTACATATGGCAATTGCAATAATCTTTCTGTGCCCCTGACATAATAAAAGGGGACTTTTCCGTGCCCTCCTCATATTAAAGAGGACTTTTCGTGTGCTAAAGAAGACCTTTTCATGCCTTTATAAACAAAAAGGACATTTCCTGTGTCCTTTATAAATAAAACAGAACATTTTCATGCCCTTTACACATTATAAGGGACTTTCCCGTGCCCTTTATAAATAAAAAAGGACCTTTCATCTACTTGGCATATAACCATCATCAAGCTCGCATACACATATTATTCACTTTTCTTTTTCAAATGCATGCATGAGGCACATATATGCATTCATTCATAATATGATTCTAATCATGCCTCATACCATTCCTTAAAGTTACTAGCATGCATTCATATATGTCATACTTGAACCCAATGTCATTATTTCATGAACTCAAAGCATCAATTCATTTTCAGCATAATGGCATATTTCACATATCCATAGCACAAATTATTCTGCATTCCAAACCATAAAATCCAAGGCTATAAAAATTCTCAAGGACACTTCAATATGTCCCCAAGGTAGTGTAAAAATTTCGGAGTAAACAGAGTTCTCTAAATATGATAACGAAATTCAACAATTTTGATAGTCAGAGACCACTTATACACAGCTCAGAGCTAGAAATGAATAATTTTTAACCCTAGTAAATGAATCTAGAAAATTTGAATAAAAATTTCAAGATGTCTCTAATATCCTGTGAAAATTTCAAAGGATAATTCAATCATTTGCTATGGTAATAAAATTAGACAAATTTACAGTGTCAGTTCCAATAATTCAGGTAGCATTGGTACACTTTCGGTTCATGATTTTTTTCAGGTAGTTAAAGTCTTTATCATGTCCACGAAAATTCTTAGATTTGCCTTAAGATGTTAGCTTCAACATATAATTTTTATAGCTCATGAAAATGACTACAATTGCACCAGAAAATTCATGAACAAATCCTGCCCTGTTGAAATCCGAAAATCCAGTAACATAGTTGAAAATCCCTTTTCACAAAAATGATTTTTAACAACATCAAAGCACTCCACCAAAATTAAAACATCACTATCAATATATTATCAACCAATTCAACTAAAAAATATTTAGTGAAATCATTAAAAGAATCATAAAAATAGAGTTGAACTAAAAGAGGTTTAAAATGCCCTACTTGTGAAGCTTTAAGGCTTCTAACTCCAAAGGATCTTTCAAAAATGATTTTTCCTCACTTCAAGCCTTCTAAACAGCACCTAACCCTTCCTTAAATAGTGGAGAATAACAGCTCGAGGTTCAGTTTGGAGATTATTTAAAATTCTAATCGGTTGGTTTGGTAGATATTGAGGAGTGGAACAAGTTTTATGAAGGAGATTTGGGATTTCAACAATTCTAGGCTAGGAAAATGGAGGTTTGAATCAAGTTTCGTGCCCTTTGACGGAACAAAAATGGAGATGGCTATGTTCCCTTTTTCATGGCCGAGAATGTGAGCTTCAAAGAGAAGATTAGTGCCCTTTTATAATATATTCTAAGATGTATTAATGATGTAGTCAAAGGTGTATATTTTTCTAACAATAAAAAGGAATGAATGGCTAAGATTTAATCTTATATTTTACAAGATTAAATCTTAGCCTTACACTTGACATTAAAAAGGATAGACATTATTATTTTGTAAAATTAAACTATCTTTTAGTGTTAAAAATTACAGACCGAAATTTTACCAAACGAGTAAAATATCGCACTTGAAAAATCAAATATTACTCAACATTTAATTCTAAGTATAAGATTTTCATTTCTAACTATTTCTAACCTTATTTACATGTCCCAATTTCAGGCACCTTTGAGTCCCGAATCTGGGGTTTCAGCTATCTCGACAGGCCTGTAGGGTCCGCATGTTACTATTCACTTCTTTTTTTTTTTTTTTACAAATCTCTTGGGTCGTCCTCATTATTATGGGTCGTCCTGTAACGCCCCGTTTTCTCTAAACTTTTAAATGACCAAAATGCTCCTAAGGTCATTTCTACCTGAAACACGAGGATGACCAGCCTCGGCCATCCTTACAGGGCTTTTATGATATATGAAGGGGATTATATGTATATGAATGCTCAACAAAGCAGAAAAATCTCGTTTCTTAGGTTTCTGTGCATAAATGACCAAAATACCCTTGCACAGATTTAAGGTAGTTTCTAAGTTTTGTTTTGACTCAGACCTTGCCCAGAGGTCTAAAACGATGATATTAAGGCATGTTTCATGGTTGTTTAAGTCTCGGAGGCCCCGAGCAACTTTTGGTAAAAATTACGATTTTACCCCTGCTTAGTGCATTTTAAGCTTAACGAGCTATCTAACTTGAAACCTAAGCAATATTAGGCTCTAATGAAAGATTAATTAATTTTCATAATTAATCTAGAGCTAAAATAATTATTTGAGGTTAATTAGAATCTAAAATTGCTTACGGAAACTCAAAACCCATTTCTAGTCTTTTTCTCTAAAGAAAAGCATCCATAAATAGTGTTTTTACTATTCACACTCCCATTCTCAAGGAAGGTTGTCACTCTCAAATCACCATGCCCAAATTGGAAGAAACATGTCATCCAAAATTCCAAAAGAATGAATTGTTTATATAGTCATTCAAAGCTTTCAATCAAGCTTTCTTTCAAAGCCACCCTATGAATCATGCCTACTATGTTTTCAATCCACACCATGAATGACAACTCAAGAAGATTTTTCTTCCTTCCTCCTTGCCCAAGTTTCGGCCATACCCATCCCCCTTAACTCCTTCATGATTTATTTGTCCTATAAATACACCACACTACACAACATCATTCTTTTGTTCACTTCTTGCAAAATCTCTAAAAGTCTCAAGCTTTCTTACTTCCTTCTTTTTCCAAGCTCTCAAGAGTTCCTCAAGCTCAAAGTTCTTCTTCTCATTTTCAAGAAACACAAGGTAGGAAACCTTTCTAAAAATATTTCTTTGATCTTTATGTTTGAATCTTGTTGGGAAATGATGAATGGTTGAACCTCTATGATATTTTCCTTTTTGGTTTCTTCCTTTCCTTCTTCCTCTAGATTTCGGCCTCAAGGCCTTGAGTATGATGGCTTGATGATAAGTGCTCTCTAGAGGTGACTATGAGTTCATCTCACATGAGACCTCAAAAGCTTGAGTTTTTCTTAAAGAAAAGTTTCATCTTTTACAAGTTTAGTTAAGGATAAGGTTATGTTTCACTTGAACTTTTGGAACTTCTCTTTTCCTTTTACATGTTTTTGGCCATGAAGCCCTTCTTACATCTAGCAAAATGAAAACTTGATGATGAGGGTGTTATGATGGTGCTTGTCACTTAAACAACCTCTAAAGTTTGAATCTTGTAACATCCTAATTTTTAACCCAATACTCTAGAACATATTTAGGTTAATCATTAGTCTATTACTCTTTTAGTCTCATTCCTTACAACCTTTCATTAAAATACTTAGCAGAAAATATGAATAAATTTTTCTTTTTGAAACTTGAAAGCAAAACCGAGCCGCGCACTAACCTAACGTTCGTCATAACCATAACGTGCAAGAAAAAGTAACCACACCATTGATAATCATGAAACATAGTATTATACATAACAATCATAATATCATCACATCTTCATAGATACATAGACTACTAACATCATTGTACCATCATTTACATCAAAACACGCCCATATATGTGAAGTCATCCTTATCCACCTATGAGGTTGGATAAGTGTCAACCCAAAAAGCTAAGCTATCTATGCTCCCACGCCCAGTCTTCTAGTGTGATCCTTAAGCACGAGCCTTAGCAGAAGTCACGAACCTCGTTGTAATCCTCGTCTAGAGATGACATGGAATAAGAGGAAGGGATGAGAAACTTATTCAAGATTCTCAGTAGGAATTCCCAACTCTAACACAAGTGTCATCGTCGTCGTCCCCAGCCACCTCGGTTTTAATTATGAAAAAGGTGTACATGCATAAGGATTAGTTTTAGGCTTTTCAAATCTACTTATCTGAAGTGGGTGTCTTTTAGTATGTGTCTTAATGACATGAATGCAACAGATATTTGATGAATGCATGACAATACCATATGCACATTAACACGAAAGTCGTAATACTTGGGCACATCAGAAGGAAACAAGAATCATATATGTGGCATAAAGAGGCATAGTAATTTTCATGTGATATCTTTCTTGTAAATAAAACTCTTAAGTTCTTTTTCTTAAAGACCACCCTCTTAACATATCCATCAAAAATCCAACCGATTCACCTGTCCGGCGATAATCTGGTCACCAAACTACATCTCACCTAACGCCTAGGAATGAGCTCAATCCTAACTAGTCGTCACTAGATTTAATATGGGCTAATAGAGGGGATATACATAACTTTCTTGGATCACCTATCTTAGGATCATTTCCTTCTTTGAAACACTCTACGGGTATCTAATACACAGTGAATTGTCCGCTTTGGCAAGCTCAATGTCAATACCCTCACGGATTTGTTTCCTCCCCGCCGTAGTGGGAGGAATGCGTCTTAGTGTTACGTCACATCTGTTCTGGGGGTGCTCGGCCAAATCGGTGTCACCCAGAACCATTCCTGGGGGTACTCGGCCAAACCGGTGTCACCCAGGAGTTTTCGCAAGCTTTTTCTCAAGTACTCAAGTTTGATGGGAAATTCGGCAGCGTAATGGCGTACACCGGATTTCCATCAAACTTGCTTTATGCCACCAACCATATAGAGCATGCATAGCCATTCAATACCAACATAAGGCATCATAATCATCGTATGCATCATAATACCATAATTTTGCATAACGCATCATGGCGTAAGCATCAACACATCAACACTATATACTCTCATAAGAGATCACATGCTCAAGTTGTTCTCATAATAAAACATACACTTGCATCAAACATTAAAGCTCATTATGCTCTTAAGCCTATGGTGTCTTATGCTTTGACCCTTACGGGTCTAAATCTTGAAAACTAATTACGCTATCATCCGTTTTTATCCTTTCATACACCGATAGGCTCACAACTAATAATTCTTACTAATTTTTATGTTCGTCAATGAATCTGGACAGCCTTACACTTTAAGGGCAGAAATTACATCTTGTGATTACGAGGGTTCTAGAAACTATGTCTTAGACCCTTTCTCGATTCCGTTTTCACCTAAAGCGCTATAAATTAAATCTAAGCCAATTATGAAGTATTCCTAAGCCTTTGAACTAATTATAAACCATGTTTACTACATTGTAAGGGTGCTGGACAGAATCAGAAAACTAAATGTTCTAAGAGTTCTAGAGTTGCGGTTTTACGGTTTTCTAGTTACTAGTTTCTCTATAGGTGCTAAAATTCATTCCTACTTCAAATGTAACCAAATTTTTCATGATTAATCAATCCTAATCTGATTATATTCCCATTAAAATAGTTTGGGCAGTGTCCATAATTAAATGGGATAAAACTATGCTAAATTTTGACTTTACAGTTTTCCTAGAAAGCTAGTTTCTTCCCTAACTTGCATAGGAATATTCCTACTTCATCTTACATACTTTTTTTCTCATTCAAACACATCAAACATCATCACATGGCAGCAAACACATCACGGAAGAACCGAAACATTAAATCCCAAAAAGGTACATAACTTGATATTTTTAAAACACATAAGTTACTAGTTTCTCTTGGAATCATTTTCAAGACTTCTAAAACTCTTTTGCAAACCATTTTATCATGTCAAAGAGACTAAACACATCCTTAGGTTAGTGACCACTCAATCCCTCCTTAAAAGAGTGTTAAATTTATAGAACCTTGTTGGTCTTAAACTTAAACAAATTCATGAGCTTTAAAAGGATTTCTTAAAACTTGACTTCTTGGTCCTTGAAGCTAGATGAAACTCATTTCAAGTTCATCATCACTTCATGGCCGAAATCATGCATTCAAAGAATGTTCCCTCATTAAACTTTAACTTGAGATAAAATGGGCAAGTCTTTGAGCTCTAAGATCTTTTAAGTGATGACATAATTTAAACATGCTATGCACTTCATTTTTATTCTTCATTACAAATTAAAGTGAGAGCTTAAAGTAAACGTACAAGACTTGAATGTAAAAATGCAAGGCTTAAAATAAATATGCAAGACTTGGAATATAAATATACAAGGCTTAAAATATAAATATGCAAGTCCAATTCTTTATTCTGGTGCTCTAGGCCCAGCAACAATTGACTTTAAGGCCGAAATAGAAAGGCTTTGAGATTTAATTAGGTGATAGTGCAAACCTCATTTTAGATCTTTACGTTCTTTAGTGATGAAAGGTAAATATGCTAGACAAGAATATAAACATGAGATGCACTCCATTCTTTAGCCTTTAACTTTAAGTGATTGCTTGGAAGTTAAATATGAATGCAAAGCTCAAAATAAATATGTAATGCATAAGCTTAAATTTAAATACGAATGCTAGTTCATTTTATTTCTTATTAGAGCTCATACAAGACTTTAAAGGAACTTAAACCTCAACCCAAACTCATCATGGCAAGATAAAGAAAAACAAGAGTGAACCTCAAAGGTTCTTTAAACACAAAGTTTCTTTTCTTGGAATGTAAACATAAATAACATTTTTATTAAAACTCAAGCTCTAGAGGCCTCATTGTGATGAACACATGGTCATCATCTAGAAGCTCTCATCATCAAGCCATTGTGAACTCCCTTGGCCAATATGGCCGAAAATATGAAGGAAGGAAAGGAAAAGGAACCAAAAAATTTTTAGAAGAAAAAGAAACATTTGAAACTCTAGAGATCATGATCTTGATGATGCAATAACACCAACATCATTTGTAACACCCCGATTTCTCTGTCCGAGGGAAATGACCAAAATGCCCCTGAGGTCATTTCCTGACCCGAACTCGAGGGTAACCAACTCGGTCATCCTCGAAGGGTCAACTCAATGTTTGAAGGGGATTAAATGGCCCTTGAATGCTTCCAGAAGCGAAAATCTCATTTTTCGTAGTTTCGGGTCAAAATGACCAAAATACCCCTATAGCGTTTTTACGCGGGTAAAGGTGCCGTTTGAGCCCGGAACTTTCCCCAGAGGTTTAAAAACATGTTTTCATGTGTCTAGAGGTCTCTGTTCAAGTCCCAGTGGTCCCGGGCAATTTTAGTGCAAAATTACAATTTTGCCCCTAGAATAGTGTTTTTGAGCTTAATAACGTAATTAAGCAAACCTAAGCAATATTAGGCTCTAAACGAAGATTAATTTATTTCCCTAATTAATCTAGAGCCAAAATAATTTATTAAAGTTAATTAGAACCTAAAATTGCTTAGATTAAACTTAAATCCCTTTTTAGAACTCAAGACTCCTAGTCTTGGAATCTTGAATAGTGTTTTCTCTCTCCAATTCCTTGAATCAAGGAAATGTGTCTAGAGTTGTTTAGACTCTAAATTGAGGATTTAACTCACTAATGGTGCAAGACCACTCCTTAATTATGTCTAGACCACCTTAATTACCCATTTACCTTACGTAAACACTTTCTTACAAATTCCTAATCTTAAGCATAATCAAAGATACACCTAAACACAACTCTAAACCACAATTAAAATGCAAAGAAACCTCCCCCATGGATGATGCATTTCGGCCAGCACACCCCTCTTTGGCCACATGTTTAATTATTTTCTCACTCAAAGAACCATGCATGAAGCCATACCTCACCATACCTCAAGAACACATTATCTCACCTCATGGAACACATGGAACCCTCCAATCTGCACCTCATATGGCCAAAGCCTTCATCAGCCTTCACACCCTCCATTTGTTTCATTTCTCTATAAATAGAATGCCTTGAGGAGCTTGCACCACTTTTAGATCATTTACTAAGTTTAGGAAACACTCAAAGCTTTTCTTTTCTCTCAAAGTTCTAGTGTTCTTCAAGTTCTTCAAGCTCTTCAAAGTTCTTCATCATCTTCATCTTCTTCTTTCATCTTCAAGTTCATCACACCAAGTAGGGATTTTTCTTTCATGTATTCTTTTCTTTAAAGTTCTTAGTTCAAGCTTGATGTTCATAGTTTCTCTTGTTTCTCTTTAGAACTTCATTTCCACTCCTTTTTCCTTTTCATTTTCGGCCATAGGCCTTGGAGAACAAAGGAATGAGAGCTTGATGATGAGAGTTTCATGGTGATGTTCATCACTTGAAACAAACTCTAGAGCTTGATCTTTGTTCTTGAGCAAAAATGTTTTTAGTTTTTTTTTTCTTGAACTCTTAAGAACTTTAGCTTTGATGATGTTTTTAAATGGCTCTATGAACTCAATGATGAGGACTCATGATGTTGGTGTTAATATATCACCAAGATCATGAACTCTAGAGTTTTAAAATGTTCCTTTTTCTTCTTGAAGATTTCGGCCATTACCTTAAATTTTCTAAGCTTCATGGTTTGATTTCCTAAAAATATGATGTTGAGTTTCAAGAACTCTAAGCTTGACTTTACCTTGTTGGATGAGTTTGGGTTATGGTTTAAGTTCCTTTAAAGTCTTGTTAAGAGCTCTAGAGAGATAAAATGAACTTGCATAATTTATCTTATGCTTGCACTCATGTTTACACTCTTGTTACGCACCTTTACTTTCTAAGCTATCACTTAAGAACATAAAGATTAAAATGGAACTTGTATCATCACTTAATTAAATTCTCGAAGCCTTTCTATTTTGGCCTTAAAGTCGATTGTTGTTGGGCCTAGAGCACTAAAACAAAGAATTGAACTTGCATTATCACCTAATTAATTTCTCGAATGCCTATCTATTTCGGCCTCAAAGTCGATTGTTGTTGGGCCTAGAGCACTAAAATAAAGAATTGAACCATGCATATTTACCTTCAAGCTTACACGTTTAAGTTTATGCCTCGCATATTTACTTTCAAGCTTGCACGTTTAAGTTATGCCTTGCATATTTAATTTTAAGTCATCACTTTACCTTGTAAGCAAGATTAAAAACGAAAAGCATGAGCACGTTTAGTTTATGTCACAACTTAAGAACCTAGAGCTCAAAGACTTGCCCATTTCATTCCAAGTTAAAGTTATATGTGAATGTATTCCTTGAATGCATAATTTCGGCCAAGTAGTGATGATGGGCTTGCAATGAGTTTTCATCTAGCTACTAGGACCAATAGTCTATGTTTTAAGTTTTCCCTAAAGCTTTACAATCTTTATAAGGTTATGTCATCACAAGTTGTGATTTTATTATCTTTTAAGGGATGGAATATGTTTTGGTCAGTGACCTAAGGCTTCTCTCAGCCTTTTGATGAATTAAAGTGTTTTGCAAAGAGTTTTAGAAGTTCTAGATTGATTCCAAGAGAAACTAGTTAACTTATGTACCTAGAAATGTCAATTTAACTCCCTCATTTAAGTTAGATGTTTTCGGTTCTGATGTGATGAGTGTGATGCTGTATGATGATGTTTTGATGTGTTGGAATGTGTGAAAATATCATATGATGATGTAGAAGCGATCCTATGCATGATAGGTAAGAAACTAGCTAACTAGAAATACCGTAAAGCTAGAATTTAACATAGTTTTGACCCATTTGTTTACCATACATGGTTTACCGCCTATCGCATCACGCGGCTCTCACTTTGTTTTTCAAAAAAAAATTTCCCGTATTTTCCGCTAAGTAATTCAAAGATAAATGAGAACTATGAAGTAACAGACTAATGATTAACCTAAATATGTTCTAGAGTATTAGGTTAAAAATTAGGACGTTACATTATGGTATCAGAGCAATTCGATTCTCATGGAGCCTAAGGATTGGACTGACTATGCTTTCTAAAGCGTAGTACGATAGTTATGTCATGCGTAGTGCTTAGTTAGAGATAAGCTATAGGATAGAAGTGCATGACCCTTGTCTACTTGCGTGTGCTATGGTAACTAGCTCATTTTACATGGAATATTGAGCCTGATCACCTCAGTGTTTATTGTCTCGTGTGTTTAGGAACCAATGGCACCAAGGAGACAACCTAGGACCCCGACCGAGGGGGACCAAAACGATGCTACTGCTGCTGCTGTTCGTGACATGGCTAGGGCCATGGAACGAATGTTCAAGAGGATGAACCAACAAGGGAACACCGGACGTGTTCCCCCTACTGCTGAGATGGTCGAGCAAGCGAGGTTTGGCGAGTTTCGCAAGGCGAACCCGCCAACCTTCCGAGGAGCCATGGACCCCGACCAAGCTGATGAGTGGGTCAAAAACATGGAAAAGATCTACTCTGTGGTGGCTTGCTCGGAGGAGCAGAAGGTCACCTTTGCGGCCTATGTGATGGAATCGGATGCCGAGTTTTGGTGGACCGGCACCCGAAGGCTGCTAGAAGCTTACGATGCTGCCGCCAGCTGGGAGCTGTTCAAGACCTACTTCTATGAGAAGTACTTTCCGGAATCGGTGAGGAATGCAAAGGACATTGAGTTCATGCAACTGACCCAAGGAGGGTCTACTGTCGCCCAGTACACGGCGAAATTCGAGGAGCTGATCAAGTTCTCTAGGGTGTTTCAAGGGAACCCCGACGAGGTGTGGAAGTGCGTCAAGTATGAGGCCGGACTAACGGCAGAGCTCAACTATGCTGTGGCGCATATGGAGATTAGGGACTTTCCAACCCTAGTCAAGAAGTGCCGGATCATGGAAGAGGGACAGAAGAAAATCAATGCTGCAAGGGCAGCACGGAACAAGGGGCTAGCACCTCAAGCCCCAAAATTCAAGCCCCAATATCCAAACCAATCCCGAAATCACTATAATCCCTACCAAACCAACCAGTTCAAACCACAACACCAACAAAGAACCCCCTTCCATCAACAACCCAAGCAACCATACCGACCACAATTCCAGAACAACAACAACAACCGCAACAACAACAACAACAACCGATAAGGAGGGTCGGGCGGCCCCCGAAACAACCAAGGAGGACCAAGTGGGACCAAGAACAAGAAGCCCCAAGGAGCCCCCGCCACCTTTGCTTGGACTACACCGGTGATAATATGCCCCCAGTGCGGGAAAGATCATGGCAACCGTCCCTGCCTAGCTGGACAAAACGTGTGCTTCAAGTGCGGGAAGCCCGGCCACTACGCCAACAGATGCAACAACGGAGGGCCAGCAAATCAGAACCCTAGGCCGCAACACCAAGGGAGGGTCTTCACCCTCAATGTGGACGAAGCGGACACATCCAACGGTCTCATAGAAGGTAAGTGCGAAATAGATGGTAGGACCTTAACTGTACTTTATGACTCTGGTGCAACACATTCTTTTATTTCTTATGCTAGTGTCGAGGCTCTAAATTTGAAAACTTCCAAACTTCCTTTTGATCTTATTGTCTCTACCCCCACAAATCATCCTGTGAATACTTGTTATTGTTGCCTAAATTGTCACCTCACCACAGAAAATAGATCATATGTTGTGGATTTAATTTGTTTACCCATGAAAGGTATAGGAGTAGTTCTTGGCATGGATTGGCTTCACGCCAACCGTGTATTGTTAGACTATGACACCAAAACAGTTATCTTTCCTTCTCCCCCTAGTGAAATAAGTCAACCTTTAAAACTCTATCTCAATGCCGTAGAGGTCCACTGTAGTGGGAAAAAGACTAAGGGATATGTTCTCCTAGCCGCTAGCGAGATACACTTTGAGCAGAATTTAGAGAATATACCAGTAGTGAGAGACTATCCCGAGGTGTTTCCGGAAGATATACCCGAGTTCCCTCCCGAGCGAGAAGTGGAGTTCTCCATTGAGTTGGTTCCTGGAGCGGGACCAATCTCCATTGCCCCCTATAGAATGTCACCCCTAGAACTAGCCGAGCTTAAAACCCAACTTGAGGAACTTTTAGAGAAAAGCTTTATAAGACCTAGTGCTTCACCATGGGGAGCCCCGGTCTTGTTTGTGAAAAAGAAGGACGGGAGTATGAGGTTGTGCATAGATTATAGGCAATTAAATCGTGTGACAGTGAAAAACAAATACCCTTTGCCTAGGATTGATGATCTCATGGACCAATTGAGAGGAGCGGTAGTGTTTTCCAAGGTCGACCTAAGGTCAGGATACCACCAAATTAGAGTGAGAGATCAAGATATACCAAAGACCACCTTTAGAACTCGGTATGGACACTTTGAGTTCGCAGTGATGTCTTTTGGGTTGACAAATGCTCCTGCAGTATTTATGGATTACATGAATAGGATCTTTAGACCCTATTTAGATCAGTTTGTGGTCATTTTCATAGATGATATACTCATCTATTCGAAGACCCACGAGGAGCATGAACATCATTTGAGGATAGTTTTGGAGATTTTGAAGGAGAAAAAGCTGTATGCAAAACTCTCTAAGTGTGAATTTTGGTTGGAGGAGGTCAAGTTTTTAGGGCACGTTGTGTCAAAAGGAGGCATAGCCGTTGATCCTAGTAAGGTAGAAGCCGTAATGAATTGGGATAGACCGACCACCGTAACGGAAATACGGAGCTTTTTGGGCTTAGCAGGCTACTACCGTAGGTTTATCAAAGGATTTTCCCAGTTAGCCCTACCCTTGACCAAGCTCACTAGGAAGAATGCCCCGTTTGAGTGGAGCCCCGAATGTGAGAAGAGTTTTCAAGAGCTTAAGGAAAGGTTAACCACGACCCCAGTCTTAGTCTTACCTAGCCCCAATGCACCCTTCGAGGTATATTGTGATGCTTCGGGCAAAGGACTAGGGTGTGTGTTGATGCAAAATAGGCAAGTGGTAGCCTATGCATCACGACAACTCAAGCCTCACGAGGCTAACTACCCCACCCATGACCTAGAATTAGCCGCCGTAGTGTTTGCCTTAAAGATGTGGAGACACCATCTGTATGGTGTAAGGTTTGAAGTTTTCTCCGATCATAAGAGTCTCAAGTACCTCTTTGATCAAAAGGAGTTAAACATGAGGCAAAGAAGGTGGATGGAATTCCTCAAAGACTACGATTTCGGTTTAAGTTACCACCCCGGCAAGGCTAATGTAGTCACCGATGCCTTGAGCCGAAAGTCGTTACACCTATCCCACATGATGATCAAAGAAGTTGAGTTGATAGAGAAGTTTAGGGATATGAATCTAGGGATGTCAGCAACCGATAGAGGGATAAAGATATGCTATCTTAGTGTAACAAGTGGATTTAAGCAAAGAATCATGTTAGCACAACGAGAGAATGAGGAGTTCGAAGAGATCACAGATGCTGTTAAGGCGGGAAAGTTGAAAGGTTTCGAAAGAGGCGAGGATTGGATATGGAGATTTGAGGGAAGGATCTGCGTACCCTAAGATGGTGACCTCCGAGAAAAGATCTTGGAGGAGGCTCACAAAAGCTATTTCACCATTCATCCCGGTGTTACCAAGATGTACCAAGACTTGAAGAAGATGTTTTGGTGGCCCAGAATGAAGAAGGATGTAGTCGCCTGGGTTAGTAAGTGCTTGGTATGTCAGAAAGTGAAAATCGAGCACCAAAAACCTTCAGGTTTGTTGCAACCCCTGTCAATCCCCGAGTGGAAGTGGGAATGCAAATCTATGGATTTCGTGACGGGATTGCCTAAGACCCAAGCTGGCCATGATGCTATTCGGGTGATAGTGGATCGACTAACCAAGTCGGCACACTTTCTACCTATTAGAGTGACATACTCTTTAGATAAATTGGCACAGTTATACATCTAAGAGATCGTAAGATTACATGGAGTCCCGTACGATAATCTCGGATAGAGATCTGCAGTTTACGTCGCGTTTTTGGGGAGCCTTTCAAAAGGCGTTTGGTTCAAAGCTGCTTACCACCCACAAACAGACGGACAATCCGAAAGGACGATCCAAACCCTAGAGGATATGCTAAGAGCCTGTGTGTTAGACCAAAGGGGAAGTTGGGATAAGTACTTGCCTTTGATCGAGTTTGCGTATAACAATAGTTATCACGCGAGCATCGGTATGGCACCGTACGAGGCATTGTATGGGAGGAAGTGCCAATCACCTTTATGTTGGTATGAGTCCGGAGAACAAACCATAATAGGACCTGATGTAGTGAGGAAGACGACGGAACAAATCAAGAGGATCCGGGATAGGATGCTCACTGCTCAAAGTAGACAAAAGAGCTATGTGGACAAGCGGCGCAAGCCCTTGGAATTCGAAGAAGGAGAACATGTGTTCCTTAGGATTACCCCCACTACAGGCATAGGGAGAGCCATGAAAGTCAAAAAGTTGAGCCCCCGATTCCTTGGTCCTTTCCAAATTCTTCAAAGGATAGGAACAGTTGCCTACAAAATAGCCTTACCCCCTAATCTTTCTAATCTTCATGACGTCTTTCACGTCTCTCAGTTAAGGAAGTATGAGTCCGACCCTAGCCACGTTTTAGAGCCAGAGCATGTTCAGTTAAGGGACGACCTAACTTTCAATCTTCCCCCTACGAGAATCGTGGACCGCGGAGTCAAGCAGCTGAGGAACAAGTCTGTTCCTTTGGTAAAAGTAGCATGGGGACGCGACAAGTCTGAAGAATTCACATGGGAGCTAGAGACAGCAATGCGAGACAAGTATCCCGAGCTTTTCCAAAGTAACGAATTTCGAGGGCGAAATTCTTTTTAAGGAGGGGAGTAATGTAACACCCTGATTTCTCTGTCCGAGGGAAATGACCAAAATGCCCCTGAGGTCATTTCCTGACCCGAACTCGAGGGTAACCAACTCGGTCGTCCTCGAAGGGTCAACTCAATGTTTGAAGGGGATTAAATGGCCCTTGAATACTTCCAGAAGCGAAAATCTCGTTTTCCGCAGTTTCGGGTCAAAATGACCAAAATACCCCTATAGCGTTTTTACGCGGGTAAAGGTGCCGTTTGAGCCCGGAACTTTCCCCAAAGGTTTAAAAACATGTTTTCATGTGTCTAGAGGTCTCTGTTCAAGTCCCGGTGGTCCCGGGCAGTTTTAGTGCAAAATTACGATTTTGCCCCTAGAATAGTGTTTTTGAGCTTAATGACGTAATTAAGCAAACCTAAGCAATATTAGGCTCTAAACGAAGATTAATTTATTTCCCTAATTAATCTAGAGCCAAAATAATTTATTAAAGTTAATTAGAACCTAAAATTGCTTAGATTAAACTTAAATCCCTTTTTAGAACTCAAGACTCCTAGTCTTGGAATCTTGAATAGTGTTTTCTCTCTCCAATTCCTTGAATCAAGGAAATGTGTCTAGAGTTGTTTAGACTCTAAATTGAGGATTTAACTCACTAATGGTGTAAGATCACTCCTTAATTATGTCTAGACCACCTTAATTACCCATTTACCTTACCTAAACACTTTCTTACAAATTCCTAATCTTAAGCATAATCAAAGATACACCTAAACACAACTCTAAACCACAATTAAAATGCAAAGAAACCTCCCGCATGGATGATGCATTTCGGCCAGCACACCCCTTTTTGGCCACATGTTTAATTATTTTCTCACTCAAAGAACCATGCTTGAAGCCATACCTCACCATACCTCAAGAACACATTATCTCACCTCATGGAACACATGGAACCCTCCAATCTGCACCTCATATGGCCGAAGCCTTCATCAGCCTTCACACCCTCCATTTGTTTCATTTCTCTATAAATAGAATGCCTTGAGGAGCTTGCACCACTTTTAGATTATTTACTAAGTTTAGGAAACACTCAAAGCTTTTCTTTTCTCTCAAAGTTCTAGTGTTCTTCAAGTTCTTCAAGCTCTTCAAAGTTCTTCATCATCTTCATCTTCTTCTTCCATCTTCAAGTTCATCACACCAAGTAGGGATTTTTCTTTCATGTATTCTTTTCTTTAAAGTTCTTGTTTCAAGCTTGATGTTCATAGTTTCTCTTGTTTCTCTTTAGAACTTCATTTCCACTCCTTTTTCCTTTTCATTTTCGGCCATAGGCCTTGGAGAACAAAGGAATGAGAGCTTGATGATGAGAGTTTCATGGTGATGTTCATCACTTGAAACAAACTCTAGAGCTTGATCTTTGTTCTTGAGCAAAAATGTTTTTAGTTTTTCTTTTCTTGAACTCTTAAGAACTTTAGCTTTGATGATGTTTTTAAATGGCTCTATGAACTCAATGATGAGGACTCATGATGTTGGTGTTAATACATCACCACATGAACTCTAGAGTTTTAAAATGTTCTTTTTTCTTCTTGAAGATTTCGGCCATTACCTTAAATTTTCTAAGCTTCATGGTTTGATTTCCTAAAAATATGATGTTGAGTTTCAAGAACTCTAAGCTTGACTTTACCTTGTTGGATGAGTTTGGGTTATGGTTTAAGTTCCTTTAAAGTCTTGTTAAGAGCTCTAGAGAGATAAAATGAACTTGCATAATTTATCTTATGCTTGCACTCATGTTTACACTCTTGTTATGCACCTTTACTTTCTAAGCTATCACTTAAGAACATAAAGATTAAAATGGAACTTGTATCATCACTTAATTTAATTCTCGAAGCCTTTCTATTTCGGCCTTAAAGTCGATTGTTGTTGGGCCTAGAGCACTAAAACAAAGAATTGAACTTGCATTATCACCTAATTAATTTCTCGAATGCCTATCTATTTCGGCCTCAAGGTCGATTGTTGTTGGGCCTAGAGCACTAAAATAAAGAATTGAACCATGCATATTTACCTTCAAGCTTGCACGTTTAAGTTTATGCCTCGTATATTTACTTTCAAGCTTGCACGTTTAAGTTATGCCTTGCATATTTAATTTTAAGTCATCACTTTACCTTGTAAGCAAGATTAAAAACGAAAAGCATGAGCACGTTTAGTTTATGTCACAACTTAAGAACCTAGAGCTCAAAGACTTGCCCATTTCATTCCAAGTTAAAGTTATATGTGAATGTATTCCTTGAATGCATAATTTCGGCCAAGTAGTGATGATGGGCTTGCAATGAGTTTTCATCTAGCTACTAGGACCAATAGTCTATGTTTTAAGTTTTCCCTAAAGCTTTACAATCTTTATAAGGTTATGTCATCACAAGTTGTGATTTTATTATCTTTTAGGGGATGGAATATGTTTTGGTCAGTGACCTAAGGCTTCTCTCAGCCTTTTGATGAATTAAAGTGTTTTGCAAAGAGTTTTAGAAGTTCTAGATTGATTCCAAGAGAAACTAGTTAACTTATGTACCTAGAAATGTCAATTTAACTCCCTCATTTAAGTTAGATGTTTTCGGTTCTGATGTGATGAGTGTGATGTTGTATGATGATGTTTTGATGTGTTGGAATGTGTGAAAATATCATATGATGATGTAGAAGCGATCCTATGCATGATAGGTAAGAAACTAGTTAACTAGAAATACCGTAAAGCTAGAATTTAATATAGTTTTGACCCATTTGTTTACCATACATGGTTTACCGCCTATCGCATCACGCGGCTCTCACTTTGTTTTTCAAAAAAAAAATTTCCGTATTTTCCACTAAGTAATTCAAAGATAAATGAGAACTATGAAGTAACAGACTAATGATTAACCTAAATATGTTCTAGAGTATTGGGTTAAAAATTAGGACGTTACATCATTAGTCCTCATTATTGAGTTCATGTGACCATTTTAAAATGTCATCAAAGTGAATGGTTTCAAAGATTGAAGAAGAAAACTGAAACCATCTTTAACTCAAGATCAAAGATCAAGCTTTAGAGATTGTTCAAGTGATGAACATCATCATGATGCTCTCATCATCAAGCTCTCATTTCTTTGATTCACAAGCCTTATGGCCGAAAACCAAAGAGGAGTAGAAGAAGAAAAGAAGTTCTAACAAGGATTCAAGAGAAACTATGAACACATAAAGAAATTATGAACTTTAAATGAAATAACTCTTGAAAGAAAATCCCTACCAAGTGATTTGAGGATTAGGATGAGAGAAGAGGATGGAGAACTTGAAGACGTGAACTTGAGAGAAAAAGGAAACTTTGAAGTGCTCTTTGAAAACTTACACTTAGCAAATGAACCCAAAATGATGCAAGTTCACCCAAGCAAGCTATTTATAGAGAAATGAAACAAATGCAAGGTGCAAATGAAGAAGGAAATTTTGGCCACATGGGCAGCCTATGAGTTCCATGAGGTGAGATAATGTGGTCTGGAGGCGTGGTGAGGTATGGTTCAAGGTATGGCTTCAAGCATGGTTCTTTGAGTAAGAAATAATTCAACATGTGTTGTAAATGAGAGAGAGAGGGCTGAAATTGCATCAGCCATGGGGAGGGTTTTCTTGCATTTTAATTGTAGTTTAGAGTTGTGTTTAGGTGTATCTTTGATTAGGATTAAGATTAGAAATTTATAAGAAAGTGTTTAGGTGAGAAAATGGGTAATCAAGGTTGTCAAGACATAATTAAGGAGTGTTCTTGCATCATTAGTGAGTTATAAACTCATTTTAGTGTATAAATAATTCTAGACACAATTCCTTGATTTAAGGAATTGGAGAGAGAAAACACTATTCAAGATTCCAAGAGTGAAATCTTAAGTTTTAGAAAGGAGATTTAAATCTAATCTAAGCAATCTTAGGTTCTAATTAACTTTAATAATTTATTTTGACTCTAGATTAATTATGGAAATTAATTAATCTTCGTTTAGAGCCTAATATTGCTTAGGTTTGCTTAATCACATCGTTAAGCTCAAAAATACTATTCTAGGGGCAAAATCGTAATTTTGCTCTAAAACTGCCCGGGACTGCCGGGACTCAAACAGATGTTTTGAAACATGTAAAAATATGGTTTTAAACCTCTGGGGAAAGTTTCGGGCTCAAATGGCACCTTTACCCGAGTAAAACACTATAGGGGTATTTTGGTCATTTTGACCCGAAACTGCAGAAAATGAGACTTTCGCCTCCGGAACCACTCAAGGGTCATTAAATCCCTTTCAAACATTGAGTTGGCCCTTCGAGGACTGCCAGGTCGGCCATCCTCGAATTCTGGGCCGAAAATGACCTTAGGGGCATTTCGGTCATTTTCCACTCAGACAGAAAGTCGGGGCGTTACAAATCTTTTTAAGAAGAAAGTTTCTCCCTTTTTAAGGTTAAGTAAAGAATGAGTTTATGTCTCTCTTGAACACTTTTTGGACTTCTCTTTCTCTTCAACATTTCGGCCATGGAGGCTTATAAAACTTAGAAAAATGAAAGCTTGATGATGAGGGTTTCATGTTAACGTTTGTCACGTGAACAAACTCTAAAGCTTGAAATTTTTGACCCTAAACCAAGTATGATTTCGGCCATCTCCATGATTCTTTGAGGTTATAATTTCTTTTGTTATCTTAGCATTAATAGTTTCTTTTCTTGTGAGGATGAGTTTTAGGTTGAAACTTTGTTCTTTCTAAAGTCTTGTAAGAGCTCTAGACAAGATATAAATGTAATTTGCATTCACGTTTATTTTATGCTTTGCATAGCACATTTACTTTCTATGCTATCACTAAACCCCAAGATAAAGAATGAACTTGCATAAGGCATGTTTAAATTCCAAGCTTTGCATTACATGTTATATTTCAAGTCGTCACTAAATTCAAAGGCTAAAAATGAATGTGCATTTCATATCTACTTTACGCTATCACTTTACTTTCTAATGAACTATAAAAACAGAATGCATGGCACGTTTACTTTTATGCCATCACCTAAAATTACTAGAGCTCAAAGACTTGCCCATTTCATCTTGAGAAAAGATAAACCTTGCTTCCATGAAGTTTTGAAGCCCCAAAAAGGTTCCAAGAGAAACTAGCTACCTATGTGCATTGAAAAAGAAGTTTTACACATGATTTGATGACTACTATTGTTTTTGGATCTGCCTTAACAGTACCAGCCCCTTAAATTTTGTTTTAGGTTACTGGTAATCGATTACAGGGCTTATGTAATCGATTACCAAAATGCCTTGGACACCCGTATATGAGTTTTTGGCCTGTGTAATCGATTACAAGATGATGTAATCGATTACACAATACGCTGGGAAACCCAGAACATGTTTTTGGACCCTAGTAATCAATTACCACTCCATGTAATCGATTACTCAGGTGTTCTTGAGGCCCAGAATCCATTTTCAACCGAGGTAATCGATTACAAGGCTCATGTAATCAATTACCAGGATCTCAAACTTCCTTATTTTAGAAAGTTGAGCCAAATTAATCGATTACAAGGCCCATGTAATCGATTACCAGTATCTAAAATGAGTAAATAAGTGTTCCTTCCTCTATGTGAATATGACTTGATGATCTCGCATGCCTATTCTTGGATTATGAATATGATGAATTGGTATTTACATCATGACTTGTATGATGCTATGTGAACTATTATGCTTAAATGTAGTTTTATTTATTGCATGCGATTGTTCTTCAAGAACTTAGAGATGCCTATGTTGTAATAATAGATATGTGACATGTATGGACTAAGTGGCATCTCAATAAACATGCTAAGACTTAAGGTGACTTAAACTATGAGAAAATGATCCTTGAACCACCAAACCAAGGGTGGGGATAAAGTGATTCTAGCCCCCTAGACCCGTACTTTAAGTCGGGACCTTTAACTTATCCAAAGGGATAAGTCCATGTGCTAGTGACGACTAGCGTGGTATGAGCTCATAACCTAGAAGTTTCTCCAAAGGGAGATCAGTTAGGATGGCCCCAAGAAGAAAATGATGAGGTTTTAATATCACCTAAAGTAACCAAGATGAATTATCATGTACCATGTTCTATGAACTATGCTTCTATGTACCATGCAATATGAGTTTATGATCCATGATACCAGGAACCATGATCTATGATTTTATGTACCATGAACTATGAATTTATGTACCATGATCCATGATATTAGGAACCATGATTTATGATTTTGCGTACCATGACTTATGATTCAAGTTTTATGACGTATAGACTACATAACTAAGAAGTTTTAGAATTAAAAGGATTGGACCTCGGAGGTTAACATTTGCGAACATCATAATTAAACCATTATATGCCCATGTTTTTACTAAGAAACCGAGGTTCCTGGAGACGTAGATGATGACACCTAGATAGGAGGAAAAACCCTACTGAGTTTCTTTAGTAAGAAATCTCACTCCCTTTATCTCTCTCTTTCTGTCACGTCTTCAGATTTGGATGGCAACGTTCGTGCTCTACATTGAGACACCTATGTGGGAGTTCCACCATGATCCGGAGCACGGATCTTATCATTTTGCTGGCCGCTGCATAGTTCATGTTTTCATGTTTCCCAGACGGCCATTTGTTTACCCTGTAGATAGCTACCTTTTCTCACCGATGTCTCCTTATGGCGATGATATGGTTTTTGAGCGTGCTCGCATACGCGACGAGAGGATTCTCCGGACCTACACTACGGGCTCGGGCGCCGTACCTGAGTATGTACCCCGTTCGCAGCATTCAGAGGAGGACCCCTCAGAGGATCCACCCACCCATATGTATAGAGAGGACTTTGCCCCCACTCCCCCACGTGTGCTAGTAGGCAATGAGGAGACGGTCACCCAGCCACGGAGGGCCCGGATGCCAGAGATGCGACCCCGACGTGGAGGACATGCCCGAGTATCCACTCCTGCTGAGCTTCGCCCATGGATCGGCTATGTCCCACCTTACCCGTGACTTTAGCCATAGGGCTTAGAGGGTAGTCCTTAGTGCACACACGACACGTAGTTAGGATAAACCTTCTTTTGTATTGAGGTTATCCATTTCAGATGCACTTGGGTATGGGTGTTTCTTTGCGTGTATCCTTTTATGTTCCCATGTATTACCTGCATGTCAGTTGTATTGGCTTTTATGTATTGAATAGTCCTGCTATTATTGGTGGGCATATTATGTATTAATGTATGAAGTTTCTTAGTATCTATGTTCATGATGTTGTCTACTGAACCTTTTCTATGTTTACATTTCCGCACTTTACTATATCGCCTAATTTCGTTATGCGCGGCTCATACTTTATCAAGTTTTGTTAAAAGAAAAATTTGGCTCTTATTTTCATTAAGTAATTTTCAAAGTAATAGAACTGGGACAAGAAGTAATGACTAATATTTAGCCTCAGTACATACTAGTAGTATTGGGTTGAATATTAGGGTGTTACACGTCCTCATTATTACTATGTCTGTTAAATTTTTGAAATTACAACTAACAAAACTCAAATTAATTTTTAACTAATTTTTAGGGTGTTACAATGCATGACTCCTATATGTGTGAACGTGCCATGGTAACTAGGTTATTTTACATAGAGTACTGAGCTTGATCACCTCAGTGCTTGTTATTTTGTGCTCATAGGAACCAGTGGCATGTCAACAATAGAATAGGACCACGACCCCTTGCGGACAAGACAATGAGATTGCTGAAGCCATCCGTGATATGGCTAGGACCATGAGGGCAATGTTCAAAAGAATGGACCAAGACTGCCAAGCGGATGCCGGCCGTGGGCATAATGCTGCCGAGGTTCCCGAGCACGCACATTTTGGGGAGTTTTGCAAGGCCAACCCACTTTCATTCAAAGGAACCCTGAACTCTAATCACGTAGATGAATAGATCAAAAGCATGGAGAAGATCTTTACTAGAATTCCCAGCACAGAGGTGCAGAATGTGACGTTTGCCACTTACATGCTGGAAAGCGATGCTGGATTTTGGTGGACCGGTGCTCAGAGACTATTGGAGGCAGCTGGCACCGAGATCGACTGGGAGCTGTTCAAGGCTCACTTTTATGAAAAATACTTCCCAGAATCAATGAGGAATGCCAAAGACATCGAGTTCATGCAACTCACTTAAGGAGGCATGACCATAGCCCAATACACCACCAAGTTCGAGGAGCTCCTTAAGTTCTCAAGGATGTATCAAGGCAACCTCGATGAGTACTGGAAATACATCAAGTATGAGTCCAGCTAATGGCTGAAATTAACGTTGTGGTAGCTCATTTGGAGATCAGGGACTTCCCTGCCCTGGTCAACAAATGTCGTATCATTGAGGATAGCCAAAAGAAGCTAAGCACAACAAAGGCCGATAGTCATGTGAAGAGGCTAACGCCCCAAGCTTTAAGGTTCAAGCCGCAAAATCGACCTCCTTTCCGACCATAACCAAGGCTGTAGTCCAGGCCGCAGTCCCAGCCCCAAGGCCCCCAAAGAGACTTCAATCAAGGGAGGCCTAATGATAACCGAGGCAAGGTGCCACAAAGGATCCCAGCTACACCCCCAAGGCCTGCACCTGCCACGGTATGTGCCAAGTATGGGAAACCTCACGGAGAGAAACACGATGAGCCCAAGCCACAATACCAAGGGAGAGTCTTCACCTTCAATGCCGAAGAAACAACGACGTCATGAAATCTCATGGAAGGTAAGTGTGAAATGAATGGTAGGACCTTAATTGTACTGTTTGACTCTAGCGCTACCTATTCTTTCATCTCGCATTCTTGTGTTGAGTCCTTGAATCTGCCTGTGTCTGAACTTCCCTTTGACTTTACTATTTCTAGCCCTACCGAAAAGCCTGTTAGAACATGTAAATGTTTCCTAAATTGTAGTTTTATTGTTGAGAATAGATCTTTTGTCTTAGATTTAGTCTGCTTACCTATGCAAGGCTTAGACATAATCCTTGGCATGGATTGGCCTTATGCCAACCGTGTGATGTTAAATTGTTATGAGAAGTCCATCATTTTCCTTCGCATCTCCAGTGAACCTAGAAAACCTCTAAGCCTGTATATGAACACCATAGAAATAAACTATGGTAAGGGAGAGAATAAGGTTTATATTCTTCTGGCCGCTAGTGATATAGACTTTGAGCATAACTTTGAAGAGAGACTTGTTGTGAGGAACTATCCCGAAGTATTCCCAGATGAGATACCTAAGTTTCCTCCAGTAAAAGAAGTATAATTCTCTATTAAGTTGAATCCCGGAATCGGACCCATATCTATAGCACCATATAGAATGTCACCCCTGGAGCTAACCAAGTTAAAAACACAATTGCAAGAACTTTTAGAGAAAAAGTTTGTGAGGCCAAGTGCATCACTATGGGGAGCCCTAGTTTTGTTTGTTAAGAAGAAGGATGGGAGCATGAAGCTGTATGTTGATTATAGGCAGCTAAACCGAGTGACAGTGAAAAACAAGTATCCGTTGCCTAGGATTAATGATTTGATGGATTAGTTGATAGGAGCAACAATGTTTTCTATCATCGATTTGAGGTCAGGATACCAACAGATTAGGGTGAGGGATGAGGATATACAAAAAATGGCCTTTCATACTAGATATGGCCACTTTGAGTTTACTGTCATGTCCTTTGGATTGACAAATGCTCTGCCTGTATTCATAGACTACATGAATAGGATCTTTTGACCTTATCTAGATTAGTTCATGGTTGTCTTCATAGATGACATATTCATCTACTCCAAGACCCACGAGGAGCATGAATGTCATTTGAGGATAATGTTGGAGATCCTAAGAGAGAAGAAACTATATGCCAAGCTATCTAAGTGTGAATTATGGCTGGAGGAAGTGAAGTTTTTAGGGCATATGGTATCAAAAAGAGGAATTGCTGTTGACCTTAGTAAGGTAGAGGCTGTGATGAACTGGGAGAGGCCTACCATGGTAACAGAGGTTAAAAGTTTTCTGGGCTTAGCAGGCTATTACTGTAGGTTTATTAAGGGGTTTCCTATATTTCTTTACCCTTAACCAAACATACTAGGAAGAATACTTCTTTCACTTGGACTCCAAAGTGCGAGAAGAGCTTTCAAGAGTTGAAGCAGAAGTTAACCTCAACCCCTATCTTAGTGTTGCTTGACCCCAATATACCTTTTGAGGTGAATTGCGATGCTTTTGGTAAAGGTTTAGGTTGTGTGTTGATGCAAAATAGGCAAATGGTAGCCTATGCGTCAAGACAACTCAAGCCCCATGAGGCAAACTACCCCACTCATGCCTTAGAGTTTGCCATCATAGTGTTTGCCCTAAAAGTATGGAGACACAAATTGTATGGAGTGAAGTTCAAGGTGTTCTCCGATCATAAGAGTCTGAAGTACTTCTTTTATCAAAAAGAGCTAAACATGAGACAGAGAAGGTGGATAGAGTTTCTAAAAGATTATGACTTTGGGCTAAACTACCACCCTGGCAAAGTCAATGTAGTGGCGAACGCCTTAAGTAGGAAATCATTGCACCTATCCCATATGATGGTTAAGGAAGTGGAGTTGATTGAAAAGTTTAGAGATCTAAACCTAGGAATGACCTTGACCACTAAGAGCATAAAGGTATGCCATCTTAGCATGACGAGTGACTTTAGGGGAAAGATCACTCAAGCCCAATAGGAGGATAGAGAATTTCAGGAAACTCTAGAGGTAGTACGAGATGGAAGGATGAAGGGTTTTACACAATATGTTGATAGTGTATGGAGGTTCGAAGGTCAGATCTGTATACTGGCAAGTGGTAACCTCCGAAATGAGATTTTAAGGGAAGCCCATAAAAGCCATTTTATCATTCATCCTGGCACCACCAAGATGTATCAGGACCTGAAGAAGATGTTCTGGTGGCCTAGGTTGAAAAAGGATATGAGCACATGGGTGAGTAAGTGCTTAGTCTATCAGAAGGTGAGGATTGAGCACCAAAAACCTTCTGGAATGCTACAACCCTTATCAAACCTCGAGTGGAAATGGGATAGTATCTCTATGGATTTTGTGACTAGGCTACCGAGGACCCAAGCTGGTCATGATGCCATATAGGTAATAGTGGACTGGCTGACCAAGTCAGCCCACTTTTTACCTATTAAGGTAAGTTACTCCTTGGATAGGCTGGCTCAGTTATATATTCTGGAGATCATAAAATTACATGGAGTGTCGTCAACGATAATCTCGAATCGAGATCCACGGTTTATGTCATGGTTTTGGGGAGCCTTTCAAAAGGAATTTGGTTTGAAGCTATGCTTAATAAGCACGGCTTACCACCCTCAAACGGATGGGCAATCCGAGAGGACCATCCAGACATTGGAAAATATGCTGAGGGCGTGTATGATGGACCAAAGAGGAAGCTGGGACAAGTACTTGCTGCTAATCAAATTTGCGTATAACAACAGTTATCACGTGAGTATCGGCGTAGCACTGTATGAGGTCCTATATGGATGAAAATGCCAATCACCCCTATGCTGGTATGAACCCAGTGAGCAAAGTTTGTTAGGACTTGATATAGTGAGGGAGATGACGAAATAAATCAAGAGAATTAAGGATAGGATTCTCATTGCTCAAAATCGACAGAAAAGCTATACTGCTAAACGGCAAAAGCCGCTAGAATTTCAGAAGGGAGATCACGTATTCCTTAGAATCACCCCTACCACAGGTATAAGTCAAGCCATGAGAGTTAAGAAATTGAGCCCCAAATTCCTTGGTCCGTTTCAGATCCTTAACCGAGTCGGAACCATAGCATACCGTATAGCCCTACCTCCCAATTTATCCAACCTCCATGATGTTTTCCATGTTTCCAAGTTGAGAAAATATGAGTTTGACCTGAGCCATGTGCTAGAGCCAGAGCAAGTACAATTAAGGGAAGACATGATGTTTAGCCTGCCACCTACGAGAATCGTAGACAAAGGAGTCAAGCAATTGAGGAATAAGACTGTGCCCTTAGTCAAAGTAGCATGGGGACAGGGAAGGACAGAAGAGTTTACCTGGGAGTTGGAGTCAGATATGAAGGCATAATACCCCGAGCTATTCTCAGGTAACGAATTTCAATGGTGAAATTCTTTTTAAAAAGGGGAATAATGTAACGCCCTGATTTTTCTTGTACGCAAATGACCAAAATGCCCCTGAGGTCGTTTTACTGAGAAAATAAGGATAGCCGGCCCTAGCTATCTTCAGAGGGCTTTTTTAATGCTGAATGAGGATTATTTGTGTTATCCGTGTTAATAGAGTAGAAAAATCTCATTTTTGAGTCCCTACGCGTAAAATTACCAAAATGCCTCTGTGTGTAACTAACATAGAATGAACTCTCGATTGGACTCGGGCTTTGCCCAGGAGTTTGAAATGTAATTTTTAAGGGATGTTTAATGTCTGGTTAAGCCCGGGTGGTCCCGAGGAGTTTTTATGAAAAATTACCGTTTTGCCCCTAATTAAGGGCATAATTAGTTTAAGTACGTAATTAACAAAACCTAAGCAATATTAGACTCTAATTAAAGAGTATTTAATTTTACTAATTAATCTAGAGTTAAAATAATTAATTAAGGTTAATTAGAGCCTAAGATTGCTTAATAAAACTCAAAATCCTTTTCTTGATTTAAGACTTTATGTCACATTTTCAATGAATAGTATTTTTCCTATTCCAATTCCATGATTTAAGGAAACTAAGATGTGATTGAGAATCTTGATTAGAAGATGTTTGACTCCATTAATGACCAAGACCACTCTTAAACCTTGTCTTGAGAAGCCTTAATCATCCTCTTTCGCATCTAAACACTTAATCACAACTTTTAATCCATGGCCTAAACAAACCAACCTCTAAACACGCTCATAAAACAACATTTAAATGAGATATTTTGACCCCCATTTCTCTCTAATGTGGCTGGCCACCTCCTCTATTTTTTCATCCATTGCATGTTGAAATTAATTAAAATGTGCATTCAAAGAACCATACTTAGCCATACCTTCACCCATACCCAAACCCAAACGCATACCATGTAAAGAGATTATTTTCTCTTCCTTCCCTCCCTCCATGACTACTGGCCACTCCCTCCATTTATACCCCCATATGTTTCATTTTTCTATAACTAGGTGCCAAGGGAAGTTGCAAGAATCTTTGCACAACTTTGCTACTTCAAGCTTTCTTCCTTCAATCTAAAAGAATTCTTCTTCTTCTTCTTCTACATTTCTTCCAAGAGCCACCACCCTCTATCACTTCTCAACCTCAAACTACCATATAAGCACCATAGATCTTCTTCTAAACACTTAACTTTTCCATTTCCAAGACCAAAACTCAATAACATATCCTCCTTTCTTTTCTTTCTCACTTGGCCAAACATTTGGCCTTAAGGAAGACTTTTCTTTTCATTTCCTCTCCAAGATCAAGCTCTTCTCTTTTGGTAGGGAGTTGTTTTAGAGCTTTTTGTCCTTTCCTTTTGTGTTACTCTTGGATTGAAATATTGAAATAATGATTTTCTCCTCTTCCTCTTGGTTTTCAGTTTCTTACTTTCCTTTTCCTTTTCTTTCTTTTTTGGCCTTGATGGCCTTGTGAATGTGAAAACCATGGCTTAATGATAAAGATCTTGGGTGTTCATTGGAAAATCATCATTTATTTGACCTCTAAAGCTTGAAGGTTTCACTTCTAAGAGTTTTTGGCAAATAAAGATATTATGTTGTTTTAAAGAGTTAAATGGTAGTCTTGAGCCTAGGACTCAAAGATATAACAAATGGAGTGCATTCACATTTATACTTCAAGTCCTTGCATTGCATATTTATATTTAAGCCTTGCATTTCATATTATCACCTAAATAATTAATCTCGAAGCCTACCTATTTACATTTCTTGCCTAGCATATTTACTTTTCAAGTGATCACCAAAACTTAAAGATTAAAAATAGAGCTTGCATTTTCATATTTATATTCAAGCCTTGCATTCATATTCATATTTCCTTGCCATCATCTAAATGATTAATCTTGGAGCCTACCTATTTCAACTTTAATGTTGATTGTTAATTTAGAGTGAAAACTCTAACGGGCCTAGAGCACTAAAATAAAGAATTGGACTTGCATTCATATTTACATTTCCTTGCCTAGTATATTTACTTTTCAAGCCATCACCTAAACTTAAAGATTAAAAATGGAGTTTGCATTTTCATATTTATATTCAAGCTTTGCATATCATATTTATATTTCCCTTGCCATCACCCTACAATTCCAAGATTAAAAATGAAGTTTGCATTGCACGTTTAAATTTTTGCCATCACTTAAATAACCTAGTTCTCAAGACTCACCGTTTCAACTCACATGAGAACTTTGACTCATGGAATATATCTCTTATTAAATGTAAACATCATTTTATTAAGCTCTCTAACTATGCTACTAATCTAAGGATATTAATAATGTCACCATCAGGATAAGAATTGATTATGAGGGCATTCCCTAATCTAGAATTAATTCTAAGAAAGACTAGTTACTAGAAATGTTTGCTTCACAATTTTGTATGCTCTTAGGAAATTAAATTTTAGTTTCTATTCAAACCTTTCCATATTTGATGTATGCTGTTTGGAATGTGTTAAACATGTGAAAATTATTATTAATAGTATGGTAATTACTCTTAACAATTAAGGGAAAACTAGTAACTAAAAAAAATCAAAAGTATGAATTCTAGGACTCCCTAAAGTAAATAATATGGTTTCTGTCCAGCATATGATATGTAAGTAAAAAGGACGTTTAACACTCACTAAATATATAGGAATCACCCATAATTGGCTTAGAAATAAATTCTAGCGTTATAGGAAAAGTCAATAATGAGAAAGGGTCAAGAATGTATTTTATAAGAACACCGAAATGGTTCATTTTGTTTTTATTTCAAATCTGTCCAGATTTGTTTAGTAATGTTTTGGGTTAATATAGGTATGTCATCAAGGTTTTGTTCAAAGTCTACCTCACTAGCAGCTAGGAGAACATATCTCTTACTTTATTTCCCACTACAGTTGATCTTTACAGCATTTAGGTAAAGTTTCAAGGTTCGACTAGTTTCACTAGGGGGAGAACAAAAAATAATGGTTTTGGTATCATAGTCTAACATCACACGGTTGGCGTGAAGCCAATCCATGCCAAGAATTATGCCTATATCTTTCATGGGCAAACAAATAAAATCTATGACAAAGGATTTATTTTCTACAGTAAGATGGCAATTTAAACAACAGTTACAGGTATTTACAGGATGATCAATGGGGGTAGCAACAATAAGGTCAAAAGGGAGTTTAGAAACTTTCAAATTCAAAGACTCGACACTAGCATGTGAAATGAATGAATGGGTTGCACCAGAGTCATACAGTACAGTTAAAGTTCTACCACTTACTTCGTACTTACCTTCTATGAGGTCGTTGGACTTCTCCGCGTCTTCCGCACTAAGGGTGAAGACCCTCCCTTGGTGCTGTGGCCTGGGGTTCTAGTTTGATGGCCTCCCATCCGTGCAGTCATTGGTGTAATGGTTTCCACACTTGAAGTAGATTCCCTACCCAGCCAGGCAGGGGCGATTACCATGATTCTTTCCGCACTTAGGGCACTCCACAGCCAATGCGGGTTTAGTGAAGGTAGCAGGGGCTGTTTGAAGTGCCTTGTTCTTAGCCCCACTGAACCCTCCTTGGTGATTATTGTAGCTATTTCGGGGACCTTCTGATCCCCCTTGTTAGCTGTTATTGTTGTTCCTGTTGCCATTATGCCTGAAAGGTGGCCTCTGGTGTTGCTTGGATTATTGATGGAAGGCTGCTCTTTGTTGTTGTTGTTGTTGCTGTGGCTTGAACTGGTTGGTGTGATATGGGTTTTAATGATTCCTTGACCGATTTTGATGTTGTGGCTTGAACATTGGGGCCTGTGGTCCTAGCCCTTTGGCATGGTCCGCTCTCGCAGTGCTGAGCTTTCCTTGTCCTTCTTCCAGTATGCGACACTTGTTGACTAAGGTGGGAAAATCCCTAATGTCCATGTGCGCCACTGCATAGTTTAGCTTAGCCTTCAACTGAGCCTCGTGCTTCACACATTTCCACATCTCGTCGGGGTTCCCTTGATCAGTTCCTCGAACCTTGCTGTGTACTGGGCGATAGTTAACTCTCCCTGGGTCAATTGCATGAACTCTATATCCCTTGTGTCCTTCACTGACTCGGGGAAGAACTTCTCATAGAAGTACATCTTGAACAGCTCCGAGTCGATAGTAGTACTGGAAGCTTCCAACAGTCTTCGAGCACTGGTCCACCAGAACTTGGCATCAGATTCCATCATGTAGGCAGCAAATGTGACCTTCTGCTTTTCCGAACAGGCAACCACAGAATAAATCTTCTCCAGATTCTTTATCCACTCATCGGCCTTGTTGGCATTCATGGCCCCTCTAAAGGTCGGTGGGTTCGCCTTACGAAACTCACTAAACCTAGCTTGCTCGATCATCTCAGTCATAAGGGGAGCACATGCAGCATCTCCTTGTTAGTTCATTCGGTCAAACATGCGCTCCATTGCCCTTGCCATATCCCGAACAGTTGCGCCAGTCGCGTTCTCTTGGTTTCCCTCGGTTGGGGCCCTAGTCTGTCGTCTGGGTGCCATTGGTTCCTAAACACATAAGACAACAAACACTGAGTTGATCAGGCTCAATATTCCATGCGAAATGAGTTAGTCACCATGGCACACACAAACAAACAGGGGTCATGCATATCTATTCTATAGTTATCTCTATCATGCGTTACACATGACATGATTACCGTATTATGCTTATGAAGCATAGTCAGTCCAATCCTCAAGCTTCGTGAGAATCGAACTGCCCTGATACCAAAATATAACATCCTAATTTTTAACCCAATACTCCTAGAACAAATTTAAGTTAACTATTAGCCTATTACTCTTTTAGTCTCATTCCTTAAACCTTTCTTTAAAATACATAGCGGAAAATATGGATAAATTTTTTTTGAAACATAAATACAAAGTAAGAGCCGCGCATATCGTAAGCGAGTGTTGTCGTAAAACATAACTCATACAAATGAAAGCGCAAGTTAAGAGCATCAAATAACTTCATAACAATGGACAATCATATGCACACCACAATAATATTATATTAATATAATAACTGCCCACCTACGGGAGGCAAGATAAGTTTAGTATGTAATAGCCCAGACCCTCGGCAGTACGGATATTGTCCACTTTGGCACCATCTTACCCTACCGCAGTGAGAGACACCTCACGGTTTTGTTCTTGCACCCACCGCAGCGGGTCAAAATGCATCCAACTGATATCAGAGTTACGCAGTGGATATTGTCCTTTTTGGACACTTGCCAACCAAAACCGGGATCAGCCCTCAAGATTTTGTTTCTTCGTGCGCTCTTACCCCACCACAGCGGGAGACACCAAGAACGCGTCCATAAGGAAGAGGTATCCACACCCTTATCAGGCATGCTTTGTTCCCCTCCCCAGCCGATGTGGGACTTTCTAACCCTAAGGGGCCCCAGCATCCTCGCTACCACACAGACTCCGGGACTGACTCTGATATCATTTGTAACAGCCCAGACCCCCAACAGTACAGATATTATTCGCCTTGGCACCATCTTACCCCACTGTAGTGGGAGGCACCATACAGTTTTGTTCTTGCACTCACCGCAGCGGGTCAAAACGCGTCCACAAGGAGGAGGTATCCACATCCTTATAAGGCATGCTTTGTTCCTCTCCCCAGCCAATGTAGGACTTTCCACCCCCTAAGGGGGCCCAGCATCCTCGCTGGCACACCGACTACGGGACTGGCTCTGATACCATCTGTAACAGCCTAAACCCCCGGCAGTACGGATATTGTCCGCTTTGTCAACATCTTACGCCACCGGAGCGGGAGGCAGCTCATGGTTTTGTTCTTGCACGCACAGCCACGGGTCAAAACGCATCTAACTGGTATTAGAGCTACGTAGCAGATATTTTCCTCTTTGGGCGCTTGCCGACCGCAGCCGGGATCAGCCCTCAAGGTTTTGTTTCTTAGTGCCTTCTTACCCTACCATAGCAGGAGACACTAAGGACGCGTCCATAAGGAGGAGGTATCCACACCCTTATAAGGCATGCTTCGTTCCCCTCCCCAGCCGATGTGGGACTTTCCACCCCCTAAGGGGGCCCAGCGTCCTCACTGGCACACTGACTCTTGAACTGGCTATGATACCATCTACAACAGCCCAGACCCTGGCAATACGGATATTGTCCGCTTTGGCACCATCTTACCCCACCATAGCAGGAGGCACATCATGGTTTTGTTCTTACACCCACCGTAGTGGGTCAAAACGCATCCACAAGGAGGAAATATCTACACCCTTATAAGGCATGCTTCGTTCCCTTTCCCAACCGATGTGGGACTTCTGTAACAGCCCAAACCCCTGGCAATACAGATATTGTCCGCTTTGGCACCATCTTACCCTACCGCAGCGGGAGGCACCTCACGGTTTTGTTCTTGCACCTACCGCAACGGGTCAAAATGCGTCCAACTGGTATCAGATTTACACAGCAGATATTGTCCTCTTTGGGCACTTACCGACCGCAGCCGGGATCAGCCCTCAAGGTTTTGTTTCTTGGCGCGTTCTTACCCCATTGTAGTGGGAGACACCAAGAACTCGTCCACAAAGAGGAGATATCCATACCCTTATCAGGCATGCTTCGTTGCCCTCCTCAGCGAATGTGGGACTTTTGACCCCCTAAGGAGGCCCGGCGTCCTCGCTCTGCACACTCCGGGACCAGGCTCTCGATACTATACATGTTGACCCAAACCCCTAGCGATCTGAGATATTGTCCGCTTTGGCACCATCTTACCCCACCGTAGCAGGTCAAAATACATCCGCAATGAGGAGGTATCCACACTTTTATAAGGCATGTTTTGTTCCCCTCCCTAGCCGATGTGGGATTTTCCACCCCCTAAGGGGGCCCAGCGTCCTCACTGGTACACTGACTCCGAGACTGGCTCTGATACCATCTGTAATAGCCTAGACCCCCGGCAATACGGATATTGTCCGCTTTGGCACCATCTTACCCCAGCACAGTGGGAGGCACCTCATGGTTTTGTTCCTACACCCACCGCAGTGGGTCAAAATGCGTCCAACTAGTATCAGAGCTATGCAGCGGATATTATCCTCTTTGGGCACTTGCTGACCACAGCCGGGATCAACCCTCAAGGTTTTGTTTCTTGGCGCCTTCTTACCCCACCGTAGTGGGAGACACCAAGAATGCATCTACAAAGAGGAGGTATCCACACCCTTATAAGGCATGCTTTGTTCCCCTCCCCAGTCGCTGTAGGACTTTCCACCCCGTAAGGGGGCCCAGTGTCCTCGCTGGCACACTGACTCCGGAACTGGCTCTGATACCATCTGTAACAGCCCAGACTCCTAGCAGTATGGATATTGTCCGCGGGGGGCACCTCATGGTTTTGTTCTTGCACCCACCGCAACGGGTCAAAACACGTCCACAAGGAGGAGGTTTCCACACCCTTATAAGGCATGCTTCATTCTCTTCCCCAGCCGGTGTGGTACTTTCCACCCCCTAATGGTGTCTCCCGCTGTGGTAGGGTAAGATGGTGCCAAAGCTGACAATATCCGTATTGCCGGGGGTCTGGGCTGTTACAGATGGTATCAGAGCCAGTCCCGGAGTCGGTGTGCCAGCGAGGACGCTGGGCCCCCTTAGGGGGTGAAAAGTGCCACATCGTCTGGGGAGGGGAATGAAGCATGCCTTATAAGGGTGTGGATACCTCCTCCTTGTGGACGCATTCTTGGTGTCTCTCGCTGCGATGGGGTAAGATAGTGCCAAAATGGACAATATCCGTACTGCCAGGGATCTGGGCTATTACAGATGGTATCAAAGCTAGTCCCAAAGTCGATGTGCCAGCGAGGACGCTGGGCCCCCTTAGGGGGTGGAAAGTCTCACATTGGCTAGGAAGGGGAACAAAGCATACCTTATAAGGGTGTGGATACCTCCTCCTTGCAGACGCGTTTTGACCCGTTATGGTGGGTGCAAGAACAAAACCGTGAGGTGCTTCCCACTGCGGTGGGGTAAGATAGTGCCAAAGCGGACAATATCCGTACTATCGGGGGTCTGGCCTGTTACAGGGCTAGTGTTCATAATCAATGCTGAAGATACGTCCCGTCTTAACACCTAAGGTAAGCATGAGATAAACGGTTAGAATGTTGGTTGACTCTCATATTGCCTGTTTTTCATAATTGCCTTCTTTTCTTCCGGTCATAATCATATACATGTGACAAATTTCGAGGACAAAATTCTTTTTAAGGAGGGGAGTAATGTAACATCCCGATTTTTTTTACCAGAGTAAAAATGACCAAAATGTCCCTGAGGTCATTTTTCACCCTTAATTTGAGGATAGTCGACTCGGCAATCCTTGAAGGGGTCAACTGCAATGTTAAAAGGGATTGGATGAGTTGGGAATGATCTCGAAGATGAAAATCTCATTTTTCGAGTTTCCAGCTCAAAATTGTAACATCCTAATTTTTAACCCAATACTCTAGAACATATTTAGGTTAATCGTTAGTCTGTTACTTCATAGTTCTCATTTATCTTTGAATTACTTAGCGGAAAAATACGGGTAATTTTTTTTTTGAAAAACAAAGTGAGAGCCGCGTGATGCGATAAGCAGTAAACCATGTATGGTAAACAAATGTCTCACAACATCATAACATAAGGCACACCATGAGTAACACTGAAGATCATCTCATATATATATAATTTACCCACTTATAAGTGTGGGACTTAGTTTAGTACAGGGGAAATGCATAAAAGAAAATACAACATAAAACATGAACATAATCTACTCCCCTACCCGAGTTCACCTAATAGGATAACCTCTAAACAAAAGAAGGTTTATCCCCATCTAAGTGGTGTGTGCTCTAACCGGGTACTCCATCGGTCGATCGTCACCTCCTCATCGACGTCCGTCTCGTGAACGAGGCAAGTATCCGGGAAACTGTGCGAGCTCCTCGGGCGTAAAGAGGCGGAACGGGGATCGAGAGTGACCCCCGCGGTGTGGCCGCATCTCCAATCGTCGTGCAAGTCGGGGTTGAGTCACGGTATCCTCACTGCCCTCCCGCATCAATGGTGGAGAGGGGGCAGAGCTCTCGCTATATGGATGAGTAGGCGGGTCCTCGGACGGGTCGGTCTCCGAGAAGTAGGTCCGGCACGCATGTCGGGATAGTCTCGCATGGCTAAGGCGGCGGTGTGCATGCGGAGCACTCTCTCGTCATGCGTACGCGCACGCTCAAAAACCCGCTCGTCGTCGCCATAGGGTGCAGTCGGGGAGAAGCGATGGGTGTGCACGGGATGAGCGAAGGGGCGCCCTACGAACATGAAAACCCGCACTGTGCACTGCCCCTCAAAATGGTATGACCCGTGAGCCGGGTCATAGTGCACCTCCCATGTCGGGGTGTCCACGAACACTACGAACGTCGCCATCTGAAGACGTGACGAAAAGAAAGAGATAGAGGGAGTGAGAATCTTGCTAAAGAATCTCAGTAGGGCCTCCTACTACCTAGGTGTCATCATCTACGTCCTCAGGAACCTTGGGTTTATATATACAGAATGACTGAGCATGTATTAAGTTCATTTTAAACTTAAAAATATATTTTAGCCAAGGTCCATTCATTTTAGGATGATCTTAATGTCATGAATGCAACATAATAGACAATGTATGCATGGCACTACCTAATGCACATAATAAAACATAACATCAAGCATCATCATACTTGGTGGCATAAAGTGGCAATAGTAACATTCATATGGGACAAAACATAGTGACATAATCATAATCATGAAACTTCTCTTCCTCATGGGCCACCCTAAAAGACAATCGAACTGGGGGTGCTCGGCCGAACCGGTGTCACCCAGAACGTGTCATACATCTAGGTTATGAGCTCATACCTTAACTAGTCGTCACTAGTTCTTACTTACCACTTAACGATAAGCGTATCATAAATCATAAATCCCGACTATCTGAGTATGGGTTAGGGGGCAATTCTCTTAGGGGTGCTCGGCCGAACCGGTGTCACCTAAGAGTGTAAAATGGTACCGATGTCACATGAGTTCTATGGAGGTGCTCGGCCGAACCGGTGTCATCCTAGAACCCATCTTAGTACCTTAATTTTCAAAATCTCTTTAAGTCCCCAAATTTGTTGGAAATTCGGCGGCACAACGGTCATTACATCGAATTTCCTTCCAAATTTGCTTTATGACACAAACATATAGTCTCATAAATTCCTCATATGAATAACATCATCATCATTAGCATACTTCATGCATCATCATAAAACATCCAAACACTTACCCTTACGGTAGCTTATGCTTTGACCCTTACGGGTCTTAATCTTGAGATATAGTTCTCTACATCCGTCGTTCATATTTTAAGCACCTAAGGCTCATAATTAAACATCATTCATAATCCTCTCATTTTGCTTTTAAATCTGAATAGCATAGGGTGGAAATCCTAACATGTGAATACGGGGTTCTAGAACTTACGTTTTAGACCCTTTCTTGGTTCCGTTTTCGCCGAAGGCGCTATGGATTAAATCTAAATCAATTATGAGGCATTCCTATGCTTAAGGACTAATTATTAATGATGTTTATCATGTTGTAAGGGTGCTGGACAGAATCCAGAAAATTAAATGTTCTAAGAGTTCTACATTTGCATTTTTATGGTTTTCTAGTTACTAGTTTCCCCATAGGTGCTAGAATTCAATTCTATTTCAAATGAAACCAAGTTTTTCATGTCTAAACAATCTAAATCTGATTATGTCCCCATTAAAACAGTTTGGGAAAGTTTCATAAACAAACGGGTCAAAACTATGTTAAAATTCTAGCTTTACGGTATTTCTAGTTAGCTAGTTTCTTACCTATCATGCATAGGATCGCTTCTACATCATCATATGATATTTTCACACATTCCAACACATCAAAACATCATCATACAACATCACACTCATCATATCAGGACCGAAAACATTCAACTTTAATAAGAGAGTTCAAATTGACACTTCTAGGTACATAAGTTAGCTAGTTTCTCTTGGAATCATTCTAGAACTCCTAAAACTCATTGCAAAACATTTTAATTCATCAAGAGGCTAAGTGAAGCCTTAGGTCAAAGACCAAAATATATTTCATCTCCTAAAAGAGGATAAAATCACAACTTGTGATAACATAACCTTATAAAGATTTGTAAAGCTTTAAGGAAAACTTAAAACGTAGACTATTGGTCCTAGTAACTAGATGAAAACTCATTACAAGTCCATCATCACTACTTGGCCAAAATTATGCATTCAAGGAATGTATTCACATATAACTTTAACTTGGAATGAAATGGGCAAGTCTTTGAGCTCTAGGTTCTTAAGTTACGACATAAACTAAACGTGTTCATGCTTTTCATTTTAAATCTTGCTTACAAGGTAAAGTGATGACTTAAATTTAAATATGCAAGGCATAAGCATAAACGTGCAAGCTTGAAAGTAAATATGTGAGGCATAAACTTAGACGTGCAAGCTTGTAGGTAAATATGCATGGTTCAATTCTTTATTTTAGTGCTCTTGGCCCAACAACAATCGACTTTAAGGCCAAAATAGATAGGCATTCGAGAAATTAATTAGGTGACAATGCAAGTTCAATTCTATATTTTAGTGCTCTAGGCCCAACAACAATCGACTTTAAGGCCGAAATAGAAAGGCTTCGAGAATTAAATTAAGTGATGATACAAGTTCCATTTTAATCTTTATGTCCTTAAGTGATAGCTAGAAAGTAAAGGTGCATAATAAGAATGTAAACATGAGTGCAAGCATAAGATAAATTATGCAAGTTCATTTTATCTCTCTAGAGCTCTTAACAAGACTTTAAAGGAACTTAAACCATAACCCAAACTCATCCAACAAGGTAAAGTCAAGCTTAGAGTTCTTAAAACTCAACATAATATTTTTAGGAAACCAAACCATGAAGCTTAGAAAATTTAAGGAAATGGCCGAAATCATCAAGAAGAAAAAGGAACATTTTAAAACTCTAGAGTTCATGATCTTGGTGATATATTAACACCAACATCATGAGTCCTCATCATTGAGTTCATAGACCCATTTAAAAACATCATCAAAGCTAAAGTTCTTAAGAGTTCAAGAAAAGAAAAACTAAAAACATTTTTGCTCAAGAACAAAGATCAATCTCTAGAGTTTGTTTCAAGTGATGAACATCATCATGAAACTCTCATCATCAAGCTCTCATTCCTTTGTTCTCCAAGGCCTATGGTCGAAAATGAAAAGGAAAAAGGAGTGGAAATGAAGTTCTAAAGAGAAACAAGAGGAACTATGAACATCAAGCTTGAAACAAGAACTTTAAAGAAAAGAATACATGAAAGAAAATCCCTACTTGGTGTGATGAACTTGAAGATGGAAGAAGAAGATGAAGATGATGAAGAACTTTGAAGAGCTTGAAGAACTTGAAGAACACTAGAACTTTGAGAGAAAAAAAAAGCTTTGAGTGTTTCCTAAACTTAGCAAATGATCTAAAAGTGGTGCAAGCTCCTCAAGGCATTCTATTTATAGAGAAATAAAACAAATGGAGGGTGTGAATGGGCTGATGTATTTTCAGCCAAGAGGTGCAGAATTGGAGGGTTCCATGTGTTCCATGAGGTGAGATATTGTGTTCTTGAGGCATGGTGAGGTATGGCTTAAGGTATGGTAAGGTATGGTTCAAGGTATGGCCTCAAGCATGGTTCTTTGAGTGAGAAACAATTTAATATGTGGTCAAAGGAGGAGTGTGCTGGCCGAAACTTCATCATCCATGGGGGAGGTTTCTTTGCATTTTAATTGTGGTTTAGAGTTGTGTTTAGGTGTATCTTTGATTATGCTTAAGATTAGGAATTTGTAAGAAAGTGTTTAGGTAAGGTAAATGGGTAATTAAGGTGGTCTAGACATAATTAAGGAGTGGTCTTGCACCCTTAGTGAGTTAAATCCTCAATTTAGAGTCTAAACAATTCTAGACACATTTCCTTGATTTAAGGAATTGGAGAGAGAAAATACTATTCAAGATTCCAAGACTAGGAATCTTGAGTTCTAAAAAGGGATTTAAGTTTAATCTAAGCAATTTTAGGTTCTAATTAACTTTAATAAATTATTTTGGCTCTAGATTAATTAGGGAAATAAATTAATCTTCGTTTAGAGCCTAATATTGCTTAGGTTTGCTTAATTACATCATTAAGCTCAAAAACACTATTCTAGGGGCAAAATCGTAATTTTGCACTAAAACAGCCCGGGACCACCGGGACTTGAACAGAGACCTCTAGACACATGAAATCATGTTTTTAAACCTCTGGGGAAAGTTCCGGGCTCAAACGGCACCTTTACCCGCGTAAAAACGTTATAGGGGTATTTTGGTCATTTTGACCCGAAACTGCGGAAAATGAGATTTTCGCTTCCGGGAGCATTCAAAGGCCATTCAATCCCCTTCAAACATTGAGTTGACCCTTTGAGGATGACCGAGTTGGTTACCCTCGAACTCGGGTCAGGAAATGACCTCAGGGGCATTTTGGTCATTTCCCTCGGACAGAGAAATCGGGGTGTTACAAAAATGACCAAAATACTCCTATAACGTTTTTGCATAGGTATAAGCGCCGTTGAGCCCGAAACTTTCCCAAAAAGTTTAAAATGATATTTTTATGAGTTTGGGCATGTCTGTTTAAGTCCCGGTGGTCCTGGGCAGTTTTTATACAAAATTATGATTTTGCCCCTAGAATAGTGATTTTGAGCTTAATGATGTAATTAAGCAAACCTAAGCAATATTAGGCTCTAATCAAAGATTAATTAATTTTCATAATTAATCTAGAGTCAAAATAATTTGTTAAAGTTAATTAGAACCTAAAATTGCTTAGATTAAACTTAAACCTTTTTTAAAACTCAAGATTCCAAGTTATGAAATCTTGAATAGTGTTTTCTCTTTCCAATTCCTTAAATCAAGGAATTGTGTCTACAATTGTTTATACTTCAAAATGAGTTTTAATCTCACTAATGAAGCAAGAACACTCCCTAATCATGTCTTGACATCCTTAATTGACCCTTACCTCACCTAAACACCTACTCACAAACTCCTAATCATAAGCCTAATCAAAGCTACACCTAAACACATCTCTAAACCATGATTAAATGAAAGATTCTCCTCCCCCATTACAAGAAGAAAAAGGTGCCATTCCTTCCCCTTCCATTGTCTATCACATGTTTGAATTCAAACACTCAAAGACCTATATGCTTAGGACCATACTTTAGGCCATACCTAGCCATACTTTCCACCATACCTCACCATGCCTCCATGAAACCAATTCTCTCACCTCATAGAACATGAGGTTTGGGCCACTCCCTCCATTCATACACCCTTGGTTTTGTTTTCTATAAATACACATGCAAATGAACTTGTAAGAACCTTTAGATTATTTTCTAAGCTTTGAGTTTTCAAGAGCAACTTCAAGTTCTTTCTTTTTCTCTCAAAGTTCAAGAGTTTTTTTCATCTTCTTCTTCTTGCTCTCAAAGAATCACCACACTTTAACCTCTTATCACCACCTCTCAACCACACACTACCTCTTAAAACACAAAGCTCAAAGAAAACACCTCACCTTCCTTTTCTCTTTACCTTGGCCGAAACTTCAAGCCACCTTGGGAGGAAGTTCTCTTCTCACTTTCACTTCAAGAACCAAGCTTTCCTCTTCACCACTTGGTAGGGCTTTTTTCCTTTAAAGTTTTGTCTTTTAAAGCTTTGTAAAAAATGAGTTTTGCTAGTTTCTCTTAGCTTTTGGAACTTCTTTTCTTCTCCTTGATTTTACTTTCCATGATGGTTTTGATCTTCAAAAGCTTTAACTCTCATGTTGATGTTTGATATGAAAACTTTGGTTTTCTTGGTTCAAACTCTTTTTCTCTCTTTTTATTCTTGACTATGAGGCTTGGTTTGAAAGGAAATCTTCTTAGCTTGAGGATGAGATTTCAAGATAATGGACCAATGGTTAGCATTTGAGAAACCTCTAAAGCTTGAAACTTACTTTTGATCTTAACACACTTTGGCTTTTCCTTAGCTCGGGTTTCGATTTTCCTTTTCTTTTCCTTTCCCTTTGGTTTTGGTTTTGGTTCCTTCTTCCTTGCCTTTTTTTTTATTCTAAAGAAAGATTGTTAGTTATTTTGATCTCTTTATCCAGTTCCTTGAAGCTTGATGATGATGTTCAAACCATAAGGTTTCTTTGAAACCTTGGTATAAAGAACTCTAAACCTCACTTTGCCTTGTCAAGATATTTGTTGGATTGAGGTTTATATTCCTTTAAGGTCTTGTATGAGCTCTAGTAAAGAATAAAATGAACTTGCACCCATGTTTAAATTTATGCCTTGCATATCATATTTATTTTACAATGCCAACACCTAAAACTTAAAGATTAAAACAAGAGCTTGCATTATCATATTACCTAAATAATTAACTCAAAGCCTACCTATTTCAACCTCAAAGTTGATTGTTGATTTAGAGTGAATACTCTAAGGGGCCTAAAGCACTAAAATAAAGAATTGAACTTGCATGTCATGTTTATATTTCAAGTCATCACTTAAACTTTAAAGATAAGAATGAAGTTGCATCTCATATTTATTTTGAGCCCTCACTTTACTTTTCTAACAAAGAATAAAATGAAGCACATAGCACATTTATATTCTTGTTATCTCTTAAAGATTCTAGAGCTCATAGACTTGTCCATTTATCTCAAGGAAAAGTTGGATATGGAAGCATTCCCTTGAATGCAAAATTCAGCCATATGATGATGATGAGCTTGGAGTGAGTTTCATCCACTCACAAGTGCCAATAACCTTTGTCTTAGGATTTTCTTAAGCATAGGTGAACTCAAAGAAAGTTTCAAACATGATTTTATGTTTTAAAGACCAACCATGAAAGATTTAAATTAGCTACTGCCCTTATTTATTTTATGATGATTTTTAATGAAATAAGTTGGTTTCCAAGAGTTTTAGATGTCCTAAAATGATTCCATGAGAAACTAGTGTCTTATGTGTATTGAAAATGAAATTCTATGATTAGTATGATGTTGTATGTTTTCAATTTTCCCTTGGCATGTTTACTATTGATTGGTGATGTTTAATATGTTAGAATGTGTATAATTGATGAGAATTGGAGTAGAGACTATTCTATGCATGTTAGATAAAAAGCTAGTTTACTAGGAAGCCATAAAGTTGTAATTTTAGAGGTCTTGAGCCTAATTAACCTTAGCCATTATCAAAACTGTTTTAGTATGATAAAATTCTGTTTGGGATGGTTTAATTATGAAAAATTTGGTAGCATTTGGTGTAAGAATGATTTTTTTAGCACTTAGAGAGAAACTAGTAACTAGAAAACTGTAGAAACGTGAATTCTAGAACCTTAAGGATGTAGATTATAATTTCTGTTTTAGGAACATGATAATTCGGTTATAGGTAGCTGAAAACTTGGTAAAATGTGTGGGATATACTCATAATTGGTTTACGAATTAATTATAGTACTTTAGGCGAAGACGGAACTTAGAAAGGGTGTAAGACGTGGTTTCTAGAACCCCATAATTAAATGATATCAAATCTGCCCACATTTTTATGATGCTGTCCATATTTGTTTAGGATCATAAAAACAAGTGAGGATTATTAGCCATGAACCTATAGGTGCATGAAAGGTTAAAGATGGATAATAGGTTGGCTAGATTGCAAGATTAAGACTCGTAAGGGTCAAAAGCATAAAACGTTGTGAGCTAAGGAACATAATTGTAATACCTCAAGTCGGGTCCTGGATTTTTTTCGAACAAGAATCATTACTTGCAAGAAGATATTGTGAGCTAAGGGTTAGAAAATTTTTTTGAACTAGGAATAGTGCCAGTTATCGTTACCTGTCGATCGGGTCTTGGATTTCGCTAAGTCTAGACCCTACACGTTCTTGGAGGGCTCTATGATAGAGTCATAATCTTGGGATCAAAAGTGCCGGTAATGATTCCCTAGAGAAAAATGAGTTGAAGAGTGATTTTTAATGAATTTTATTAAACCCTTAAACATTTCATTTTCAGCCCACGAGTTTATAAAATTGTGAGAATTCCTGAATTTGAACTAAAACCCAAAATTTAGATTTTGATTTGTTGAAATTTTGATTTTTCTGATTTTTTATTTGAATCCAAATGGAGGGTGTTTCCTTATATATATTTATGTTTTAAAGTTACTCCCATTAACTTAAAATTAGTAAATGTAAATAAGTGCATTCTGTAGAGTATTCTGGGGTATTCTGGAGACCGCTACAGTGCTCATGACTACTGCAGCGGTCAATAGAACAGTAAGGCGATGCAAGAGAAATTTCTAGGCTCTCGGGTGAGCACTGCAGTGCTTTGCAGCGGTCAACAGAATTATAAAAACCCCATTTCGAGGTTCAGAACACTTCATACACCCATTCTCACCCCCAACCTCGAGCTTTCACTTAGAAAACATGGTTTTCACCCCAGAAACTCCATTTTCTTCCAATTTCTTCAAGTTTAACCTATAATTTTCCCTCCTTCAAGCTTAAAGGTATGTTATGTTGTTAGTTTTGCTTCATTTTCTTCAAGTTCTCCTTCTTTGAGAGTGGCCCTCCATAGTTCTCAAAGGAAAGAAGTTTTCTACCTCCTTAGAGATGGATTCTTGGGTATTGAATGGATTTCAGAGGTTAATCTAGAGTTTTGCGGCTTCCATGTCAGATAGTGGTATCACTTTCTGCTTCTAAGAGCCTTGTTCGCTCTATTGGTGTTAGTTATTCAGTGTTCACCCCTCCAGGTGAGTGGGTTCACATCTGTAATCTCTATGCTATGTATTAGAGTTATTTTCATAAAAATATGATTTACTGTTTGAGTTTAGAGATTTCAGCAAAGAAGTTTAAGATTTCTGTTGAGTTGTATGTTTTAGAACTCTTGTTTTTAGAGCATGAAACTGGTTTTTGACAAAACTCATGGAACCATATTTGTTATACCGACTTTATGTAGAATTGATGATATATATATATATATATATGATTGTTAGAGGTTTTTATGGTTGTTAAATGGATTATGAAACTGATTTACGTATATAAAATGGTTTTATACCTAGATATACAATTTAGAGAAGAAAAGGGAATTATGATTGCAAGCTTTGCTATTTTGAAGCATGATATTGAGTTTTCTAATTATGAAAGGTTTGATAAAGGAGATATGTTTTAGATAATTCATCAAATGGCTTTAGAGCTTGAATCTTCATCAGATTCAGAACTACTAATGGCTATATACTCTGTGGAGGTATGGAAACATAAATGTCTACACTGGGTGATCCCTTGGACATGATTCCATAACCACGGTTATGTTAAGGTCAAACTGTTAGAATCAAGTGGATTTAGAGCTCTCAAAGTATCCGAGTTTATTGTTGATAAAGAATAATATAGAGATTTAGACATACAAGGATTTTAGAGCATGGATGTTTGTATGACTCAGAACAGTTGGTGGATACATATTCTGTGGACTTGAAATCATCATATATGATTTTTATCACAGTTATGCTAAGGTCAAACTGTTAAAGAGTTACAGAGATTCAGAGCTCACAAAGAATTAAAAGGCTTTAAGGACTTCCAGATAGGAATGAATGTATTTAATTGAGTTAAAAGGTAGCTATAGAGAAATAGGCTATTTGTTAACGGCAATTAATCCATTAACCTTGGTATCAAGTTGTCCTTAGGGGTAATCTCACAGAATAGAAAATACATGTTCTTCCCTGTGCCCATTCTGGGGGGAAGAAACAAAGCCTTATGGGTGGAGCCCGTGTCTGGCACCTATAGAGGCTGAGGGTGGAGCCCGTGTATAGCACCCAAAGAGGACAATATCAGCTTTCAGTGTGGTGAGGCTCGTGTCTGGCACCCACTGAAACAAAACCTTGAGCCCCTAGTGAAGCCTGTGTCTGGCACTGGTAAAGCATAGAAGATTATACTAGAGTAGAGATTACTGTTTCTCTAGAAGCTACAGTAGTATGAGCTTGGATAATTTCAAGTATGAAAGTAAGTTAAGAAAATTGTTTTTGAAATTATAACATGATGATTGAAATATATAAATAAATAGGCATGCATGTTTGACTATGAATACTTTTGAGTATTAATGATGTTATTATGATTTATGCATTATTCTTTGGTGTCCCATGGAAGGGGGTTTCTGGTGAGGATTCACTCACTGAGTTTTGATAACAAAACTCATCCCTTTCTCTTTCTCCTGTTTTACAGATAGAGCAGTTGTTATGGATCCTCTTCAACCTTCTTCTTCCAGTAACACTAGACCTCAGTTGGTGAGCCTTGCTGTCAATTTGATTTAGAATGCTCTAGTGTAGATGCAGGTAGGATCCTGGACCTTAGATTATGTTTGCATTTAGCATATTTTCATATTTTGCATTTAGAGACATATTTGTATTAATTTGATGAACTTTGAAACAGAGCAGTTTACATCTTATATGTGAAGTATCATGATTTTAGACTTCATAGACAAATTACGAATCAGCAGACTTAATTATTTCGATTATTTTGTTTCTTTGAAGAGGTGATTTATATGTAGAAAAAGAGAAATTTTCTGGGTTTTATGGTTTTTTTATGAATGGAGCATGCATGTAGAATAGTTAATAGGTTATGAGGCTTACATGAGAATGAGATTTCTCACGTGCCGGTCACATTCCCAGATCAGTCATGACAATAATGAAGTTTGTTAGTATGGATGCATGTGTTATGAAGAATATGTTTATATATTTCTTTGATGACTCATTTTGAATATGGAATTATGATTGAATGTACATACTCTATGAGTTGAAAGGAAATTTTCTTAGCTTGATGATGACGTTTCAAGATAATGGACCCATGGTTATCATTTGAGAAACCCCTAAGGCTTGAAACTTAGTTTTGATCTTAACATATTTTGGCTTTTCTTTTCCTTTTCCTTAGCCTTGGTTTTCGATTTTTCCCTTCCTTTTCTTTCCCTTTAGGCTCAGTTTTGGTTCCTTCTTCCTTGCCTTGTTTTTGATTCTAAAGAAAGGTTGTTAGTTATTTTGATCTCTTAATCCATTTCCTTGAGCTTGATGATGATGTTCAAACCATAAGGTTTCATTAAAACCTTGGTATAAAGAACTCTAAAGCTCATTTTGGCTTGTTAACCTATCTGTTGGATCGAGGTTTATATTCCTTTAAAGTCTTGTATGAGCTCTAGTAAAGGATATAAAATGAACTTGTATTCATATTTACATTTCTTGCCTAGCATGTTTATTTTTCAAGCCATTACCTAAAACTTCAAGATTAAAACAAGAGCTTGCATTTTCATATAACCTAATAATTAATCTCGAAGCTCGCCTATTTCGGCCTTAAAGTCGATTGTTATGGAGCCTAGAGCACTAAAATAAAAGAATTGGACTTGCATTCATGTTTACATTTCTTTGTCTAGCATATTTTTTTTTCAAGTCACCACCTAAACATGAAGATAAGAATGAAGTTGCATCTCATATTTATTTTGAACCCTCACTTTACTTTTCTAATGAAGAATAAAATCAAGTGCATATCATGTTTAGGTTCTTGTTATCACTTAAAGATTCTAGAGTTCAAAGACTTGTCCATTTATCTCAAGTAAAGGTTGGACATGGGAGCATTCCCTTGAATGCAAAATTCGACCATGTGATGATGATGAGCTTGATGTGAAGTTTCATCTAGTCACAAGTGCCTATAACCTATGTCTTAGGATTTTCTTAAGCATAGATGGACTCAAAAAATATTTCAAGCATGATTTTACGCTTTAAATTCCAACCATGGACCATCTAAAATAGTTGCTGCCCTTATTTATTTAATGATAATTTTAATGAAATATGTTGGTTTCCAAATATTTTTAGAAGTCCTAAAATGATTCCATGAGAAACTAGTGTCTTATGTGTATTGAAAATGAAATTCTATGCTCAATATGATGTTATATGCTTTCAGTTTTGCCTTGGCATATTTGCTACTGATTGGTGATGTTTAATATGTTAGAATGTGTATAATTGATGAGAATTAGAGTGGAGACTATTCTATGCATGTTAGAAAAAGCTAGTTTACTAGGAAACCGAAAAGTTGTGATTTTAGAGGTCTTGGGCCTAGTTAACCTTAGCCATTATCAAAACTGTTTTAGTATGATAAAATTCTGTTTAGGATGGTTCAATTATGAAAAATTTGGTAGCATTTGGTGTAAGAATGATTTTTTTAGCACTTAAAAGAGAAACTAGTAACTAGAAAATCGTAGAAACGTGAATTCTAGAACCTTAAGGAAATAGATTATAATTTCTATTTTAGGAACATGATAACTTGGTAAAATGTGTGGCATACACTCACAATTGGTTTAGGAATTAATTATAATACTTTAGGCTAAGACGGAACTTAGAAAGGTTCTAAGACGTAGTATCTAGGACCTTGTAATTAAATGATATCAAATCTGCCCACATTTTTATGATGCTGTCCAGATTTATTTATGATCATAAAAATAAGTGAGGATTATTAGTCGTGAACTTATAGGTGCATGAAAGGTTACAAACGGATAATAGGTTAGCTAGATTGCAAGATTAAGACCCGTAAGGGTCAAAAGTGTAACGCCCCGATTTTCTGTCTAAGTGGAAAATGACCAAAATGCCCCTGAGGTCATTTTCGGCCTGCAATTTGAGGATGGCCGACTCGGCAGTTCTCGAAGGGCCAACTCAATGTTTGAAGGGGATTGAATGACCCTTGAGTGGATCCGGAGGCGAAAGTCTCATTTTCTGCAGTTTCAGGTCAAAATGACCAAAATACCCCTATAGCATTTTTACGCTGGTAAAGGTGCCATTTGAGCCTGAAACTTTCCCCAGAGGTTTAAAATAATGTTTTTACATGTTTCAAAACATCTGTTTGAGTCCCGGTGGTCCCGGGCAGTTTTAGTGCAAAATTATAATTTTGCCCCTAGAATAGTGTTTTTGAGCTTAATGATGTAATTAACCAAACCTAAGCAATATTAGGCTCTAATCGAAGATTAATTAATTTTTATAATTAATCTAAAGTCAAAATAAATTATTAAAATTAATTAGAACCTAAGATTGCTTAGATTAGATTTAAATCTCCTTTCTAAAACTCAAGATTTCACTCTTGGAATCTTAAATAGTGTTTTCTCTCTCCAATTCCTTAAATCAAGGAATTGTGTCTAGAATTGGTTATACACTAAAATGAGTTTATAACTCACTAATGGTGCAAGAACACTCCTTAAATGTGTCTTGACAACCTTGATTACCCATTCTCTCACCTAAACACTTTCTTACAAATTCCTAATCTTAATCCTAATCAAAGATACACCTAAACACAACTCTAAACCACAATTAAAATGCAAGAAAATCCACCCCATGGCTGATGCAAGTTTCAGCCATCTCTCTCCCATTTACATCACATGTTGATTTGTTTCTCACTCAAAGAACCATGCTTGAGCCAAACCTTGAACCATACCTCACCATGCCTCAAGATCACAACATCTCACCTCATGGAATTCATGGGGTTACTCCTCATGGCCGAAACCCCCTCTTCCTCCTTGCACCTTGCATATGTTTCATTTCTCTATAAATAGCATGTTTGGGTGAACTTGCATCATTTTGGGTTCATTTGCTAAGTGTAAGTTTTCAAAGAGCACTTCAAAGTTTCTTTTTTCTCTCAGGTTCAAGTGTTCAAGTTCTTCAAGTTCCTCATCCTCTTCTCTCATCCCAACCTTCAATCACTTGGTAGGGATTTTCTTTCAAGTATTTTCTTTATCTAAGTTCCATCTCTAGTTATGTGTTTATGGTTTCTCTTGAAGTCTTTTTAGAACTTCTCTCCCTCTCTTTTTTCTTCATCATTTTCGGCCATTGGCCTTGAGGACAAGGGAATGAGAGCTTGATGATGAGGTTTTATGGTGGTGATGTCCATCACTTGAGCAACCTCTAAAGCTTGATCTTTGTTCTTAAGTTAAAGATGTTTTCTGTTATTCTTTCTTCTTGAACCTTGAAACCTTTCACCTTGATGATATTTTAAAATGATTCCATGAACTCAATGATGAGGACTCATGATGTTGGTGTTAATGCATCATCAAGATCATGGTCTCTAGAATTTCAAATGTTTCCTTTTCTTCTTAAAAGTTTCAGTTCCTTTTCCTTTTCTTTCTTCACATTTTCAGCCATGTTGGCCAATGAGGTTCTCAATGGCTTGATGATGAGAGCATCTAGATGATGACTATGTGTTCATCACAATGAGATCTCTAGAGCTTGAGTTTTAATAAAAATGTTATCTATGACCATATCTCAAGAAAAGAAACTTTGTGTTTTAAAGAACCCTTGAGGTTCACTCTTGTCTTTACCTTATCTTGTCATGATAAGTTTGGGTTGAGGTTTAAGTCCCTTTAAAAGTCTTGTATGAGCTCTAATAAGAAATAAAATGGACTAGCATTCATTTTTAAATTCAAGCTTATGCATTACATATTTACTTTGAGCTTTGCATTCATATTTAATTTCCAAGCCATCACTTAAAGTTAAAGGATAAAGAATGGATTGCATCTCATATTTACATTCTTGTCTAGCATATTTACTTTTCATCACTAAAGAACATAAAGATTTAAAATGAGTTGCACTATCACCTAACTAAATCTCAAAGCCTTTCTATTTCGGCCTTAAAGTCGATTGTTGCTGGGTTTAGAGCACTAAAATAAAGAAATGAACTTGCATATCTATATTTTAAGTTTTGCATATTTATATTTCAAGTCTTGCATATTTAATTCAAGCTTTGCATATTTATAATTCAAGTCTTGCATATTTACTTTAAGCTTTGACTTTACTTTGTAATGAAGAATAAAAATGAAGTGCATAGCATGTTTAAATTATGTCATCACTTAAAGACCTTAGAGCTCAAAGGCTTGCCCATTCTATCTCAAGTTAAAGTTTAATGTGGGAGCATTCTTTGAATGCATAGCTTCGGTCAAGTAGTGATGATGAACTTGGAATGAGTTTCATCTAGCTACAAAGGCCAACAACCTAAGTTTTAAGATTCTCTTTAAAACCTCATGGAGTTTATGAGATTAAGACCAACAAGATTTATGAATTTAATTCTCTTTTAAGGAGGGATTAAGTGGTCACTGACCTAAGGATGTTTTTAGTCTCTTTTACAAAATAAAATGGTTTGCAAAAGAGTCTTAGAAGTCCTAAAAGTGATTCCAAGAGAAACTAGCAACTTATATGTTTTAAAAATATCAAGTTATGCATCTTTTTGGACTTAATGTTTTGGTTCTTCCATGATAAGTTTGCTGTTGTATGATGATGTTTTGATGTGTTAGAATGTGTGAAAATTATGTATGATGAGGTAGGAACAGTTCTATTCATGATAGGAGAGAACTAGCTTTCTAGAAAAACCGTAAAGTCAAGATTTAGCATAGTTTTAACCCATTTAATTTTGGACACTGCCCAAACTGTTTCAATGGGAATATAATCAGATTAGGATTGTTTAATCATGAAAAATTTGGTTACAATTGAAGTAGGATTGAATTTTAGCACCTATAGAGAAACTAGTAACTAGAAAATCGTAAAACCGCAATTCTAGAACTCTTAGAACATTTAATTTTTAGAATCTGTCCAGCAACCTTATAATGTAGAGAACATGGTTTATAATTAGTTCTTAGACATAGGAGTGCCTCATAATTGGTTTAGATTTAATTTATAGCGCCTTAGGCGAAGACAGAACCAAGAAAGGGTTTAAAACGTAAGTTCTAGAACCCCGCAATTATAAGTTTATAATGTTGCCCCTAAGGAATGATGTTGTTCAGACTTAATAGAGAGATTAAATAATAATGAGATCTGTTAGAAGAGAACCCTTAGGTGCATAAAAGGTTGATAAAAGATGATAGGTTAATTACATCACAAGTTTAAGACCCGTAAGGGTCAAAGCATAAGCTACCGTAGGACCAAGAGCATAATGAATTTTTAATGTTGCTTGTGAACATATGAGAATGATTATGTTAATGCATGAAATTATGATGGAGATGCATGTTTGAATGACTTATGTGGCATAAAGCAGAATTTGGAAGAAATTCAGCATGCTGCAGTTATGTTGCCAAATTCCTGACAAATTCGGGGACTTAGAAAGTTTTGAGAAAACTATGAGAATTTTTTTATGAGGTACTAAGATGAGTTCTCGGATGACACCAGTTCGGCCGAGCACCTCCAGAGAACTCATGTGACATCGGTACCAAGATGAATTCTTGGGTGACACCGGTTCGGCCGAGCACCCCCAAGAAATGCCCCCTAGCCCGTACTAGATAAGTCGGGATTATGTTTATGATTATGTTATGCTTATCGGGATTGATAAGTAAGAACTAGTGACGACTAGTTAAGGTATGAGCTCATAACCTAGAGATGTGACACGTTTTGGGTGATACCGGTTCGACCGAGCACCCCCAGAGCGATTGTCTTTTAGGGTGGCCTATGAGGAAGTAAAGTATGATGTTTATGTCACAAAGATTCCCATATGAGAATTTAATTGCCACTTTTTATGATATCCTTAATGTTGTAATTATCTTCTTGCATTAAGTAGAGCCTTGTATACATTCTTTGTAACACCCTAATATTCGACCCAATACTACTAGTATGTACTCAGGCCAAATATTAGTCGTTACTAACTGACATGGTTCTTTAAAAAGTAACTTAAAGAAGATACGAGCCAATTTTTTTTTCTTAAAACATTACTTAAAAGAAGAGCCACGCGTATCCTGTCGGGTCGGTATTATAAAGTGCAGAAACATAAACATAGAGGTGGCTCCAAAACGTAGCATCATCATGACTGAAATATTTCATTTTTATAATATGCCTACCCTAAGGGGTAGGGCTCTTCAAGTACATAATAACATGAATACAGCAAAAAAAACAGAATACATGGAAAAAAACTGGAAAGAAGCATCCCTACCCATGTGCAACCTAAGATGGATAACCTCAACACAAAAGAGGTTTCATCCATACTATGTGGCGTGCGTGCACTAAGGACTACCCTCCAATCTATGCAGCGGGATCACGGGTACGGAGGGACGTAGCCAATACACGGGCGGAGCTTAGCGGGTGCAGGCGTGCCCTGTGACTGGATGTGTCGTTCCCGTCGGGGTCATGGTCCGGGCACCGAGGCCCTCCGACGCTGAGTGACTGTCTCCTCGTTGCCCTTCGGTCGCTGAGACGGAGTGGGGGCAGAGCCCTCGTGGTCCATGGGGGAATCCTCTGAAGGGTCCTCCTCTGAGTGCTGTGACAATGGCACGTACGGCGGCACGTCAGCTGAACCGGCAGAGTGGGTCCGCAGGTTCCTCTCATGTCGTGGTCGCGCATGCTCAAAGATTGCGGGGTCACCATAAAGGGATGCTAGGGAGAAGCGATAACTGTACAAGGGGTGTACGAATGGCCGTCCTAAAAACATGAAGATGCGCACAGCACATCGGCCCTCAAAATGAAATGACCCATGCTCCGGGTCATGGTGGATCTCCCACCGTGGCGTGTCAACGTACAACACGAACGTCGCCATCTCGCTCTGAAGACGTAATGGAAAGAAAGAGATAGAGGGAGTGAGATTCTTACTAAAGAAACTCAATAGGGTTTTCCTCCTATCCTAGGTGTCATCATTTACGTCTCCAGGAATCTCGGTTTATTTATGAAAACCATGGACATCTATTGGTTCAATTATGAGTTTTCTAAAGTCTCAATCTCCGAGATCCGTTCCTTTTAACATATCACTTGTATCATAGACATAAATCACATAACTTGGATCATAGAACATAAATCATATACCTCAGATCATGGAACATGGTTTCCTATATCATGGGTCATAGCACATAAACTCATAACTTTATGATTCTCATATCATGGGGCATAGCACGCAAATTCATATAATTATGGTGCATAAAAACATAGCTCATGGAACGTGGTACATATCTTGGTTACTTGAGGTGACATTAGAACATCATCATCATTATTTTCCTGGGGCCACCGTAACTGATCTCCTCGTGGAGAAAATTTTAGGTTATGAGCTCATACCTTACTAGTCGTCACTAGTACATGGACTTATCCCTTTTGATAAGTTTAAAGATCCCGACCTAAGGTACGGGTCTAGGGGGCTAGAATCACCTTATCCCCACCCTTAATCCGGTGGTTCAATGATCATCTTCTCATAGTCTATGTCACCTTAAGTCTTAGCATGTTAATGCAAGATGCCACATAATTCATGCATGTCAAACATAATTACATCATAGGCATCTTTGAAGTCTTTAAAGAACAATAACATGCAAACATAAAACTATCATCGAAGAATAATAGTTCACATGGTATCATCATACTTGACTCATGGAGTAAAATCATCATAAGGTAAGCAAGAGCAATAAGCCTCTTAACTTGATCATGTTTGAAATCGAACATATAAGATCATGTATTCATGTTAGGCTAAAGCATAGACTCATGTCATAACAATTCTCAGATTCAGGCAATGCAAGATCATAGCTTCAAGTCATTAAATCAGAAAAGCATTCTGTTTGTAAACTTGGGTTCTAGTAATCGATTACATAAGTCTTGTAATCGATTACACAGCCTCGAGATTTCAAAACATGGAGGTCAGGGGGTTCTGGTAATCGATTACATGGAATTGTAATCGATTATTTTGTTTAAAACACTTTCTTTGGGCCCTAGAACATCTGGGTGTCGATTACATGATTAGGTAATCGATTATTAGAATCGAGAATGTGTAATCGATTACACTATATAATGTCGATTACTTTGGGCAAAAGTTCATGTTTGAGCTCGTCCGAGCTTTCTAGTAATCGATTACATGGGCTGGGTAATCAATTACCAGCATCTTAAAAATCGAAATATGAGGTCTAAACATATCTGAGTCATTCCTTTGAAATGCTTATGGTGGCTAGTTTCTCTTGGAACAATTTTGAACTTCAAAAACATCTCGTCAACCATTTTAACTTGTCAAAACCCTTATAAATCTAAGAACATACCCAAAATGTTTTTGAGTACAACATATGTTTTAGAAAGACTTAAAACATGAGCTATAGGCTCTTGTGACTAATAAACTCCTCTTGGAGCTATCTTTATCACATGGCCAAAATGTACATTCCAAGAATGTTTTCCATGGTTAACCTCTTCTCAAGATGAAATGGGCAAATCTTTGAGCTCTAGTATCTTAGATGATGACATAAAATAAACGTGCTATGCACTTTATTTTAGAGTCCTTTAGAAAGTAAAGTGATAGCTCAAAGTAAATATGAAGTGCATATCCATTTTCATCCTTTGAGTTTAGTGAGGACTTGAAATATAAAATGAGATGCAAAGCTTGGAATTTAAACGTGCATAATGCAAGTTCATTCTTAGTCTTGGGGTTTAGTGGTTGCATAGAAATAAACGTGTTATGCAAAGCGTAAAGTAAACGTGAATGCAAGTTTCTTTTGTATCTTGTCTAGAGCTCTTACAAGATTTTAAGGAGGAACATAGTCCCAACCCAAAACTCATCTTCACAAGAAAAGAAAAACCATTGGTACCAAGGCATCAAGAGAAAACATGACTTCAAGAGTCATGGGAGTGGTCAAATCTTAACAAAGGAAGGAACCACTTTTAAATCTCTAGGGACCAAGATCTTGATGATCTAAGCATCAACATCCTAAGTCCTCATCATTGAGTACATGGCTCCTTTCAAAACAAATATTTAAACAAAGTTCATGATAAAGGAGAAAGCAAAACCAAAACCATGCTTGGTTTAGGGCCAAAGTTTCAAGCTTTAGAGTTTGTTCATATGACAAGCATCAACATGAAGCTCTCATCATCAAGCTTACATTTTTCCCATGTAAAAAGGCTCCATGGCCGAAAACATAAGAAGGAAAAGGAAGAAGATCCAAAATGTTCAAGAGAAACATAAACTCCTTTAACTAAACTTGTAAAGAATGAAACTTTCTTTAAGAAAAACTCAAGCTTTAGAGGTCTCATGGACTCATGGTCACATCTAGAGAACACTCATCATCAAGCCATCATATTCAAGGCCTTAAGGCCGAAAAACTAAGGGGAAGAAAAGGAAGAAAACAAAGAGAAAGCAACATAGAGGTTCAACCATTCATCAACTCCCAATCAAGATTCAAGCATAAGAATCAAAGACATATTTAGAAAGAGTTCCTTACCTTGTGTCTTGGAAAAGGAGGAGAGAACTTGAGCTTAAGGAACTCTTGGGAACTTGAGGGGAAAAGAAATGAGAAAGCTTGAGACTTTGAGAGAAAACTAGCACCTACTCTTGGCTCAAACCTTTGCAAAAGACCAAAGTGATCAAAGGCTCACCAAGGCAAGCTATTTATAGACAACTAAACCATGGATGTGTGGATGGGAAGGCTGGCCGAATTTGTGGCCACAAGGAGAAGGAAAATCTCTTTGAGTTGTCATTCCAAAGTATGGTCATAAGTGTAGCTAGGTGTAGCCTATGACATGTCTTGAAAATGTGACCTATTTTTTTAAAATCTTGAATGAACAAAATCACTAAAATTGGGGCTGCAAAGGAGGAGGAAGCAGTGTGGTTTCATGGCCCAAGAAGAAGAAAATATTTTCTTGACTTGTCAACTCAAAGCATGGTTTAGATGTAAAGGAAGCATAGTCTATGTATAGCCTTTAAAGAAAACTTTAAATGACTAGATAAAATGTAGTTCTTTTTGAATCTTGAAAGACATAAATATTTAAATTTAGAAATGAATTGAAAACCTTGATTGACTATATACTTTATTCTTTAAATCTTTGAATGACATTTTTCTTGAAAGATGGACATTGATTGAAAAGAGTACAAGACATGTGTCATAGGGTAGCTTGACAACCTAGACTAACCTTTATTGACTTCTAGAGAGAGGGTGGTGCCAATTGGGCAACCTTGGGGAGGAAGGATATATCCTCAAACCATGTTCTAGAAGTGTGCTTTGGTGTGACATAGATTAGGCTTAGGATTAATGGCCGTTAACCAGGTACTTTGAGTAAACTAATTAGTTAAATAAAGCTAAGATCCTCAAGGTTAGAAGTGGTCTTGTAGGTTTAATGGAGTCAAACTCCATTTGACTAGAGTTAAAAAAAGGGTGACAAATTCCTCAATTTAGGGAGTGAATAGTGAAAACACTATTCTAGGATGCTTTCTTTAAAGAATAAGACTAGAAATAGGTTTTGAGTTTCCTTGAGCAATTCTAGGTTCCAAGTAATTTTAAATAATGATTTTGGCTCTAGATTAATTATGAAAATTAATTAACCTTTAATTAGAGCCTAATATTGCCTAGGTTCTGAGTTAGATAACTCATTAATCCCAACCTGCACTAAGCAGGGGCAAAATCGTAATTTTGCTCAAAAACTGCCCGGGACCACCGGGACTTAAGCAAACCTTAAACAACATATTTCATGCCTTAAAATCATAGTTTTAAACCTCGGGACAGGGTTCGGGTCAAAACAGAACTTTAAAACTGCCTGAAATCTGTCATAGGGGTATTTTGGTCATTTATGCGTAGAAATCTCAGAAATGAGGTTTTTCTGCTCCGTTAAACATTCACAATCATACAACTCCCTTCATATAACATATGAACCCCATGAGGATGGCCAAAGCCAGCTGTCCTCGTGTTTCGGGTGAAAATGACCTCAGGGACATTTTGGTCATTTTGAAAGTTTAGCGAAAATCGGGGCGTTACATTCTTTAATATGATTGCATCCATGTCATTAAGAATCATGCTAAAATGAATGGACCTTGGCTAATTATGTTTTAAAGCTTAAAAATGGACTTGATACATGTTCACTTGTTTTAAATACTAAACCCAAGGTTCCTGAGGACGTAGATGATGACACCTAGGTAGTAGGAGGCCCTACTGAGATTCTTTAGCAAGATTTTCACTCCCTCTATCTCCTTCTTTCCGTCACGTCTTCAGATGGCGACGTTCGTGGTTTTCGTGGACACCCCAACATGGGAGGTGCACTATGATTCGGAGCATGGATCATACCATTTTGAGGGACAGTGCACAGTGCGAGTTTTCATGTTCGTTGGACGTCCCTTCGCTCACCCTGTGCATACCCATCGCTTCTCCCCGACAGCACCCTACGGCGACGACGAGCGGGTTTTTGAGCGCGCGCATAATGAGATAGTTCTTCGCATGAACACCACCGCCTTAGCCATGCGTGACTATCCCGACTACGTGCCCCTGACTTACTTCTCAGAGACCGATCCGTCGGAGGACCCGCCTACCCATCCGTACAGCGAAAGCTCCACCCCCACTCCACTACTGATAAGGGAGGGCAGTGAGGATACCGTGACTCAGCCACGGCTCGCACGACAACCGAAGATGCGGCCACATTGCAGGGGTCACTCTCGATCCCCGTTCTGCCTCTTTACACCCGAGGAGCTCGCCTAGTTTCCCGAATATGTGCTTCGCTCGTGAGATGGACGTCAGTAGGAGGTGACGTACGACCGATGGAGTACCCGGGTAGAGCACACACTACTTAGATGAAGATGGACCTCCTTTTATTTAGAGGTTATCCCTTTAGTTGCACTTGGGTAGGGGAGTTGCTTTTACATTTTCCGTCGTACTTACCTTTGTATTTGCTTGTATCTGTCCATGATGTACTAAACTAAGCCCCACTTTCCATGAGTGGGCATATCATATAATATTATATAAATATGCAGTTCAGTTCTATTGATGTGCCTTTACTTGCTTATGTTATGCTGCTATGCGATGTTTGCTTAATTCAGTTCGTGCTTTATTATTTATCGTGTCGTGCGACTCTCACTTTGCTTTTATAATTCAAAAAAAAAAATTTACCAGTATTTCTGCTAAGTATTTTAAAGTGATAAGGAAGCTATGATGTAACGGACTAAAGATTAACCTAAATATGTTCTAGAGTATTGGGTTAAAAATTAGGATGTTACAAAAAGCATAAAACATTGTGAGTTAAGGGACATAATGAAGTTTGTTAGTATGGATGCATGTGTTATGAAGAAATGTTTATATGCCTTTGATGACTCATTTTGAATATAGAATTAGGATTGAATGTACTTACTCTATATGTTTTGTGGCATAAAGTAAGTTTGGGAAAATTCAGCACACAGCCACTGTGCTGCCAAATTTTCGCCAAACTTGAGGACTTAGAAAATTTTTGAAAGATATGAGATACGTTATGGGTGACACCGATTTAGCCAAGCATGCCTAAGAACAAATGTAACATAGTACTGAGATACATTTTGGGTGACACCCATTTAGCCGAGCACCCCCAGGAACAAAACCGTGAAGGTATTTACATCGAGCTTGCCAAAGCCGACAAATAACTGTGTACTAGATACCAGTAATTGCATTTCAAAAAAGGAAATATTCCCATGGACTCCCCAAACTAAAGGTTATGATAGGTGATCCTTATGCCCCCTAACCTGTACTCTAGAAGTCGGGATTATTATGTTACGCTTATCAAGAAGGATAAGTAAGAACTAGTGACGACTAGTTAAGTATGAGCTCATAACCTAGAGATGTTTTTAGGGCGGCCCCCATGATGCAAAGTATAATGTTTAATGTCACATAGTCGAGAAAAGAGAAAGTTTCATAAGAAAAGTTACATGCCACTTATGTGATGCTTCTTAATGTTGTGTTCTATTGTCCTCTTGCATAATGTATTACCATGTGTAACGTCCCGATTTTCTGTCTGAGTGGAAAATGACCGAAATGCCCCTGAGGTCATTTTCGGCCTGGAATTCGAGGATGGCCGACCCGGCAGTCCTCGAAGGGCCAACTCAATGTTTGAAGGGGATTGAATGACCTTTGAGTGGTTCCGGAGGCGAAAGTCTCATTTTCCGCAGTTTCGGGTCAAAATGACCAAAATACCCCTATAGCGTTTTACGCGGGTAAAGGTGCCGTTTGAGCCTGAAACTTTCCCCAGAGGTTTAAAACCATGTTTTTACATGTTTCAAAACATCTGTTTGAGTCCCGGTGGTTCCGGGCAGTTTTAGTGCAAAATTACGATTTTGCCCCTAGAATAGTGTTTTTGAGCTTAATGACGTAATTAAGCAAACCTAAGCAATATTAGGCTCTAAACGAAGATTAATTAATTTCCCTAATTAATCTAGAGTCAAAATAAATTATTAAAATTAATTAGAACCTAAAATTGCTTAGATTAGATTTAAATCCCTTTTCTAAAACTCAAGATTTCACTCTTGGAATCTTAAATAGTGTTTTCTCTCTCCAATTCCTTAAATCAAGGAATTGTGTCTAGAATTGTTTATATACTAAAATGAATTTATAACTCACTAATGATGCAAGAACACTCTTTAATTATGTCTTGACAACCTTAATTACCCATTTTCTCACCTAAACACTTTCTTACAAACTCCGAACCTTAATCCTAATCAAAGATACACCTAAACACAACTCTAAACCACAATTAAAATGCAAGAAATCCTCCCCCTATGGCTGATGCACATTCAGCCACCTCTCTCTCTTTTACCTCACATGTTGAATTGTTTCTCACTCAAAGAACCATGCTTGAGGCCATACCTTGAACCATACCTCACCATACTTTGAACCATACCTCACCATGCCTCAAGACCACATTATCTCACCTCATGGAACTCATGGGCTGCACTCCCCTTGGCCGAAAATGCATCAGCCCCTCATCCCTCCATTTGCTTCATTTCTCTATAAATAGAATGCCTTGAGGAGCTTGCACCACTTTTAGATTATTTGCTAAGTTTAGGAACACTCAAAGCTTTTCTTTTCTCTCAAAGCTCTTGTGTTCTTCAAGTTCTTGGAGTTCTTCATCATCTTCATCTTCTTCTTCCATCTTCAAGTTCATCACACCAAGTAGGGATTTTCTTTCATGTATTCTTTTCTTTAAAGTTCTTGTTTCAAGCTTGATGTTCATAGTTTCTCTTGGTTCCTTTTAGAACTTCTTTTCTTCTCCTTCTTCCTCCTTATGTTTCGGCCATGGGCCTTTGGGAATGAAGGAATGAGAGCTTGATGATGAGAGTTTCATGATGATGTTCATCACTTGAAACAAACTCTAGAGCTTGATCTTTGTTCTTGAGCAAAAATGTTTTTAGTTTTTCCTTCTTGAACTCTTGAGAACTTTAGTTTTGGTGATGTTTCAAAATGGTTTTAAGGACTCAATGATGAGGTCTCATGATGTTGGTGTTAATATATCATCAAGATCATGGACCCTAGAGTTTTAAAATGTTCCTTTTCCTTCTTGAGATTTCGGCCCTTTTCCTTTCTTTTTCTAAGTTTCATGGTTTGATTATTAAAAATATCATGTTGAGTTCTAGGAAACTCTAGACTTTACTTGATCTTGGTTTAAGGAGTTTGGGTTGAGGTTTAAGTTCCTTTAAAGTCTTGTTAAGAGCTCTAGAAAGATAAAATAAACTTGCATAATTTATTTTATGCTTGCATTTATATTTACATTCTTGCTATGCACCTTTACTTTCAAGCTATCACCTAAGAACATAAAGATTAAAATGGAACTTGCATCATCACTTAATTTAACTCTCAAAGCCTTTCTATTTCGGCCTTAAAGTCGATTGTTGTTGGGCCTAGAGCACTAAAATAAAGAATTGAACTTGCATCATCACCTAATTAATTTCTCGAATGCCTATCTATTTCGGCCTTAAAGTCGATTGTTGTTGGTCCAAGAGCACTAAAATAAAGAATTGAACCTTGCATATTTACTTTCAAGCTTGCACGTTTAAGTTTATGCCCCGCATATTTACTTTCGAGCTTGCACGTTTAAGTTTATGCCTCGCATATTTACTTTCAAGCTTGCATGTTTAAGTTTATGCCTTGCATATTTAATTTAAGTCATCACTTTATTTTGTAAGCAAGATTAAAAATGAAAAGCATGAGCACGTTTATTTTATGTCATAACTTAAGAACCTAGAGCTCAAAGACTTGCCTATTTCATTCCAAGTTAAAGTTTAATGTAAATGCATTCTTTGAATGCATGTTTTCGGCCAAGTAGTGATGATGGACTGGCAATGAGTTTTCATCTAGCTACAAGGACCAATAGTCTATGTTTTAAGTTTTCCTTTAAGCTTTACAAAACTTTATAAGGGTATGTCATCACAAGTTGTGATTTTATTCTCTTTTAGGGGATGGAATATGTTTTGGTCAGTAACCTAAGGCTTCTCTTAGCCTCTTGATGAATTAAAATGTTTTGAAAAGAGTTTTAGAAGTTCTAGATTGATTCCAAGAGAAACTAGTTAACCTATGTACCTAGAAATGTCAATTTAAATCCTTTACTAAAGCTAAATGTTTTCGGTACTGTTATGATGAGTTTGTGGCTGTATGATAATGTTTTGATGTGTTAGAGTGTGTGAAAATATCATATGATGATGTAGAAATGATTCTATGCATAATAGGTAAGAAACTAGCTAACTAGAAATACCGTAAAGCTAGAATTTAACATAGTTTTGACCCATTTGTTTTTGGAACTTATCCAAACTGTTTTAATGGGAGCATAATCAGATTAGGATTGTTTAGACATGAAAAACTTGGTAACATTTGGATTAGAATCAAATTCTAGCACCTATAGGGAAACTAGTAACTAGAAAATCGTAAAAGTGCAAGTTTAGAACTCTTAGAACATTTATTTTTCTGGAATCTGTCCAGCACCCTTACAACATGATAAACATGATTAATAATTAATCCTTAAGCATAGGAATGCCTCATAATTGATTTAGATTTAATTCATAGCGCCTTAGGCGAAAGGCGGACGAGAAAGGGTCTAAAACGTAAGTTCTAGGACCCCGTAACCACAAGTTAGAAATTCTGCCCTATGCTTTTCAGATTTGAGTATGAACATGAGGATTAGGAATGATGATTAATTATGAGCCCTTAGGTGCATAAGAGTTTGATAGGGGATGATAGGTTAACTACATCCCAAGTATAAGGCCCGTAACGGTCAAAGCATAAGATACCGTAGGACCAAGTGCATAACGAACCTTATGACTTCCAAAGAGGCGTATGATTGATTACGAGAATGATTTGATGTCTTATGATGATGATGAATGGTTGTGCATGTCCTACAAGTTCCGTGGCATAAAGCAAGTTTGAAGGAAATCCGGTGAACGCCGTTATGCTGCCGAATTTCCCATCAAACTTGAGAATTTGAGAAAAGTTTGTGAAAACTCCTGGGTAACACTGGTTCGGCCGAGCACCCTAGGAAGGTTGGGTGATGCGGTTCGGCCGAGCACCCCAGAGCAGATATGTGAGAACTTGAGACGCATTTCTCCGGCTACGGTGGGGAGGAAACAAATTCGTGAGGGTATTGACATTGAGCTTGCCAAAGCGGACAATTCGCTGTGTACTAGATACCAGTAGAGCGTTTCAAAGAAGGAAATGATCCTAAGATAGGTGATCCAAGAAAGTTATGTATACCCTCTCAATTAGCCCATATTAAATCTAGTGACGACTAGTTAGGATTGAGCTCATTCCTAGGCGATAGGTGAGATGTAGTTTGGTGACCAGATTATCGCCGGGCCGGTGAATCGGTTGGACTTTTGGTGGATATGTTAAGAGGGTGGTCTTTAAGAAAAAGGAACTTAAGAGATCTACTTTTGAGAAAGATGTCACATGAAAAGTACTATGCCTTTTTATGCCGCATATACGATTTATGTTTCTTTATGATGTGCCCAAGTATTACGATTTTCGTGTTAATGTGCATATGGTATTGTCATGCATTCATCAAATATCTGTTGCATTCATGTCATTAAGACACATACTAAAAGACACCCACTTCGGATAAATAGATTTGTAAAGCCTAAAACCAATCCTTATGCATGTATACCTTTTTCATAATTAAAACCGAGGTGGCTGGGGACGACGATGATGACACTAGTGTTAGAGTCGGGAATCCCTACTGAGAATCTCGAATGAGTTTCTCATCCCTTCCTTTTCTTCCGTGTCGTCTCTAGATGAGGATTACAACGAGGCTCGTGACTTCTTTTGAGGCGCGCGCTTAAAGGACACACTAGCAGATGGAGCAAAGGGTCGCTGCGGAGGCATAGATAGCTTAGCTTTTGGGTTGACACTTATCTAACCTCATAGGTGGATAAGGATGACTTCACTTATATGGGCATGTTTTGATGTAAATAATGGTACAATGATGTTAGTAGTCTATGTATCTACGAAGATGTGATGATATTATGATTGTTATGTATAATACTATGTTTCATGATTATCAATGGTGTGGTTACTTTTTCTTGCACGTGATGGTTATGACGAACGTTAGGTTAGTCTTGTGGCTCGCGTTTTGCTTTCAAGTTTCAAAAAGAAAAATTTATTCGTATTTTCCGCTAAGTATTTTAATGAAAGGTTGTAAGGAATGAGACTAAAAGAGTAATAGACTAATGATTAACCTAAATATGTTCTAGAGTATTGGGTTAAAAATTAGGATGTTACACCATGCATTCATGCTTTGATATGCTGCATACATGACACTAAGATTCATTCTAAAATAAATAGACCTTGGATAATTATGTTTGAAACCTAATAATGAACTATATGCATGCACACATTTTTATATTAAACCCAAGGTTCCTGAGGATATGGATAATGTCACTTAGATAGGAGACTACTTACTGAGATTCTTCAGTAAGATTCTCACTCCCTTTTCTTTCCGTCGCATCTTCAAATTTGGATGGCGACATTCATGGTTTTCATCGACACCCTGGTGTGGGAGGTTCGCTATGATCCAGAGCACTGGTCCTATCATTTTGAGGGGAATTGCACCTTCTGAGTTTTCATGTTTTTTGGGCGACCCTTCGCACACCCTATTCATAGTTATCGCTTTTCTTCGACTTCCCTTTTTGGCGATGACATGGTCTTTGAATGTACGCGGACGCACAATGAGAGGATACTCCATACATATATCGTTGCATCTGCCATTCGTGACATCCCAGACTATGTTCCTCGCTCCAGCCATTCGGACACTGACCTATCGGAGGGTCGTCTACCCATCGATATTTCGAAAGTTCTGCCCCTACACCCCTCAAAGAGTGGAGGATAGTGAGGAGGCAGTTACACAGCCGAGGTTGGCATGGAGGCCAGCTATGTGACCCCGACATGGTGCCCACGCTTAGGCATCTCGTGTGCCCACTCCCAGCAGTAGGTCTCTTGGAGGATCAGTAGTGCACACAATACTACAAGTTTAGAATAACCTTCTTTTGTTCTAGAGGTTATCCATTTTAGGTGCACGAGGGTAGGGGGTGACTTCCTTTATGTTTTCCTTTGCATTTTCTTTGTATTTTCATTTCGGTTGTATTCTCATGTAACACCCTAGACCCTCGGTAGTACGGATATTGTCCGCTTTGGCACCATCTTACCCCACCGCAGCGAAAGGCACCTCACGATTTTGTTCTTGCACCCACCGCAGTGGGTCAAAATGCGTCCGCAAGGAGGAGGTATCTACACCCTTATAAGGCATGCTTCGTTCCCCTCCCTAGCCGATGCGGGACTTTCCACCCCCTAAGGGGACCCAGCGTCCTCGCTGGCACACCAACTCCGGGACTGGCTCTGATACCATCTGTAATAGCCCAGACCCCCGGCAGTGCCGATATTGTCCGCTTTGGCACCATCTTACCCCACCGCAGTGGGAGGCACCTCACGATTTTATTCTTGCACCCACCGCAGCAGGTCAAAATGCGTCCACGAGGAGGAGATATCCACACCTTTATAAGGCATGCTTCGTTCCCCTCCCCAGCTGATGTAAGACTTTCCACCCTCTAAGGGGGCCCAGCGTCCTCATTCGCACTCCAACTCTGGGACTAGCACTGATACCATCTGTAACAGCCCAGACCCTCAGTAGTACAGATAATGTCCGCTTTGGCACTATCTTACCCCATCGGAATGGGAGGCACCTCACGATTTTGTTCTTGCACCCACCGCAACAGGTCAAAATGCGTCTTCAAGAAGGAGGTATCCACACCCTAAAAAGGCATGCTCTGTTCCCCTCTCTAGCTGATGTGGGACTTTCCACCCCCAAAGGGGGCCTAGTGTCCTCGCTGGCACACTGACTCCGGTATTGGCTTTAATACCATCTGTAACAACTCAAACCTTCGGCAGTATAGATATTGTCCGCATTGGCACCATCTTACCCCACCGTAGCGGGAGGCACCTCACGGTTTTGTTCTTGCACCCACCGCAGCAGGTCAAAACGTATCCGCAAGGAGGTGATATCCATACCATACCCTTATAAGGCATGCTTCATTCCCTCCCCAGCCGATATGGGAATTTCCACCCACTAAGGGGGCCCAGCGTCCTCGCTGGCACACCGACTTCGGGACTGGCTCTGATATCATCTGTAACAGCCCAGACCCCCGACAGTATGGATGTTGTTCGCTTTGGCACAATCTTACCCACCGCAGCGGGAGGCACCTCACGGTTTTGTTCTTATACCCACTGCAGCGGGTCAAAATGCGTCCGCAAGGAGGAGGTATCGATATCATTATAAGGCATGCTTCGTTCCCCTCCCCAGCCAATGTGGGAATTTCCACCCACTAAGGGGGCTTAGCATCCTCGCTGGCACATCGACTCCGGGACTGGCTCTGATACCATCTGTGACAGCTTAGACCCCCGGCAGTATGGATGTTGTCCGCTTTGGCACAATCTTACCCACCGCAGCGAGAGGCACCTCACGGTTTTGTTCTTACACCTACTGCAGCGGGTCAAAATGCGTCCACAAGGAGAAAGTATCGACATCCTTATAAGGCATGCTTCGTTCCTCTCCTCAACCGATATGGGACTTTCCACCCCCTAAGGGGGCCCAGCATCCTCATTGGCACACCGACTCTAGGATTGGCTCTGATAACATCTGTAACAGCCTAGACCCCCGGCAGTATGGATATTGTCTGCTTTGGCACCATCTTACCCCACCGCAGCGGGAGGCACCTCATGGTTTTGTTCTTGCACCTACTGCAGTGTGTCAAAACGCGTCCACAAGGAGGAGGCATCCACACCCTTATAAGGCATGCTTCGTTCCACTCCCCAGGCAATGCATTTTGACCCGCTGCGATCGATGCAAGAACAAAACGATGAGGTGCCTTTGGCTGTGGTGGCGTAAGATGGTGCCAAAGCGGACAATATCCGTACTGCCGGGGATCTGGGCTATTACAGATGGTACCAGAGCCAGTCTCGGAGTAGGTGTGCTAGCGTGGACACTGGGCCCCGCTAGGGGGTGGAAAGTCCCACATTGGCTAGGGAGAAGAACGGAGCATGCCTTGTAAGGGTGTGAATACCTCCTACTTGCGAACGCATTTTGACCCGCTGCGGTGGGTGCAAGAACAAAACCGTGAGGTGCCTCCCACTGTGGTGGGGTAAGATGGTGCCAAAGTAGACAACATCCGTTCTGCCGAGGGTCTGGGCTATTACAGATGGTATCAGAGCCAATCTCGGATTCGGTGTGCCAGCGAGAACGTTCGGCCCCCTTAGAGGATGGAAAGTCCCATATCGGTTGGGGACGGAAACGAAGCATGCCTTATAAGGGTGTGGATACCACCACCTTGCGGAAACGTTTTGACCCGCTGTGGTGGGTGCAAGAACAAAACCATGAGGTGCCTCCTACTGCGATGGGGTAAGATTGTGCCAAAGCTCACAATATCCGTACAGCTGGGGGTCTAGGCTGTTACAAATGGTATCAAAGCCAGTCTCGGAGTCGGTGTGCCGGCGAGGACGCTGGGCCCCCTAAGGGAGTAGAAAGTCCCACAATGGCAAGGGAGGGGAACGAAGCATGCCTTATAAGGATATGGATACCTCCTCCTTGCGGACGTATTTTGACCCATAGCGGTGGGTGCAAGAACAAAACCGTGAGGTGCCTCCCAGTACGGTGGGGTAAGATGGTGCCAAAGCAGACAACATCCATAGTGCCGGGGGTCTGGGCTATTACAGATAGGGTGGAAAGTCCCACATCGGCTAGGGCGGGGTACCAAGCATGCCTTATAAGGATGTAGATACCTCCTCCTTGCGGATGTATTTTGACCCGCTGCGGTAGGTGCAAGAAAAAAACTATGAGGTGCCTCCCCCTGCTATGGGGTAAGATGGTGCCAAAATAGACAATACCCATACTTCCGAGGGTCTGGCCTATTATAGATGGTATCAGAGCCAGTCCCAGAGTCAGTGTACCAGCGAAGACGCTGGGTCCCCTTAGGGATGGAAAGTCCCACATCAGCTGGGGAGGGGTACCAAGCATGCCTAATAAGGGTGTAGATACCTCCTCCTTGCGGATGCGTTTTGACCCGCTACGGTGGGTGCAAGAAAAAAATCGTAAGGTGCCTCCCACTGCGGTGGGGTAAGATGGTGCCAAAGCGAACAATACCCATACTGCCGGGGATTTGGGCTGTTACAGATGGTATCACGTCCACTCCCGGAGTCGGTGTGTCAGCGAGGACGCTGGGGCCCCTTGGGGGGGAATGTCTTACATTGGCTAGGGAGCGGAACGAAGCATGCCTTATAAGGGTGTAGATACCTTCTCCTTGCAAAGGCGTTTTGACCCGCTACGGTGGGTGCAAGAATAAAGCTGTAAGGTGCCTCCCGCTGCGGTGGGGTAAGATAGTGCCAAAGTGGACAACATCCATACTGCCAGGGGTTTGGGCTGTTAGAGATGGTATCAGAGCCAGTCCTGGAGTCAGTGTGCCAACGAGGACGCTGGGCCCTCTTAGCGGGTGGAAAGTCCCACATCGGCTGGGGAGGGAAACGAAGCATGCCTTATAAGGGTGTGGATGCCACCTCCTTGCGGATGCGTTTTGACCCACTGCGGTGGGTGCAAGAACAAAACCGTGAGGTGCCTCCCGCTGCGATGGGGTAAGATGGTGCCAAAGCTGACAATATCCGTACTGTTAGGGGTCTGGGCTATTACAGATGGTATCAAAGCTAGTCTCGGAGTCGGTGTGCCAGCGAGGACGCTGGGCCCCATAAGGGGGTAGAAAGTCCCACATTGGTCGAGGAGGGGAACGAAGCATGCCTTATAAGGATGTGAATACCTCCTCCTTGCGGACGTGTTTTGACCCATTGCGGTAGGTGCAAGAACAAAACCGTGGGGTGCCTCTCGCTGCGGTAGGGTAAGATAGTGCCAAAGCATGCAACATCCATATTGCCGGGGGTCTAGGCTATTACAGATGGTATCAGAGCCAGTCCCATAGTTGGTACAGTCACAAAGATTAGGAGTTTTCTTAGATTAGTTGGTTATTACAGGAGGTTCATCAAATGATTTTCCTAATTTGTTTTACCATTGACTAGGTTAACTAGGAAAAATTAGGCTTTTGAATGGAACTCGACTTGTGAAATTACCTTTCAAGAGTTGAAAAATAAGCTTATTTCTACCTAGTGTTAATAATTCTTGACCCTAGAAAAAAAATTTGTAGTGTATTTCGATGTATCCAAGAAAGGATTAGGTTGTGTTTTGATGCAAGAAGGAAGAGTTGTGGCTTATGCTCCTAGGCAACTTAGGTCTCATGAAGAAAATTATCCAACCCATGGCCTAGAGTTAGTTGTTGTAGTATTTGCTTTGAAAATTTGGAGACATTATTTATATGAAGTAAAGTTTGAGGTTTATAGTAACCATAAGAGTTTGAAATATCTTTTTGATCAGAAGGAATTAAATATGAGACAAAGGAGAAGGATGGAACTTTTAAAGGACTATAATTTTGAATTGAAATATCATGCTGGCAAAGCTAATGTTATGGCTGATGCCTTGAGCAGAAAGTCCTTGCACATGTCTCTAATGATGGTAAGAGAACATATGTTACTGGAGGAATTTAGGAACTTGAAAATTTCAGTGTCCCTACAACCCCATTGCTTATATGCTAATGAACTTAGAGTAGAATCTGATTTGAATGATCAAGTAAGAAATGCCCAAGCCAAGGATGAGTCTCTAAAGTCCCTCGAGAGCAAGATTCAAGTAGAACAACTTGAGCATTTCCAACTTAATGGAAAGGGAGTTTTAATGTATAAGGCACTACACCAAAAAGTGGATTTCGCAAAGGTTGATTTGTGGCGATTCACGAAAACCGCCGCCAAATATTTACTTTACGGCGATTCTTGTGATGATTACGAAATCGCCGCCAATTACTAGCATATAACGGCGATTTCATGCTCACTGTCGTGAAGTAGCCGTGGTTTACATGGCAATCACAAGTTACCTCAACATATTGTGGCAGTTAAAGTGGCAATTTGAATTTAAATCACCTTATAGCGGCGGTTTTGTAACTGCTACAAATTGCAAAATTTTTGTTTTTTTATGCAAATTACAACTAAACCAATTCTAGTAACTTCAATGTTTTATATTTTTTTATATAAATATGTAAAAAATGAAATATTATATTTCTATTATTACTACTAATGACTTGCCGGCCTGTCAAATCACATTTTTTATTTGTTTGATATTAATATAGTTAAATAGGCTTATAAATCATATACATATATATAGGGTTATATATATATATTCAATTTTTAAATTAATATGTTATCAACTGTTATTTGTGTAATCAATTTTAAAAAATAAAACACTTTATCAATTATATATCTCTACAATGTTTTTTCCTATACTCATGGATCTATCATCATTTGCCAAATGTTATTATATCCTTTCTTGATCTCTTTGAAAAATCTATACTATATTGGGTGTGGGATTGAGAAGTTAATAGATATGACGGTTACATTTTACAATTCTTTTGTATTTTTTTTCTTTATAATTAGTTACTTGTTAAATGATAATAATATTTAACATAGAAGAAATAAGAAAAAAGATGTGATAAAATGCCTCAACCCTATTATATAATATAGATATATAGTATAGATAGATTTTATTATAGTCAAAGTTTCAATCTTTTTTTTTTTAACAAACGCTGGATTTTTAACATCAATATATTAATATAATTAAATAGAGTTGTAAATGTATTTTTAATCACCTGTATTGAACCCAAAAACAGAGAAGAAATTGCAAGCGGGCTCGGAAATTTATAAACCCATAACCAAGAAGTAGCACCACGTGGCTTATATTGTGATTTGTGATAACCAAGTGTACATTAAGCAATATGTGGTGCCAACAACAGGAAGGTTTCAGGAGCTGTGATTTGTGAATAAAGTAGAAAAAATGAGGGAGAACTGCAAGCAGCTTCGGAAATTTGGAAACTGCACGTGGTTTGTAAACTGCAATTACCAGTTAAATAGTTAAATACTAAGCAATATATATTTAAATTTTTTATAAATATGTTGCCACAATGTCTTAGAGCATGCCACAATGAAAAAAAATTTTGTTTTAAAAGATTTGATTGACACTACATTAAAAAAAAATCGAAAGGTTTGATTAAAAAATAATAAACACTTAAGAAATATTTTATCTAAAACATAATTAGAAAATGATTTGGTCGATAGAAATGAGATTAATCAATTCTAATTTCATTTTATTTTTATTTTTTATTTTTAAAGCAGTAAATTTCATCTTTCTCTATTTAAAAATAGAGTTTAATTTTGATGCACTAATATTGTAAAAGAGTTTTACATTGTCATCCAATTACATATCTTCTTTTGTATGACTTTTCAAGTAGTAGAGATTGAAAATAATCATATTTGCTGATGTATCATAACGTGATTGAACGAATGTGTAAAATTTCTTCACATTGTCAGTACATTCTAATTAAATCTTTAAAAGAGTTTATTTTTGATGCATTGATAGTGTAAAATAAAACTCTGTCATCCAATCACATTTCTTCATTTATATGACTTTTCAAATAGTAAAGGTTGAAAGTAATTATATTTGTTGATGTGTCATTACATGATTAGATGAATGTGCAAAACTTCTTTATATTGTCAGTGTATTCCAATTAAGTCCTTAAAAATATTAATTAAATTATCACACATAAAAAAAATTTACTAATATTATTAATGATTAATATTTAATAAACTATTAAAATACTTAAATGATTAAATAATTAATTTTTTATCCATTAATTTGATTACTTACAAATTTATAAAATCTTAATAGTTATCATTTTGACTTTAATTTTGATACACTAATGGTGTAAAAATATTTTACACTATCATCCAATCAAAAAATTTCATTTAGATGACTTTTTAACTAATGAGTGTAAAAGTAAATTATTATGGTTTATGTGACAATATATAATTGGATAGCTATGTAAAAATTTTTTACACTGTCTATGCATAGTAATTAAATCCTATCATTTTAAAAATGTAGTTTTTTATTGACAAGTTGAATTTATTTTTTATTTTTTAATATAAAAATTAAATTTAAAATTAGATTCTTTATATTCACCCTTATTTTTTTAAATAAAAATAAAAATTTGGAGACCTATTGGAGTGGCACGAAGAAGATGAAATCTTTATTCTCACGTAACCCTCACCCACTCTTTGCTCTCACCTAAGCCAAATAGAGACCCTCACGCTCTAACTCCTTATTTTCACGTAACCCCAATTTATTCAAAATTGGGGTGTGTTTGGATTCGAAGCTTCAACTCAATTGATTTGGTTCCCTCTTTATTTCGGGTATTTGCATGCATTCCTATTCAATTTGATTTCTTCAAGCATTGTTTCTGTTCATTTCTTCTGAAATTTCCATCGTTTTCTTTCTTTCAAATAAGGAACGGGGTGGAACCACTTTTTTTGGGTGGATTTGGTAACTTTTTGTCCCGTGATTCGAGCTTTCCATCTTTGCTCATTTGCCTCTCTATGTTCATCGCCGTGATTGGATTCTTAGCTCTCGTTCTCCACCGACACCCTCCATCGTCATCGCCTAGATTCCATGAAGCTCTTGCTCGGCGGTGTTTTGTGTTTCGTCTTAGGATTGCTTTGCCGTGTTCGGTGCTACTTCTGGCACACCGTTCGCAGGTCTCCCTCCCTGTCTCTCCTCTTTTTATTATCGTTTTCTGCCATAATAGTGTTTTGATTTTTTGTTTTAATTTGAAATGGTGGGTTTTATTTTTGTGTTTCGTTTTGTTTCTTCTTTTTAAATCTTCTTAAGACTTAATAGGAAAAGGTCTTGTAACATCCTAATTTTTAACCCAATACTCTAGAACATATTTAGGTTAATCATTAGTCTGTTATGTCATAGTTTCCTTATTACTTCAAAATACTTAGCGGAAATACTGGTAAATTTTTTTTTGAATTATAAAAGCAAAGTGAGAGCCGCGCGACTTGATGAACAATGAAGCATGAAAGGAAATGAAGCAAGCATCTTATAATATCATAACATAAAGGAAGTAAAGGCACATCACAATAGAACTGAACTGCATATTTATAATATATAATATGCCCACTTATGTAGAGTGGGAATTAGTTTGGTACAAATGGAATAGAAATACATGGAAAACGAAAGTACAGCAAAAGGCATAAAAAGAAACTCTCCTAACTCTAATGCGCCTACAGATAGATAGCCTTAAGACAAAAGGAGGCTATCCTGGCCTAGTCAAAGCTCGGGCACCAGAACGCGATGGCCGTCTCCTACTGCGGGCCTCTCTGGAAAGGAGGGATGATCTGATCCAGTGGGCTATCTCGGCCGGGGTGGCTATGCACTGCATCAGTCGGGCATGAGCTCCACGGTGGGGAATCATCCTCACCCGTCCTCCACGTACCAGCTAAGCGACAGAAGCCTCACTACCCTCCCCAATGTCCATCGGCACGGTAGGGGAGGATCCCTCGGAGGGTACCTGAGTGGCAGAGTCCTCCGAAGGGTCCGTCTTGGAGAATGATGAAGGCGAGCGGGGCACATACTGTGGATAGTCCCAGATGGCAGAGGCTGTCGGTGGGGTGCGGCGGATCCACTCCTCTCGAGGGCGTGTGCGCTCGAACACAAAGTCGTCGCCGAAGGGTGAGACAGGAGAGAATCGATGGCTATGTACGGGGTGACTAAAGGGCCGTCCAACGAACATAAATACACGAACGACGCAGCAACCCACAAAATGGTATGACCCGTAGTCCGGATCATGATGCACCTTCCACGTTGGGGTGTCCACAAAAATCACGAACGTCACCATCTAAAGACGTGACAGAGGAAAAGAGGTAGAGGGAGTGAGAATCTTGCTAAAGAATCTCAGTAGCGCCTCCTACTACCTAGGTGTCATCATCTACGTCCTCAGGAACCTTGGGTTTAGTATACAAAATAAGTGAACATGCATTAAGTCCATTTTTAAGCTTTGAAACATAGTTAGCCAAGGTCCATTCATTTTAGCATGATTCTTAATGACATGGATGCAATCATATTAAAGAATGTATGCATGGCTCTACTTAATACAAGAATAATAATCGTAACTATAAGAACATCATAATAGTGGCATAAAGTGGCAATTAAATTCTCATATGGAAACTTTGTGACATAAACATCATACTTTACTTCCTCATAGGCCACCCTAAAAAATAATCGTTCTGGGGGTGCTCAGTCGACCTAAGAAATACATTCTTAGTAATTAACCAGATACACCTAGGTTGGATCTGATTAATGACTAGACTTTACTCTTTGCTTTAGTTCTTTCTTCATAATTTGAAAATACTTAGTGAAATTACGAGCCATTTTTTTTTTAAACACATAATTGAAAACGTGAGCCGAGTACAACGTGAATGAGTAAGCGGAGTATAATAAGACGTTTAAGAATATATCACATCATATCACTTAGGCTCCATCATATAACATCCATAAGCACATTATAGCATATATTTACATACAATAACCTCACTCAAAGGGTGGGTTATGTTCATACATCATTATCTTATGCAAACCCATAAAAGAAAATATACTTAAGGAAATTCATGCCCTAAACTAGATAACTCCATAAGTCCTGAAGGTTATCCTAAAACTAGGGTGCATGATCACACATAAATCTACTAAGAACTCTCTAAGGCCACCCCGAAATGGGGAATAAATCCGATCCATCGATGAGCTCCTCGGGAGGGGACACACGAGATGCACCAAGTCAGTCGGGTCGATGGACGCCTTCTTGCTAACCTCCGCTGAACAATCAAGCTTTCACTACCTCTCTTACACGTAAGGGAGTAGGAGCAGAGCTCTCGAATATACATGAGTAGGAGTGTCCTCAAGGATCAGCCGTAATATCTCGCCTCGAACATACTGAAATCCATGGACAAGCAGATGAAGCGATAAGAACGAACATCCTTTCATCAAGTGGATGTGCATGTATACCGAAAACCATTTCATCGCCATAGGGAGAAGTAGGAGAAAATTGATAACTAGGGACAGATGTGCAAATGGACGACCTATGTAAATAAAAACACGAATCACAAGACTCTCCTTCAAAATGATACGAGCGATGCACCGATCATAGTGAAATTCCCAAGTAGGGGTATCAACGAACAGTGACTAATGTCGCCATCTGAATCTAGAGACAATGACGGAAATAAAGAAAAGGGAGTGAGAATCTTGCTAAAGAATTCTCAGAAGGTACCTCCTTCTACGTCATCATCAAAGTCCCCAAGAACCTCTGGGATTATTCTAAAATAGTGAGCATGCAAAGATTCATTTTAAGTTCGAACAAATACTTAACCGAGGTTCGTTAATTTTTTTAATCATGCCTTATAATGCATCTTATTCTTAACATGTCATATTTACAATGAACTTTTCCTTTATCATTACATCATATTCTCATCATCATTATCAAAAATAACATGCATAAAAAGAACGCTACATAATATTAGCTACACATGGACACAAAGGGCACATATTTCATTTCTTTAGTGCCTTAGGTGACTTAAAATCTTATCATCATCATTATTTTCCTTGGGCTACCCTATACTCCACCTTTGGGAGTAATTTAGGTTATGAGCTCATACTTTACTAGTCGTCACTAGCATATACTTATCCCTTTGATAAGCTAAAGTCCCGACTTTACCCTTTTGAGAGAACTGTTAGGGGGCTAAAATTACCTTTTACCACCTATAGTCCGATGGTTCCAAAGGATCATTTTCTTATAAGTTTAAGTCACCATTAAATCTTTGCATGTTATATCATAATACAATTCATAAACATCATAACATTTTCTCATTTATAGTCTTGGCTAGAATAATATATATCAATCAGACCATGCATATGGAAGATTCCTGTGAGAGAGGTGGGTCACAATGGACACGCTTAAATACCAAGTCTTTCCTTAGCTGTAACCTTCCAAATTACACTTTACAATGATACACTTTCTTCTAGCAACAAAGGTGAATTTACATAATAAAGAACATTTCATGTATAAGATTCTTATTATTTGCAATAAAGAACTATAACATGCAAGCCAGAAATCATTCAATGATATCAAGTACTTAATAAGCATCCAATCCTTACATAGAATTATCAATTATAGAACTAATTAGTTACTAAACCAATTATGAATCATTCTCTTAACAATAAACCATAATTATCACAACTTCAATCATATCAAATCATTATCACACATTGATACTAAACTCAGATCGCTAAGTCAATCATGAACCTCATGCAATTACATAGAATCATATTTTAAGTGCATATAAAATACTAGTTCCCCTATAAAATCCTTCTTGCAAAGCCTTAAAACTCATTTAGAAACTAGTTCTTTTGTCAAATTTGGGAGGATCTTCTACAATTAAAATTCTCACTTAAGATAAAAGGAGTAAGTCTGAGCTTTAGAGATTTAGGTGACATCTTAGAATTATAAACATGCTATGCAACCTTATTTTAATCTTAAGGTGATAGCTTGGAATTATAAACATGATATGCAATTCCATTTCTTTATCTTTAAGATTTAAGGTGATGACTTGAAAATTAAACATGATGCAAGAACTTGAAATATAAACATGATACAAGAACTGGAGCAAGGTAATCCGCATAGGACCAAAGAGGGAGAAGAGAATATTAAGAAACCGAGCGCTGTAGTCCAGACAGACCAGAGAGAGGATAAGAGAATATTAAGAAACCTGAGCGGCTGTAGTCCGCACAGACCAAAGAGAGGGAGAAGAGAATTATTATTACATCTTTTTAAGCTCCAATTCAAGACTTTTTAAAGAATAAATTTTTTAACTCCAATAATCATATTTCTTTGCTTGTGATACATGGGCAAGTCTTTTGAGGTCTAGGTTCTTTAGGTGATGGCATAAAATAAACATGTCATGTGTTGATTCTTTTAGCCATTATAAAATATAGTGAGAGCATAAATTAAATATGAGATGCAACCTCTTAATTATCTTGAAAGATTAAGTGATGACTTGAAACATAAACATGAAATACAAGCTTGGAATTTAAACATGAGAAATGCAAGTTCATTTATTCATTCTTGAAAATTTAGTGATGACATAGAAGTTAATCATGGATGCAAATTCATTTTGTTTCTTACTAGAGCTCCTTCAAGACTTTAAAAGAATTATAAATTCAACCCAATACATATCTTAACAAGAAATAAAACATAAAAGGAAAATACATCTTTCAAGTTCTAAACTAAAAATCTTTGTTTTAGCATCATAAAGCATTATTCTTAAAGTTTTGCATCAAGTGGAATTTTCAAGCTTTAGAGGCCTAACTTGTGATGGATTTACAACCCACCCTCAAGGTCCTCATCATCAAGCCATCATCTTAGTTCCACCTAGGCCATATAGTTGAATTGGTTAAAGAAAAAAAATTGAAGAGGGAAAACCAAATGAAAAGCTAAGGTAAGTTCATAATTTCATCATTTTGAGCTAAAACACAACTCCTCAAAGCATAGAAATAAATTTAGAAACTACTCCTACCTGATCTGGAGTTGAAGAAGAGTAAGAGAACTTGGTTTCTTGAAGTGAAATGAAACAAAATCTCTTTGAAAAAATTGAAGAAAGAATTCACACAAAGAGGAGGAAGAAAGAAAGTTTTTGGTGCTCCTAAAAACTAGTTATGAACCAAGCATTCCAAGACCACTCAAGCAAGCCTATTTATAGAAGATTTTGAGGCTTCTAATTGGCCAAAATGATGAGGTAGTGGACGGAATTTTGCAGGAGAAATAAGGGAGGAAAATCATTTTAGACAAAGTTGTATGAAATTAAGGAATTATGTCTCTTATGGTGACATTTTGGCATTTTGTTTTAGTGCAACTTTTGGCAATAATTCAGCTACATAATGGCATCAATAATTTCTGTCCATTACAGCCCAAAGAAGTGAAATTTGTGTGTTCCATGCATTATTTAGGTGTAGGCAAGATATTCATGTAATTTAGAGAATTTACTGCTAAGGGTTTAAGTGAATTAGTAAGCAATTTGGGTGTTTTGAGCAATTTTGGATTCTAATCAATCTAAATACATAATTTTGACTCTAGATTAATATTTAGAATTTAATAAGCTTTAATTTGAGCCTAATATTGCTTAGGTTTCAGATACCAATCAAAAATCCCGAATTCGCAAATCGCATTTCAAAAATGTGGCAAAATCGCATTTCACTTAAAACTGCCCGAGGCCACCCGAGCTTAACCAATGGTTAATCATGGCTTAAAAACACATTTTAAAAATATTTTAGTGAGGTTCGGCTCACTGCACGCACACTGGAGTTAAAACAAATAGTAGGGCTGCTTTTTGGTCATTTCAAGGCCTAACTCAAAATTGAGATCCTTCTGCTCTATTAACACACATAACACAAACAATCCCTTATTATCCTCAAAATATCCCCTTGAGAATAGGTGGGGCCCACGATCCTCATTTTCTCAGTAAAATAACTTCGTGGGGCATTTTGGTCATTTTATACGCATGCAAATTCGGGATTTGCGACTCTCGCATGAATCGTTCCTAACCTATCTTCTAACGTTATATTCATTTATTGAGGATTGTTCGGCCTCAAATCTTATGTAATAATTACCTACGGTAATTGAGTACTAATGACAAGAAAATTACAAGAAAATTGGGGCTGCATACACCGGTGTCACCCAGAACGTGTCACATTTCTAGGTTATGAGCTCATACCTTAACTAGTCATCACTAGTTCTTACTTATCAATCTCGATAAGCGTATCATAATCATAAACATAATCCCGACTTATCCAGTATAGGCTAGGGGACATTTCTTGGGGGTGCTCGGCCGAACCGGTGTCACCCAAGAATTCATCTTGGTACCAATGTCACATGAGTTCTCTGGAGGTGCTTGGCCAAATCGGTGTCATCTGAGAACTCATCTTAGTACCTCATAAATAAAAATCTCATAGGTTTCTCAAAAACTTTCTAAGTCCTCAAATTTGTCAGAAATTCGGCAGCATAATAGCAGCATGCCGAATTTCTTCCAAATTTTACTTTATGCCACATAAGTCAATCAAACATGCATCCTCCATCATAATTCCATGAATTCACATAATCATTCTCATACGTTCACAAGCCACATTGAAAATTCATTATGCTCTTGGTCCTACGGTATCTTATGCCTTGACCCTTATAGGCCTTAAACTTGTGATGTAATTAATCTATCATTTTCTATCAACCTCTTATGCACCTAAGGATTCTCTTCTAACAAATCTTACTATTATTTATGCTCTTTAATAAATCTGGGCAACACCATTCTTTAGGGACAGAATTATAAACTTATAATTACGGGGTTCTAGAACTTATGTTTTAGACCCTTTCTTGGTTCCGTCTTGGCCTAAGGCACTATAAATTAAATCTAAACCAATTATGAGGCATTTCTATGTCTAAGAACTAATTATAAACCATGTTTACCATATTATGGGGTTGCTGGACAGATTCTAAAAATTAAATGTTCTAAGCGTTCTAGAATTGCATTTTACGATTTTCTAGTTACTAGTTTCTCTATATGTGCTAAAATTCAATCCTACTTCAATTGTAACCAAATTTTTCATGATTAAACAATCCTAATCTGATTATATTCCTATTGAAACAGTTTGGGCAGCATTCAAAAATAAATGGGTTAAAACTATGCTAAATCTTGATTTTACGGTTTTTCTAGAAAGCTAGTTTCTCTCCTATCATGCATAGAAATGTTCCTACCTTATCATACATAATTTTCACACATTCTAACACATCAAAACATCATCACACAGCAGTAAACTCATCATGGCAGAACTGCAAACATTAAGTCCCAAAAAGATGCATAACTTGATATTTCTAAAGCATATAAGTTGCTAGTTTCTCTTGGAATCATTTTTAGGACTTCTAAAACTATTTTGCAAACCATTTATTTTGTCAAGAGGCTAAAACACCTTTAGGTCAGTAACCAACTTGATCCCTCTTTAAAAGAGGATTAAATTCATAAATCTTGTTGGTCTTAACTTCATAAAATTCATGAGGCTTAAAGAAAATCTTAAAACTTAGATTGTTGGCCCTTGTAGCTAGACGAATCTCTTTCCAAGTTCATCATCACTACTTGACCGAAATTATGCATCCAAGGAATGCTCCCACATTAAACTTTAATTTGAGATAAAATGGGCAAGTCTTTGAGCTCTAAGGTCTTTAAGTGATGACATAATTTAAACATGCTATGCACTTCATTTTTATTCTTCATTACAAAGTAAAGTGAGAGCTTAAAGTAAATATGTAAGACTTGAAATATAAATATGCAAGGCTTGAAATAAATATGCAAGACTTGAAATATAAATATGCAAGTTCATTTCTTTATTTTAGTGTTCTAGGCCCAGCAACAATCGACTTTAAGGCCGAAATAGAAAAGCTTTGAGATTTGGTTAGGTGATAGTGCGAGCTCTCATTTTAAATCTTTATGTTCTTTAGTGATAAAAAGTAAATATGCTAGACAGGAATGTAAATATGAGGTGCACTCTATTCTTTATCCTTTAACTTTAAGTGATGGCTTAGAAAATAAATATGAATGCAAAGCTCAAAGTAAATATGTAATTCATAAGCTTAAATTTAAATATGAATACTAATCCATTTTATTTCTTATTAGAGCTTATACAAGACTTTAAAGGAACTTAAACCTCAACCCAAACTTATCATGACAAGATAAAGTAAAGACAAGAGTGAATCTCAAGGGTTCTTTAGAACACAAAGTTTCTTTTCTTGAAACGAGGTCATAAATAATATTTTTATTAAAACTCGAGCTCTAGAGGCCTCATTGTGATGAACACATAGTCATCATCTAGAAGCTCTCATCATTAAGCCATTGTGAACCTCATTGGCCAACATGACTGAAAATTTGGAGAAAGAAAAGGAAAAGGAATTGGAACTTTTAAGAAGAAAAGGAAACATTTGAAACTCTAGAAACCATGATCTTGATGATGCATTAACACCAACATCATGAGTCCTCATCATTGAGTTCATGTAACCATTTTAAAACATCATCAAAGTTAAAGGTTTCAAGGTTCAAGAAGAAAAACTGAAAACATCTTTAACTTAAGATCAAAGATCAAGCTTTAGAGATTGTTCAAGTGATGGACATCATCATGAAACCCCATCATCAAGCTCTCATTCCCTTGTCCTCAAAGGCCCATGGCCGAAGATGATGAAGAAAAAGGAGAGGGAAAGAAGTTCTAAAAAGACTCAAGAGAAACCATAAACATATAACTAGAGTAAGAACTTAAATAAAGGAAACACTTGAAAGAAAATCCCTACCAAGTGATTGAAGGTTGGGATGAGAGAAGAGGATAAAGAACTTGAAGAACTTGAACACTTGAACTTGAGAGAAAAGAAAACTTTGAAGTGCTCTTTGAAAACTTACACTTAGCAAATGAACCCAAAATGATGCAAGTTCACCCAAGCATGCTATTTATAGAGAAATGAAACAAATGAAAGGTGCAAGAGGGAGAGGAAGGTTTTGGCCAACAAGAGCATCCCATGAGGTCCATGAGGTGAGATGTTGTGATCTTGAGACATGGTGAGGTATGGTTCAAAGTATGGTGAGGTATGGCTCAAGTGTAACATCCTAATTTTTAACCCAATACTCTAGAACATACTTAGGTTAATCATTAGTTCGTTACTTCATAGTTCTCAATTTTACTTAGAAATACTTAACGGAAAATACGGGTAAATTTTTTTGAAATACAAAGTGAGAGCCGCGTGATGCGATATAACAAGTAACGGACAAAACATACATCTCATAACGTCATAGCATAAGGCACATCATGGGAAAACACTGAATATCATCTCATATATATATATAACTTGCCTACTTATAAGTATGGGACTTAATTTGGTACAAAGGAACACATGAAAGGAGATACAACATAACATAAACATAAACATAAACTACTCCCCTACTCGAGTGCATCTAATGGGATAACCTCAAATCAAAAGAAGGTTTATCCCCATCTAAGTGGTGTGTGCTCTAACCCGGGCCATCCACAGCCTCCTACTGGCGACTATCCCTCGAGCGTGGTACGTAACCAGGAAACTGAGCAAGCTCCTCTGGCGTGAATAGGCGGGACGGGGCTCGGAAGTGACCTCCTCGGCGTGGCCTCATCTCTGGTCGTCATGCAAGCCTCGGCTGAGTCACAGAAGGCTCGCTACCCCCCCAGGGTCCATGGGTATGGTGGGGGAAGATCCCTCGGAGGGTACCTGGGTTGCCGAATCCTCGGAAGGATCCGTCTCCGAAAAAGACGACGGGCAACGGGGCACATACTGGGGGTAGTCTCGAGCGGCGGACGTGGACGGTGGTGTACGGCGAAGCCTCTCCTCTAGGGGACGTGTGCGCTCGAACACCGGGTCATCGCCAAAAGGTGAGACGGGGGAGAAATGATGGGAATGTACAGGGGGAGTGAAGGGTCGACCCATGAACATGAATACTCTAACCGTGCATCGACCCACAAAATGGAACGACCCGTGGTCCGGGTCATGGTGCACCTCCCATGTCGGCATGTCCACGAACACTACGAACGTCGCCATCTGAAGACGTGACGGAAAGAAAGAGATAGAAGGAGTGAGAATCTTGCTAAAGAATCTCAGTAGGGCCTCCTACTACCTAGGTGTCATCATCTACGTCCTCAGGAACCTTGGGTTTAATTATACAAAATGGCTGAGCATGCATTAAGTCCATTTTTAAGTTCCAAATCATAGCTTAGCCAAGGTCCATTCATTTTACGATGATCTTAATGCCATGAATGCAGCATAATAGAGAATGTATACATGGCGCTACCTAATGCACATACATAAATCATATCATCAAGCATCATCATACTTAGTGGCATAAAGTGGCAATAGAAACATTCATATGGGACAAACTTAGTGACATAATCATAATCATGAAACTTCTCTTCCTCATAGGCCGCCCTAAAAGACAAGCGCTTTGGGGGTGCTCGGCCGAACCGGTGTCACCTAGAACGTGTCACATATCTAGGTTATGAGCTCATACCTTAACTAGTCATCACTAGTTCTTACTTACCACTTAACGATAAGCGTATCATAAATCATAAATCCCGACTATCAGAGTACGGGTTAGGGGGCAATCCTCTTAGGGGTGCTCGGCCGAACCGGTGTCACCTAAGAGTATAAATTGGTACCGATGTCACATGAGTTCTATGGAGGTTCTCGGCCGAACCGGTGTCATCCTAGAACCCATCTTAGTACCTTAATTTTCAAAATCTCTTTGAGTCCCCAAATTCGTCGGGAATTCGGCGGCACGATGGCATTACGCCGAATTCCTTCCAAATTTGCTTTATGCCACATAAACATATATCCTCATAAATTCCTCATATGAATAACATCATTATCATTTACATACCACATACATCATCATAGAACTTTCAAACGTATACCCTTACGATAGCTTATGCTTTGACCCTTACGGGTCTTAATCTTGAGATATAGTTCTCTAACATCTGTCGTTCATGCTTTATGCACCTAAGGGCTCATAATTAATCATCATTCCTAATTCTCATATTCATTCTCAAATCTGAAAAGCATAGGGCAGAATTTCTAACTTGTGGTTACGGGGTTCTAGAACTTACGTTCTAGACCCTTTCTCAATTCCGTCTTCGCCTAAGGCGCTATAAATTAAATCTAAATCAATTATGAGACATTCCTATGCTTACGAACTAATTTAAAATCACATTTATCATGTTGTAACATTGCTGGACAGAATCAAGAAAACCAAATGTTCTAAGAGTTCTACATTTGCATTTTTACGGTTTTCTAGTTACTAGTTTTCCGATAGGTGCTAAAATTCAATTCTAATCCAAATGTTACCAAGTTTTTCATGTCTAAACAATCCTAATCTGATTATGTTCACATTAAAACAGTTTGGATAAGTTCCAAAAACAAATGGGTCAAAACTATATTAAATTTTAGCTTTACGGTATTTCTAGTTAGCTAGTTTCTTACCTATTATGCATAGAATCATTTCTACATCTTCATATGATATTTTCGCACATCAAAACATCACCATACAACATCACACTCATCATGACAGAACCGAAATCATGGAGCTTCAGTAAGAGAATTAAATTGACATTTCGAGGTACATAAGTTAACTAGTTTCTCATGGAATCAATTTAGAATTTCTAAAACTCTTTGCAAATCATTTTAATTCATCAAGAGGCTAAGAGAAGCCTTAGGTCAGTGACCAAAATATATTTCATCTTCTAAAAGGGAATAAAGTCGTAACTCATGATAACATAACCTTGTAAAGATTTGTAAAGCTTTAAGAAAAACTTAAAACATAGACTATTAGTCCTTGTAGCTAGATGAAAACTCATTGCAAGTCCATCATCACTACTTGGCCGAAAACATGCATTCAAAGAATGCATTCACATTAAACTTTAGCTTGGAATGAAATGGGCAAGTCCTTGAGCTCTAGGTTCTTAAGTTATGACATGAAATAAACATGCTCATGCTTTTCATTTTTAATCTTGCTTACAAAATAAAGTGATGACTTAAATTAAATGTGCAAGGCATAAACTTAAACGTGCAAGCTTGAAAGTAAATATGCGAGGCATAAACTTAAACGTGCAAGCTTGAAAGTAAAGATGCAAGGTTCAATTCTTTATTTTAGTGCTCTTGGCCCAACAACAATCGACTTTAAGGCCGAAATAGATAGGCATTCGAGAAATTGATTAGGTGATAATGCAAGTTCAATTATTTATTTTAGTGCTCTAGGCCCAATAACAATCGACTTTAAGGTCGAAATAGAAAGGCTTTGAGAATTATATTAAGTGATGATGCAAGTTCCATTTTAATCTTTATGTTCTTAGGTGATAGCTTGAAAGTAAAGGTGCATAACAAGAATATAAATGTAAATGCAAGCATAAAATAAATTATGCAAGTTCATTTTATTTTTTTCTAGAGCTCTTAACAAGACTTTAAAGGAACTTAAACCTCAACCCAAACTCATCAAACCAAGATAAAGTAAAGTCTAGAGTTCTTAGAACTCAACATAACATTTTTAGAAATCGAAACATTTTGCATGTAAAAGAAAAGGAAATGGCCGAAATTTCAAGGAACAAAAAGAACATTTTGAAACTCTAGAGTCCATGATCTTGATGACATATTAACACCAACATCATGAGACTCCATCATTGAGTCCTTAGAACCATTTTAAAACACCATCAAAACTAAAGTTCTCAAGAGTTCAAGAAAGGAAGAACTAGAAACATTTTTGCTCAAGAACAAAGATCAAGCTCTAGAGTTTGTTTCAAGTGATGAACATCATCATGAAACTCTCATCATCAAGCTCTCATTCCTTTGAACTTCAAGGCCCATGGCCGAAAATGAGAAAGAACAAGGAAAGGAAAAGAAGTTCTAAAAAGAATCAAGAGAAACTATGAACATAAAGCTAGAACAAGAACTTTAAAGAAGAGAATACATGAAAGGAAATCCTTACTTGGTGTGATGAACTTGAAGATGGAAGAAGAAGATGAAGATGATGAAGAAGATGGAGAGCTCCAAGAACTTGAAGAACACAAGAGCTTTGAGAGAAAAAGAAAAGCTTTGAGTGTTCCTAAACTTAGCAAATGATCTAAAAGTGGTGCAAGCTCCTCAAGGCATTCTATTTATAGAGAAATGAAAGAAATGAATGGTGCTCATGGAGGAGGAGGGCTTCGGCCATGTGTGCAGAATTGGAGGGCATCCATGAGTTCCATGAGGTGAGATAATGTGGTCTTGAGGCATGGTGAGGTATGGCTCAAAGTATGGTGAGGTATGGTTCAAGATATGGCCTCAAGCATGGTTCTTTGAGTGAGAAAACAATTAAACATATGGCCAAAAGGGGGTGAGAGTTTCGGCCATGTGCATCAGATTTGGGGGAGGATTAGTTTGCATTTTAATTGTGGTTTAGAGTTGTGTTTAGGTGTATCTTTGATTATGCTTAAGATTAGGAATTTGTAAGAAAGTGTTTAGGTAAGGAAAAATGGATAATTAGGGTGGTCTAGACATAATTAAGGAGTGGTCTTGCACCGTTAGTGAGTTAGATCCTCAATTTAGAGCCTAAACAACTCTAGACACACTTCCTTGATTTAAGGAATTGGAGAGAGAAAACACTATTCAAGATTCCAAGACTAGGAATCTTGAGTTCTAAACAGGGATTTAAGTTTAATCTAAGCAATTTTAGGTTCTAATTAACTTTAATAAATTATTTTGACTCTAGATTAATTAGGGAAATGAATTAATCTTCGTTTAGAGCCTAATATTGCTTAGGTTTGCTTAATTACGTCATTAAGCTCAAAAACACTATTCTAGGGGCAAAATCGTAATTTTGCACTAAAACTGCCCGGGATCACCGGGACTTGAACAGAGACCTCTAGACACATGAAAACGTGTTTTTAAACCTCTGGGGAAATTTTTGGGCTCAAACGGCACTTCTACCCGCGTAAAAACGCTATAGGGGTATTTTGGTCATTTCGACCCGAAACTACGGAAAAACGAGATTTTCGCTTCCGGAAGCATTCAAAGGCCATCCAATCCCCTTCAAACATTGAGTTGACCCTTCGAGGATGACCGAGTTGGTTACCCTTGAATTCGGGTCAGGAAATGACCTCAGGGGCATTTTTGTCATTTCCCTCAGACAGAAAAATCGGGGTGTTACATCAAGCATGGTTCTTTGAGTGAGAAACAAATCAACATGTGATGTAAATGAGAGAGAGATGGCCAAAACTTGCATCAGCCATGGGAAGGATTTCTTGCATTTTAATTGTGGTTTAGAGTTGTGTTTAGGTGTATCTTTGATTAGGATTAAGATTAGGAATTTGGAAGAAAGTGTTTAGGTGAGGAAATGGGTAATCAAGTTTGTCAAGATATGTTTAAGGAGTGGTCTTGCATCATTAGTGAGTTATAAACTCATTTTAGTGCATAAACAATTCTAGACACAATTCCTTGATTTAAGAAATTGGAGAGAGAAAACACTATTCAAGATTCCAAGAGTGCAATCTTGAGTTTTAGAAAGAGATTTAAATCTAATTTAAGCAATTTTAGGTTCTAATTAATTTTAATAACTTATTTTGACTCTACATTAATTATGGAAATTAATTAATCTTCGATTAGAGCCTAATATTGCTTAGGTTTGCTTAATTGCGTCATTAGGCTCAAAAATACTATTCTAGGGGCAAAATCGTAATTTTGCACTAAAACTGCCCGGGACCACCGGGACTTAAACAAATGCTTTTAAACATGTAAAAACATTGTTTTAAACCTTCGGGGAAAGTTTCGGGCTCAAATGACACCTTTACCAGTGTAAAAACGCTATAGGGATATTTTGGTCATTTTGACCCGAAACTGCAGAAAATGAGACTTTCGCCTCCGAAACCACTCAAGGGTCATTTAATCCCCTTCAAACATTGAGTTGGCCCTTCGAGGACTACCTGGCCGGCCATCCTCGAATTCTGGGCCGAAAATGACCTCAAGGACATTTTGGTCATTTTCCTCTTAGACAGAAAATCGGGGCGTTACAGGTCTTGTTAAGCAATGGGAAGGTGAGCAGACAGTTGATATATAATGATCCCTATATCTCATAGAATGGGCAATGCATCAATTCAAGAAAAAATATAATCCTCAAAGTGATAATTTAGAGTTTCAAACTATAGACGTTCCTTGAAAGTCAAAGAATTAGGCCGCTATATATACTTCCAAGGACGATAAAATTCTGATGAGTTGGGGAGGCTTGTTCAAATTCAATAGGGTGTTTTTCTACTTATTCATTGAATTAACAAGTGAGAGTGATCCATGATGAATTACTTTTTTAATATCTTTAATTGGGTGTGGATTGTCCTTAACACATGGAATAAGTTTCTTGGTGAAAGAAAGGCTATGCTTTGCTTTAAGAGTACTTGTATTTTCGCTTGTCTAAAGCAAGACTTTGGTGGCAGGGTCCAGCTTCATCTTAACATCAGGATCCGCATAGAAGAGGTCAGCTAATGTGATCCTTTCCCCTTCCTTCGTTCTTTTTTTGCTTAGTCTGTACTTCATTTGATAAATTGGCCTCATGAGAAATCACAAGTGGTGGAGTTACAACAACTAATTTGCTAGCACTGGTATACCAAATTGATTCCAAAATCACAGGTGGTGGTGGCCTCATGATAAAATGGCCACATGAGAAATCACAACTCCAAATTCTCTTTTGATGCATTGCCCACTCTATATGTTCATTTCTAGGGAGCATAAACCAAAAAGGGTGAATTTGGTTGTGCAAAAGCATTTAATGCCATCTTCAATTCTTTACTTGCTTTCTCAGTCTTTTTGTTGTTGTGCCAAAACCAAGAACCAATATTTTGTGTTTGGCATCAAAACTTCTAAATAAACAAGTTAGACGACTTGGGCTATAATTATGCCTCTGAACATAAAGAAAACTTACATTCAAACAATGATTAATATATTTTGCTTTTCAGACATGTTTTCTTCAATCATTTTGGGAAGTTTAAGTTTTGCTTTGCTATATGAAATCAACCTTTTTATGTTCCCTTTCTAAGTGAACCTTGAATTTACCTTCTTGTTTCTAATTTTTTTCATTTCTTTGGCCCTAATTGCATTGAAAACAAACTTAGAACTCCAGTCTGCACTTAGCAATGAGGTTAGTACCACTAGGATACAAAGACATTGTGTTTTGCATTGAAAACTATATTGGATAGTTAATCTCAATATATTTCTTAACTGGTGTTGTTTCTGTTCATGAACAGTGGTCTTGACAATCAAGGTCTGAATGATTTCTTACCAGATGATATATCCAAACTGCATAATCTACAACTCCTGGAGTTCTAGATAGCTTTTTTGTACTTCAAGCAAACATATTGTGTGCGTTCATATTTATTTCAATTCATAAATGTATAAATTATGCATGAGGTATTGTTGACAATTAAATAACAAGTGACAAGTACTGATATTTGAATAGTTTGTCTAGCTTTTATCTTTTTCCTTTTTTTTATTTTGACTCACTATTCCTAAGAAATTGAAACAAAACAAACAACAAGTACATTCATTCGCTAATCCTCCTTATGCATTCTTTTATGTGTTCACAGAAACTTGAGTGGAAACAGCATTCATGGAGCTATTCCATCCTCACTGGGAACAATAACTAGCTTGCAAGTGTTGTAAGTGATTTCTCTTGTTCTTCTTCTTAGTTCATATGGTGGATTTGTTTAGTTGTTTTTTATTTTCTTAGTTCATAAAATATATGGTGCAATGCAATGTGATTCTCTTATCCAGTGTAGTTGAGTTGGGAATTGGAATAGAAACAGAAAGGTACAGAAAACTATGAAATCTTGTTTCATAGTTGTTTCTTCGAGCTTCTACTCAATTTGGTTATAATAATGATAATAAAATAATGAAACAATGATGGTTTTGTCAGGAATGTGTGATTTTACAATTCATTCCCTACTCTCTATAGTTAGTCAATAAATTTAACGATCTGTTAAGTAGACTTACTGTGAACTTTAAGTTAGTGAGCCATAATCATGTTTTTAGATAGAACACTGCTTTCTTTGTTCATTTTTTCAATTTATTTATTTTCAATTTGTTAGTCTTTGCTCTTCGCTTTTGGTTTGTCAGATTCGGTAGTCTTTCTTGTTCAAATGGTGGTAAAGGATATAGTGTGTGGTCCTATGCTAAATGACAAGAAACATAACCAACATTGTTGTATCAAATTTTATTTGCATTTTCACTTGATTGGTGAAGACCGTTTGAAATTCTTATTTATATTTGTTTTCTAATTAATATGATATTTGCATGTCTTGTTTGTTGGTATTCTGTTATTCTTTGGGGCACATGTAAAGTTAAAGATTGGATCACAGGTGTAATATTGAGCTTTTTTCTAATTTCAGGTAACAGATTTAAGGTCACCATTGGAAGCAAGACACTCTTTGGAGGCTAGTCATGAACCCCAAAATGAAGGATTGTCATCATCTTCTAATCCTTAGTTTTTTTTCTTTGGATTATAAGTCAATTGATGCCTAAGAGTTTTTATATTAAGAATTTATGTTTACTTAGCACCTTTAGCAAAATAGGCTTGCATTTTATGCATTGGTTTGTACTTAATTTTTTTTGAATTATATAATTGGAACAATGTGTTTGAATATTTTTAGATACATTAATGAATTTGATTTTTAGTAATAAATAAAGGGATTCAAAGAAAGATTACATAAGTAGAGGTAGTTTGAAAATGTTATTGGGATCAAAATAAAAAAATCAAATATGCATTGGTATTTAGTAGCAGTAATTTAAAAAATAAAAATAAAAATTAATATATCACAGTGGTTCCAAACTGCCACAACATTGGTTCAACATATAATGTTAGTAGATAGCGGGGGTTGCATAAAGCATCGCAAAAACATCAGTAAGTTTATATGAATAAAAATTGTTGCGGTTAAAACCGCCACATAAAGTAAAAAAAAAATGTGAACTAATCGGTGGCGGTTTTTGAACCGCTGCTAAATTTTTAACTAATTTTTTAAAAAAGCAATTCTTGCGATTTAACTGCCACTGAAATCGCCGCAGAATAGCTTGCGGCGGTTGTTCCAGCGGTTGCTCAAAATCACCGCAAAAGGATGGTGACACTCGAGATAGTGGCGGTTACAACCGTCGCAAAACCTGAAATCGACCGCCACGAAACCCCCTTTTTGGTGTAGTGAAGGAAGGTAGTGAGGGAAGGTTATATGTGCCTAATAATGAAGAATTGAGGAATCAGATTTTGGCCGAGGCACAATGTAGTAAATTCACTATGCATCTAGGAACAAGAAGGATGTATCAGGATCTCAAGAAATGATTTTTGTAGCTAAGTGTCTTACTTGTCAAAAGATTAAGATAAAACACTAGAAACCTGCAGGATTATTACGACCTCTAGATATCCCTAAGTGGAAATGGGATAACATATCAATGGATTTTGTGGTAGGATTACCTAGAACTCCTTCAGGCTATGATGCTGTATAGGTAATTATTGACAGATTAACCAAGTCCACCCATGTCCTGCTAGTAAAGATTAGTTGGATTAGTTGGCCATTATCTATGTTAGCTCAAAGTTACATCCAGGAAATCATAAGATTACATGGGTACCGGCTAGCATTGTCTCAGACAGAGATCCTAGACTTGCATCAAAATTTTGGGTAGCCTTACAAGATACCTTAGGTACTAAACTTCATTTTAGTACAGCTTACCACTCTCAAACAGATAGTCAGACAGAGAGAACTATCCAAATATTAGAGGACATGCTTAGAGCCTGTGTGCTAGAGCTGCAAGGAAGTTAGGATACTCACCTACCATTAATAGAGTTTGTCTACAATAATAGTTATCATTCAAGTATAGGCATGGTACCATTTGAATCTCTATATGGTAGAAAGTGTAGATCACCCTTGTGTTAGTTTGAAGTAGGAGAAAGAAGTCTACTAAGACTTGACATAGTATAACAAACGACAAAGAAGATCAAGTTCATTAAAGGAAAGCTACTCACTACACAAAGTAGACAAAAAAGTTATGTTGATAAAAGGAGGAGACCCTTAGTATTTAAAGAAGGGGACCATGTCTTCCTTAGAGTCACTTCTGCTACTGGAGTTAGCAGAGCCCTTAAGTCCAAAAAGTTAAGCCCAAAATTCATTAGTCCATTCCAAATTCTTAAAAGTGTAGGACTAGTTGCATATCAAATCGCACTTCCACCCAATCTTTCAAATCTTCGTAATGTTTTTCATGTCTCTCAACTCAGAAAGTATTGTTTTGACTTTTCACACATCATAGAATATGAGACGATGTAAGTAAGAGATGATTTAACGTATGAGACTAAACCAATGCAAATCATAGATAGATCTGTGAAAAACTTATGAGGAAAAGAAATTCCATTAGTCAAAGTGGTTTGGAAAGGGTTGTCACCTGAAGAGGCAACGTGGGAACTAGAAGATGAAATTAAGAAGACTTACCTAGATTTATACCAAACAAGTTAGTGAATTTTGGGTACAAAATTCCTAAAAGGAGGGAAGAATTGTAACATCCCTTGTTTTTAAAATAAAATAAAATAAAATAAATAGTTTGTATGTAATAAATTAAAGTCATGTATCAGATTCAAGTATTTTATTAGTCTTACTTAATAATTTTACATCAACATCTATTTTAATTGTTAGATCACAATTTTAAGATAGAGATATTAGTTGTTTAATGTAAGACCATAAATTGGTAATAATGAACTCATAACACATTGTACTAAGTTAAGAATACAATTTATTAAAAGTAATAAGCAATAATATACTAAGTATCAATAATTAAGTGTATATTTTTTACACAAAAAAAAAAGATAGTACACCAAAACAAAAAAAAAAGAAAGAAAAAAGGACGGCGCACGTAGGCATTGCCACTCCCTCACAACATTTCAACCACAGGAATTAAAATTTGTCAGCTGTGCATCCTATATATATATATATACGTGCATATGTGCTTGTCTTTGTATGAGTGAGAAAGTGAAAAGAAAAGAAAGAAAGGAAAGCATGAGTGACAGTGAGAAAGAGAATGTGAGGGAGGAAAAGAAGGAAAGAGAGAGAAAGAGAAATAGAGAGGAGAAAGGAGAGAAAGACTAATAAAAAAAAAAGGGAGATAGTAAGGTTAGTATACTACAAAGCTCAATTAGTGTACATCATTTTCATCTATCAGCAAAAATTTGAGACAGGAAATGAATTTATTTTATGCAAAATAAAACCATGGCTACAGTTATTATTATTACTACTCATTTTATATACTATTATTTTTATCATAGATGCTCATAGTTATTTATTATTATCATTTTTCTTGTCATTCTTTTGTATTTATTAATGATTATGGACTTGAATATTGACTAAAATAATATGATCCTCTTCTCTCCCCACTAGTCCCGTCGATTTACCGCGCTCTGGTACTTAATTATAAAGATTCTCTTCTCTCCTCACCAGTCCAGTGCGGAGTACCGCCATTACGGGTTTTTCTTTTTATTTTATCACTTAATTACAAGATTCTCTTCTCTCTCTACTAGTCTAGTGCGGACTGCTGCCGCTCCAGTTTCTTTATTTATTTTAATGTTTCTTTACATTTATGTGGTCTATTATTTAATTCATGATAATTAAATATTCCTTTTTATTTATGTTGTTATTTGTTATACATTAATTTATTGGATCTAAATTTATACTATTTTGGTCCAATTTATTTGTGCATGAATCTATGAAGTTTATGCATTTATATTTTACTATTTAAATTATTGATTAACTTATGAGCTTTTATTTAAGTTCATTTATTGATTAACTATATGAATTCCTTGTTATGAATTTATGCACAATAACTATTAATAATAATATGATTAATTAAAATTTGCCGCTAACCACAGATAAGGCAGAGGGATATATGTAAAATCCTTTTATGTTATCTGCCTTAGTTAGAATGGCGTAAAAGTCTTGTTTGTCATCACGATGTAAGAGCAATACAAAAGAATTAGAATTCCCTAAGATGAGACAAGCAAATGAATGAAAGAAAAACTAAAGTAAAGAAATCATAATTTTGATAAGATATGAATGATATGTTCTATGCATGACAGGTTCTACATGACATATTTTATAATAACTGATTACGTTCATATACATTACTATAGTCCAGTGTATTCTTCGTGTAGACATGACCGGAACTAACCATAGTGCAAATATTTTAAAACTATTCATTTTCTACTGGGAATTTTTATAATTCTCATTTTTCCTTTATTCTGGTAGTTTCAGATTAGTCATGTAACAATAAATGGAAGCCAGTTGCTAGAAATATATGGCTTATGTTTAATTAATGTGTGATTTTATGTTACAAATTATAGAAATATTCAATTTGTACTTAATGAAATTAAGTTGTCATGCTTGAGCGTTATGTTTGTAATCCTTTTACTTAATGTTAACCGTTGTGCTTCATGTGTAAATTCATATTATTAGCTATCTTAAGAATGAGTGTTACAATTACAGATTCAGAGCTTGTTTATGAACTGAGTTATGTATGTTTATTACACATTTTGAAAATACATGTGAATTTATATTTGAAAATGGATTTATGCTTAAATTATGCATTTAGTGTGACTGAACGAGCATAAAGCTTACGTGGAAATGAGATTCCTCACATACTAATCACGTTTCCAAATTGAGTCATGACACATGTGCCTCATGGCAAATGATGACAGTAAGGTGGATTTGTCTAACCTATCTAAAGAAGAGTTATATGAAATCATTAGTGATCTTTTGATTAACTCCAAAAGCATTCTTTTGAAATATACTAGTACAAAGAAAGTAAAAGAGCTTATTGAAGTTGAAATCTCTTTTCTAAATTTGATATTGAAGTTTTAAAAATATGCTATGAGCAGTCATGTGATAGTAACCTAAAATTTGAAAATGATTTGGTAAAACAAAAGGTTGAATCATTAACTTCTAACCTATCTAAGTTCACAAAAAACTTGGAGAACTTACTAGGACAGCAAAGATGTGCTATCAATAAAGTTGGATTGGGTTACTATAAATATGACCAAAATCATTTTTATAGAAACTTTTTTGAAAGAAAGGGTGCTGCATCTTCAAGTCATGTTGCACCTAAAAGAAAAACATATATGAAGCATTTTGTTAGATCCTCAAAGAAAGAAAAGAAAGTTCAACCTCCTAATTAAAGTATGTTATAACTATGACCAAAAGGGACATTCATCAAATGAATGTTTCATTCAGTAGAGAACTGATGGAGAAATATAGTTTCCTATACTCGTAATAGAAATGTTGTAGGTGAATATAGAAATGCTTCCAAACATAAGCCAATGAAACAAATATGGCATCATAAAGTAAAAAATGTTGATTAATCAAGAACAATCCTCAACTAAGCAAAGAAAGTAAGGACTTATAGTACACTAATAGTGGATGGTCAAGGCATATGACAGGAAATACAACAATGTTTATTAGCCTCAAGAACAAAAAAAGAAGAAATGTCACCTTTGGAGATAGCAAGAAAGGAATGATCATTGGCATAGGTAAAGTAGGTAAAACCTCCTCTACTACTATTAATCTTGTTTTTCTTATTGATGAATTGAAACATATTTTGCTTAGTGTAAGTCAACTCTATGAAAAAGGTTATAGAGTTATTACTGGAGGATATGCTAAGAGCATGCGTGATGGAGCAAAGAGGGAGTTGGGACAAATACTTGCCTTTGATCAAATTTGCATATAACAATAGTTATCATGTAAGTATTGCCATGGCACCGTATGAAGCCCTGTACGGGAGGAAATGCCAGTCACCTTTATGCTGGTATGAACCCAGAGAGCAAAGCCTATTAGGACCCGATATTGTAAGGGAAACGACGGAACAAATCAAGAGAATTAGGGATAGGATTCTCACTGCTCAAAGTCGATAGAAAAGCTATGCGGACAAAAGGCGGAAGCCGCTAGAATTTCAAGAGGGAGAACATGTGTTCCTTAGGATCACCCTTACCATAGGCATAGGTCGAGCTATGAGAATTAAGAAGTTGAGCCCCAGATTCCTTGATCTATTTGAGATCCTTAATCGAGTTGGAACCGTAGCGTATCGTATAACCTTACCTCGAAATCTATCCAACCTCCATGATGTTTTCCATGTCTCCCAGTTAAGAAAATATCAGTCTGACCCAAGCCATGTATTAGAGCCAGAGTGTAACATCCTCCCAAGTATAACATCATCCTTAAGTCATGACATCAGACTCGAAAGTTGTTACTTTTAAATTATTGGACCTTTTTTAAATAACTATAGCAAATGCGATATGATCATGTAATAACTAGCGTAATTCGATTAATATGTGTAACAAAGATACAAGTCAATTACATAAGGAAACTCTACTGTGAGCTTGAATACATACATAATCTCTATTACATTCACTTACACATATAACTACAACTATATGCCACATAAGAAAAACATCAACTATTAAACTACTATAATCCCAAGTTCTTCCATGTAACAGCTCCATAGTCCACTGGATCAACCTGGAGACGACACGGGAACACAAACACATAGGGGTGAGAATTCTACAATTCTCAGTAAGGCATCACCAAAACATATACTAAAATATCTATTATCGTCATTGTCCCAGCCACTTCGGTTTATTAGAAAAGAGTGATCATGCACTTTATAACAATGGTTCATTTTTAGAGTTCCAAATCATACTTCCGAAATGGGTAGCTTTTAATGATCAATCACTTAATGCACACATATCATAAAGCTCAAACATATAGCTAATAATCCTACTCAAGAAATTAAATATGATATGAGTATGCATATGCTAAATATGATGAACTTATCTCAAAGTGACCTGGTTTTACTTGTGGCCATAGAACTCAACTCGGTGCATTTTTCTCTTTTCATCGACATAGGAAAGACTTAGTGTATACCCGACGGGTATTTACTATGGATAACTCCACAATGAACAGTTTATACCATATGGTATTTATAGTGGTTTACACCACATAAGGGAAATAGACTGCTTATCAGGACTGAGCTCATTTCTATACATGATCATTGGATTTACTTTCTCCAATTCTCACACAGATCTATTCCTAGCCGATACGTCTACCGACTCATATTATCTCTAGGGAAGTTCATCTTTTTGCCTTCCCCTTTATCTCTAGGGAAGTTCCTCTTTTTGCCTCCCCTTTTATCTCTAGGGAAGTTCCTCTTTTTACCTTCCCTTCATTCCACATAAGTCTTGTTTCTGTTTTCTCCATATGTCAGAACATGCACGAGTGAAATTTATACATTCACTTTTCTCATATAACTACATCATGTACTTTCTTTTCTCAAATGTATGCATAAGCCACATGTAGGCTTTCAATCACAAGTAATTCTCATTTTTGCCTCATAAATGAATCTTTAAATTGTCTAGCATGCATTCATACTCATCATACTTAAATCAAGAGTCATTATATCGTCAACTCAATGCTTAAATTCATTTCAGCACAAATACAGCATGCTGGCAGAATTCATGCCTAAGGAGTATGATTTATTCTATCTATCAAACATCCATTGAAAGGGCTATAAAAATTCTCCAAGGCACCTTAATGTGTCCACAAGTCCCTGTAAAAATTTCGTAGTTAAAAGAGTTCTCTAAGTATGATAACAAAATTCAACAAAATAGGAAGCCAGAAACCCCCTATTTGCAGCCAACAGCCAAAGTTCCCATCTTATTACCCTATCAAATGATCACATCAAATCATCAAAAAATTCATGTTGGACTTTAACATGTCCTCAATATCTTGTAGAAATTTCAGTGGAAAAATCAATCATTTGGTGTGGTAACAAAATTAGACAAAATCAAAGCTTCAGAATTGGATGTCCAGACAACTCAAGAATAGTCTCGGTTTTTTATTTTTATAAAATAGTAAAACTCATTTTTAGGACCCAAGAAAAAACATGGAGTTGCCTTAGGATGTTAACTTCAACATATAATTTTTATAGCTCATAAAAACATCTACAAATACATCAGAAAATTCATGAACCATGACCTGTCCAGAAGAAATTTGAAAATCCAGCAGCATAGTCTAATATTCCTTTTGACAAAAATGATTTCTAGAATCATCCAAACACTCCACCAAAATTAATACATCAACTAACACAACCAAAAATATCAATTTAAATTAGTGATTAACACAGAAAAATGGATTTGAAGAAGAAGAGGTTCAAAAACCCTACTTTGATGGCTTTAAGGATCTTGGCTCCAAAGGATGCTCCAAAATTGATTTTTCTCACTTCAAGGCCACCAAATCAGCACCAAGCCCTTCCTTAATCAGTGATGAATGAGATACCAAGGTGAGGATTGATGAGGAATTGAAATTCCAATCAGTTAGTTTGATAGATTATGAGGAGTAGAACAAGTTTTGTGAAAGGATCTTGGTGTTTTAGTGACTCTAAGTTAGAGTTTTTTAAGCTTGAAGCTTGTTAATGGAGGTTTGGGAGGAAGAACAATGGAGAGGCTGTGTTTTTTGCCTCTTGGCCGAAAATGATGATTGTGGGGTGATAAGGTTGGTGGTTTTGTGTTAATCTTTAAAGGAAGCTTGTAAAGAAAGCTTGGTTATTGTAACGTAAAAGGATAATTCTTAAAGAAAGCTAACAAAATGGATGGATATGATTGTTTCCTTGGTAAAAGAATAGATCATGAGCATCCACTTGGCTCAAGGCAATTGGATCACTTTAACTTGGGGAGCAAGTAGCCTTTTCGGTGTTAAAACCGCACATCGAAATTCCACCAAACGGATGAGTTATTGGCTCTCAAGAAAAATATAATAAATCAAAGGTCATGATTAAAACTTGCTTTTCAAGTTTTAATCCTTGCCATCCACTTGGCATAAAGTGGTTGGTAAAGGTTACTTAGCCACTAAGTAACTTGTACGACGTTAAAAACTGCACATCGAAATTCTACTGAACGGCAAAACACTATACCCGGGAAATAAAACATTGCCTGAAAGTTAATTCTAAGTATAAAATCATCATTTCTAACTATTTCTAATCTCAATTCTATAATTTCTCAGTTTTGGGCACCTCCGGGTCCCAATTCTAGGGTTTCAATTGTCCCGACTGGCCTGTGGGGCCCACAAGGTTATTATTCATGACTTTTTTTTTTCTTACAAATCCATTGGATCGTCCTCATCATTTCTAAAACTGTCAGATTTTTGAAATTATGGCTAGTAAAGCCCAAATTAATTTTTAAATAATTTTTAGGGTATTACACATAGCAAGTACAATTAAGGAAAGACCTGATGCTTAACTTACCACCTACGAGAATCATAGACATAGGAGTCAAGCAACTGAGAAACAAAGTTGTGCCTTTGGTCAAAGTGGCTTGGGGTGTAACGCACCAATTTTCTGTCTGAGAGAAAAATGACCAAAATGCCCTTGAGGTTATTTCCTGCCCGGAATTCGAGGATAGCCGGCTCAGCCGTCCTCGAAGGTCAACTCAATGTTCGAAGGGGATTATATGGTCCTTAAGTGGTTTCGGAAACGAAAACCTTGTTTTCAGCAGTTTTGGATCAAAATAACCAAAATACCCCTATTGCGTTTTTACGGGGTAAAGGTGCCGTTCGAGCCCGAAACTTTCCCCGAAGATTAAAATGATGTTTTCATGTGTTTAAAAGTATCTGGTGGAGTCCCGATGGTCCCGGGCAATTTTTACAAAAAAATTACGATTGTGCCCCTAGCGTAGTGCCGTTTGAGCTTAATGATGTAATTAAGCAAATCTAAGCAATATTAGGCTCTAATCGAAGGTTAATTAATTTCCATAATTAATCTAGAGTTAAAATAAGTTATTAAAATTAATTAGAATCTAAAACTGCTTAGATTAAACCTAAATCTCTTTTTAAAACTCAAGATTCCTAGTCTTAGAATCTTGAATAGTATTTTCTCTCTCCAATTCCTTAAATTAAGGAATTGTGTCTAGAATTGTTTATGCACTAAAATGAGTTTTTATCTCACTAATGAACTAAGTGCACTGCCTAACCTTGTCTTGAAATCCTTAATTACATCCTTGGTCACCTAAACACTTTCTCATAAATTCCTAAACTTAAGATAATCAAAGGCACACCTAAATACAACTCCAAACCACAAATAAAAAGAGAGATTTTCCTCCCTCCCTTGGCTGATGCATTTGGCCACCTCCCCCCTCATTTCCATCACATGTTTGAAATTTCAAACACTCAAAGAACCATGCCTTGAGCCATGCTTTCAGCCATACCTCACCATACCTTGAACCATACCTCACCATGCTTCAAGAACACAACATCTTAACTCATGGAACACATGGGCTGGCCGAAACTCCTCCTTCCATTACACCTCTCATTTGTTTCATTTCTCTATAAATAGCATGCTTGGATGAACTTCAATCATTTTTAGTTCATTTGCTAAGTTGGAGTTTTCAAGAGCACTTTGAGCATCTCTTTTTCTCTCAAGTTCAAGAGTTCATCTCCTTCAACTTCTTCATCCTCTTCACTCATCTCAACCTCAAGACACTTGGTAGGGATTTTGTTCTATGTATTTCATTCATTAAAGTTTTATTTAGTAATGTACTTTATGGCTTCTCTTGGAACTCTTAGAACTTCTCTTCTTCCTCTTTGATTTTCGGCCAAGAGCCTTTGGGAACTTGGAAATGAGAGCTTGATGATGAGGATTCCATGACGATATTCATCACTTGTGTAAAAGATGTTTTTGGTTTCTTCCTTTTTTATTCTTAAGAAGCTCTATTTTGATGATGTCCTAAAATGAATATATGAACTCAATGATGAGGACACATGATGTTTGTGTTGATACATCATCAAGATCATGGTCTCTAGAGTTTCAAAATGGTTCTTTGCCTTCTTCATGGTTTTGGTTTCTTTCCTTTTCTTTCCTCTAAATGTAACACCTCGATTTTTCTGTCTGAGAAAAAATGACCAAAATGCCCCTAAGTTCATTTTCCACCCAGAATTCGAGGATAGCCGACCCAGCGGTCCTCGAAGGATCAACTCAATGTTTGAAGGGAATTAGATGGCTTTTGAATGGTTCCAGAAACGAAAATCTCATTTTCTAAGGTTTGGGGTCAAAATGACCAAAATAACCCTGAAGGTTTAAAATGATGTTTTCATGTGTTTAAAAGTATCTTTTTAAGTCCCGGTGGTCCCATGCAGTTTTTGTGCAAAATTATGATTTTGTCCTTGGCATAGTGCCGTTTGAGCTTAATGGTGTAATTAAGCAAACCTAAGCAATATTAGGCTTTAAACAGATTAATTAATTTTCATAATTAATCTAGAGTCAAAATAAGTTATTAAAATTAATTAGATCCTAAAATTGCTTAGATTAAACTTAAATCTCTTTTTAAAACTCAAGATTCCAAGTCATGAAATCTTGAATAGTGTTTGAATAGTATTTTCTCACTCCAATTTCCCTAAATCAAGGAATTATGTTAGCATTGGATTCCAAGTTAATGAGGTTTGACTTCGTTAATTTAGAAAGATCACCTCCTAATCTAGTCTTACCTACTTACTTACCTAAACACTTAGTTACAAACCCTTAATCTTTGATCTAATCAAACCCACACTTAATCACACCTCTAATCCACATTAAAAGAGATGATTTTTCCTTCCCCTTGGCTGCATAATTCAGCGCCACCTCATCCCCTACAATTCACATGTTGCTTTATTCTCACCAAAAGAACCATGCTTGAACCCATACTTGGCCATACCTTTGAATGACCACAACCATACCTTGAAGGAGATATTTTCCTACCCCAAGCTGCATATGGCTGAAACATACCCCTTCCATTCATTTCTTCATGTTTCAATTTTCTATAAATATATGTCTTTGAAGAACTTGGTGCCATTTGCTCACTTTCTCTCAAGCTAGTTTCAAAGAATTGTCTTGGTTTCTTTTTTTTCTTTCAAAGAACTCAAGAGTTATTTTCTTCTTCATCTTCTTCATCTCCACCAAAGAGCCACCCCTCACAACCTCAAACCACCACACAACCACCCTAGATCACCATTCAAACAAATAAGCTTTCATCCTCACACATCGAGCTCACACAAAAACTTTTCGTTCTTTTTTCCTCCTCTCTGGCCGAAAATCCAACAACCACTTGGAAGCAAGTTTTCTTCTCTTTTCACTTCAAAAAACAAGCCTTCCTCTTCACCACTTGGTAGGAATTTTGTTTTTTAAAGTTTGGTCTTTTAAAGTTTTGACAAAAATGAGTTTTTGCTAGTTTTTCTTGGCTTTTAGAACTTCTTTTCTTCTCTTTGATTTCAGCCTTGGAGCCTTTCTTTTTAAAGAAAATGTTGGCTTGATGATGAGATTTCAAGATAATGGTCCTATGGTTTTCATTTGAGAAACCTCTAAAGCTTGAACCTTAGTTTTAATCTTAACATATTTTTGGTTTTTTCCTTCCCTTTTCTTTAAACTTGGTTTCAGTTTCCATTTTTCTTTTCTTTCCTCTTGACTTCGGTCTTATTCCCTTTTCTTTGATGTTCAAAGTTTTGTTTAAGGGTAGTTGTTGGAGGATTTGATTCCTTTAAGTCCATTTCCTTAGAGCTTGATGATAAAGTTTATACCATATGGTTTCTTTGTAAACTTTAGTACAAGAACTCTAAAGCTTGCTTTATCTTGCCATGATAAATTTGGGTTGAGGTTTAAGTTCCTTTAAAGTCTTGCAAGAGCTCTAGTGAAAGATATAAAATAAACTTGCATTCATATTTATATTCCTTACCTAGAATATTTATTTTTAAGCTATCACCTAAAACGTAAAGATTAAAACAAGAGTTGCATTTTCATATCACCTAATAATTAATCTCAAAGCTCGCCTATTTCGGCCTTAAAGTTGATTGTTGTGGAGTCTAGAGCACTAAAATAGAAAATTGGACTTGCATTCATATTTATATTTCAAGTCATCACTTAAAGCCTAAAAGATAAAATGAACTTGCATATTTACTTTCAAATCTTGTATATTTATTTTCAAGTCGTACATATTTATTTTCAAGTCTTGCATATATATACTTCTAGCACCTCATATTTACATTTCAAGTTCTTGCATCTCATATTTACTTTGAAGTTCTCACTTTAATTTATAATGAAGAATAAAATGGGATGCATAACATGTTTATATTTCATCATCACTTAAGGACTCTAGAGCTCAAAGACTTGCCCTTATTATCTCAAGTCAATGTTTGGTCATGGAAACATCCCCATGGATGCATATTTCGGCTATGTGATGATGATGAACTTGATGTGAGTTTCATCTAGTCACAAGAGCCAACAATCTATGTTCTAAGATTTTCTTTAGGCCTTAAGAGTTTTATAAGATTATCACCAACAAAATTTATGAGTTAAACTTCTTCTAAACATGCTTTGGATTAGCTATTGCCCTATGGTTATTTTTAGTCTCCTTTCAGAAAATAAAATTGGTTTCAATGAGTTTTAAAAGTCCTAAAATGATTTCAAGAGATACTAGTAACTTGTATGTATTAAGGACATAATTTTTGAATGATGCTTGAGCTTTAATGTTTCGGTTCTACCCTCATGTCCTTACTGTTGTGTGATGTTGTTTTGGTATGTTAGAATGTGAGAAAATTATATATGTTGAGACAGGAGTCTTTCTATGCATGTTAGGAAAGAAACTAGTCTTATAGAAAAATCGTAAAGTTGAGTTTTTTTGACCCGTTTATTTTTAGCCACTGCCAAAATTGTTTTAATGGGATAAAATTCAGTTTAGGATTGTTTAATTGTGAAAAAATTGGTAACATTTGATGTAGGATTGATTTTTAGCACCTATAGAGAAACTAGTAACTAGAAAACCATAAAAGTGCAATTCTAGAACACTTAGATTATTTGATTTTCTATTTCTGTCAGCAACCTTATAATATAGTAAACATGGTTTATAATTAGTTCATAGGGGTAGGAATACCTCATAATCGGTTTAGATTTGATTTGTAGCACCTTAGGCGAAGACAAGACGTAGAAAGGGTCCAAAATGTAGTTTCTAGAACCCCGTAAATGCAAGATTTAGAGATCGACAATCTGTATGGAGTTGTTCGGTTTTGCTCCTAATCATAAAAATTAATGAGGGTAATTAGTTGTGAACCTATAGGTGCATAAAAGGATAAAAATGGATATTAGTATAATTAGTTTTCAAGATTTAGACCCACAAGGGTCAAGGCATAAAACACCATAGGTCCTAAGACATAATGAACTTTACAACTTCAAGTAGATGTATGTTTAATTATGGGAATGACTTGAGCATAGCATATGCATTAGCTGAGTCCGGTCCTTGATTCTGGAAAACTAGTTAGGAGCATGCTATCTTTTATGAATGTTAAAGTAATGATGTGATGATGTATATGCTATGATGAGTTTGACTATATGACTCGATCTCCTATGTTGATGATGAATGGCTATGCATGCTCTATATACTTTGTGGCATAAGGCAAATTTGAGGAAATTCGGTTTACAGCTGTTATGCTGCCGAATTTCCATCAAATTTGTGAACCTATAAAAGTTTTTTTGAAAACTCTATTAGATACGTCCTGGGTGACACCGGTTCGGCCGAGAACCCCCAGGATAGACGTGATATGTTCTGGGTGACACTGGTTCGGCTGAGCACGCCTAGAACAAATGTGACATAGTACCGAGGCACATTTCTCCTGCTACGGTGAGGAGAAAGCAAAACTGTGGGGGGTATGGACATCGAGCCTGCCGAAGTGGACAATATTACTGTGCACTGGATGCCAGTAGATGCGTTTCGAAGGAAAAATGATGTATTACCCCCTCTATTGCCCCATATTAAATCTAGTGATAACTAGTTATGATTGAGCTCATTCTTAGGCGATAGATGAGATGTAGTTTGGTGACCAGATTATCACTGGGGCCGGTGAGTCGGTTGGACTTTTGGTGAATATGCTAAGAGGATGGTCTTTAAGAAAAAAAGAACATAAGAGTTTGACTTATGAGAAGGATGTCACATGAAGAGTACTGTGCCTTTTTATGCCAAGTATATGATTTATGTTCCTTTATGTTAGGCCCAAGTACTATGATTTTCATGTTAATGTGCATATGGTATTTGTAACACCCAATTTTTCTGTCTGAGGGAAATGACCAAAATGCCCCTGAGGTCATTTCCTGACCCGAATTCGAAGGTAACCAACTCGGTCATCCTCGAAGGGTCAACTCAATGTTTGAAGGGGATTGAATGGCCTTTGAATGCTTCCGGAAGCGAAAAACCCGTTTTCCACAGTTTCGGGTCAAAATGACCAAAATACCCCTATAGCGTTTTTACGCGGGTAGAAGTGCCGTTTGAGCCCGAAACTTTCCCCAGAGGTTTAAAAACATGTTTTCATGTGTCTAGAGGTCTCTGTTCAAGTCCCGGTGGTCCCGGGCAGTTTTAGTGCAAAATTACGATTTTGCCCCTAGAATAGTGTTTTTGAGCTTAATGACGTAATTAAGCAAACCTAAGCAATATTAGGCTCTAAATGAAGATTAATTAATTTCCCTAATTAATCTAGAGTCAAAATAATTTATTAAAGTTAATTAGAACCTAAAATTGCTTAGGTTAAACTTAAATCCCTTTTTAGAACTCAAGATTCCTAGTCTTGGAATCTTGAATAGTGTTTTCTCTCTCCAATTCCTTAAATCAAGGAAGTGTGTCTAGAGTTGTTTAGACTCTAAATTGAGGATCTAACTCACTATTGGTGCAAGACCACTCCTTAATTATGTCTAGACCACCCTAATTATCCATTTTCCTTACCTAAACACTTTCTTACAAATTCCTAATCTTAAGCATAATCAAAGATACACCTAAACACAACTCTAAACCACAATTAAAATGCAAGAAACTCTCCTCCCTTGGCTGATGCATTTCGGCCACCTCTCCCCCATTTGACCACATGTTGATTTGTTTTCTCACTCAAAGAACCATGCTTGAGGCCATACCTTGAACCATACCTCACCATGCCTCAAGACCATATTATCTCACCTCATGGAACTCATGGGCTCCCTCCCCATCTGATGGCCGAAGCCTCCTCCTCCATGAGCACCCTTCATTTGTTTCATTTCTCTATAAATAGAATGCCTTGAGGAGCTTGCACCACTTTTAGATCATTTGCTAAGTTTAGGAACACTCAAAGCTTTTCTTTTTCTCTCAAAGTTCTAGTGTTCTTCAAGTTCTTCAAGTTCTTCATCATCTTCATCTTCTTCTTCCATCTTCAAGTTCATCACATCAAGTAGGGATTTCCTTTCATGTATTCTTTTCTTTAAAGTTCTTGTTTCAAGCTTGATGTTCATAGTTTCTCTTGATTCTTTTTAGAACTTCTTTTCTTTTCCTTGTTCTTTCTCATTTTCAGCCATGGGCCTTGAGGTTCAAAGAAATGAGAGCTTGATGATGAAAGTTTCATGATGATGTTCATCACTTGAAACAAACTCTAGAGCTTGATCTTTGTTCTTGAGCAAAAATGTTTCTAGTTCTTCCTTTCTTGAACTCTTGAGAACTGTAGCTTTGATGATGTTTTAAAATGATTCTATGAACTCAATGATGAGAGCTCATGGTGTTGGTGTTAATATATCACCAAGATCATGGACTCTAGAGTTTCAAATATTTCTTTTCTTGCCTAGATGTTTCGGCCATTTCCTTTTCTTTTATATGCCTTATGGTTTGATTTTCTAAAGATGTTGTTTGAGTTCTAAGAACTCTAGACTTTACTTTACCTTGGTTGGATGAGTTTGGGTTAAGGTTTAAGTTCCTTTAAAGTCTTGTTAAGAGCTCTAGAGAGATAAAATGAACTTGCATAATTTATCTTATGCTTGCACCCATATTTAAATTCTTGTTATGCACCTTTACTTTCAAGCTATCACCTAAGAACATAAAGATTAAAATGGAACTTGCATCATCACTTAATTTAATTCTCAAAGCCTTTCTATTTCGGCCTTAAAGTCGATTGTTGTTGGGCCTAGAGTGTAACATCCTAATTTTTAACCCAATACTCTAGAACATATTTGGATTAATCATTAGTCTGTTACCTCATAGTTCTCATTTTTACTTTGAAATACTTAGCGGAAATACAGGTAAATTTTTTTTGAAATACAAAGTGAGAGCCGCGTGATGCGTTAAACGGTAAACCATGTAAAGTAACACAAATGTCTCACAACATCATAACATAGAGCACAACATAAATATCACTGAATATCATCCCATATATATATAACTTGCCCACTTACAAGTGTGGGACTTAATTTAGTACAAGGGAAATCCATAAAAGAAAATACAACATAAAACATGAACATAATCTACTCCCCTACCCGAGTGTATCTAATGGGAAACCTCTAAACAAAAGAAGGTTTATCCCTCATCTAGGTGGTGTGTGCTCTAACCGGGTACTCCATCGGACGATCGTCACCTCCTACTGGCATCCATCTCGCGAACGAGGCAAATATCCGGGAAACTGGGCGAGCTCCTCGGACTTGAAGAGGCGGAACGGGGCTCGGAAGTGACCTCCACGGCGTGGCCTCATCTCCGGTCGTCATGCAAGCCTCGGCTGAGTCACGGAAGGCTCACTATCCTCCCCAAGGTCCATGGGTATGGTGGGGGAAGATCCCTCGGAGGGTGCCTGGTTGTCAATCCTCGGAAGGATCCGTCTCCGAAAAAGACGACGGCAACGGGCACATACTGGGGGTAGTCTTGAGCGGCAGACGTGGATGATGGGGTACGGCGAAGCCTCTCCTTTAGGGGACGTGCGCGCTCGAACACCAGGTCATCGCCAAAAGGTGAGACGGGGGAGAAACGATGGGAATGTACAGGGGGAGTGAAGGGTCGACCCATGAACATGAATACTCTAGCGTGCATCGACCCACAAAATGGAATGACCCGTGGTCCGGTCATGGTGCACCTCCCATGTCGGCGTGTCCACGAACACTACTTAACGCCGCCATCTGAAGACGTGACGGAAAGAAAGAGATAGAGGGAGTGAGAATCTTGCTAAAGAATCTCAGTAGGGCCTCCTACTACCTAGGTGTCATCATCTACGTCCTCAGGAACCTTGGGTTTATTTATACAAAATGACTAAGCATGTATTAAGTTCATTTTAAACTTTAAAATATATTTTAGCCAAGGTCCATTCATTTTAGGATGATCTTAATGTCATGAATGCAACATAATAGAACATGTATGCATGGCACTACCTAATGCACATACATAAAACATAACATCAAACATCATCATACTTGGTGGCATAAAGTGGCAATAGAAACATTCATATGGGACAAACTTAGTGACATAATCATAATCATGAAACATCTCTTCCTCATGGGCCACCCTAAAAGACAATCGAACTGGGGGTGCTCGGCCGAACCGGTGTCACCCAGAACGTGTCATACATCTAGGTTATGAGCTCATACCTTAACTAGTCGTCACTAGTTCTTACTTACCACTTAATGATAAGCGTATCATAAATCATAAATCCCGACTATCTGAGTACGGGTTAGGGGGCAAAACTCTTAGGGGTGCTCGGCCGAACCAGTGTCACCTAAGAGTATAAAATGGTACCGATGTCACATGAGTTCTTTGGAGGTGCTCGGCCGAACCGGTGTCATCCTAGAACCCATCTTAGTACCTTAATTTTCAAAATCTCTTTAAGTCCCCAAATTTGTTGGGAATTCGGTGGCACAATGGCATTACACCGAATTCCTTCCAAATTTGCTTTATGCCATATAAACATATATCCTCATGAATTCATCATATGAATAACATCATCATCATTTACATAACATACATCATCATGGAATATTCAACCGTTTATCCTTACGGTAGCTTATGCTTTGACCCTTACGGGTCTTAATCATGAGATTTGGTTCTCTAACATCCGTCGCTCATATTTTATGCACCTAAGGGCTCATAATTAAACATCACTCATAATCCTCATATCTACATTTAAATCTGAAAAGCATAGGGTAGAATTCTTAACTTGTGATCACGGGGTTCTAGAACTTACATTTTAGACCCTTTCTTGGTTCCCATGCTTAAGGACTAATTATGAGGCATTCCCATGCTTAAGGACTAATTATTAATCATGTTTATCATGTTGTAAGGGTGCTGGACAGCATCCAGAAAAATAAATGTTCCAAGAGTTCTACATTGCATTTTTACGGTTTTCTAGTTACTAGTTTCCCTATAGGTGCTAGAATTCAATTCTAATTCAAATGATACCAAGTTTTTCATGTCTAAACAATCTAAATCTGATTATGTTCCCATTAAAACAGTTTGGATTAGTTCCATAAACAAATGGGTCAAAACTATGTTAAATTCTAGCTTTACGGTATTTCTAGTTACTAGTTTCCCTATAGGTGCTAGAATTCAATTCTAATTCAAATGATACCAAGTTTTTCATGTCTAAACAATCTAAATCTGATTATGTTCCCATTAAAACAGTTTGGATTAGTTCCATAAACAAATGGGTCAAAACTATGGTAAATTCTAGCTTTACGGTATTTCTAGTTAGCTAGTTTCTTACCTATCATGCATAGGATCGCTTCTACATCATCACATGATATTTTCACACATTCCAACACATCAAAACATCATCATACAGCATCACACTCATCACATCAGAACCGAAAACATTTAACTTAAATGAGAGAGTTAAATTGACATTTCTAGGTACATAAGTTAACTAGTTTCTCTTGGAATCAATTCAGAATTTCTAAAAACTCTTTGCAAATCATTTTAATTCATCAAAAGGCTAAGAGAAGCCTTAGGTCAATGACCAAAATATATTTCATCTCCTAAAAGGGAGTAAAGTCATATCTCATGACAACATAACCTTGAAAAGGTTTGTAAAGCTTTAAGGAAAACTTAGAACATAGACTATTGGTCCTTGTAGCTAGATGAAAACTCATTGAAAGTCCATCATCACTACTTGACCGAAAATATGCATTCAAAGAATGGTTTCACATTAAACTTTAACTTGGAATGAAATGGGCAAGTCTTTGAGCTCTAGGTTCTTAAGTTACGACATAAAATAAACAAGCTCATGCTTTTCATTTTTTAATCTTTCTTACAAAATAAAGTGATGACATAAATTAAATATGCAAGGCATAAACTTAAACGTGCAAGCTTGAAAGTAAATATGCGAGGCATAAACTTAAACGTGCAAGCTTGAAAGTAAATATGCAAGATTCAATTCTTCATTTTAGTGCTCTTGGCCCAACAACAATCGACTTTAAGGCCGAAATAGAAAGGCATTCGAGAAATTAATTAGGTGATAATGCAAGTTCAATTCTTTATTTTAGTGCTCTAGGCCCAACAACAATCGACTTTAAGGCCGAAATAGAAAGGCTTGAAGAATTAAATTAAGTGATGATACAAGTTCCATTTTAATCTTTATGTTCTTAGGTGATAGCTAGAAAGTAAAGATGCATAGCAAGAATGTAAATATGAATGCAAGCATAAAATAAATTATGCAAGTTCATTTTATCTTTCTAGAGCTCTTAACAAGACTTTAAAGGAATTTAAACCATAACCCAAACTCATCCAAACAAGGTAAAGTCAAGCTTAGAGTTCTTAAAACTTAACATAATATTTTTAGGAAATCAAACCATGAAGCCAAGCAAAATTTAAGGGAATGGCCGAAATCATCAAGAAGAAAAAGGAACATTTTAGAACTCTAGAGTTCATGATCTTGATGATATATTAACACCAACATCATGAGTCCTCATCATTGAGTTCATAGAGCCATTTTAAAACATCATTAAAGCTAAAGTTCTCAAGAGTTCAAGAAAGGAAAGACTAAAAACATTTTTGCTCAAGAACAAAGATCAAGCTCTAGAGTTTGTTTCAAGTGATGAACATCATCATGAAACTCTCATCATCAAGCTCTCATTCCTTCATTCCCAAAGGCCCATGGCCGAAACATAAAGAGGAAGAAGGAGAAGAAAAGAAGTTCTAAAAGGAACCAAGAGAAACTATGAACATCAAGCTTGAAACAAGAACTTTAAAGAAAAGAATACATGAAAGAAAATCCCTACTTGATGTGATGAACTTGAAGATGGAAGAAGAAGATGAAGATGATGAAGAACTTTGAAGAACTTGAAGAACACTAGAACTTTGAGAGAAAAAGAAAAGCTTTGAGTGCTCCTAAACTTAGCAAATGATCTAAAAGTGGTGCAAGCTCCTCAAGGCATTCTATTTATAGAGAAATGAAACAAATGGAGTGTGTGTGTGGGCTGAAGGTGTTCGGCCATGAGGGTGCAGAATGGAGGCATCCATGAGTTCCATGAGGTGAGATAATGTGTTCTTGAGGCATGGTGAGGTATGGCTTAAGGTATGGTGAGGTATGGTTCAAGGTATGGCCTCAAGCATGGTTCTTTGAGTGAGAAAATAATTAAACATGTGGTCAATGGGGGAGGAGGTGGCCGAAATGCATCAGCCCATGGGGGAGGGTTCTTTGCATTTTAATTGTGGTTTAGAGTTGTGTTTAGGTGTATCTTTGATTATGCTTAAGATTAGGAATTTGTAAGAAAGTGTTTAGGTAAGGAAAATGGGTAATTAAGGTGGTCTAGACATAATTAAGGAGTGGTCTTGCACCATTAGTGGGTTAAATCCTCAATTTAGAGTCTAAACAACTCTAGACACATTTCCTTGATTTAAGGAATTGGAGAGAGAAAACACTATTCAAGATTCCAAGACTAGGAGTCTTGAGTTCTAAAAAGGGATTTAAGTTTAATCTAAGCAATTTTAGGTTCTAATTAACTTTAATAAATTATTTTGACTCTAGATTAATTAGGGAAATAAATTAATCTTCGTTTAGAGCCTAATATTGCTTAGGTTTGCTTAATTACGTCATTAAGCTCAAAAACACTATTCTAGGGGCAAAATCGTAATTTTGCACTAAAACTGCCCGGGACCACCGGGACTTGAACAGAGACCTCTAGACACATAAAAACATGTTTTTAAACCTCTGGGGAAAGTTTTGGGCTCAAACGGCACCTCTACCCGCGTAAAACGCTATAAGGGTATTTTGGTCATTTTGCCCCGAAACTGCGGAAAACGAGATTTTCGCTTCCGGAAGCATTCAAAGGCCATTCAATCCCCTTCAAATATTGAGTTGACCCTTCGAGGATGACCGAGTTGGTTACCCTCGAGTTCGGGTCAGGAAATGACCTCAGGGGCATTTTGGTCATTTCCCTCGGACAGAAAAATCGGGGTGTTACATAGAGCACTAAAATAAAGAATTGAACTTGCATCATCACCTAATTAATTTCTTGAATGTCTATCTATTTCAGCCTTAAAGTTGATTGTTGTTGGGCCAAGAGCACTAAAATAAAGAATTGAACCTTGCATCTTTACTTTCAAGCTTGCACGTTTAAAGTTTATGCCTCGCATATTTACTTTCAAGCTTGCACGTTTAAGTGTATGCCTTGCATATTTATCTTACGTCATCACTTTATTTTGTAAGCAAAGATTAAAAATGGAAACCATGAGCACGTTTATTTTATGCCATAACTTAAGAACCTAGAGCTCAAAGACTTGCCCATTTCATTCCAAGTTAAAGTTTAATGTGAAACCATTCTTTGAATGCATATTTTCGACCAAGTAGTGATGATGGACTAGCAATGAGTTTTCATCTAGCTACAAGGACCAATAGTCTATGTTCTAAGTTTTCCTTAAAGCTTTACAAACCTTTTCAAGGTTATATTGTCATGAGATATGACTTTATTCCCTTTTAGGAGATGAAATATATTTTGGTCGTTGACCTAAGGCTTCTCTTAGCCTCTTGACGAATTAAAATGATTTGCAAAGAGTTTTAGAAATTCTAAATTGATTCCAAGAGAAACTAGTTAGCTTATGTACCTAGAAATGTCAATTTAAATCCTTTACTGAAGCTAAATGTTTTCGGTTCTGATATGATGAGTGTGATGCTGTATGATGATGTTTTGATGTGTTAGAATGTGTGAAAATATCATATGATGATGTAGAAATGATTCTATGCATAATAGGTAAGAAACTAACTAACTAGAAATACCGTAAAGCTAGAATTTAACAATAGTTTCGACCCATTTGTTTTTGGAACTTATCCAAACTGTTTTAATGGGAGCATAATCAGATTAGGATTGTTTAGACATGAAAAACTTGGTAACATTTGGATTAGAATCGAATTCTAGCACCTATAGGGAAACTAGTAACTAGAAAACCGTAAAAGTGCAAGTTTAGAACTCTTAGAACATTTATTTTTCTGGATTCTGTCCAGCACCCTTACAACATGATAAACATGATTAATAATTAGTTCTTAAGCATAGGAATGCCTCATAATTGATTTAGATTTAATTCATAGTGCCTTAGGCGAAGACGGAACCGAGAAAGGGTCTAAAACGTAAGTTCTACAACCCCGTAATCACAAGTTAGGAATTCTGCCCTATGCTATTCAGATTTAAGTGTGAACATGAGGATTATGAATGATGATTAAGTATGAGCCCTTAGGTGCATAACATATGAACGACGGATGTTAGAGAACTATATCTCATGATTAAGACCCGTAAGGGTCAAAGCATAAGCTACCGTAAGAATAAACGATTGAATGTTCCATGATGATGCATGTGGTATGTAAATGATGATGATGTTATTCGTATGAGGAATTCATGAGGATATATGTTTATGTGGCATGAAAGAAAATTTGGAAGGAATTCGGAGTAATGCCTTTGTGCCGCCGAATTCCCGACGAATTTGGGGACTCAAAGAGATTTTTGAAAATTATGTAATAAGATGGGTTCTAGGATGACACCGGTTCAGCCGAGCACCTCCATAGAACTCATGTGACATCGGTACCCATTTATACTCTTAGGTGACACCGGTTCGGCCGAGCACCCCTAAGAGAATTGCCCCCTAACCTGTACTCAGATAGTCGGGATTTATGATTTATGATACGCTTATCGTTAAGTGGTAAGTAAGAACTAGTGATGACTAGTTAAGGTATAAGCTCATAACCTAGATATGTGACACGTTCTGGGTGACACCGGTTCGGCCGAGCACCCCCAGTTCGATTGTCTTTTAGGGTGACCCATGAGGAAGAGATGTTTCATGATTATGATTATGTCACTAAGTTTGTCCCATATGAACATTACTATTGCCACTTTATGCCACTAAGTATGATGATGCTTGATGTCATGTTTTATGTATGTGCATTAGGTAGTGCCATGCATACATCTTCTATTATGTTGCATTCATGACATTAAGATCATCCTAAAATGAATGGACCTTGGCTAAAGTATATTTTAAAGTTTAAAATGAACCTAATGCATGTTCAGTCATTTTGTATAATTAAACCCAAGGTTCCTGAGGACGTAGATGATAACACCTAGGTAGTAGGAGGCTCTACTGAGATTCTTTAGCAAGATTCTCACTCCCTCTATCTCTTTCTTTCCGTCACGTCTTCAGATGGCGACATTCGTAGTGTTCGTGGACACGCCGACATGGGAGGTGCACCATGACCCGGACCACGGGACATTCTATTTTGTGGGTCGATGCACGGTTAGAGTATTTATGTTCATGGGTCGACCCTTTACTCCCCCTGTACATTCCCATCATTTCTCCCCCGTCTCACCTTTTGGCGATGACCTGGTGTTCGAGCGCGCACGTCCCCTAGAGGAGAGGCTTCGTCGTACCCCACCGTCCACGTCCGCCGCTCGAGACTACCCCCAGTATGTGCCCCGTTGCCCGTCGTCTTTTTCGGAGACGGATCCTTCCGAGGACTCGGCAACCCAGGTACCCTTCGAGGGATCTTCCCCCACCATACCCATGGACCTTGGGGAGGGTAGCGAGCCTTCCGTGACTCAGCCAAGGCTTGCATGACGACCGGAGATGAGGCCACGCCGTGGAGGTCACTTCCGAGCCTCGTCCCGCCTATTCACACCGGAGGAGCTTGCTCAGTTTCCTGGTTACGTACCACGCTCGAGGGATAGTCGCCAGTAGGAGGCTGTGGATGGCCCGGGTTAGAGCACACACCACTTAGATGGGGATAAACCTTCTTTTGATTTGAGGTTATCCCATTAGATGCACTCGGGTAGGGGAATAGATCATGTTTATGCTTATGTTGTATTTCCTTTCATGTATTTCCCTTGTACTAAATTAAGTCCCACACTTATAAGTGGGCAAGTTATATATATATGAGATGGTAATCAGTGTTATTCATGGTGTGCCTTATGCTATGACGTTACGAGATGTATGTTTTGTTCGTTACATGATATATCGCATCACGCGGCTCTCACTTTGTTTTTCAAAAAAAAATTTACCCGTATTTTCCGCTAAGTATTTCTAAGTAAAATTGAGAACTATGAAGTAACAAACTAATGATTAACCTAAGTATGTTCTAGAGTATTGGGTTAAAAATTAGGATGTTACAGTATTGTCATGCATTCATCAAATATCTGTTGCATTCATGTTATTAAGACTCATACTAAAAGTCACCCACTTCGAATAAATACATTTGAAAAGTCTAAAACCGAACCTTATGCATGTACACCTTTTTCATAATTAAAACCGAGGTGGCTAGGGACGATGATGATGACACTTGTGTTAGAGTCGAGAATCCTTACTGAGAATTTTGAATGAGTTTCTCATCCCTTTTTTTTCTTCCGTGTTGTCTCCAGACGAGGATGACAACGAGGTTTGTGACTTCTTCTAAGGCTCGTGCTTAAGGGCCATACTAGCAAACGGAGTAGAAGGTCGCTGTGGAAACATAGATAGTTTAGCTTTTGGGATGATACTTATCCATCCTCGTAGGCAGATAAGGAACACTCCATATATATGTGCATGTTTTGATGTAAATGATGGTACAATGATGCTAGTAATATATGTATCTATGAAGATGTGATGATATTATGTTGTTATGTATAATACTATATTTCCTGATTATGTATGGTGTGATTACTTTTCCTTGTAAGTTATGGTTATGACGAACGTTAGGTTAGCGCGCGGCTCGCGTTTTGTAACACCCTAATAAGAACGAATCATGCTTAAGTCATATTTCATCCTTATTAGTTTATTACTTCTTATTTTGCGTCCTTTTTAGAAATTACTATTATACGGAATTAGCGAAAAATATAACAAATTTTTTTTTGAAACCACATATTCGAAAGTAAAGCTTGTAGTGTGAATTGGTTATGCGTATCTGTACATAATAATTCTGTCGATTAGATAATTCAGCGAAAAGACAGATATATATAAATAGATAACATACTTCAACATTAACATAATACATAGCAATCTTCAAGAGGGTAGGCATCCCCACCCTTAAATACAACACATGGAGTAACAGTACAACAAGATATAAGATTCACTACATCAAATCCTAGGGGGACATTGCCATTACAGAAAAACAAGAAATAAACCTCCTAAGCCTAGGCAAAAAGCAGCAAAATAAATATCAGCAGTGGCAGCAACCACGATGAATAGCATCAACACTTTGACAGTATGGTGTGCGTGGAAAGGACTCCCAATAACTGGGCGCGTGGTACGAGGAAGTGCTCGGCTCATATGGGCAGGTGGTACTCCTGCGCCTGGGTGACTCGAAGCGTCACTGAGCATGTCATAGTCTGAAATAGATATAACGTCGGGGACGAGACCTGACTTATTGGACGGCATCTGCCAATTTTGCCAACCATCTTCCTTGAAGTCATCATGCCAATTATCGAAATCCTCTCCTACCAAGTCCTCCTCGATCTCCATCGGATCCTCCTCCTCATCGGCATCATACAAGTCAGGTTCGGGAGGAACCATCTGTAGGGGCTCAATGTCCAGGGGCTCTTCCAAGATCTCTTCCTCGGAGTTAGAGGATAGCTCTACCACAAGCACATGATGTGGAGGGGCTATGAAGATCTGTACATCTGAGTCAGAAGAGTCGGATATGATGATAAGCTCTTTGCATGAGGTGCAGCGGTTCCTCGTTAATTTCTTTGGGACCTCCTAGGTGAAACGCCCTCCTCGGGAAGGGGGCCATATTTCTCAGGACCCAATCGGAGTCTGAGTCGGAACTACTGCAGGGGTGGACCATCGTCGAGAGCGATCGAATCTAGAGATGCCATGGATATAGGTGTGAGAAATCATGGATTTCCCAGTAGGCAGTTATTATCCCATGAGTGTCATTATCTACATCTCCAGGTCACTTCGGTATTATTATCAGAAGACATGGACAGTTAAAGTTTCATTATGCTTTGTTTTGAAAAACATTTGTAATCCAAAATGACGCGTCTTTTAGAAGTCTTTCATTAACAGGGATAATAGTGAGAACATAAAATGTAATCATAGCATTTATTCAACTAGATATAGTAATATAACACTGCATGCATTCTTTAACTTGGTCGGTCTTTCACTCACTGAGTGCACCAACACCAATGTCTTAATCCACCTCCATGAGTAATGAGCTCATACCGTGGCTGTCGCCACAAACATGTTCCGAGAGAAAACCTCAACGAAAAAGGGCGAGGGTTAAGCAAGTGAGCTTCTCCCATGTTCTTTATTCATATACATATGCAAGCTTCATAACATATAACATTCTCATATGCTTCATCATGGTAATTATCATTTAATGCAATGCATACCACAAGGTCAATATCTCAAGAATTTACATCATAGCAAGAAGCATAAATGACCACTACTCAAGGCATATCTTTCCTATCATAGCAAGGCTAACATCTTGAAACATTCATGCAATAATAAACCATTCATAATATTTCATACATAACCAAGATTATGAGTCAACGTCATGTATTATATAGGTCTCATGGTCATTTATCTTATTTGATTAAAATATAAGTTTTAAGTCATGAGTTAAGTCCTCTTAGTATTTTATGAGCAAAATTCTTGATTATGTGTAACTATAGGTTATATGTATATATTTTTTTTTATTACATTTATAAGATTCTATTAAGATGATTTAATTGGTATTTAGCCATTTCAAATATACAATTTTCGGATTTACTCAAAAGCACCATTTTTGGGTTGTAGATTTTTACAGCTTATTACCATTTCTGACATGTCTGAGTGGAAAATTAATATCTTTCATTATACTTACTCATTTCAGAAAATAAAGGTATATTCAGAATCCAGACTCACTCATCTTTCTCTGGGCGTGCATTTTACAGAATCATATTAAGTGAAATGACTTTTATACCCTTACAAAGTTTCCCTATTCCAGCAGGGTCCCAAAACATAAACCGCGACTTGTTTTATTTTTCTGGAATGACGTGCTTACTTTCAGTGAATTTATTTTATATCTCTGTGTTCCTTAGGGTCTTAGCTTTCCAACAAGACCTATTTCACACATTTTTCATTTTTTTGGTAAAAGATAAGCTCAGATTAGTGTCCAGAGGTCAGACAGCAATTCCAGCAGAAAGACTAAACTTTAGAAAATTACATCTTGAGCTAGAAAACTTCTTTCTGAGTGGTTCTTTTTGGAGAGTGTTCCTTAAAAGGTTAAATTTCACATATAATTTTCCCAAAGGTTATAGAGGCACGATTTTTAAATGTGTCATGTTTTATTGTGCCTACCCCAGGCAGAAACATTTTTCCAGCATTAGTGTGTGTGTATATTCTGGTTTCCTTGCAAATAAATCATGGATTCCAAGGATTTCCAGTCATGGACAGCAAATACATTCAGCAATACAGAGGTTCTAAACATGCTAACACACATCTTGGAGCATATTTATCATGGAGAGAAAATAACACAACTTCTAGAGGAGTTGATGTGCAAGCTTTAAGCCTTTAAACCTAAAATAAGCTAAAGACTTAAAACTCTCACATCTCTAAGATAATGACCACCTACCAACAAGTGTAGAGGTTTATGACTCCGAGGGAGTTCTTGAACAAACAGAAAAATAAAAGGAGTAGAAGAGAAAATCTTGGTTCTTAGATCTAAGCTTTGATGTCTTGTATGAATAAAGGAAGCTAGTGTGTGACTTGGGATGTATTTGCAAGGTTTGGAAGAGGTGTTTCTTGACTAATCAAAAAGAGGTCTTAGAGTTTGAGGTTGGAGTGTATGAGGAAGAGATTTGAGAGAGAAATGGGAGAAGATAGGCAGCTTGAGACTTAGGGGTGTGAAGAGATTGTAAAGAACACAAAACAAACAACTATTCCCCTTTTTATAGGCCCTTATGGCCGAATCCTATATGGCCTGTTAGGGAGGATTTTAATCTCCTAATTAGTCCATTTAGTTAGCTATCTAGTTGGGGTAATGGGAAATTAAAACTTGGTTAGGCTAGCTAGTTGGATTATATACCAAAGAAGCATTATTACCTATAGCTTGGTCTATGAGTCTAATGACAAGTTGTCATTCCTCAACCTTTCACCAAGGGTTCAAGTAAGCTTCAAATCAGCTCACTTCAACCTGGAAAAGTGGCCGAATAATTCGGCCAAGGCAGGAAATATTAAGGGAATCCTTGTGTTTTTATTTTGATGTGTAACTTGGTGTTATCTTGTAGTTAAATTAGTCCTAGTGCAAGTTGTTTTGATGAAACTTATGTGAGTATTTTTCTTTTACATGATGGCTGAAAAGAGGGGTTTAGGAAAGGTCCATGGGGTTTTAGAAGTTATTCTATAAAGCTGTACACTTATCTGATGGGTAAACAGGTGTCTTTATCGCTTTTAGTAATATTCCTTTTTTCCAAAAAGGTTTAAACCAACTTTTAAGCATATTTTATTTTTAATGAAGAATCTATCATAGATTAATTAGATTAACCTCCTATCAGGTTGGTAATCAATGTAATTAGTGATTGATCATCTCTAACTTAGCCATTTATAGTATAACTCATTTTTAATACTGTTGCCATTTATAGTAAAATACCAATTAAGTTTATTTTATTATTATTTAGGGAATCCTATGTTAATTAATTATGCCTAAACCATAATTAGTGTATTAACCCATGATTAGCTTTTATTAGATTACTTAATCATGATTTAATTGGTCTTGGATCATTGTTTGATTATTATGTTGACTATTTCATGTTTTAGTTGACTTTCTCATGATTTTGTTGACTTTTACAAACCTTTGATTTTTATGGTTGACTTTGACTTAGTGGTTGACTTTTGACCTGAGAGTTTGACCTTTTGACTTTGACCTTTGACCTTGGTTCTTGTTGACTCTTAGTCAACACTTAAAATTTTATGTTGACTTGCCCTTGATCGGGTGAAGGTTTAACATTTTCAAGCGAAAGTGTTTACTTGGGTCATTACCGAGTGAACCTTTATGTTAGGTGAAAATGGGGATGTTACATGTTTTGTTTTTAGATTTCAAAAAAGAAAAATTTATTCGTAATTTCTGCTAAGTATTTTAAAGAAGAGTTTTAAAGAATGGGACTAAAAGAGTAATAGACTAATGTTTAACCTAAATACGTTCTAGGAGTATTGGGTTAAAATTTAGGATGTTACACTAAATTTTTGGCCATCATTCCTTTTCTTTAAGTTTTTGAGTTTTCATTTTTAAAGGAATGTTAACTTGATTTGTTCTTTTAGTCCATTTCCTTGGAGCTTGATGATGAAGTTCACACCATATGATTTCTTTGAAAACCTTGGTACAAGAACTCTAAAGCTTGCTTTATCTTGCTATGATAAGTTTGGGTTGAGGTTTAAGTTCCTTTAAAGTCTTGCAAGAGCTCTAGTGAAGAATATAAAATGAACTTACATTCATATTTATTTTCCTTGCCTAGCATATTTAATTTTTGGCCATCACCTAAAACGTAAAGATTAAAACAAAAGTTGCATTTTCATATCACCTAATAATTAATCTCAAAGCTCGCCTATTTCAGCCTTAAAGTCGATTGTTGTGGAGTCTAGTGCACTAAAATAAAGAATTGGACTTGCATTCATATTTATATTTCAAGTCATCACTTAAATCCTAAAAGATAAAATGAACTTGCATATTTACTTTCAAGTCTTGCATATTTATTTTCAAGTCTTGCATGTTTATATTTCAAGTTCTTGCATCTCATATTTACTTTGAAGTCCTCACTTTACTTTATAATGAAGAATAAAATGGGATGCATAGCACGTTTATATTTTGTCATCACTAAAAGGCTCTAGAGCTCAAAGACTTGCCCTCTTTATCTCAAGTTAAAGTTTGGTTATGGAAACAACCCCATGGATGCATATTTCAGCCATGTGATGATGATGAACTTGATGTAAGTTCTATCTAGTCACAAGAGCCAACAATCTATGTTCTAAGATTTTCTTTAGGCCTTAAAAGTTTTATAAAATTATTACCAACAAGGTTTATGAGTTAAAACCTCTTCCAAGCATGCTTTGAATTAGCTGCTGCCCTATGGCTATTTTCTTTTTAGTCTCCTTTTATGAAATAAAATGGGTTTCAATGAGTTTTAGAAGTCCTAAAATGATTTCAAGAGAAACTAGTAACTTGTATGTATTAAGGACATGATATTTGAATGATGTCTTGATATGTTAGAATGTGTGGTTGATTTCAAGAAAGATGATGGAATGATGTTAAAAGGTTTTTAGAATGAATGGGCAATTTTAAGAATGTCAAAACTTGAGTTTTTCGCCATTTTGGGTTACTGGTAATCAATTACAGGGCTTATGTAATCGATTACCAAAGTGCCTTGCATACTCGAATATAAGTTTTTAGCCCGTGTAATCGATTACAAGATGATGTAATCGATTACACAATGTCCTGGGAAACCCAGAACATGTTTCTAGACCCTAGTAATCGATTACCAATCCATGTAATCGATTACTCAGGTGTTCTTGAAACCCAGAATGCATTTTCAACTGAGGTAATCGATTACAAGGCTCAAGTAATCGATTACCAGGACCTCAAACTTCCCTGTGTTTGGAAAATTGAGCCAAGCAATCGATTACAAGGCCCATGTAATCGGTTACCTGTAACACCCTAAAAATTATTTAAAAATTAATTTGGGCTTTATTAGTCATAATTTCAAAAATCTGATAGTTTTAATAATGATGAGGACGGTCCAACAGATTTGTAAACTAAAAAAAATCATGAATAGTAACCTTGCGGGCCCATGGGCCCGTCGGGACAACCAAAACCCTAGATTCGGGACAACCAAAACCCTAGATTCGGGACCAGGAGATGGCCGAAACTGAGAATAGAGTGGATTTAGATTAGAAATAGTTAGAAATAGAGATTTTATACCTAGAATTAATTTTCGGGCAATGTCTTATTATCTGGGTATAGTGTTTCACCCGTTTGGTGGAGTTTCGATGTGCAGTTTTTAACACCATACAAGTTACATAGTGGCTATGTAACCTTTACCAACCACTTTATGCCAAGGGGATGGCAATGATTAAAACTTGAAAAACAAGTTTTAATCATAACCTTTGATTTATTATATTTTACTCGGGAGCCAATAACTCATCCGTTCGGTGGAATTTCGGTGTGCGGTTTTAATACCGAAAAGGCTACTTGGTCCCAAAGTTAAAGTGATCCAATTATCTTGAGCCAAGTGGAAGACCAAGATCCATTCTTTGCCTAAGAAAACAATCTTGGCCATCCATTTTTCTTTCTTTGGTCAAAGATTACTTAATTACACAATATAATATTCATTCTTTATATATAAGATTAACCCTAAACCAAGCTTCTCCAAGAAGCCAAATTTTCTTCTTCTTAAAGCCCAATTTCGGCCAGCCTTTGAAGAGAACACCAGCACCATTTTCATTTCTTCAAGAGCTTACAACTTGCTTCAAATCACCAAAACACTTGCCCAAAGTTCCTAAAACCACAAACTCTCTTCATGTAACATCCTAATTTTTAAACCAAAACTCTAGAACATATTTAGGTTAATCATTAGTCTGTTACGTCATAGCTTCCTTATTACTTTAAAATACTTAGCGGAAATACTGGTAAATTTTCTTTTGAATTTATAAAAGCAAAGTGAGAGCCGCGCAACACGTTAATTAATAATGCACGAAAGGAAATAAAGCAAGCATCGCATAGCAACATGACATAAGCAAGTAAAGGCACATCATAATAACATTGAACTGCATATTTATATAATATATGATATGCCCACTTGTGTAGAGTGAGGCTAAGTTTGATACATCATAAACAGATACAACTACAAGAAAGTACAAAGGAAAATACGACGGAAACGTAAAAGCAACTCCCCTACCCCAGTGCAACTAAAGGGGTAATCTCTAAACAAAAGGAGATCCATCCCCATCTAAGTGGTGTGTGCTCTACCGGGTACTCCATCATTCGTACGTCACCTCCTACTGATGTCCATCTCGCAAGCGAGGCACATAACCAGGAAACTGGGCGAGCTCCTCTGGCGTAAAGATGCGAAACGGGGATCGAGAGTGACTCCCGTGACGTGGCCGCATCTCCGGTCGTCGTGCAAGCCGTGGCTAAGTCACGGTATCCTCACTGCCCTCTCTCATCACTGGTGGAGTGGGGGCGGAGCTCTCGCTATACGGATGGGTAGGCGGGTCCTCGGACGGGTCGGTCTCTGAGAAGTAGGTCCGGGGCACATAGTCGGGATAGTCACACATGGCTGAGGCGGCGGTGTGCATGCGAAGCACTCTCTCATTATGCGTACGCGCACGTTCAAAAACCCGCTCGTCATCGCCGTAGGGTGCTGTCGGGGAGAAGCGATAGGTATGCACGGGGTGAGCGAAGGGACGTCCTACGAACATGAAGACTCACACTGTGCACTGTCCCTCAAAATGGTATGACTCGTGATCCGGGTCATAGTGCACCTCCCACGTCGGGGTGTCCACAAAAACCACAAACGTTGCCATCTGAAGACGTGACGGAAAGAAAGAGCTAGAGGGAGTGAGAATCTTGCTAAAGAATCTCAGTAGGGCCTCCTACTACCTAGGTGTCATCATTTGCGTCCTCAGGAACCTTGGGTTTAGTGAACAAAATAAGTGAGCATGCATTAAGTCTATTTTTAGGTTTTTAAAACATATTTAGCCAAGGTCCGTTCATTTTAGCATGATTCTTAATGACATGGATGCAAACATATTAAAGAATGTATGCATGGCTCTACTTAATGCAAGAATAATAATCTCAACAATAGGAACATCATAATAGTGGCATAAAGTGGCAATTAAATTCTCTTTGTGACATAAACATCATAATTTACTTCCTCATAGGCCACCCTAAAAGACAATCGCTCTGGGGGTGCTCGGCCGAACCGGTGTCACCTAAAACGTGTCACATCTCTAGGTTATGAGCTTATACCTTAACTAGTCATCACTAGTTCTACTTATCAATCCCGATAAGCGTAACATAATCATAAACATAATCCCGACTTATCCAGTACGGGCTAGGGGCATTTCTTAGGGGTGCTCGGCCGAACCGGTGTCACCCAAGAATTCATCTTGGTACTGATGTCACATGAGTTCTCTGGAGGTGCTCGGTGGAACCGGTGTCATCCGAGAACTCATCTTAGTACCTCATAAAAATCTCATAGGTTTTCAAAAACTTTCTGAGTCCCGAATTTGTCAGAAATTCAGCAGCATAACTGCCGCATGCCGAATTTCTTCCAAATTCTTCTTTATGCCACATAAGTCATTCAAACATGCATCCTCCATCATAATTTCCATGCATTCACATAATCATTCTCATGCATTTACAAGCAACATTAAAATTCGTTATGCTCTTTGTAACACCCTAGTAATTAACCAGATACACCTAGGTTGAATCTGATTAATGACTAGACTTTACTCCTTGCTTTGGTTCTTTCTTCATAATTTGAAAATACTTAGTGAAATTACGAGCCATTTTTTTTTTTTTAAACACATAATTGAAAACGTGAGCCGAGTACAACGTGAACGAGTAAGCGGGGTATAATAAGACGTTTAAGAATATATCACATCATATCACTTAGGCTCCATCATATAACATCCATAAGCACATTATAGCATATATTTACATACAATAACCTCACTCAAAGGGTGGGTTATGTTCATACATCATTATCTTATGCAAACCCATAAAAGAAAATATACTTAAGGAAATACATGCCCCTAAACTAGATAACTCCATAAGCCGGGAAGGTTATCCTAAAACTAGGGTGCATGATCACACATAAATCTACTAAGAACCTTCTATGGCCAGTGTCCTGGAAATGGGGGAATAAATCCGATCCACTGATGAGCTCCCTCGGGAGGGGACACACGAGATGCACCAGGGTGGGAGTCGCATGGACGGCCTTCTCGCTAACCTCGGCTGAACAAGCTGTTTCTCACTACCCTCCCTTACACGTGTGCGAGTAGGAGCAGAGCTCTCAGAATATACATGAGTAGGAGTGTCCTCTGAACGATCAGTTTCAGAATATCTCGTCTCGGAACATACTGGAAATCCATGGACAACAGATGAAGCGGGATAAGAACGTAACATCCTTTCATCAAGTGGACGTGCATGTTCGAAAACCATTTCATCAACATAGGGAGAAGTAGGAGAAAATCGATAACTAGGGACAGGATGTGCAAATGGACGACCTATGTAAATAAAAACACGAATCACTGCAAGACCTCCCTTCAAAATGATACTGAGCGATGCAGGATCATAGTGGAATTCCCAAGTAGGGGTATCAACGAGCAGACGAATGTCGCCATTTGAATCTGGAGACAATGACGGAAATAAAGAAAAGGGAGTGAGAATCTTGCTAAAGAATTCTCAGTAGGGTACCTCCTTCTATAGTGTCATCATCAAAGTCCCCAGGAACCTCGGGATTATTCTAAAATAGTGAGCATGCAAAGATTCATTTTAAGTTCGGACAAATACTTAACCGAGGTTCGTCAATTTTTAATTATGCGTCTTATAATGCATCTTATTCTTAACATGTCATATTTACAATGAACATTTCCTTTATCATTACATCATATTCCTCATCATCATTATCAAAATAACATGCATAAAAGAACGTCATATAATATTAGCTACACATGGACACAGTGCACATATTTCATTTCTTTAGTGCCTTTGGTGACTTAAAATCTTATCATCATCATTATTTTCCTTGGGCCACCCTATACTCCACCCTTTTGGGAGTAATTTAGGTTATGAGCTCATACTTTACTAGTCGTCACTAGCATATACTTATCCCTTTTGATAAGCTAAAGTCCCGACTCTACCCTTTTGAGAGAACGGGTTAGGGGGCTAAAATCACCTTTTCACCACCTATAGTCTGATGGTTCCAAAGGATCATTTTCTTATAAGTCTAAGTCACCATTAAATCTTTGCATGTTATATCATAATAGAATTCATAAACATCATAACATTTTCTCATTTATAGTCTTAAGCTAGAATAATATATATCAACTGTAATCATGCATATGGGAGATTCCCAGGGAAGAGAGGTGGGTCACAATGGACACGCTTAAATACCAAGTCTTTCCTTAGCCAGAACCTTTCCAAATTACACTTTTACAATGATACACTTTCTTCTAGCAACAAAGGTAAATTTTACATAATAAAGAACATTTCATGTACAAGCATTCTCATTATTTGCAACACCAACTATAACATGCAAGCCAGGAAATCATTCAATGATATCAAGTACTTAATAAGCATCCAATCCTTACATAGAATTATCAATTATAGAACTAATTAGTTACTAAACCAATTATGAATCATTCTCTTAACAATAAACCATAATTATCACAACTTCAATCATATCAAATCATTATCACACATTGATACTAAACTCAGATCAGTGGCCGAATCATGAACCTCATGCAATTACATAGCATCATATTTTAAGTGCATATAAAATACTAGTTCCCCGTAAAATCCTTGCAAAGCCTTAAAACTCATTTAGAAACTAGTTCTTTTGTCAAATTTGGGAGGATCTTCACAATTAAAATTCTCACTTAAGATAAAAGGAGTAAGTCTTGAGCTTTAGAGATTTAGGTGACATCTTAGAATTATAAACATGCTATGCAACCTTATTTTAATCTTATCTTTATAAGGTGATAGCTTCGAATTATAAACATGATATGCAATTCCATTTCTTTATCTTTAAGATTTAAGTTGATGACTTGAAAATTAAACATGATGCAAGAACTTGAAATATAAACATGATACAAGAAACTGGAGCCGCGGTAATCCGCACAGGACCAGTAGAGGGAGAAGAGAATATTAAGAAACCGGAGCGGCGGTAGTCCGCACAGGACTAGTAGAGGGAGAAGAGAATATTAAGAAACCGGAGCGGCGGTAGTCCGCACAGGACCAGTAGAGGGAGAAGAAAATATTAAGAAACCGGAGCGGCGGTAGTCCGCATAGGACCAGTAGAGGGAGAAGAGAATATTATTATTACATCTTTTTAAGCTCCAATCTCAAGACATTTTAAAGAATAAATTCTTTAACTCCAATAATCATATTTCTTTGCTTGTGATACATGGGCAAGTCTTTGAGCTCTAGGATCTTTAGGTGATGGCATAAAATAAACATGCCATGCGTTGATTCTTTTAGCCATTATAAAATATAGTGAGAGCATAAATTAAATATGAGATGCAACCTCTTTATTATCTTGAAAGATTAAGTGATGACTTGAAACATAAACATGAAATACAAGCTTGGAATTTAAACATGAGAAATGCAAGTTCATTTATTCATTCTTGAAAATTTAGTGATGACATAGAAGGTAAACATGGTTATGCAAAGCATAAACTTAATCATGGATGCAAATTCATTTTGTTTCTTTACTAGAGCTCCTTCAAGACTTTAAAAGAATTATAAATTCAACCCAATACATATCTTAACAAGAAATAAAACATAAAAGGAAAAAATACATCTTTCAAGTTCTAAACTAAAAATCTTTGTTTTAGCATCATAAAGCATTATTCTTAACGGTTTTGCATCAAGTGGAATTTTCAAGCTTTAGAGGCCTAACTTGTGATGGATTTACAACCCACCCTCAAGGTCCTCATCATCAAGCCATCATCTTAGTTCCACCTAGGCCATATGGTTGAATTGGTTAAAGAAAAATTGAAGAGGAAAACCAAAATGAAAAGCTAAGGCAAGTTCATAATTTCATCATTTTGAGCTAAAAACACAACTCCTCAAAGCATAGAAATAAATTTAGAAACTACTCCCTACCTAATCTGAGTTGAAGAAGAGGAAGAGAACTTGGTTTCTTGAAGTGAAATGAAACAAAATCTCTTTGAAAAATTGAAGAAAGAATTCAGCCAAAGAGGAGGAAGAAAGAAAGTTTTTGGTGCTCCTAAAAACTAGTTATGAACCAAGCATTCCAAGACCACTCAAGAAAGCCTATTTATAGAAGATTTTGAGGCTTCTAATTGGCCAAAATGATGAGGTAGTGGACGGAATTTTGCAGGAGAAATAAGGGAGGAAAAATCATTTTAGACAAAGTTGTATAAAATTAAGGAATTATGTCTCTTATGGTGACATTTTGGCATTTTGTTTTAGTGCAACTTTTGGCAATAATTCAGCTGCATAATGGCATCAATAATTTCGTCCATTACAGCCCAAAGAAGTGAAATTTGTGTGTTCCATGCATTATTTAGGTGTAGGCAAGGTATTCATGTAATTTAGAGAATTTACGGTTAAAGGTTTAAGTGAATTAGTAAGCAATTTGGGTGTTTTTGAGCAATTTTGGGTTCTAATCAATCTAAATACATAATTTTGACTCTAGATTAATATTTAGAATTTAATAAGCTTTAATTTGAGCCTAATATTGCTTAGGTTTTGATACGAATCAAAAATCCCGAAATCATAAAGCGCCCAAAAACAGGGGCAAAATCGTACTTTCACGTAAAAATTGCCCGAGGCCACCCGAGCTTAACCAATGGTTAATCATGGCTTAAAAACACATTTTAAAACATTTTAGTGAGGTTCGGGCTCAGTCGGCACGCACATCGGAGTTAAAACAGCCGCAAGGGCGTTTTGGTCATTTCGCACGTCGGAACTCAAAATTGAGATCCTTCTGCTCTATTAACACACATAACACAAACAATCCCTTATTATCCTCAAAATATCCCCTTGAGAATAGGTGGGGCCACGATCCTCATTTTCTGAGTAAAATAACTTCAGGGGCATTTTGGTCATTTTATACGTACAGAAATTCGGGATTTGCGACTCTCGCATGAATCGCTCCTAACCTCTCTTCTAATGTTATATTCCTTTATTGAGGATTGTTTGGCCTCAAATCTTATGTAATAATTACCTACGGTAATTCGGTAATTGAGTAATTTCTAATGACAGTAAAAATTACAGTAAAAATTGGGGCGTTACACTCTTGGTCCTACGGTATCATATGCTTTGACCCTTACGGGCCTTAAACTTGTGATGTAATTAACTTATCATCTTTTATCGACGTTTTATGCACCTAAGGGTTCTCTTCTAATAGATCTCATTATTATTTATGCTCTTTATTAAATCTGAACAACATCATTCCTTAGGGGCAGCATTATAAACTTAAAATTGTGGGGTTCTAGAACTTACGTTTTAGATTCTTTCTTAGTTCTGTCTTCACCTTAGGTGCTATAAGTTCGACCTAAACCAATTATGAGGCATTCCTATGTCTAAGAACTAATTATAAGCCATGTTCTCTTCATTATAAGGTTGCTGGATAGATTCTAAGAATTAAATGTTCTAAGAGTTCTAGAATTGTGGTTTTTACGGTTTTCTAGTTACTAGTTTCTCTATAGATGCTAAAATTCAATCCTACTTCAATTGTAACCAAATTTTTTCATGATTAAACAATCCCAATCTAATTATATTCCCATTGAAACAGTTTGGGCAGTGTCCAAAAATAAATGGGTTAAAACTATGATAAATCTTGACTTTACGGTTTTTCTAGAAAGCTAGTTTCTCTCCTATCTTGCATAGAAATGTTCCTACCTCATCATACATAATTTTTACTCATTCAAACACATCAAAACATCATCACAAAGCAGAAAACTCATCATGGAAGAACCGAAAATTTAAGTTTCCAAAAAGATGCATCACTTGATATTTCTAAAACGTATAAGTTGCTAGTTTCTCTTGGAACCATTTTTAGGACATCTAAAACTCTTTTGCAAACCATTTTATTTTGTAAAAGAGCTAAAAACATCCTTAGGTCAGTGACCACTTGATCCCTCCTTAAAAGAGAATTAAATTCATAAATCTTGTTGGTCTTAATCCCATAAACTTCATGAGGTTTTAAAGAGAATCTTAAAACATAGATTGTTGGCCCTTGTAGCTAGATGAATCTCCTTCCAAGTTCATCATCACTACATGGTCGAAATTATGCATTCAAAGAATGCCTCCACATTAGACTTTAACTTGAGATAAAATGGGCAAGTCTTTGAGCTCTAAGGTCTTTAAGTGATGACATAATTTAAGTACGCTATGCACTTCATTTTTATTCTTCATTACAAAGTAAAGTGAGAGCTTAAAGTAAATATGCAAGACTTGAAATATAAATATGCAAGGCTTGAAATAAATATGTGAGACTTGAAATATAAATATGCAAGTTCATTTCTTTATTTTAGTGCTCTAGGCCCAGCAACAATCGACTTTAAGGCTGAAATAGAAAGGCTTTGAGATTTAGTTAGGTGATAGTGCAACTTTCATTTTAAATCTTTATGTTCTTTAGTGATGGAAAGTAAATATGCTAGACAAGAACGTAAATATGAGATGCAATCCATTCTTCATCCTTTAACTTTAAGTGATGGCTTGGAAATTAAATATGAATGCAAAGCTCAAAGTAAATATGGAATGCATAAGCTTGAATTTAAATATGAATGCTAGTCCATTTTATTTCTTATTAGAGCTCATACAAGACTTTTAAAGGAACTTAAACCTCAACCTAAACTTATCATGACAAGATAAAGTAAAGACAAGAGTGAACCTCAAGGGTTCTTTAAAAACACAAAGTTTCTTTTCTTGAGATGTGGTCATAGATAACATTTTTATTAAAACTCAAGCTTTAGAGACCTCATTGTGATGAACACATAGTCATCATCTAGAAGCTCTCATCATGAAGCCATTGAGAACCTCATTGGCCAACATGGCCGAAAATGTGAAGAAAGAAAAGGAAAAAGGACCGAAACTTTTAAGAAGAAAAGGAAACATTTGAAACTCTAGAGGCCATGATCTTGGTAATGCATTAACACCAACATCATGAGTCCTCATTATTGAGTTCACATAACCATTTAGAAACATCATCAAAGTGAAAGGTTTCCAAGGTTCAAGAAGAAAAACTAAAACATCTTTAACTTAAGAGCAAAGATCAAGCTTTAGAGATTATCCAAGTGATGGAAATCACCACCATGAAACCTCATCATCAAGCTCTCATTCCTTTGCTCTCAAAGGCCCATGGCCGAAACAAGGAGGAGAAGAAGAAGAAAAGAAGTTCTAAAAAGATTCAAGAGAAACTATGAACACATAACTAGAGATGGAACTTAAATAAAGAAAATACTTGAAAGAAAATTCCTACCAAGTGATTTGGAGATTGGGATAAGAGAAGAGGATGAAGAACTTGAAGACTTGAACTTGAGAGAAAAAGGAAACTTTGAAGTGCTCTTTGAAAACTTACACTTAGCAAATGAACCCAAAATGATGCAAGTTCACCCAAGCATGCTATTTATAGAGAAATGAAACAAATACAAGGTGCAAATGGGGGGAGAGGCTTCGGCCGTTACAGCTCATGGGCAGCCCCCATGAGTTCCATGAGGTGAGATGTTGTGATCCTGAGGCGTGGTGAAGCATGGTTGAAAGTATGGTGAGGTATGGTTCAAGGTATGGCTCAAGCATGGTTCTTTGAGTGAGAAACAATTCAACATGTGTTGTAAATGAGAGAGAGAGGGCCGAAATTGCATCAGCCATGGGGAGGGTTTTCTTGCATTTTAATTGTAGTTTAGAGTTGTGTTTAGGTGTATCTTTGATTAGGATTAAGATTAGGAATTTGTAAGAAAGTGTTTAGGTGAGAAAATGGGTAATCAAGGTTGTCAAGACATAATTAAGGAGTGTTCTTGCATCATTAGTGAGTTATAAACTCATTTTAGTGTATAAACAATTTTAGACACAATTCCTTGATTTAAGGAATTGGAGAGAGAAAATACTATTCAAGATTCCAAGAGTGAAATCTTGAGTTTTAGAAAGGAGATTTAAATCTAATCTAAGCAATCTTAGGTTCTAATTAATTTTAATAATTTATTTTGACTCTAGATTAATTATAAAAATTAATTAATCTTCGATTAGAGCCTAATATTGCTTAGGTTTGCTTAATTACATCATTAAGCTCAAAAACACTATTCTAGGGGCAAAATCGTAATTTTGCACGAAAACTGCCCGGGACCACCAAGACTCAAACAGATGCTTTGAAACATGTAAAAACATTGTTTTAAACCTCTGGGGAAAGTTTCGGGCTCAAACGGCACCTTTACCCGCGTAAAAACGCTATAGGGGTATTTTGGTCATTTTGACCCGAAACTGCAGAAAATGAGACTTTCACCTCTGGAACGACTCAAAGGTCATTCAATCCCCTTCAAACATTGTGTTGGCCCTTCGAGGACTGCCGAGTCGGCCATCCTCGAATTCCGAGCCGAAAATGACCTCAGGGGCATTTTGGTTCTTTTCCACTCAGACAGAAAATCGGGGCATTACATTACTCCCCCCCTTAAAAAGAATTTCGTCCTCGAAATTCGTACCTTAGAAGAGCTCTGGATACTTGGTCTTCATCTCCGATTCTAATTCCCACATGAATTCTTCGGTCTTGCCCCGTCCCCATGCCACTTTTACCAAAGGAACAGACTTGTTCCTCAACTGCTTGACTCCGCGATCCACGATCCTCGTTGGCGGCAGATTGAAAGTTAGGTCCTCCCTTAACTGTACATGCTCTGGCTCTAGGAGATGGCTAGGGTCGGACTCGTATTTTCTTAACTGGGAGACGTGAAAGATGTCATGGAGGTTGGAAAGATTTGGGGGTAAGGCTATTTTATAGGCTACTGGCCCTACTTTCTAAAGGATTTCGAAAGGACCAAGGAATCGGGGGCTTAGCTTCTTAACTTTCATGGCTCTTCCTATGCCCGTAGTAGGAGTGATCCTAAGGAACACATGTTCTCCCTCATTGAATTCCAACGGCTTACGCCGCCTATCCGCATAGCTCTTCTATCTACTTTGAGCTGTAAGCATCCTATCCCGGATTCTTTTGATCTGCTCCGTCATTTACCTCACTATATCAAGCCCTAACATGCTCTGTTCTCCGGGCTCATACCAGCATAAAGGGGATTGACATTTTCATCCATATAGGGCTTCGTAGGGTGCCATGCCGATGCTTGCATGATAACTGTTGTTATATGCAAACTCGATCAGTGGCAGGTACTTGTCCTAACTTCCCTTTTGATCCAGAACACAAGCTCTCAACATGTCTTCCAAGGTCTGGATCGTTCTTTCTGATTGTCTGTCTGTTTGTGGGTGGTAAGCCGTGCTCAAACACAACTTCGAACCAAATGCCTTTTGAAAGGCTCCCCAAAAACGTGACGTAAACCGCGGGTCTCTATCCGAGATTATCATCGACGGTACTCCATGCAATCTCACAATCTCTTGGATGTATAGTTGAGCTAATTTGTCTAAAGAGTATGTCACTCTAATAGGCAAAAAGTGAGCCGACTTGGTTAGTTGATCCACTATCACCTATATGGATCATGGCCAACTTGGGTCTTGGGCAATCCTACAAAATCCATTGATATGTACTCCCATTTCCATTCGGGGATTGACAGGGGTTGCAGCAAACCTAATGGCTTTTGGTCCTCGATCTTTACCTTTTGACACACTAAGCACTTACTAACCCAGGCGACCATATCCTTCTTCATTCTGGGCCACCAGAACATCCTTTTTAAATCTTGGTACATCTTGGTAACACCAGGATGGATGGTGAAATGGCTTTTATGGGCCTCCTCCAAGATCTTCTCTCGAAGGTCACCATCTTGTGGCACACAGATCCTTCCTTCAAACCTCCATACCCAATCAGAACCTTGTTCGAAACCTTTTAGTTTTCCCGCCTTAACTGCCTCTATGATCTCCCTAAATTCCTCACTTTCCCTTTGTGGTAGCATGACTCTTTGTTTAAACCCACTTGTTACGGTGAGATAGCACATCTTCATACTCTCATTGGTCACGGACATCCCCAAATTCATATCTCTAAACTTCTCTATTAGCTCAACTTCCTTGACCATCATGTGAGATAGGTGCAATGACTTTCAGCTCAAGGCGTCGGCGACTACATTACCCTTGCCGGGGTGGTAACTTAAACCAAAGTCATAGTCTTTAAGGAACTCTATCCACCTCATCTGCCTCATGTTTAGCTCATTTTGATCAAAGAGATACTTGAGACTCTTGTGATCAAAGAAAACTTCAAACCTTACACCATATAAATGGTGTCTCCACATCTTCAAGGTGAACATCACGGCTGCAAACTCTAAGTCATGGGTGGGGTAGTTTGCTTCGTGCGGCTTGAGTTGCCTTGATGCATAGGCTACCACTTACCTATTTTGCATCAACACACAGCCTAAACCTTTACTCGAGGCATCGTAATATACCTCGAAGGGTACATCGGGGCTAGGTAAAACCAAAATTGGGGTTGTGGTTAGCTTCTCCTTAAGCTCTTGGAAACTCTTCTCACACTCGGGACTCCACACGAAAGGTGCATTCTTCCTAGTTAGCTTGGTCAGGGGTAGGGCAATTTGAGAGAATCCCTTGATAAACCTACGATAGTAGCCTGCTAAACCCAAAAAGCTCCATATTTCTGTTACGGTGGTTGGTCTATCCCAATTCATTACGGCTTCTACCTTATTAGGATCAACGGATATACCTCCTTTTGACACAACATGCCCTAAAAGCTTAACCTCCTCGAACCAAAATTCACATTTAGAGAGTTTTGCATACAGGTTTTTCTCCTTCAAAATCTCCAAAACTATCCTCAAATGACGCTCATGCTCCTTGTGGGTCTTTGAATAGATGAGTATATCATATATGAAAATGACCACGAACTGATCTAAATAGGGTCTAAAGATCCTATTCATGTAATCCATAAATACTGCAGGAGCATTCGTCAATCCAAAAGACATCACCGTGAACTCAAAGTGTCCATACCGAGTTCTAAAGGTTGTCTTTGGTATATCTTGATCTCTCACCCTAATTTGGTGGTATCCTGACCTTAGATCGATCTTGGAAAATACTACCGCTCCTCTTAATTGGTCCATAAGATCATCTATCCTAGGCAAAGGGTACTTGTTTTTCACTGTTACACGATTCAATTGCCTATAATCTATGCACAACCTCATGCTCCCATCCTTTTTCTTGACAAACAGAATTGGGGCTCCCCAAGGTGAGGCACTAGGTCTAATGAAACTCTTTCCCAAAAGCTCGTCAAGTTAGGTTTTTAATTCGGCTAACTCCAAGGGTGACATCCTATAGGGGGCGGTAGAGATTGGTCCCGCTCTAGGAACCAACTCGATGGAGAACTCCACTTCTCTCTTGGGGGGAAACTCGGGTATCTCTTCCGGAAATACCTCGGGATAGTCTCTTACTACCGGTATATTCTCTAGGTTCTGCTCAAAGTCTACCTCACTAGCGGCTAGGAGAACATATCCCTTAGTCTTTTGCCCACTACAGTTGACCTTTATGGCATTAAGGTAGAGTTTCAAGGTTTGACTAGTTTTGCTAGGGGGAGAAGGAAAGACAACTGTTTTGGTGTTACAATCTAATAATACACGGTTGGCGTGAAGCCAATCCATGCCAAGGACTATACCTATACCTTTCATGGGTAAGCAAATTAAATCTATGACAAAGGATCTATTTTCTACAGTGAGATGGCAATTTAAACAACAAAAACAAGTATTTACAGGGTGATTTGTAGGGGTAGAAACAATGAGATCAAAAGGAAGTTTGGAAGTCTTTAAGTTTAGAGACTCGACACTAGCGTATGAAATGAAAGAATGTGTAGCGCCAGAGTCATAAAATACAGTTAAAGGTCTATCATTTATTTCGCACGTACCTTCGATGAGGTCATTGGACTTTTCTGCTTCGTCCGTGTTGAGGGTGAAGACCCTCCCTTGGTGTTGCGGCCTAGGGTTCTGATTCGTTGGCCTCCCGTTATTGCATCTGTTGGCGTAGTGGCCGGGCTTCCCGCACTTGAAGCAAATGTTTTGCCTAGCCTGGCAGGGACGGTTGCCATGGTCTTTCCCGCATTGGGGACACACCATTGCCGGTGTGGGTCTAGGAAAGGTGGCGGGGGCTCCTTAGGGCATCTTGTTCTTGGTCTCGCTGGAACCTCCTTGTTGAACGTTGCTCCGGGGGCCTCCCGACACTCCTTGTCGGTTGTTGTTGTTGTTGTTATTGCTATTTTGGTGGTTGTTGTGCTAGAATGGTGGTCTGTAGTGTTGCTTAGGTTGTTGGTGGAAGGGGGTTCTTTGTTATTGTTGATGTGGCTTGAATTGGTTGGTGTGGTAGGGGTTGTAATGGTTTCGTGATTGGCTTTGGTGTTGTGGTTTGAACTTCGGGGCTTGAGGTCCTAGCCCCTTGGCTCGTTCTGCCCTTGCAGCCTGGAGCTTTCCTTGTCCTTCCTTTAGAATGCGGCACTTGTTGACCAGGGTAGGGAAGTCCCTGATCTCCATATGTGCCACGACGTAGTTCAATTCTGGCTTCAACCCGGCCTCGTACTTCACGCATTTCCATATCTCGTCGGGGTTCCCTTGGAACACCCGCGAGAATTTAATCAGCTGTTCAAACCTCGCCGTATATTGGGCGACAGACATTCCTCCTTGAGTTAACTGCATGTACTCGATATCCTTTGCGTTCCTTACTGACTCCGGGAAGTACTTCTCATAGAAGTAAGTCTTGAACAGCTCCCAGTTGACAGCAGTACCAGAAGCTTCTAGCAGTCTTCGGGTGCCGGTCCACCAAAATTCAGCATCCGATTCCATCATGTAGGCAGCGAATGTGACTTTTTGCTCCTTCGAGCAAGTGACCATGGAGTAGATCTTTTCCATGTTCTTGATCAACTCGTCAGCTCTGTCGGGATCCATGGCTCCTCTAAAGGCCGGCGGGTTTGCCTTGCGGAACTCATCGACCTTGCTTGCTCGACCATTTCAGCAGTAGGGGGAGCATGTCCGGTGTCCCCTTGTTGGTTCATTCTTTCAAACATCCGCTCCATGGCTCTTGCCATGTCACGGACAGCAGTGGCAGTTGCATCCTCTTGGTTACCCTCGGTCGGGGTCCTATTCTGTCATCTGGGTGCCATTGATTCCTAAACACATAAGACAATAACCACTGAGTTGATCAGCCTCAACGTTTCATGTGAAATGAGCTAGTTACCATGGCACTTGCAAACAAACAGGGGTCATGCATCTCTAACCTATAGCTTGTCTCTAGCAAGCTCTACAATGACATGTCTACCGCATTATGCTCTAAAAGCATAGTCAGTCTAATCCTCAGGCTCTATGAGAATCGAACTACTCTGATACCATAATGTAACATCCTAATTTTTAACCCAAAACTCTAGAACATATTTAGGTTAATCATTAGTCTGTTACGTCATAGCTTCCTTATTACTTTAAAATACTTAGCGAAAATACTGGTAAATTTTTTTTTTGAATTTATAACAGCAAAGTGAGAGCCGCGCTACACGTTAATTAATAATGCACGAAAGGAAATAAAGCAAGCATCGCATAGCAACATGACATAAGCAAGTAAAGGCACATCATAATAACATTGAACTGCATATTTATATAATATATGATATGCCCACTTGTGTAGAGTGGGGCTAAGTTTGATACATCATAAACAGATACAACTACAAGAAAGTACAAAGGAAAATACGACGGAAACGTAAAAGCAACTCCCCTACCCCAGTGCAACTAAAGGGGTAATCTCTAAACAAAAGGAGATCTATCCCCATCTAAGTGGTGTGTGCTTTACCCGGGTACTCCATCAGTCATACGTCACCTCCTATTGACGTCCATTTCGCGAGCGAGGCACATAACCAGGAAACTGGGCGAGCTCCTCTGGCGTAAAGATGCGAAACGGGGATCGAGAGTGATCCCTGTGACGTGGCTGCATCTCCGGTCGTCGTGCAAGCTGTGGCTAAGTCATGGTATCCTCACTGCCCTCTCTCATTACTGGTGGAGTGGGGGCGGAGCTCTCACTATACGGATGGGTAGGCGGGTCCTTGGATGGGTCGGCCTCCGAGAAGTAGGTCCGGGGCACGTAGGCGGTATAGTCACGCATGGTTGAGGCGGCAGTGTGCATGCAGAGCACTCTCTCATTATGCGTACGCGCATGCTCAAAAACCCGCTCGTTGTTGCCGTAGGGTGCTGTCGGGGAGAAGCGATGGGTATGCACGGGGTGAGCGAAGGGACGTCCTACGAACATGAAGACTCACACCGTGCACTGTCCCTCAAAATGGTATGACTCGTGATCCGGGTCATAGTGCACCTCCCACGTCGGGGTGTCCACAAAAACCACGAACGTCGCCATTTGAAGACGTGACAGAAAGAAAGAGATAGAGTTAGTGAGAATCTTGCTAAAGAATCTCAGTAGGGCCTCTTACTACCTAGGTGTCATCATCTACGTCCTCAGGAACCTTGGGTTTAGTGAACAAAATAAGTGAGCATGCATTAAGTCTATTTTTAGGTTTTTAAAACATATTTAGCCAAGGTCCGTTCATTTTAGCATGATTCCTAATGACATGGATGCAAACATATTAAAGAATGTATGCATGGCTCTACTTAATGCAAGAATAATAATCTCAACAATAGGAAGATCATAATAGTCGCATAAAGTGGCAATTAAATTCTCTTTGTGACATAAACATCATAATTTACTTCCTCATAGGCCACCCTAAAAGACAATCGCTCTGGGGGTGCTCGTCCGAACCGGTGTCACCCAGAACGTGTCATATCTCTAGGTTATGAGCTCATACCTTAACTAGTCATCACTAGTTCTTACTTATCAATCCCGATAAGCGTAACATAATCATAAACATAATCTCGACTTATCCAGTATGGGCTAGGGGGCATTTCTTGGGGGTGCTCGGCCGAACCAGTGTCACCCAAGAATTCATCTTGGTACCCATGTCACAGGAACCTTGGGCAGTGTCCAAAAATAAATGGGTTAAAACTATGCTAAATCTTAACTTTACAGTTTTTCTAGAAAGCTAGTTTCTCTCCTATCTTGCATAGAAATGTTCTTACCTCATCATACATAATTTTTACTCATTCAAACACATCAAAACATCATTACACAGCAGCAAACTCATCATGGATGAACCGAAACTTTAAGTTTCCAAAATGATGCATCACTTGATATTTCTAAAACGTATAAGTTGCTAGTTTCTCTTGAAACCATTTTTAGGACTTCTAAAACTCTTTTGCAAACCATTTTATTTTGTAAAAGAGCTAAAAACATCCTTAGGTAAGTGACCACTTGATCCCTCCTTAAAAGAGAATTAAATTCATAAATCTTGTTGGTCTTAATCCCATAAACTTCATGAGGTTTTAAAGAGAATCTTAAAACTTAGATTGTTGGCCCTTGTACCTAGATGAATCTCCTTCCAAGTTCATCATCACTACATGGCCGAAATTATGCATTCAAAGAATACCTCCACATTAGACTTTAACTTGAGATAAAATGGGCAAGTCTTTGAGCTCTAAGGTCTTTAAGTGATGACATAATTTAAACATGCTATGCACTTCATTTTTATTCTTCATTACAAAGCAAAGTGAGAGCTTAAAGTAAATATGCAAGACTTGAAATATAAATATGCAAGGCTTGAAATAAATATGCGAGACTTGAAATATAAATATGCAAGTTCATTTCTTTATTTTAGTGCTCTAGGCCCAGCAACAATCGACTTTAAGGCCGAAATAGAAAGGCTTTGAGATTTAGTTAGGTGATAGTGCAACTTTCATTTTAAATCTTTATATTCTTTAGTGATGGAAAGTAAATATGAGATGCAATCCATTCTTCATCCTTTAACTTCAAGTGATGGTTTGGAAATTAAATATGAATGCAAAGCTCAAAGTAAATATGGAATGCATAAGCTTGAATTTAAATATGAATGCTAGTCCATTTTATTTCTTATTAGAGCTCATACAAGACTTTTAAAGGAACTTAAACCTCAACCTAAACTTATCATGACAAGATAAAGTAAAGACAAGAGTGAACCTCAAGAGTTCTTTAAAAATACAAAGTTTCTTTTCTTGAGATGTGGTCATAGATAACATTTTTATTAAAACTCAAGCTCTAGAGACCTCATTGTAATGAACACATAGTCATCATCTAGAAGCTCTCATCATGAAGCCATTGAGAACCTCATTGGCCAACATGGCCGAAAATGTGAAGAAAGAAAAGGAAAAAGGACCGAAACTTTTAAAAAGAAAAGGAAACATTTGAAACTCTAGAGGCCATGATCTTGGTAATGCATTAATATCAACATCATGAGTCCTCATCATTGAGTTCACATAACCATTTAAAAACATCATCAAAGTGAAAGGTTTCCAAGGTTCAAGAAGAAAAACTAAAACATCTTTAACTTAAGAGCAAAGATCAAGCTTTAGAAATTATCCAAGTGATGGACATCACCACCATGAAACCTCATCATCAAGCTCTCATTCCTTTGCTCTCAAAGGCCCATGGCCGAAACAAGGAGGAGAAGAAGAAGAAAAGAAGTTCTAAAAAGATTCAAGAGAAACTATGAACACATAACTAGAGATGGAACTTAAATAAAGAAAATACTTGAAAGAAAATCCCTACCAAGTGATTTGGAGATTGGGATGAGAGAAGAGGATGAAGAACTTGAAGAACTTGAAGACTTGAACTTGAGAGAAAAAGGAAACTTTGAAGTGCTCTTTGAAAACTTACACTTAGCAAATGAACCCAAAATGATGCAAGTTCACCCAAGCATGCTATTTATAGAGAATTGTAAGAGTGAAATCTTGAGTTTTAGAAAGGAGATTTAAATCTAATCTAAGCAATCTTAGGTTTGAATTAATTTTAATAATTTATTTTGACTCTAGATTAATTATGGAAATTAATTAATCTTTGATTAGAGCCTAATATTGCTTAGGTTTACTTAATTACATCATTAAGCTCAAAAACACTATTCTAGGGGCAAACTCGTAATTTTGCACTAAAACTGACCGGGACCACCGGGACTCAAACATATGCTTTGAAACATGTAAAAACATTGTTTTAAACCTTTGGGGAAAGTTTCGGGCTTAAACGGCACCTTTACCTGCGTAAAAACGCTGTAGGGGTATTTTCATCATTTTGACCCGAAACTGCAGAAAATGAGACTTTCGCCTCCGGAACCACTCAAGGGTCATTCAATCCCCTTCAAACATTGAGTTGGCCCTTCGAGGACTGCCGAGTCGGCCATCCTCAAATTTTGGGCCGAAAATGACCTCAGCGGCATTTTGGTCTTTTTCCACTCAGACAGAAAATTGAGGCGTTACACTTCACAAAACTTGTTCTATACATCAAAACCTACAATTCTAACCAATTTGAATTTCGTTTCCTCACCATTTCTCAACTGGATACCTCATATACTACTGCCTAATGGAGGGTTTGATGCTAGTTTGAAGGCTTTGAAGTGAAGGGAACCATCGTTGGGGCATCCTTTGGAGTCAAGATCCCTAAAGCCACCAAAGTAGGGTTTTTTTAAATCTCTCTTTCTTCAAATATGTTTTTCTATCTTAATCACTGATTTAAATTGACATTTTTAGTTTTATTGGTTGATGATATATGGGTGTTGATGTATTAATTTTGGTGGAGTGGTTTGTGTAACATCCTAATTTTTAACCCAATACTCTAGAACATATTTAGGTTAATCATTAGTCTGTTACTTCATAGTTCTCATTTAACTTTGAATTACTTAGCGGAAAATACGGGTAAATTTTTTTTTTGAAATAAAAGTGAGAGCCGCGTGATGCGATAAGCGGTAAACCATGTATGGTAAACAAATGTCTCACAACATCATAACATAAGGCACAACATGAACATCACTGAAAATCATCTTATATATATATAACTTGCCCACTTATAAGTGTGGGACTTAATTTAGTACAAGGAAAATACAAGAAAGGAAATACGACATAAACATAAACATAATCTACTCCCCTACCCGAGTGCATCTAATAGGATAACCTCTAAACAAAAGAAGGTTTATCCCCATCTATGTGGTGTGTGCTCTGACTCGGGCCATCCTCGACCTCCTACTGGCGACCATCTCGTGAACGAGGCAGATATCCGGGAAACTGGGCGAGCTCCTCGGACGTGAAGAGGCGGAATGGGGATCGAGGGTGACGGCCACGGTATGGTCGCACCTCCGGTCGCCGTGCAAGCCGTGGCTGAGTCACGGTATCCTCAACTTTGCCCTCCCTTGTCCTGCGTGGTGGAGAGGGCGAGTTCTCGCTATCTGGATGGGTAGGCGGGTCCTCGGACGGGTCGGTCTCCGAGAAGTAGGTCCGGCACGAAGTCGGGATAATCTCACATGGCTAAGGCGGCGGTGTGCCTCACGGAGTACTCTTCGCCATGCGCGCCAAGACGCTCAAAAACCCGCCGTCGCCGCCATAGGGTGCGGTCGGGAGAGAAGTGATGGGTGTGCACGGATGAGCTGGGGCGCCCCACGAACATGAAAATCCGCACCGCACCGCCTCAAAATGGTATGACCCGTGAGTCGGGTCATAGTGCACCTCCCATGTCGGGTGTCCACGAACACTACTAACGCCGCCATCTCAAGACGTGACGGAAAGAAAGAGATAGAGGAGTGAGAATCTTGCTAAAGAATCTCAAGAGGGCCTCCTACTACCTAGGTGCCATCATCTACGTCCTCGGGAACCTTGGGTTTAATTATGCGAAAAGTCTGAACATGCATTTAGTTCATTTTAAACTTCAAAATATACGTTAGCCAAGGTCCATTCATTTTAAGATGATCTTAATGTCATGAATGCAACATAATAGAAAATGTATGCATGGCACTACCTAATGCACATACATAAAACATAACATCAAGCATCATCATCATTGGTGGCATAAAGTGGCAATAGTAACATTCATATGGGACAAAACTTAGTGACATAATCATAATCATGAACTTCTCTTCCTCATGGGCCACCCTAAAAGACAATCAACTGGGGTGCTCGGCCGAACCGGTGTCACCTGTAACGTGTCATACATCTAGGTTATGAGCTCATACCTTAACTAGTCGTCACTAGTTCTTACTTACCACTTAACGATAAGCGTATCATAAATCATAAATCCCGACTATCTGAGTACGGGTTAGGGGGCAAATCTCTTAGGGGTGCTCGGCCGAACCGGTGTCACCTAAGAGTATAAAATGGTACCGATGTCACATGAGTTCTATGGAGGTGCTCGGCCGAACCGGTGTCATCCTAGAACCCATCTTAGTACCTTAATTTTCAAAATCTCTTTAGGTCCCCAAATTTGTCGGAAATTCGGTGGCCCAACGGTCATTACACCGAATTTCCTTCCAAATTTGCTTTATGCCACATTAACATATAATCTCATAAATTCCTCATATGAATAACATCATCATCATTAGCATACTTCATGCATCATCATAAATCATCCAAACGCTTACCCTTACGGTAGCTTATGCTTTGACCCTTACGGGTCTTAATCTTGAGATATAGTTCTCTACATCCATCGTTCATATTTTAAGCACCTAAGGCTCATAATTACACGTCATTCATAATCCTCTCATTTTACTTTTAAATCTGAATAGCATAGGGTGGAAATCCTAACATGTGAATACGGGGTTCTAGAACTTACGTTTTAGACCCTTTCTTGGTTCCGCTTTAGCGGCGCTATATATTAAATCTAAATCAATTATGAGGCATTCCTATGCTTAAGGACTAATTATTAATCATATTTACCATGTTGCAAGGGTGCTGGACAGAATCCAGAAAATTAAATGTTCTAAGAGTTCTACATTTGCATTTTTACGGTTTTCTAGTTACTAGTTTCGCCGTAGGTGCTAGAATTCAATTCTAACTCAAATGATACCAAGTTTTTCATGTCTAAACAATCTAAATCTGATTATGTCCCCATTAAAACAGTTTGGAAAAGTTCCATAAACAAATGGGTCAAAACTATGTTAAATTCTAGCTTTACGGTATTTCTAGTTAGCTAGTTTCTTACCTATCATGCATAGGATCGCTTCTACATCATCATACGATATTTTCACACATTCCAACACATCAAAACATCATCATACAGCATCATACTCATCATGTCAGAACCGAAAACATTTAACTTCAATAAGAAAGTTAAATTGACATTTCTAGGTACATAAGTTAACTAGTTTCTCTCGGAATCAATCTAGAACTTCTAAAACTCTTTGCAAGACGTTTTAAATCATCAAGAGGCTAAGTGAAACCTTAGGTCAGTGACCAAAACATATTCCATCCCCTAAAAGAGATTGGAATCACAACTTATAATGACATAACCTTATAAAGAATTGTAAAACTTTAAGGGACACTTAAAACATAGGCTATTGGTCCTAGTAGCTAGATGAAAACTCATTGGAAGTCCATCCTCACTACTTGGCCGAAAAATGTAACATCCTAATTTTTAACCCAATACTCTAGAACATATTTAGGTTAATCATTAGTCTGTTACTTCATAGTTCTCATTTAGCTTTGAATTACTTAGCGGAAAATACGGGAAATTTTTTTTGAAATAAAAGTGAGAGCCGCGTGATGCGATAAGCGGTAAACCATGCAAAGTAAAACAATCGTCTCACAATCATCATAACATAAGGCACATCATGAACATCACTGAATATAATCTCATATATATATAACTTGCCCACTTATAAGTGTGGGACTTAATTCAGTACAAGGGAAATACAACCTAAAACATAAACATAATCTACTCCCCTACCCGAGTGCATCTAATAGGATAACCTCTAAACAAAACAAGGTTTATCCCCATCTAAGTGGTGTGTGTGCTCTAACCGGGTACTCCATCGGACGATCGTCACCTCATCAAGGCGTCCATCTCGCCAACGAGGCAGATATCCGAAATCAAGCGAGCTCCTCGGACGTGAAGAGGCGGAATGGGGATCGAGGGTGACCCCACGGTATGGTCGCATCTCCGCCGTCGCGTAGCCGTGGCTGAGTCACGGTATCCTCACCGCCTCCCTTATCCGTGGTGGAGAGGCGAGTCCTCGCTATACGGATGGGTAGGCGGGTCCTCGGATGGGTCGGTCTCCGTGAAATAGGTCCGGGCACATAGTCGGGATAATCTCGCATGGCTAAGGCGGCGGTGTGCCTCACGGAGTACTCTCTCGTCATGGCGCGCACGCGACGCTCAAAAACCCGCTCGTCGTCGCCATAGGGTGCAGTCGGGCAGAAGTGATGGGTGTGCACGGGATGAGCGAAGGGGCGTCCTACAAACATGAAAATCCGCACCGTGCACTGCCCCTCAAAATGGTATGACCCGTGAGTCGGGTCATAGTGCACCTCCCATGCTCGGGTGTCCATGAATGCTACTTAACGCCGCCATCTCAAGACGTGACGGAAAGAAAGAGATAGAGGGAGTGAGAACCTCAGTAAAGCATCCCAGTAGGACCCCCAACTACCAAGGTGTCATCATCTACGGCCTCAGGAACCTTGGGTTTAATTATATGAAATGACTGAACATGCATTTAGTTCATTTTAAACTTCAAAAAATATACTTTAGCCAAGGTCCGTTCCTTTTAGGATGATCTTAATGTCATGAATGCAACATAATGGAAAATGTATGCATGGCACTACCTAATGCACATACATAAAACATAACATCAAGCATCATCATCATTGGTGGCATAAAGTGGCAATAGTAACATTCATATGGGACAAAACATAGTGACATAATCATAATCATGAACTTTTCTTCCTCATGGGCCACCCTAAAAGACAATCGAACTGGGGGTGCTCGGCCGAACCGGTGTCACCCAGAACGTGTCATACATCTAGGTTATGAGCTCATACCTTAACTAGTCGTCACTAGTTCTTACTTACCACTTAACGATAAGCGTATCATAAATCCCGACTATCTGAGTACGGGTTAGGGGCGAAATCTCTTAGGGGTGCTCGGCCAACGGTGTCACCTAAGAGTATAAAATGGTACCGATGTCACATGAGTTCTATGGAGGTGCTCGGCCGAACCGGTGTCATCCTAGAACCCATCTTAGTACCTTAATTTTCAAAATCTCTTTAAGTCCCCAAATTTGCCAGAAATTCGGCGGCCAAAACGGTCATTACACCGAGTTTCCTTCCAAATTTGTCGGAAATTCGGCGGCCAAAACGGTCATTACACCGAATTTCCTTCCAAATTTGCTTTATGCCACATAAACATATAACCTCATAAATTCCTCATATGAATAGCATCATCATCACTAACATACTTCATGCATCATCATACATCATTCAAACGCTTACCCTCACGGTAGCTTATGCTTTGACCCTTACGGGTCTTAATCTTGAGATATAGCTCTCTAATATCCGTCGCTCATATTTTTATGCCCCTAAGGCTCATATTAAACATCATTCTTCATTCTCATGTTCATACTTAAATCTGAATAGCATAGGACAGAGTCTCTAACTTGTTTTTACGGGGTTCTAGAACTTACATTTTAGACCCATTCTGTTCCGTCTTCACTTTGAGGCGCTATACATTAAATCTAAATCAATTATGAGACATTCCTATGTTTAAGGACTAATTATTAATCATGTTTATCATGTTGTAAGGGTGCTGGACAGATTCCAGAAAATTAAATGTTCTAAGAGTTCTACATTTGCATTTTTACGGTTTTCTAGTTACTAGTTTCCCCGTAGGTGCTAGAATTCGATTCTAACTCAAATGATACCAAGTTTTTCATGTCTAATCATTCTAAATCTGATTATGTTCCCATTAAAACAGTTTGGATTGGTTCCATAAACAAATGGGTCAAAACTATGTTAAATTCTAGCTTTACGGTATTTCTAGTTAGCTAGTTTCTTACCTATCATGCATAGGTTTGCTTCTACATCATCACATGATATTTTCACACATTCCAACACATTAAAACATCATCATACAGCATCACATTCATCACATCAGAGCCGAAAACATCTTGCCTCAATAAGAGAATTAAATTGACATTTCTAGGTACATAAGTTAACTAGTTTCTCTTGGAATCAATCTAGAATTTCTAAAACTCTTTGCAAAACATGTAAATTCATCAAGAGGCTAAGTGAAGCCTTAGGTCACTGATCAAAACATATTCCATCCCCTAAAAGAGATTGGAATCACAACTTATAACGACATAACCTTATAAAGAATTGTCAAACTTTAAGGAAAACTCAAAACATAGGCTATTGGCCCTAGTAGCTAGATGAAAACTCATTGCAAGTCCATCATCACTACTTGGCGAAAAAAACATACATTCAAAGTGTGGTTTGCATTGAACTTTAACTTGGAATGAAATGGGCAAGTCTTTGAGCTCTAGGTTCTTAAGTTACGACATAAACTAAACGTGCTCATGCTCTTCATTTTTAATCTTGCTTTCAAGGTAAAGTGATGACTTGAAATTAAATATGCAAGGCATAATTTAAACGTGTAAACTCGAAAGTAAATATGGGAAGCATAATCTTAAACGTGCAAGCTTGAAAGTAAAGATGCAAGATTCAATTCTTTATTTTAGTGCTCTTGGCCCAACAACAATCGACTTTAAGGGGGAAATAGATAGGCATTCGAGAAATTAATTAGGTGATAATGCAAGTTCAATTCTTTATTTTAGTGCTCTAGGCCCAACAACAATCGACTTTAAGGCCGAAATAGAAAGGCTTTGAGAATTAAGTTAAGTGATGATACAAGTTCCATTTTAATCTTTATGTTCTTAGGTGATAGCTTGTAAATAAAGATGCATAGCAAGAATGTAAATATGAATGCAAGCATAAGATAAATTATGCAAGTTCATTTTATCTTTCTAGAGCTCTTAACAAGACTTTAAAGGAACTTAACCTCAACCCAAACTCATCAAACCAAGACAAAGTAAAAGTCTAGAGTTCTTAGAACTCAACATACCATATTTAGAAAATCAAACATCTAGCATGAAAAGGAAAAGGTAATGGCCAAAACTTCAAGGAAAGAAAAGAAATGTTTGAAACTCTAGAATCCATGATCTTGGTGATATACAAACTCCAACATCATGAGACCTCATCATTGAGTCATTAGAACCATTTTGAAACAACATCAAAGTTAAGGTTCTCAAAAGTTCAAGAAAGGAAAAATCTAGAAACACTTTTGCTCAAGAACAAAAATCAAGCTCTAGAGTTTGTCTCAAGTGATGAACATCATCATGAAACTCTCATCATCAAGCTCTCATTCCTTTGTTCTCCAAGGCCCATGGCCGAAAATGAAAAGGTAAAGGGAAGAAAAAGAAGTTCTAAAAAGAATCAAGAGAAACTATGAACTTTAAGCTTAGAACAAGAACTTTAAAGAAAGAACACATGAAAGAAAATCCCTACTTGGTGTGATGAACTTGAAGATGGAAGAAGAAGATGAAGATGATGAAGAACTTGAAGAACTCCAAGAACTTGAAGAACACAAAGACTTTGAGAGAAAAAGAAAAGCTTTGAGTGTTTCCTAAACTTAGCAAATGATCTAAAAGTGGTGCAAGCTCCTCAAGGCATTCTATTTATAGAGAATTGAAACAAATGGAGGATGTATGTGGGTGAGGATGGCTTCGGCCATGAGGTGCAGAATGGAGGCTCTCCATGAGTTCCATGAGGTGAGATAATGTGTTCTTGAGGTATGGTGAGGTATGGTTCAAAGCATGGTGAGGTATGGCTCAAGGTATGGCTCAAGCATGGCTCTTTGAGTGAGAAAACAATTTAATATGTGTCAAATGGGGAGCATGTGGCCGAAAATGCATCAGCCCATGGGGAGGATTAGTTTGCATTTTAATTGTGGTTTAGAGTTGTGTTTAGGTGTATCTTTGATTATGCTTAAGATTAGGAATTTGTAAGAAAGTGTTTAGGTAAGGTAAATGGGTAATTAAGGTGGTCTAGACATAATTAAGGAGTGGTCTTGCACCATTAGAGGGTTAAATCCTCAATTTAGAGTTTAAACAACTCTAGACTCATTTCCTTGATTTAAGGAATTGGAGAGAGAAAACACTATTCATGATTCCAAGACTAGGAATCTTGAGTTCTAAAAAGGATTTAAGTTTAATCTAAGCAATTTTAGGTTCTAATTAACTTTAATAAATTATTTTGACTCTAGATTAATTAGGGAAATAAATTAATCTTCGCTTAGAGCCTAATATTGCTTAGGTTTGCTTAATTACGCTATTAAGCTTAAAAACACTATTCCAGGGCAAAATCGTAATTTCGCACTAAAACTGCCCGGACCACCGGGACTTGAACAGATACCTCTAGACACATGAAATCATGTTTTTAAACCTCTGGGAAAGTTCCGGCTCAAACGGCACCTTTACCCGTAAAAACGCTATAGGGGTATTTTGGTCATTTTGACCAAATCATGAAAACGAAATTTTCGCTAAAGCATTCAAAGGCCATTCAATCCCCTTCAAACATTGAGTTGACCCTTCGAGGATGACCGAGTTGGTTACCCTCGAAGTTCGGGTCGTGAAATGACCTCAGGGCATTTTGGTCATTTCTCTCGATAAAAATCGGGGTGTTACATTACTCCCCTCCTTAAAAGAATTTCGCCCTCGAAATTGCTACCTTAGAAAAGCTCGGGATACTTGTCTTGCATTTCGACTCTAGCTCCCATGTAAACTCTTTCGATTTGTCGCGCCCCATGCTACCTTTACCAATGGAGCAGGACTTGTTCCTCACCGCTTGACTCAAGGTCCACGATTCTCGTAGGGGAAGATTGAAAGTTAGGTCGTCCCTTAACTGAACATGCTCACTGCTCTAAAGCGTGGCTAGGGTCGGACTCATACTTTTAATCGAGAGACGTGAAAGACGTCATGAAGATTAGAAAGATTAAGGGGTAAGGCTATTTTGTAGGCAACTGTTCCTATCCTTTGAAGAATTTGGAAGGGACCAAGGAATCGGGGGCTCAACTTTTTGACTTTCATGGCTCTTCCTATGCCTGTAGTGGGGGTAATCCTAAGGAACACATGTTCTCCTCCTCGAACTCCAAGGGCTTGCGCCGCTTGTCCGCATAGCTCTTTTGTCTACTTTGAGCAAGTGAGCATCCTATCCCGGATCCTCTTGATTTGTTCCGTTGTTTCCCTCACTACATCGGGTCCTAATACACTTTGCTCCCCAGGCTCGTACCAACACAAAGGTGATTGGCACTTCCTTCTATACAATGCCTCGTACGGTGCCATACCGATGCTTGCGTGATAACTATTGTTATACGCAAACTCGATCAAAGGCAAGTACCTATCCCAACTTCCCCTTTGGTCTAACACACAGGCTCTTAACATATCCTCTAGGGTTTGGATCGTCCTTTCAGATTGTCCGTCTGTTTGTGGGTGGTAAGCGGTGCTCAAGCATAGCTTTGAACCAAACGCCTTTTGGAAGGCTCCCCAAAAACGCGACGTAAACCGCGGATCTCTATCCGAGATTATCGTCGACGGTACTCCATGCAATCTTACGATCTCTCGGATGTATAACTGAGCCAATTTATCTAAAGAGTACGTCACTCTAATAGGTAGAAAGTGTGCCGACTTGGTTAGTCGATCCACTATCACCCATATAGCATCATGGCCAGCTTTATGCCTTAGGCAATCTGTCACGAAATCCATAGATATGCATTCCCACTTCCATTCGGGGATTGACAGGGGTTGCAACAAACCTGAAGGTTTTTGGTGCTCGATTTTCACTTTCTGACATACCAAGCACTTACTAACCCAGGCGACTACATCCTTTTTCATTCCGGGCCACCAAAACATCTTCTTCAAGTCTTGGTACATCTTGGTAACACCGGGATGAATGGTGAAATAGCTTTGTGAGCCTCCTCCAAGATCTTCTCTCGGAGGTCACCATCTTGGGGTACGCAGATCCTTCCCTCAAATCTCCATATCCAATCCTCGCCTCTTTCGAAACCTTTCAACTTTCCTGCCTTAACGGCATCTATGATCTCTTCGAACTCCTTATCCTCTCGTTGTGCTAACATGATTCTTTGCTTAAATCCACTTGTTACGCTAAGGTAGCACATCTTTATCCCTCTATCGGTTGCTGACATCCCTAGATTCATATCCCTAAACTTCTCTATCAACTCAGCTTCTTTGATCATCATGTGGGACAGGTGTAACGACTTTCGGCTCAAGGCGTGGGCGACTACATTAGCCTTGGGTGGTAACTTAAACCGAAATCGTAGTCCTTGAGGAATTCCATCCACCTTCTTTGCCTCATATTTAACTCCTTTTGATCAAAGAGGTACTTGAGACTCTTATGATCGGAGAAAACTTCAAACCTTACACCATACAAGTGGTGTCTCCACATCTTTAAGGCAAACACTACGGCGGCTAATTCTAGGTCATGGGTGGGGTAGTTAGCCTCGTGAGGCTTGAGTTGTCGTGATGCATAGGCTACCACTTGCCTATTTTGCATCAACACACACCCTAGTCCTTTGCCCGAAGCATCACAATATACCTCGAAGGGTACATTGGGGCTAGGTAAGACTAAGACTGGGGTCGTGGTTAACCTTTCCTTAAGCTCTTGGAAACTCTTCTCACATTCGGGGCTCCACTCAAACGGGGCATTCTTCCTAGTGAGCTTGGTCAAGGGTAGGGCTAACTGGGAAAATCCTTTGATAAACCTACGGTAGTAGCCTGCTAAACCCAAAAAGCTCCGTATTTCCGTTACGGTGGTTGGTCTATCCCAATTCATTACGGCTTCTATCTTACTAGGATCAACGGCTATACCTCCTTTTGACACAACGTGCCCTAAATACTTGACCTCCTCCAACCAAAATTCACACTTAGAGAGTTTGGCATACAACTTTTTCTCCTTCAAAATTTCCAAAACTATCCTCAAATGTCGCTCATGCTCCTCGTGGGTCTTCGAATAGATGAGTATATCATCTATAAAAACGACCACGAATTGATCTAAATAGGGTCTAAAGATCCTATTCATGTAATCCATAAACACTGCAGGAGCATTTGTCAACCCAAAAGACATCACCGCGAACTCAAAGTGTCCATACCGAGTTCTAAAGGCGGTCTTTGGTATATCTTGATCTCTCACTCTAATTTGGTGGTATCCTGACCTTAGGTCGATCTTGGAAAACACTACCGCTCCTCTCAATTGGTCCATGAGATCATCAATCCTAGGCAAAGGGTATTTGTTTTTCACTTCCACACGATTCAATTGCCTATAATCTATGCACAACCTCATACTCGCGCCCTTCTTTTTCACAAACAAGACCAGGGCTCCCCATGGTGAAGCACTAGGTCTTATGAAGCTTTTCTCTAAAAGTTCCTCAAGTTGGGTTTTAAGCTCGGCTAGTTCTAGGGGTGACATTCTATAGGGGGCAATGGAGATTGGTCCCGCTCAGGAACCAACTCAATGGAGAACTCCACTTCTCGCCGGGAGGGAACTCGGGTATATCTTCCTGAAACACCTCGGGATAGTTTCTCACTATAGGTATATTCTCTAAATTCGCTCAAAGTGTACCTCGCTAGCGGCTAGGAGAACATATCCCTTAGTCTTTTTCCCACTACACTGGACCTCTACGGCATTGAGATAGAGTTTCAAAGGTTGACTTATTTCACTAGGGGGAGAAGGAAAGACGACTGTTTTGGTGTCACAAGCCTAACAATACATGCTTGGCATGAAGCCAATCCATGCCAAGAACTACTCCTATACCTTTCATGGGTAAACAAATTAAATCCACAACATATGATCTATTTTCTGTGGTGAGGTGGCAATTTAGGCAACAATAACAAGTATTCACAGGATGATTTGTGGGGGTAGAGACAATAAGATCAAAAGGAAGTTTGGAAGTTTTCAAATTTAGAGTCTCGACACTAGCATATGAAATAAAAGAATGTGTTGCACCAGAGTCATATAGCACAGTTAAGGTTCTACCATCTATTTCGCACTTACCTTCTATGAGACCATTGGATGTGTCCGCTTCGTCTACATTGAGGGTGAAGACCCTCCGGTGGTGTTGCGGCCGAATTCGGCTTGTCGGCCTCCCACTAGTGCGCTTGCCGGGCGTAGTGGCCAGGCCTTCCGCATCGGCAGATATTCTCGCCCGCCAGGCGTGGGACGGTTGCCATGATCCTTCCCGCACTTGGGACATAGCACTACCGGGATAGCTTGGGCGGGGTTCCTTGAGGCGCCCTGTTCTTAGTCCCACTTGACCTCCTTGGTTGTTTCGGGGCCGCCCGACCGTCCTTGGCGCTTGTTGTTGTGGTTGTTCGCGTTCTTGTTGTTGTTCTCGAATTGTGGTCGGTATGGCTGCTTGGGTTGTTGGTGGAAGGGGTTCTTTGTTGTTGTTGTGGTCCGAATGGTTGGTTTGGTAGGGATTATAGTGATTTCGGGATTGGTTTGGATATTGGGGCTTGAATTTTGGGGCTTGAGGTGCTAGCCCCTTGTTTCGTGCTGCCCTTGCAGCATTGATTTTCTTCTGTCCCTCTTCCATGATCCGGCACTTGTTGACTAGGGTTGGAAAGTCCCTAATCTCCATGTGCGCTACGGCATAGTTGAGCTCTGCCGTTAGTCCGGCCCCATACTTGACGCACTTCCACACCCCGTCCGGGTTTCCTTGAAACACCCTAGAGAACTTAATCAGCTCCTCGAACTTCGCCGTGTCTTTGAGGCGGCGATAGACCCTCCTTGAGTCGGTTGCATGAACTCAATATCGCCAGCGTTCCTCACGGACTCAGGAAGTACTTCTCATAGAAGTAGGTCTTGAATAGCTCCTAGTTGACAATGAAGCACGAAGCTTCTAGCGATCTTCGGGTGCCACCCACCGTAACTCCCCAAGATCCGACTCCATCATATAAGCAAAAAGGTGACCTTTTGCTCCTCCGAGCAAGCCACCACGAGTAGATCTTCTCCATGTTTTTGATCCACTCATCGCTTTGTCGGGTCCATGGCTCCTCGGAAGGTTGGTGGGTTCGCTTTAAACTCACCAAACCTCGCTTGCTCGACCATTTCAGCAGCAGGGAGCACGTCCGGTGTCCCCTTGTTGGTTCATCCTTCGAACATTCTGCTCCATGGCTCTAGCCATGTCACGAACAACAGCAAAGATGGCATCGCTTGGTCTCCCTCGTTGGGTCCTAGGTTGTCTCCTTGGTGCCATTGGTCCCTAAACACATGAGACAATAAACACCGAGGTGATCGTGCTCAATATTCCATGTAAAATGAGCTAGTTACCATGGCACACGCAAGTAGACAAATGTCATGAACTTCTACCCTATAGCTTATCTCTAGTTAAGCTCTACGCATGACATAGCTATCGTACTACGCTTTAGAAAGCATAGTCAGTCCAATCCTCAGGCTCCATGTGAATCGAATCGCTCGATACCATAATGTAACATCCTAATTTTTAACCCAATACTCTAGAACATATTTAGGTTAATCATTAGTCCATTTACTTCATAGTTCTCATTTAGCTTTGAATTACTTAGCGGAAAATACGGGAAATTGTATACTTTTGAAATAAAAGTGAGAGCCGCGTGATGCGATAAGCGGTAAACCATGCAAAGTAAAACAATCGCCTCACAGTCATCATAACATAAGGCACATCATGAACATCACTGAATATAATCTCATATATATATAACTTGCCCACTTATAAGTGTGGGACTTAATTCAGTACAAGGGAAATACAACCTAAAACATAAACATAATCTACTCCCCTACCCGAGTGCATCTAATAGGATAACCTCTAAACAAAAGAAGGTTTATCCCCATCTAAGTGGTGTGTGTGCTCTAACCGGGTACTCCATCGGACGATCGTCACCTCCCATCGGGCGCCCATCTCGCGAACGAGGCAGATATCCGGGAAACTGGGCGAGCTCCTCGGACGTGAAGAGGCGGAATGGGGATCGAGGGTGACCCCCACGGTATGGTCGCATCTCCGGTCGTCGCGTAACCCCTGTGTCAGTCACGGTATCCTCACTGCCCTCCCTTATCCGTGGTGGAGAGGGGGCAGAGTCCTCGCTATACGGATGGGTAGGCGGGTCCTCGGATGGGTCGGTCTCCGTGAAATAGGTCCGGGGCACATATTTCCGATAATCTCGCATGGCTGAGGCGGCGGCGGTGCCCTACGGAGTACTCTCGCTGGCGCGACGCCGCACGCCAAAAACCCGCCGTCGCCGCCATAGGGTGCGCCGGGAGAAGTGATGGGTGTGCACGGATGAGCGAAGGGCGCCCTACAAACATGAAAATCCGCACCGCACCGCCTCAAATGGTATGACCCGTGAGTCGGGTCATAGTGCACCTCCCATGCTCGGGTGTCCATGAATGCTACTAACGCCGCCATCTCAAGACGTGACGGAAAGAAAGAGATAGAGGAGTGAGAATCTTACTAAAGAATCTCAAGAGGCCTCCTACTACCTAGGTGTCATCATCTACGTCCTCAGGAACCTTGGGTTTAATTATATGAAATGACTGAACATGCATTTAGTTCATTTTAAACTTCAAAAATATACTTTAGCCAAGGTCCGTTCCTTTTAGGATGATCTTAATGTCATGAATGCAACATAATGGAAAATGTATGCATGGCACTACCTAATGCACATACATAAAACATAACATCAAGCATCATCATCATTGGTGGCATAAAGTGGCAATAGTAACATTCATATGGGACAAAACATAGTGACATAATCATAATCATGAACTTTTCTTCCTCATGGGCCACCCTAAAAGACAATCGAACACGGGGTGCTCGGCCAACGGTGTCACCCGTAACGTGTCATACATCTAGGTTATGAGCTCATACCTTAACTAGTCGTCACTAGTTCTTACTTACCACTTAACGATAAGCGTATCATAAATCCCGACTATCTGAGTACGGGTTAGGGGGCAAATCTCTTAGGGGTGCTCGGCCGAACCGGTGTCACCTAAGAGTATAAAATGGTACCGATGTCACATGAGTTCTATGGAGGTGCTCGGCCGAACCGGTGTCATCCTAGAACCCATCTTAGTACCTTAATTTTCAAAATCTCTTTAAGTCCCCAAATTTGCCGTAAAATTCGGCCAAACGGTCATTACACCGAAGTTTCCTTCCAAATTTGTCGGAAATTGCTGCGCCAAAAGGCTCATTACACCGAATTTCCTTCCAAATTTGCTTTATGCCACATAAACATATAACCTCATAAATTCCTCATATGAATAGCATCATCATCACTAACATACTTCATGCATCATCATACATCATTCAAACGCTTACCCTCACGGTAGCTTATGCTTTGACCCTTACGGGTCTTAATCTTGAGATATAGCTCTCTAATATCCGTCGCTCATATTTTTATGCCCCTAAGGCTCATATTAAACATCATTCTTCATTCTCATGTTCATACTTAAATCTGAATAGCATAGGACAGAGTCTCTAACTTGTTTTTACGGGGTTCTAGAACTTACGCTTTTAGACCCTTTCTCGTTCCGCTCTTCACTGAGGCGCTATACATTAAATCTAAATCAATTATGAGACATTCCTATGTTTAAGGACTAATTATTAATCATGTTTATCATGTTGTAAGGGTGCTGGACAGATTCCAGAAAATTAAATGTTCTAAGAGTTCTACATTTGCATTTTTACGGTTTTCTAGTTACTAGTTTCCCGTAGGTGCTAGAATTCGATTCTAACTCAAATGATACCAAGTTTTTCATGTCTAATCATTCTAAATCTGATTATGTTCCCATTAAAACAGTTTGGATTGGTTCCATAAACAAATGGGTCAAAACTATGTTAAATTCTAGCTTTACGGTATTTCTAGTTAGCTAGTTTCTTACCTATCATGCATAGGTTTGCTTCTACATCATCACATGATATTTTCACACATTCCAACACATTAAAACATCATCATACAGCATCACATTCATCACATCAGAACCGAAAAACATCTTGCCTCAATAAGAGAATTAAATTGACATTTCTAGGTACATAAGTTAACTAGTTTCTCTTGGAATCAATCTAGAATTTCTAAAACTCTTTGCAAAACATGTAAATTCATCAAGAGGCTAAGTGAAGCCTTAGGTCACTGACCAAAACATATTCCATCCCCTAAAAGAGATTGGAATCACAACTTATAACGACATAACCTTATAAAGAATTGTCAAACTTTAAGGAAAACTCAAAACATAGGCTATTGGCCCTAGTAGCTAGATGAAAACTCATTGCAAGTCCATCATCACTACTTGGCCGAAAAACATACATTCAAAGTGTGGTTTGCATTGAACTTTAACTTGGAATGAAATGGGCAAGTCTTTGAGCTCTAGGTTCTTAAGTTACGACATAAACTAAACGTGCTCATGCTCTTCATTTTTAATCTTGCTTTCAAGGTAAAGTGATGACTTGAAATTAAATATGCAAGGCATAATTTAAACGTGTAAACTCGAAAGTAAATATGTGAAGCATAATCTTAAACGTGCAAGCTTGAAAGTAAAGATGCAAGATTCAATTCTTTATTTTAGTGCTCTTGGCCCAACAACAATCGACTTTAAGGCCGAAATAGATAGGCATTCGAGAAATTAATTAGGTGATAATGCAAGTTCAATTCTTTATTTTAGTGCTCTAGGCCCAACAACAATCGACTTTAAGGCCGAAATAGAAAGGCTTTGAGAATTAAGTTAAGTGATGATACAAGTTCCATTTTAATCTTTATGTTCTTAGGTGATAGCTTGTAAATAAAGATGCATAGCAAGAATGTAAATATGAATGCAAGCATAAGATAAATTATGCAAGTTCATTTTATCTTTCTAGAGCTCTTAACAAGACTTTAAAGGAACTTAACCTCAACCCAAACTCATCAAACCAAGACAAAGTAAAAGTCTAGAGTTCTTAGAACTCAACATACCATATTTAGAAAATCAAACATCTAGCATGAAAAGGAAAAGGTAATGGCCTAAACTTCAAGGAAAGAAAAGAAATGTTTGAAACTCTAGAATCCATGATCTTGGTGATATACAAACTCCAACATCATGAGACCTCATCATTGAGTCATTAGAACCATTTTGAAACAACATCAAAGTTAAGGTTCTCAAAAATTCAAGAAAGGAAAAATCTAGAAACACTTTTGCTCAAGAACAAAAATCAAGCTCTAGAGTTTGTCTCAAGTGATGAACATCATCATGAAACTCTCATCATCAAGCTCTCATTCCTTTGTTCTCCAAGGCCCATGGCCGAAAATGAAAAGGTAAAGGGAAGAAAAAGAAGTTCTAAAAAGAATCAAGAGAAACTATGAACTTTAAGCTTAGAACAAGAACTTTAAAGAAAGAACACATGAAAGAAAATCCCTACTTGGTGTGATGAACTTGAAGATGGAAGAAGAAGATGAAGATGATGAAGAACTTGAAGAACTCCAAGAACTTGAAGAACACAAAGACTTTGAGAGAAAAAGAAAAGCTTTGAGTGTTTCCTAAACTTAGCAAATGATCTAAAAGTGGTGCAAGCTCCTCAAGGCATTCTATTTATAGAGAATTGAAACAAATGGAGGATGTATGTGGGTGAGGATGGCTTCGGCCATGAGGTGCAGAATGGAGGCTCTCCATGAGTTCCATGAGGTGAGATAATGTGTTCTTGAGGTATGGTGAGGTATGGTTCAAAGCATGGTGAGGTATGGCTCAAGGTATGGCTCAAGCATGGCTCTTTGAGTGAGAAAACAATTTAATATGTGTCAAATGGGGAGCATGTGGCTGAAAAATGCATCAGCCCATGGGGAGGATTAGTTTGCATTTTAATTGTGGTTTAGAGTTGTGTTTAGGTGTATCTTTGATTATGCTTAAGATTAGGAATTTGTAAGAAAGTGTTTAGGTAAGGTAAATGGGTAATTAAGGTGGTCTAGACATAATTAAGGAGTGGTCTTGCACCATTAGAGGGTTAAATCCTCAATTTAGAGTTTAAACAACTCTAGACTCATTTCCTTGATTTAAGGAATTGGAGAGAGAAAACACTATTCATGATTCCAAGACTAGGAATCTTGAGTTCTAAAAAGGATTTAAGTTTAATCTAAGCAATTTTAGGTTCTAATTAACTTTAATAAATTATTTTGACTCTAGATTAATTAGGGAAATAAATTAATCTTCGCTTAGAGCCTAATATTGCTTAGGTTTGCTTAATTACGTCATTAAGCTTAAAAACACTATTCCAGGGGCAAAATCGTAATTTCGCACTAAAACTGCCCGGGACCACCGGGACTTGAACAGATACCTCTAGACACATGAAATCATGTTTTTAAACCTCTGGGGAAAGTTCCGGGCTCAAACGGCACCTTTACCCGCGTAAAAACGCTATAGGGGTATTTTGGTCATTTTGACCAAAGCTCGTGAAACGAAATTTTCGCTTCCGAAAGCATTCAAAGGCCATTCAATCCCCTTCAAACATTGAGTTGACCCTTCGAGGATGACCGAGTTGGTTACCCTCGAGTTCGGGTCAGGAAATGACCTCAGGGGCATTTTGGTCATTTCTCTCGGACAGAAAAATCGGGGTGTTACAAAAAACATACATTCAAAGTATGGTTTACATTCAACTTTAACTTGGAATCAAATGGGCAAGTCTTTGAGCTCTAGGTTCTTAAGTTACGACATAAACTAAACGTGCTCATGCTTTTCATTTTTAATCTTACTTACAAAGTAAAGTGATGACTTAAAATTAAATATGCAAGGCATAACTTAAACATGCAAGCTTGAAAGTAAATATGCAAGATTCAATTCTTTATTTTAGTGCTCTTGGCCCAACAACAATCGACTTTAAGGCCGAAATAGATAGGCATTCGAGAGATTAATTAGGTGATAATGCAAGTTCAATTCTTTATTTTAGTGCTCTAGGCCCAACAACAATCGACTTTAAGGCCGAAATAGAAAGGCTTCGAGAATTAAATTAAGTGAAGATGCAAGTTCCATTTTAATCTTTATGTTCTTAGGTGATAGCTTGAAAATAAATATGCATAGCAAGAATGTAAATATGAATGCAAGCATAAAATAAATTATGCAAGTTCATTTCATTTTTCTAGAGCTCTTAACAAGACTTTAAAGGAACTTAAACCTCAACCCAAACTCATCAAACCAAGACAAAGTAAAAGTCTAGAGTTCTTAGAACTCAACATAACATATTTAGAAAATCAAACCTCTAGCATGAAAAGGAAAGGTAATGGCCGAAACTTCAAGGAAAGAAAAGAAATGTTTGAAACTCTAGAATCCATGATCTTGGTGATATACTAACACCAACATCATGAGACCTCATTATTGAGTCATTAGAACCATTTTGAAACAACATCAAAGTTAAAGTTCTCAAAGGTTCAAGAAAGGAAAGACTAGAAACACTTTTGCTCAAGAACAAAGATCAAGCTCTAGAGTTTGTTTCAAGTGATGAACATCATCATGAAACTCTCATCATCAAGCTCTCATTTCTTTGAACTCCAAGGCCCATGGCCTAAAAATGAGCAAGAACAAGGAAAGGAAAAGAAGTTCTAAAAAGAATCAAGAGAAACTATGAACATAAAGCTTGAAGCAAGAACTCTAAAGAAAGAATTCATGAAAGGAAATCCCTACTTGGTGTGATGAACTTGAAGATGGAAGAAGAAGATGAAGAAGATGAAGAACTTGAAGAACTCCAAGAACTTGAAGAACACAAAGACTTTGAGAGAAAAAGAAAAGCTTTGAGTGTTTCCTAAACTTAGCAAATGATCTAAAAGTGGTGCAAGCTCCTTAAGGCATTCTATTTATAGAGAAATGAAACAAATGGAGGGAGCTCATGGAGGAGGAGGTTTCGGCCATGAGGGTGCAGATTGGAGGCTTTCCATGAGTTCCATGAGGTGAGATAATGTGTTCTTGAGGTATGGTGAGGTATGGTTCAAAGCATGGTGAGGTATGTCTCAAGGTATGGCTCAAGCATAGCTCTTTGAGTGAGAAAACAATTTAATATGTGTGGTAATTAGGGAGTGATGGCCGAATATGCATCAGCCCATGGGGGAGGTTTCTTTGCATTTTAATTGTGGTTTAGAGTTGTGTTTAGGTGTATCTTTGATTATGCTTAAGATTAGAAATTTGTAAGAAAGTGTTTAGGTAAGGTAAATGGGTAATTAAGGTGGTCTAGACATAATTAAGGAGTGGTCTTGCACCATTAGAGAGTTAAATCCTCAATTTAGAGTCTAAACAACTCTAGACACATTTCCTTGATTTAAGGAATTGGAGAGAAAACACTATTCAAGATTCCAAGACTAGGAATCTTGAGTTCTAAAAAGGGATTTAAGTTTAATCTAAGCAATTTTAGGTTCTAATTAACTTTAATAAATTATTTTGACTCTAGATTAATTAGGGAAATAAATTAATCTTCGTTTAGAGCCTAATATTGCTTAGGTTTACTTAATTACGTCATTAAGCTCAAAAACACTATTCTAGGGGCAAAATCGTAATTTTGCACTAAAACTGCCCGGGACCTCCGGGACTTGAACAGAGACCTCTAGACACATGAAAACATGTTTTTAAACCTCTGGGGAAAGTTCCGGGCTCAAACGGCACCATTACCCGCGTAAAAACGCTTTAGGGTATTTTGGTCATTTTGACTCAAATCGCTGAAACGAAATTTTCGCTTCCGAAAGCATTCAAAGGCCATTCAATCCCCTTCAAACATCGAGTTAACCCTTCGAGGATGACCAAGTCGGTTACCCTCGAGTTCGGGTTAGGAAATGACCTCAGGGGCATTTTGGTCACTTCCCTCGGACAGAAAAATCGGGGTGTTACAGTTTGATGTTGTAAAAAATCATTTTTGTCAAAAAAGAATTTGACACATGCTGCTGGATTTTCGGATTTCAACAGGGCAGCTTTTGTTCACGAATTTTCTGACCAAGTTAAAGGCCTTAGATGGAGCTAAAACTTTTATATGATGTACTTAACATGTTAAGGCATCTTCACTAAAAAGTTTGAGGTATTCTGGTCACTTTTGCTATGTTTAAAAAATCATGAACCAAAATTGTAACTATGCTGCCTGAGGTATTGACTCTAAAGGTGTGAATTTTGCAAATTTGTTGCTATAGCAAATGATTAATTCTTCTTCTGAAATTTTTACAGGGAGTTGATAACATATTGAAGTGTAACCATGATTTTTATTTTGAATTGATTCAATCATTTGCTAGGGTTAAAAATTCTGAGATTTTGGTTCTGAGCTGAGGCTGAGTGGTTTTTGACCACCAAGTTTGTCTAATTTTGTTAAACAAGTTAGAGAAGGGTTTTCTTTCTGAAATTTTTACACGGCCTTATGGACACATTGAGATATCTTGGAGAATTTTTATGCCCTTGCAGTGGATGCTTGATAGACAGAATAAATTGTACTCCTTAGGCATGAATTCTGCCAACATGTTGTATTTGTGCCGAGATGAACTCAAGTATTGATTTGATGATATAGTGACTCTTGCGTTAAGTATGATGAGTACAAATGCATGCTAGCCAATTTAAAGATTGAATTATGAGGTAAAAATGAGAATTACTTGTGATTAGATGCTTACATGTGGCTTATGCATGCCTTTGAGAAAAGAAAGTACATGATGCAATTATATGAGAAAAGAGAACGTATAAATTTCACCCGTGCATATTCTAACATATGGAGAAAATAGAAACAAGACTTATGAGGAATGAGGAGAAGGCAAAAAGAGGAACTTCCCTAGAGATAAAGGGGAAGGGAAAAAGATGAACTTCCCTAGAGATAAATGAGTCGGTAGACGTATCGGCTAGGAATAGATCTGTATGAGAATTGAAGAAAGTAAATCCAATAATCATGTATAGGAATGAGCTCAGTCCTAATAAGCAGTCTATTTCCCTTATGTGGTGTGAACCACTATAAATACCATGTGGTATAAACTGTTCATTGTGCAGTTATCCATAGTAAATACCCATCGGGTATACACTAAGTCTTTCCTATGTCAATGAAAAGAGAAAAATGCACCGAGTTGAGTTCTATGGGCACAAGTAAAACCAGGTCACTTTGAGATAAGTTCACTATATTTAGCATATGCATACTCATATCATATTTAATTTCTTGATTAGGATTATTAACTATATGTTTGAGCTTTATGATATGTGTGCATTAAGTAATTGATCATTAAGAATAACCCATTTCAGAAATATGATTTGAAACTTTAAAAATGAATCATTATTGTGTAATGTTTGATCACCTTTTCTTAATAAACCGAAGTGGCTGGGGCGATGACGATGACATTATGGTTGAGTTTTTGGGGAGTTACCCTATTAAGAATTGTATAATTCTCACCCCTATATGTTTTGTGTTCCCGTGTCATCTCCAGGTTAATCCAGAGAAAGATGCAGCTACTGCGTGAAAGCACTCTAGATTACAGTAGTTTAATAGTTGATGTAACACCCCGATTTTTCTGTCTGAGAGAAAATGACCAAAATGCCCCTAAGGTCATTTTCCACTTGGAATTCGAGGATAGCCGACCCGGCAGTTCTCGAAGGGTCAACTCAATGATCGAAGGGGATTGTATGTGAATGAATGTTAATAGAGTAGAAGAATCTTGTTTTCTGCAGTTTCGGGTCAAAATGACCAAAATACCCCTATAGCGTTTTTACACTGGTAAAGGTGCTATTCGAGCCCGAACCTTCACCCAAAGGTTTCAAAAGATGTTTTCATGTGACTTAAAGTATGAGAACATGATTCTTTGGACTCATCAAACGATAGGTGATGAAAAGGTGTTTCTTGCGTAAACAGATGTAAAGTATGAGAAAGTGATCCTTTGGACTCACCAAATGATAGATGATAAAAAGGTGATTCTTACATAAGGTGTTTTAAAACATGAGAAAATGATCCTTTGGACTCATCAAACTATAGTTAATGAAAAGGTGATTCTTGCCCCATAACCCATACTTATCAAGTCAGGACTTCAACTTATCAAGAGGGAATAAGTTTATGTTAGTGACAACTAGTGAGGCATGAGCTCATAACCTAGAAGTACTCTCAAAAGGGAAGAGTAATAGGGTGGCCCCAAGAATGAAAAGAGACTTAAGTCACCTAAAGAAACAAGGAATGTCATTCATGAACCATGTTCTATGCACACCATGTTTGCCATGGAGTTAGATGTATGTTTTAGAGTAATGTTGCATAAAGTATTGACATGCATATCATAAAGAAGTATGATGCATTAATTACAAGACTCATGATAAAATAAATGGCCTCAGTAATGGATGTTTTAGAACTTAATAAATGAATCTTTGCATGCTCATTATTTCATAATTAAACCCAAGGTTCCTGAGGACGATGATGATGACACATGTATGAAAAAGGAAGCCCTACTAAGATTCTTGTATAAGTTTCTCACTCCCCCTATCTTTCTTTTCCATCTTCATCTTCAGACAAGGCTGACAACGATGTCCGTGGTTTTCCCTGAGGTGCCGATATAGAAGTAGCTTGACGGTCGAGAATAGAGTAGTGCAGTGGGAGCGGGGACATAGTCTTAGCTTATTTACATCATACTTATGTGTGGGTTTTGTTGTATGCTCAACCTTTACAGGTGGGGCCAGTATATCTCATGCGGAATATTCCTATATCATTAATACTATTAATGTTGTTTGACTTAGTATTTGAAATTAATGTTATATGATGATGTGCTGATGCTTTTGATTTTGTTATCCTTTTTATGTTTACACTCCACGTTAATGACCTTTTACGTTACGCAAGGCTCACGTTTGTTTATGTTTTCAAAAAAAAAAAATTTACCTGTATTTTTCGCTAAGTATTTTAAAGAAAATTTCTAAAGAATGAGACTAAAAGAGTCATAGACTAATGATTAACCTAAATACGTTCTAGGAGTATTGGATTAAAAATTAGGATGTTATAGTTGATGTTTTTAATTTACTGTACTTAGTTAGAGTTATACGTATGTAAATGTAATAGAGGACATATATGTATTAAAGCTCTTAGAAGAGCTTCCTTTTGTACTTAGTTATGTATTCACTAAATGTTGTGCTTCTTTGTTATATATTTTAACCAAATTACGTTAGTTATTACACGATCTTATTACATTTGCCATATCTATTTAAGAAAGGTCCAGTAATTTATAAGTAACAACTCTCAAGTCTGATGTCATGACTTAGGGATGATGTTGTACTTGGGAGGATGTTACATTATGGTATCAGAGCAGTTCATCTTTGTAGGATCTTGAGGAATGGACTGGCTATGTTTCCAAATCTTAGATAAGTCATGCCTTGAATCTTATCTACATGATAGAATATAGGGTTTAGATATGCATGACAGTCTAGTGGTGTTGTTGTTGGTTGCTATCCCACTTAGCATAGTGCTGAGCCTGATCAACTCAATATATTTGTTTGGTGTGTCTAGGAACTAATGGCAAACCATAGATGTGCTAGGAGTGGGAATGTTGAGCTAGATGACATGATGGATTCTCTCTGTAAGATGGCTGCAGAGATGAGAGCACAAGCCGCAATGGCCAAATGGATAATGGAGAGCTTAAATTGGAATGCAGCAGAGCTGGAGTTCATGGCACTCAAGCAAGGATCCATGAGTATAGCAGAGTACATGACCAAGTTTGAGGGGTTCTGCCAGTTTTCTACTAATTACCAGCATAATCTTGATGAAGCTTGGAAGTGCATGAAGTATGAAGGAGGGCTATGGGAGGACATTAAAGCAGTTGTGAGTCTCTTGGAGATTAAAGATTTTGCTATGCTGGTGAATGAGTGTCGGCTTGCAGAGGAATCCAATAGGAAGCTAGCAAATGCCAAATCTACTAGGGACGATTCTAAGAAGAGGAGAGCACTTGAAGACCAAGATTATGAAGATGCTCCACCCTAGAAGAAGTAGTTTCAACCAAATCTGTTTGAGGATAAACCACAACAACGATCGACCATGAGACAAGATTGTCGAAAATGTAGGAAAAACCATTGGGGAAGACCTTGCTTGGCTGGACAGAACGTATGCTATCGCTGTGGAAAACTAGGACATAAGATTTAGGAGTGTCCAAAGAGATACACAAAACTTGCTAGGAAGTCACCACACAATAGTACCAAGGACTAAAGGGACATCACCATTTGACAATCCGATCCTAGGTAGGAACGTTTTAGGATTCGATTGTTACCTTTCGACGAAATTGTTTGAGCTCTGTGTGAATTCCTTGTTTGATTTATGAAAAATGTCTTTTGAAATTGTTTTCAAATGAATTTTGAAGGCAAAATTGTAACGCCTTAATTTTTCTGTTTGAGAGGAAAATGACCAAAATGCCCCTAAGGTCATTTTCTGCCCGGAATTCGAGGATGGCCGGCCCGGCAGTCCTCGAAGGGCCAGCTCAATGTTTGAAGGGGATTGGATGGCCCTTGAATGGTTTCGGAGGCGAAAATCTCATTTTCTGCAGTTTCGGGTCAAAATGACCAAAATACCCCTATAGCGTTTCTATACGGGTAAAGGTGCCGTTTGAGTCCGAAACTTTCTCCAAAGGTCTAAAACAATTTTTTTACGTGTTTAAAAGTGTCTGTTTAAATCCCGGAGGTCCCGAGCAGTTTTAGTATAAAATTACGATTTTGCCCCTGGAATAGTATTTTTGAGCTTAATGACATAATTAAGCAAACCTAAGCAATATTAGGCTCTAATCGAAGATTAATTAATTTTCATAATTGATCTAGAGTCAAAATAAGCTATTAAAATTAATTAGAATCTAAGATTGCTTAGATTAAACTCAAACCTCTTTTTCTTTTAAAAACTCAAGTTTCTAGAATATAGAATCTTGAATAGTGTTTTCACTATTCACTCTCCATACCCCAAGGAGCTTAGCTAGAATAGGATCTTGACCCCACTAATGAGCTAGAATGCTTACTAATCATGCCTTAACATAGCCTTAATTACCTATCCTTTCACTTACACACTTACTTAAAAGTTTCTAATCCTAAGCCTAATCAAAACTACATCTAAACACACCTCTAAACCACAATTAAATGAAAGATTTTCCTCCCTTTGGATCCCCAAAAATGGCGCCACCTCATCCTCCTCTTGCATCACAAGTTTTTTCACTCACACACTCAAAGAACTATGCCTAAACCCATACCTACAACCTCACCTTGAAATGACACAACCAAGAGACATTTTCCCTCCTTTTCCCCCTCAACATTTCGGCCACTCCCTCCATTTCCATCACCCTTGATTTGTTTTTCTATAAATAGCACGCTTGAGTGAACTTGAAACACCTTTAGTTCATTTCCTAAGTTTAGAGCACTCAAAGCATCCTTTTGCTCTCAAGTTTCAAGAGTTCTTCTTCTTCAACCTCTTCATCTTCTTCAACCTCATTTCACCTGGTAGGGATTTCTTTCAAGTGTTTCATTCATTAAATGTTGTTATTTGGTTATGTGCTTCATGATTTCCCTAAAACCTCTTAGTTCTTCTTTTCTTTTCTTTTCTTTCCTTCTTTCTTTTTTGGTTTCTTGGTTCCTTTTTTCTTCCTTTATGTTTTGGCCATGATGGCCTATCTTGGAGGAAAACCATGGCTTGACGATGAGGTTTCAATATAATGGACTCATGATCATCATTTGAGAAACCTCTAGAGCTTGAAACTTGGTTTTGATCTTAATATATCTTGGTTATTCCTTTTTCTTGAAACAAGTTTGGTTCCTTTTCCTTCTTGGATTCGGTTTCCTTTCCTTTTCCTCTTCTTGTTTGGATTTCGGTTTTGAAGGTTCATTTTTGTATGAAAAATGGCTCAAGAATGAGAATGCATGATGTTGGAGATTATATGACACCAAGATCATAGCCTCTAGAGTTTAAAGTTTTGTTTTTTCTCCTCCTTATGGCTTCGGCCTTGTCTTCCTTTTCTTTGGTGTTCAAGGTTTTGTTTTGAATAATTTTGGTTGTTAGTCATTTTGATCTCTTGATCCATTTCCTTGAACTTGATAATGATGTTCAAACCGTAAAGTTTCTTTGACACCTTAGTATAAAGAACTCTAAAGTTCACTTTATCTTGCTATGATAAGTTTGGGTTGAGGTTTAAGTTCCTTTAAAGTCTTGTAAGAGCTCTAGTAAAGATAAAAAAAAATGAACTTGCATATTTATATTTCAAGTCCCTCATATTTACATTCCAAGTTTTTGCATCTCATATTTACTTTCCTATGTCATCACTAACTCTAAAGATTAAAGAAAAGAACTTGCATCAACACGTTTAAGTTTCGAGCTTTGCATTTCATGTTTATGTTTCAAGTCATCACTTAAGAACGTAAAGACTTAAAACGATAGCTTGCATACCACCTAATTAATCTCGAAGCCTTTCTATTTCGGCCTTAAAGTCGATTGTTGCTGGGCCTAGAGTACTAAAATAGAGAATTGAACTTGCTTATTTACTTTCAAGTCTTGCATATTTATATTTCTAGCACCTCATATTTATATTTTAAGTTCTTGCATCTCATGTTTACTTTGAAGCTCTCACTTTACCTTATAATGGAGAATGAAATGGAATGTATAGCACGTTTATGTTTTGTCATCACTTAAAGAACCTAGAGCTCAAAGACTTGCCCTTTTTATCTCAAGCTAAAGTCTGGTTATTCGACCATGTGATGATGATGAGCTTGGCATGAGTTTCATCTAGTCACAAGTGCCCATAACCTATGCCGTAGGATTTTGTTAAGCATAGGAGAACTCAAAGAACATTTCAAGTATAATTTTACGTTTTAAATTTTAAATCTTGAGCTAACCCAAGTGGTTGCTACCCTTGTTTGGTTTGTGGTGATTTAGTAAAATAAGTTGGTTTCCAAAGAGTTTTAGAAGTCCTAAAGTGAATCCATGAGAAACTAGTACCTTATGCTTGCTAAAAATGAAATTTTATGCATGATATGAATATATATGAATTCGGTTCTGTCATGGTATGTTTGCTGTTGTATGATGTTGTTTTGGTAGGATGAAATGTGTTAAAATTATGCATAATAAGTTGAGAGTCTTTCTATGAGAGTCAGGAAAGAAACTAGCCTTACCGACAAATCGTAAAGTTGAGTTCTAGCATAGTTTTGACCCATTAATTCTTAGCTTTTGCCAAAACTATTTTAGTATGTTAACTTTCAGTTTAGGATTGATTTTTAGAGCCTATAAAGAAACTAGCAACTAGAAAATTGTAAAAATACAATTCTAGAACTCTTAGAACATTTAATTTTCTGATTCTGTACAACACCCTTATAATGTAGTAAATATGATTTATGATTAGCTTAAGGGCTTAGGGATATCTCATAATTGGTTTAGATCTAATTTATAGTGCCTTAGGCAAAGACGGAACCAAGAAAGGGTCTAAAACGTAAATTCTAGGATCCCATAATCTTAAAGATGTAATTCAGCCCTTAAAGTATGATTGCTGCCTAGATTTACTAACAAATTTAAATGCTAGTAAGAGTTATTACTTGTGAATCATTAGGTGCATAAGAGGTTAATAGAGAATGATAGAATAATTACATCTCAAGTTTAAGACCCATAAAGGTCAAAGTAAAAGATACCGTAAGTTCAAGAACATGATGAGCTTTTATGTTACACAAGGATGTGTGTTTTAATTGAGAATGATCATGTCAACGCATGAAATTGTGATTAAGGATACATGTTCTGTTTATTCACGTGGCATAAAGCAAATTTGGAAGAAATCCAGTGTGCTGCTGTGATGCTGCCGAATTTCTAACAAATTTGGGGACTTAGAAAGTTTTTGGAAAACCTATGAGAATTTTCTTTAAAAGAGATGAGGTACTAAGATGGGTTCTTGGATGACACCGGTTCGGCCGAGTACCTCCAAAGAACTTATGTGACATCGATACCAAGATATATTCTTGGGTGACACGGGTTCGGCCAAGCACCCCCAAGAAATGCCCCCTAGCCCGTACTAGATAGTCGGGATTATGATTATGATACGCTTATCGGGATTGATAAGTAAGAACTAGTGACGACTAGTTAGGTATGAGCTCATAACCTAGAGATGTGACACGCTCTGGGTGACACCGGTTCAGCCGAGCACCCCCAGAGCGAATGTCTTTTTAGGGTGGCCCCATGAGAAAGAGAAGTATGATGATTATGTCACAAGGTTTTTCCCATATGAGATTTTACTTGCCACTTTATGCCATTATTATGATGTTTCATGAAATTATGATTGATATCCTTGCATTAGGTAGCACCATGCATACATTCTTTACTATGTTGCATCCATAACACTAAGAATCATTCTAAAATGAATGGACCTTAGCCAACTATGTTTTGAAGCTTAAAAATGAACTTGGTACATGCTCACTTATTTCATATCCTAAACCCAAGGTTCCTAAGGACGTAGATGATGACACCTAGATAGGAGGTTGCCCTACTGAGTTTCTTTAACAAGATTCTTACTCCCTCTATCTTTTCTTTTCGTCACGTCTTTAGATGGCGACCTTTGTGCTGTTCATTGATAACCCCACCTGGGATGTGCGCTACGACCCGGAGCACTGGTCGTATCATTTTGAGGGGAGTTGTACACTTCGAGTGTTTATGTTTTTGGGACGCCCCTTTTCCCCTTTTCTCACCCTGTACCTAGCTATCGATTTTCTTCGACTTCCCCATATGGCGATGACATGATATTTGAGCGAGCACAGACACATAACGAGAGGGTGTTCCGCACGTACTTTGCTGAGTCCGCCGCCCACGACTTCCCCATCTATGTCCCCTGTTCGAGGCATTCAGAGACTGACCCATTAGAGGATCCACCCACGTATCCATACTCTGAGAGCTCTGCCCCTACGCCCCCGCTGAGGGTGGAGGGTAGCAAGGAGACAGTCACACAGCCGAGGCTGGCTCAGAGGCAGTCCATGCATCCCCATCGAGGAGCTCACATCCAGTCGTAGTGAGTGCCTACTCCGGATGAGCTTCGCCCATGGATCAGCTATATCCCGCCCTATCCGAACTACTAGCAGTAGAGGTGCTCGAGGAGTGATAGTGTACACACCACACGTAGATTAGGGTAGCATTCTTTTGTTCAGAAAGGTTACCCATTTTAGGTGCACTAGAGTGTGGGTGTCTCCTTTTCCATGTTTCCATGTATTTCCATTTTCAATTGTATTCACTTGATGTTGTACTAAACTAAGTCCCACTTTTGAGTGGGCATATTATATATATCTATTTATGCAATTTGTTTTATTATGCTATGCATTTACATGCTTTACGATCGGATGTTCATGACGTGTTTATTTGGATTCGTGATTTATTGCCTCTATGCTTCATAGTTCATTTTATTGCTCATCATGTTGCACGGCTCTCACTTTGCTTTTACAATTCAAAAAAAAAAATTTACTTGTATTTTCCGCTAAGTATTTTAAAACAAAGAGGAAACGATGATGTAACAGACTAATGATTAACCTAAATATGTTCTAGAGTATTGGGTTAAAAATTAGGATGTTACAAAAATTCTTTTTAAGGCAGGTGGTAATGTAACACCCTAAAAATTATATAAAAATTAATTTGGGCTTTATTAGTCGTAATTTCAAAAATATGATAGTTTTAGTAATGATGAGGACGGTCCAACAGATTTGTGAACAAAAAAAAATCATGAACAGTAACCTTACGGTCCTCACGGGCCCATCGGGACAGCCAAAACCTTAGATTCGAGACCAGGAGATGCTCGAAACTGAGAAAAAAGAGGATTTAGATTAGAAATAGAGATTTTATACTTAGAATTAATTTTCGAGAAATGTCTTATTACCCGGGTATAGTGTAACACCCCGATTTTTCTGTCTGAGGGAAATGACCAAAATGCCCCTGAGGTTATTTCCTGACCCGAATTCGAGGGTAACCAACTCGGTCGTCCTCGAAGGGTCAACTCAATGTTTGACGGGGATTGAATGGCCTTTGAATAGTGTTTTCTCTCTCCAATTCCTTAAATCAAGGAAGTGTGTCTCGAGTTGTTTAGACTCTAAATTGAGGATCTAACTCACTAATGGTGCAAGACCACTCCTTAATTATGTCTAGACCACCCTAATTATCCATTTTCCTTACCTAAACACTTTCTTAAAACTTCCTAATCTTAAGCATAATCAAGGATACACCTAAACACAACTCTAAACCACAATTAAAATGCAAGAAACTCTTCTCCCTTGGCTGATGCATTTCGGTCACCTCTCCCCCATTTGACCACATGTTGATTGTTTTCTCACTCAAAGAACCATGCTTGAGGCCATACCTTGAACCATACCTCACCATGCCTCAAGATCACATTATCTCACCTCATGGAACTCATAGATGCCCTCCAATTCTGCACACGTGGCCAAAGCTCTCCTCCTCCATGAGCACCCTCCATTTGTTTCATTTCTCTATAAATAGAATGCCTTGAGAAGCTTGCACCACTTTTAGATCATTTGCTAAGTTTAGGAACACTCAAAGCTTTTCCTTTTCTCTCAAAGTTCTAGTGTTCTTCAAGTTCTTCAAGTTCTTCATCATCTTCATCTTCTTCTTCCATCTTCAAGTTCATCACACCAAGTAGGGATTTTCTTTCAAGTATTTCTTTCTTTAAAGTTCTTGTTCTGGCTTTATGTTCATAGTTTCTCTTGATTCTTTTTAGAACTTCTCTTCTACTCCTTTTTCCTTTTCATTTTCGGCCATAGGCCTTGGAGAACAAAGGAATGAGAGCTTGATGATGAGAGTTTCATGATGATGTTCACCATTTGAAACAAACTCTAGAGCTTGATCTTTGTTCTTGAGTAAAAATACTTCTAGTTCTTCCTTTCTTTAACTTTTGGGATCTTTAACTTTGATGATGTTTTAAAATGGTTCTATGAACTCCATGATGAGGACTCATGGTGTTGGTGTTAATGTATCACCAAGATCATGGACTCTAGAGTTTTCAAATATTCCTTTTCTTGCCTAGAATGTTTCGGCCATTTCCTTTTCTTTTACATGCAAAATGTTTTGATTTTCTAAAAATGTTATGTTGAGTTCTAAGAACTCTAGCCCTTACTTTATCTTGGTTTGATGAGTTTGGGTTGAGGATTGAGTTCCTTTAAAGTCTTGTTAAGGGCTCTAGAAAGATAAAATGAACTTGCATAATTTATTTTATGCTTGCATTTATATTTACATTCTTGCTATGCACCATTACTTTCAAGCTATCACCTAAGAACATAAAGATTAAAATGGAACTTGCATCATCACTTAATATAATTCTCAAAGCCTTTCTATTTCGGCGTTAAAGTCGATTGTTGTTGGGCCTAGAGCACTAAAATAAAGAATTGAACTTGCATTATCACCTAATTAATCTCTTGAATGCCTACCTATTTCGGCCTTAAAGTCGATTGTTGTTGGGCCAAGAGCACTAAAATAAAGAATTGAACCTTGCATATTTACTTTCAAGCTTGCACGTTTAAGTCTATGCCTTGCATATTTACGTTCAAGCTTGCACGTTTAAGTTTATGCCTTGCATATTTAATTTTAAGTCATCACTTTATTTTGTAAGCAAGATTAAAAACGAAAAACATGAGCACGTTTAGTTTATGTCATAACTTAACAACCTAGAGCTCAAAGACTTGCCCATTTCATTCCAAGTTAAAGCTTAATGTGAATGCATTCTTTGAATGCATGTTTTCGGCCAAGTAGTGATGATGGGCTTGCAATGAGTTTTCATCTAGCTACAAGGACTAATAGTCTATGTTTTAAGTTTTCTTAAAGCTTTACAAATCTTTACAAGGTTATGTTATCATGAGTTACGACTTTATTCCCTTTTAGAAGATGAAATATATTTTGGTCACTGACCTAAGGCTTCTCTTAGCCTCTTGATGAATTAAAATGATTTGCAAAGAGTTTTAGAAATTCTAAATTGATTCCAAGAGAAACTAGTTAACTTATGTACCTAGAAATGTCAATTTAGTTCTCCTATTGAAGTTAGATGTTTCGGTACTGTCATGATGAGCTTGTGGCTGTATGATGATGTTTTGATGTGTCTGAATGTGTGAAAATATCATATGACGATGTAGAAACGATTCTATGCATGATAGGTAAGAAACTAGCTAACTAGAAATACCGTAAAGCTAGAATTTAACATAGTTTTGACCCATTTGTTTTTGGAACTTATCCAACATGTTTTAATGGGAACATAATCAGATTAGGATTGTTTAGACATGAAAAACTTGGTAACATTTGGATTAGAATTGAATTTTAGCACCTATAGGGAAACTAGTAACTAGAAAATCGTAAAAATGCAAATGTAGAACTCTTAGAACATTTAGTTTTCTGGATTCTGTCCAGAAATGTTACAACATGATAAATGTGATTATTAATTAGTTCTTAAGCATAGGAATGTCTCATAATTGATTTAGATTTAATTTATAGCGCCTTAGGCGAAGACGGAACTGAGAAAGGGTCTAAAACGTAAGTTCTAGAACCCCGTAACCACAAGTTAGAAATTCTACCCTATGCGTTTCAGATTTGAGTATGAACATGAGGATTAGGATTGATGATTAATTATGAGCCCTTAGGTGCATAAAATATGAATGACAGATGTTAGAGAACTATATCTCAAGATTAAAGCCCGTAAGGGTCAAAGCATAAGCTACCATAAGGGTAAGCGTTTGAATGTTCTATGATGAGGCATGTGGTATGTAAATGATGATGATGTCATTCATATGAGGAATTCATGAGGATATATGTTTACGTGGCATAAAGAAAATTTGGAAGGAATTCGGCGTAATGCCATCGTCTTGCTAATTCTGACTAATTTGGGGACTTAAAGAGATTTTGAAAATTAAGGTACTAAGATGGGTTCTAGGATGACACCGGTTCGGCCGAGCACCTCCATAGAACTCATGTGACATTGGTACCAATTTATACTCTTAGGTGACATCGGTTCAACCGAGCACCCCTAAGAGAATTGCCCCCTAACCCGTACTCAGATAGTCGGAATTTATGATTTATGATACGCTTATCATTAAGTGGTAAGTAAGAACTAGTGACGACTAGTTAAGGTATGAGCTCATAACCTAGAGATATGACACGTTCTGGGTGACACCGGTTTGGCCGAGCACCCCCAGTTCGATTGTCTTTTAGGGTGGCCCATGAGGAAGGGATGTTTCATGATTATGATTATGTCACTAAGTTTGTCCCATATGAACGTTACTATTGCCACTTTATGCCACTAAGTATGATGATGCTTGATGTTATGTTTTATGTATGTGCATTAGGTAGTGCCATGCATACATCTTCTATTATGTTGCATTCATGACATTAAGATCATCCTAAAATGAATGGACCTTGGCTAAAGTATATTTTAAAGTTTAAAATGAACTTAATGCATGTTCAGTCATTTTGTATAATTAAACCCAAGGTTCCTGAGAACGTAGATGATGACACCTAGGTAGTAGGAGGCCCTACTGAGATTCTTTAGCAAGATTCTCACTCCCTCAATTTCTTTCTTTCCGTCATGTCTTCAGATGGTGACGTTCGTAGTGTTCGTGGACACGCCGACATGGGAAGTGCACTATGACCCGGCTCACGGGTCATACCATTTTGAGGGACAGTGCACGGTGCGGGTTTTCATGTTCGTAGGACGCCCCTTCGCTCATCCCGTTCATACCCATCGCTTCTCCCCGACTGCACCCTATGGCGACGACGAGCGGGTTTTTGAGCGTGCGCGTACACATGATGAGAGAGTGCTCCGCATGCACACCGCCGCCTGAGCTATGCGAGACTATCCCGATTACGTGCCCCGGACCTACTTCTCGGAGACCGACCCGTCCGAGGACCCGCCTACCCATCTGTATAGCAAGAGCTTCGCCCCCTCTCCCCCACCGATGAGGGAGAGCAGTGAGGATACCGTGACTCAGCCACGGCTTGCACGACGACCGGAGATGCGGCCACACCGCGGGGGTCACGCTCGATCCCCGTTCCGCCTCTTTATGCCCGAGGAGCTCGCCCAGTTTCCCGGATATTTGCCTCGTTCGCGAGATGGACGTTAGTAGGAGGTGACGATCGACTGATAGAGTACCTGGGTAGAGCATACACCACTTAGATGGAGATGAACCTTCTTTTGTATTAGAGGTCATCCCGTTAGTTGCACTTGGGTAAGGGAGTTGCTTTTATAGTTTCCGTTGCACTTTCTCTTGTATTTCCTTTTTAATTGTATTACTCGTGTTGTACTAAATTAAGTCTCACACTTATAAGTGGGCAAGTTATATATATATATGAGGTGGTATTCAGTGTTTCTCGTGATGTGCCTTTATGTGCCTTATGCTATGACGTTATGAGATGTATGTTTTGACTATTACATGTTATATCGCATTACGCGGCTCTCACTTTGTATTTCAAAAAAAAATTTACCTGTATTTTCTGCTAAGTATTTCGAAGTAAAAACGAGAACTATGAAGTAACAGACTAATGATTAACCTAAGTATGTTCTAGAGTATTGGGTTAAAAATTAGGATGTTACATTATGGTATCAGAGCAGTTCGATTCTCATGGAGCTTGAGGATTGGACTGACTATGCTTTCTAAAGCGTAGTACGATAGCTATGTCATGCGTAGTGCTTAGTTAGAGACAAGCTATAGGGTAGAAGTGCATGACCCTTGTCTACCTGCGTGTGCCATGGTAACTAGCTCATCTTACATGGAATATTGAGCCTGATCACCTCAGTGTTTATTGTCTCATGTGTTTAGGAACCAATGGCACCAAAGAGACAACCTAGGACCCCGACCGAGGGGGACCAAAACAATGCTACTGCTGCTGTTGTTCGTGACATGGCTAGGGCCATGGAACGAATGTTCGTGAGGATGAACTAACAAGGGGACACCGGACGTGCTCCCCCTACTGCTGAAATGGTCGAGCAAGCGAGGTTTGGTGAGTTTCGCAAGGCGAACCCACCAACCTTCCGAGGAGCCATGGACGCCGACAAAGCTGATGAGTGGATCAAGAACATGGAGAAGATCTACTCCGTGGTGGCTTGCTCGGAGGAGCATAAGGTCACGTTTGCTGCATACATGATGGAGTCCGAAGCCGAATTCTGGTGGGTCGGCACCCGAAGACTGCTTGAGGCTTCGGGCACTGCTATCAACTGGGAGCTATTCAAGACTTACTTCTACGAGAAGTACTTCCCGGAGTCTGTAAGGAACGCAAAGGACATTGAGTTTATGCAACTGACCCAAGGAGGGTCTACTGTCGCCCAGTACACGACGAAATTCGAGGAACTGATCAAGTTCTCTCGGGTGTTTCAAGGAAACCCCGATGAGGTGTGGAAGTGCGTCAAATATGAGGCCGGACTAACGGCGGAGCTCAACTATGCTGTGGTACACATGGAGATTAGGGACTTCCCAACCCTAGTCAACAAGTGCCGGATCATGGAAGAGGGACAGAAGAAAATCAATGCTGCAAGGGCAGCACGGAACAAGGGGCTAGCACCTCAAGCCCCAAAATTCAAGCCCCAATATCCAAACCAATCTCGAAATCACTATAATCCCTACCAAACTAACCAGTTCAAACCACCACAACAACAAAGAACCCCCTTCCACCAACAACCCAAGCAACCACACCGACCACAATTCCAGAACAACAACAACCGCAACAACAACAACAACAACAACAACCGACAAGGAGGGTCGAGCGGCCCCCGAAACAACCAAGGAGGATCAAGTGGGGCCAAGAACAAGGCACCTCAAGGAACCCCCGTCACCTTCGCCCAAGCTACCCCAGCCGTACTGTGCCCCCAGTGAGGGAAAGATCATGGCAACCGTCCCTGCCTGGCAGGGCAGAATGTCTGCTTCCGATGCCGAAAGCCTGGCCACTACGCCAACAACTGCACCAATGGGAGGCCAGCAAGCCAGAATCCCCGGCCACAACACCACGGGAGGGTCTTCACCCTCAATGTAGACGAAGCGGACACATCCAACGGTCTCATAGAAGGTAAGTGCGAAATAGATGGTAGGACCTTAACTATACTTTATGACTCTAGTGCAACACATTCTTTTATTTCATATGCTAGTGTCGAGGCTCTAAATTTGAAAACTTCCAAACTTCCTTTTGATCTTGTTGTCTCTACCCCCACAAATCATCCTGTGAATACTTGTTATTGTTGTCTAAACTGTCACCTCACCACCGAAAATAGATCATATGTTATGGATTTAATTTGTTTACCCATGAAAGGTATAAGAGTAGTTCTTGGCATGGATTGGCTTCACGTCAACCGTGTATTGTTAGACTGTGACACCAAAACAGTTGTCTTTCCTTCTCCCCCTAGTGAAATGAGTCAACCTTTGAGACTCTATCTCAATGCCGTAGAGGTCCACTGTAGTGGAAAAAAGACTAAGGGATATGTTCTCCTAGCCGCTAGCGACGTAGACTTTGAGCAGAACCTAGGGGATATACCTATAGTAAGAGACTATCCCGAGGTGTTTCCGGAAGATATACCCGAGTTCCCTCCCGAGAGAGAAGTGGAATTCTCCATTGAGTTGGTTCCTGGAGCGGGACCAATCTCTATTGCCCCCTATAGAATGTCACCCCTAGAACTAGCCGAGCTTAAAACCCAACTTGAGGAACTTTTAGAAAAGAGCTTTATAAGACCTAGTGCTTCACCATGGGGAGCCCCAGTCTTGTTTGTGAAGAAGAAGGACAGGAGCATGAGGTTGTGTATAGACTATAGGCAATTGAACCGTGTAACGGTGAAAAACAAATACCCTTTGCCTAGGATTGATGATCTGATGGACCAATTGAGAGGAGCAGTGGTTTTGTCTAAGATTGATTTGAGGTCGGGATACCACCAAATTAGAGTAAGAGACGAGGACATACCAAAGACCGCCTTTAGAACTCGGTATGGACACTTTGAGTTCTCGGTGATGTCTTTTGGTTTGACAAATGCTCCCGCAGTGGTTATGGATTACATGAATAAGATCTTTAGACCCTATTTAGATCAGTTCGTGGTCGTTTTCATAGATGATATACTCATCTATTCGACGACCCACGAGGAGCATGGGCGTCATTTGAGGATAGTTTTGGAGATCTTGAAGGAGAAAAAGCTGTATGCAAAACTCTCTAAGTGTGAATTTTGGTTGGAGGAGGTCAAGTTTTTAGGGCACGTTATGTCAAAAGGAGGTATAGCCGTTGATCCTAGTAAGGTAGAAGCCATAATGAATTGGGATAGACCGACCACCGTAACGGAAATACAGAGCTTTTTGGGTTTAGCAGGCTACTACTGTAGGTTTATCAAGGGCTTTTCCCAAATTGCCCTACCCCTAACCAAGCTAACTAGGAAGAATACCCCCTTCGTTTGGAACCCCGAGTGTGAGAAAAGTTTCCAAGAGCTTAAGGAAAGGCTAACCACGACCCCAGTCTTACTCCTACCTAGCCCCAATGTACCTTTCGAGGTATATTGTGATGCTTCGGGCAAAGGACTAGGGTGTGTGTTGATACAAAATAGGCAAGTGGTAGCCTATGCATCTCGACAACTCAAGCCTCACGAGGCTAACTACCCCACCCATGACCTAGACTTAGCCACCGTAGTGTTCACCTTAAAGATGTGGAGACACCATTTGTATGGTGTAAGGTTTGAAGTTTTCTCCGATCATAAGAGTCTCAAGTACCTCTTTGATCAAAAGGAGTTGAACATGAGGCAGAGAAGGTGGATGGAATTCCTCAAAGATTACGATTTCGGTTTAAGTTACCACCCCGGCAAGGCTAATGTAATCGCCGATGCCTTAAGCCGAAAGTCGTTACACCTGTCCCACATGATGATCAAAGAAGCCGAGTTAATAGAGAAGTTTAGGGATATGAATCTAGGGATGTCAGCGACCGATAAAGGGATGAGGATGTGCTATCTTAGTGTGACAAGTAGATTTAAGCAAAGAATCATGATAGCACAACGAGAGAATGAGGAGTTCGAAGAGATCATAGATGCTGTTAAGGCGGGAAAGTTGAAGGGTTTCGAAAGAGGTGAGGATTGGATATGGAGGTTTGAAGGAAGGATCTGCGTACCCCAAGATGGTGACCTTCGAGAGAAGATCTTGGAGGAGGCTCACAAAAGCTATTTCACCATTCATCCCGGTGTTACCAAGATGTATCAAGACTTGAAGAAGATGTTTTGGTGGCCCGGAATGAAGAAGGATGTAGTCGCCTGGGTTAGTAAGTGCTTGCTATGTCAGAAAATGAAAATCAAGCACCAAAAACCTTCAAGTTTGTTGCAACCCCTGTCAATCCCCGAGTGGAAGTGGGAATGCATATCTATGGATTTCGTGACGGGATTGCCTAAGACCCAAGCTGGCCATGATGCTATATGGGTGATAGTGGATCGACTAACCAAGTCGGCACACTTTCTGCCCATTAGAGTGACATACTCTTTAGATAAATTGGCTTAGTTATACATCCAAGAGATCGTAAGATTGCATGGAGTGCCGTCGATGATAATCTCGGATCGAGATCCGCGGTTTGCGTCACATTTTTGGGGAGCCTTTCAAAAGGCGTTTGGTTCAAAGCTGTGCTTAAGCACGGCCTACCACCCACAAACGGATGGCCAATCTGAGAGAACCATTCAAACCCTAGAAGATATGTTGAGGGCCTGTGTTTTAGATCAGAAGGGGAGTTGGGATAAGTACTTGCCTTTGATCGAGTTTGCGTATAACAACAGTTATCACGCGAGTATTGGTATGGCACCGTACGAGGCGTTGTATGGAAAGAAGTGCCAATCACCTTTGTGTTGGTACGAGCCTGGGGAGCAAAGTGTCTTAGGACCCGATGTAGTGAGGGAAACGACGAAACAAATCAAGAGGATCCGGGATAGGATGCTCACTGCTCAAAGCAGACAAAAGAGCTATGCGGACAAGCGGCGCTAGCCCTTGGAGTTCGAAGAGGGAGAACATGTGCTCCTTAGGATTACCCCCATTACAGGTATAGGGAGAACCATGAAAGTCAAAAAGTTGAGCCCCCGATTCCTTGGTCCCTTCCAAATTCTTCAAAAGATAGGAACAGTTGCCTACAAAATAGCCTTACCCCCAAATCTTTCTAATCTTCATGACGTCTTTCACGTCTCTCAGCTAAGGAAGTATGAGTCCGACCTTAGCCACGTTTTAGAGCCAGAGAATATGCAGTTAAGGGACGACCTAACTTTCAATCTTCCCCTTACGAGAATCATGGACCGCGGAGTCAAGCAACTGAGGAACAAGTTTGTTCCTTTGGTAAAAGTAGCATGGGGACGCGACAAATCCGAAGAATTCACATGGGAGCTGGAGTCAGAGATGCGAGACAAGTATCCTAAGCTTTTCTAAGGTAATGAATTTCGAGGGCAAAATTCTTTTTAAGGAGGGGAGTAATGTAACACCCCGATTTTTCTGTCTGAGAGAAATGACCAAAATACCCCTGAGGTCATTTCCTGACCCGAATTCAAGGGTAACCAACTCGGTCATCCTCGAAGGGTCAACTCAATGTTTGAAGGGGATTGAATGGCCTTTGAATGCTTCCGGAAGCGAAAATCTCGTTTTCAGCTTTGGTCGAAATGACCAAAATACCCCTATAGCGTTTTTACGCGGGTAGAAGTGCCGTTGAGCCCGAAACTTTCCCCAGAGGTTTAAAAACACGTTTTCATGTGTCTAGAGGTCTCTGTTCAAGTCCCGGTGATCCCGGGCAGTTTTAGTGTAAAATTACGGTTTTGCCCCTAGAATAGTGTTTTTGAGCTTAATGATGTAATTAAGCAAACCTAAGCAATATTAGGCTCTAAATGAAGATTAATTAATTTCCCTAGTTAATATAAAGTCAAAATAATTTATTAAAGTTAATTAGAACCTAAATTGCTTAGATTAAACTTAAATCCCTTTTTAGAACTCAAGATTCCTAGTCTTGGAATCTTGAATAGTATTTTCTCTCTCCAATTCCTTAAATCAAGGAAGTGTGTCTAGAGTTGTTTAGACTCTAAATTGAGGATCTAACTCACTAATGGTGCAAGACCACTCCTTAATTATGTCTAGACCACCCTAATTATCCATTTTCCTTACCTAAACACTTTCTTACAACTTCCTAATCTTAAGCATAATCAAGGATACACCTAAACACAACTCTAAACCACAATTAAAATGCAAGAAACTCTCCTCCCTTGGATGATGCATTTCGGCCACCTCTCCCCCATTTGACCACATGTTGATTTGTTTTCTCACTCAAAGAACCATGCTTGAGGCCATACCTTGAACCATACCTCACCATGCCTCAAGACCACATTATCTTACCTCATAGAACTCATAGATGCCCTCCAATTCTGCACACGTGGCCGAAGCTCTCCTCCTCCATGAGCACCCTCCATTTGTTTCATTTCTCTATAAATAGAATGCCTTGAGGAGCTTGCACCACTTTTAGATCATTTGCTAAGTTTAGGAACACTCAAAGCTTTTCTTTTTCTCTCAAAGTTCTAGTGTTCTTCAAGTTCTTCATCATCTTCATCTTCTTCTTCCATCTTCAAGTTCATCACACCAAGTAGGGATTTTCTTTCAAGTATTTCTTTCTTTAAAGTTCTTGTTCTAGCTTTATGTTCATAGTTTCTCTTGATTCTTTTTAGAACTTCTCTTCTACTCCTTTTTCCTTTTCATTTTCGGCCATAGGCCTTGGAGAACAAAGGAATGAGAGCTTGATGATGAGAGTTTCATGATGATGTTCACCACTTGAAACAAACTCTAGAGCTTGTTCTTTGTTCTTGAGTCAAAATACTTCTAGTTCTTCCTTTCTTTAACTTTTGGGATCTTTAACTTTGATGATGTTTTAAAATGGTTCTATGAACTCCATGATGAGGACTCATGGTGTTGGTGTTAATGTATCACCAAGATCATGGACTCTAGAGTTTTCAAATATTCCTTTTCTTGCCTAGAATGTTTCGGCCATTTCCTTTTCTTTTACATGCAAAATGTTTTGATTTTCTAAAAATGTTATGTTGAGTTCTAAGAACTCTAGCCTTTACTTTATCTTGGTTTGATGAGTTTGGGTTGAGGATTGAGTTCCTTTAAAGTCTTGTTAAGGGCTCTAGAAAGATAAAATGAACTTGCATAATTTATTTTATGCTTGCATTTATATTTACATTCTTGCTATGCACCTTTACTTTCAAGCTATCACCTAAGAACATAAAGATTAAAATGGAACTTGCATCATCACTTAATATAATTCTCAAAGCCTTTCTATTTCGGCCTTAAAGTCGATTGTTGTTGGGCCTAGAGCACTAAAATAAAGAATTGAACTTGCATTATCACCTAATTAATCTTTCGAATGTGTAACACCCTAATTTTAACCCAACTTTCTAGAACACATTAGGTTATACATTAGGCTATTACCTCATAGTCTCATCCTTTTCTTAAAAATATTTAGCGGAAATTATGGTAAAATTTTTTTTTTGAAAGTATAAAACAAAGTGAGAGCCGCGAGCTTAACTATTTGAATAACAAAAACGTGAGACATGATTAACACTCATAGAGAGAACTCAAAAAGGAAAACATATAATGGTGGAGCAGAAATCATCATAACAAGAGAAACATTTCATTAATAATATATTTAGAGTACATAGGTAGTCATACCCGCATAGGTACAGGCAGAGCTTGTGATAAAGAAGAAATAAAATACAACAAGAAACACAAGTGTAGGGTGCGACTACAATAAAAATCCAAAATGCTACCCTTTTAGTAAGCTACGAGTATAAATCCACCACCCCTCCCAAAAGATATAGCCGAAGGGAATATCCTTGCAACGCTTGTGTACTCGAAAGCTCCACCGGGGTATAGTGCACCTCCCAGACTGGCGTGTCAATGAAGTCAATGAACATCACCATCGCTCTCTGAAGATGTGACAGGAGAAGAGAGAGAGGAGTGAGAATTCTTAGTAAAGAATTTCAATAGGAGTCTCCTATCCTAGGGTTACATCGTTCACATCCCCAGGAACCTTGGGTTTATTTCATAAAGACAAGTGAGCATACATCAAGTTCATTTTAAGTTCTAAAGTGTATTTTAGCCAAGGTCCATTCATTTTAGGATGATCTTAATGTCATGAATGCAACATAATAAAGAATGTATGCGTGGCACTACTTAATGCACATACATCAATCATCATCATACTTAGTGGTATTAAGTGGCAATTAGAACACATTCATATGGGACAAACTTAGTGACATAATCATAACCATAAAACTTCTCTTCCTTATGGGCCACTCTAAAAGACAATCGAACTGGGGGTGCTCGGCCGAACCGGTGTCACCCAGAACGTGTCCATCTCTAGGTTATGAGCTCATACCTTAACTAGTCGTCACTAGTTCTTACTTACCATTTAATGATAAGCGTATCATAAATCATAAATCCCGACTATCTAAATACAGGTTAGGGGGCAAATCTCTTAGGGGTGCTCGGCCGAACCGGTGTCACCTAAGAGTAAAAAAAATGGGTACCAATGTCACATGAGTTCTATGGAAGTGCTCGGCCAAACCGGTGTCATCCTAGAACCCATCTTAGTACCTTAATTTTCAAAATCTTTAAGTCCCCAAATTTGTCGGAAATTCGGCGGCACGATGGCATCACGCCAAATTTCTTCCAAATTTGTTTTATGCCACATAAACATATATCCTCATGAATTCCTCATATGAATAACGTCATCATCCTTCACATAACATATGCATCATCGTAAAACATCTTAACATACCTTAGTATCATATAAATATCATTCTCATATTCTTAATGTCTTATGCATTGACCGCTATGGTCTTTAACTCACAGTCTAAGTTATGAATCATTCAAAGCTAACCTCTCGGGTACTTAGGAGGTTATGACTAAGTATATCTCTTTTCATACTATGGTCAAGAATATCTCTCAATCTCAAAGGTGCAGAATTCATAATTTCAACTTTACGGATACCTAGGAGTCACGACAATGACCCTTTCTAAGTTCAGTTTGCTCCTAAGGCACCAAGATCAAGTCCTAAACCAATTATGAGTCATTTCTACACATTTAAACTAATTTAGAACCATGATTATCATTACTAAACCTTGCTGGACAGAATCCAGAAAATTCTAACATTAAGGGATCTAGAACTCTCAAATTAATTCTTTTCTAGTTTCTAACCTTTCTTATCTTTTACTTATGAGTTTTTCCATTGATCATACTTAAACATAAGCATGTTATCATCGTTAAAACAGCTCATACAGTGGCCAAACATAGCAAGGCGGAACCGAAACAACACTCTCCATACAAAGGCATAAAACATACTTTTTAAAGCACATAGGATACTAGTTTCTCTTGGAACCTTTTTAAAACCTTCAAAGCTCTTTTGTAAACATTTTTAACATCTAAAATCATCAAGATATTTATAAGGGCAGTAGCTAAGTTGAATTTATTTCAAGAGGTACTAAATCCATAAAACTTAGTTCTATATGTTCTTTGAATCCACATAGACTTAGAAAAATTATGAAGCATAGCTTACGGGCATTTGTGATCAAATGAAACTTATCCTAAGTTCATTCATCTCACACAGCCGAAGTGGGCATTCTAAGAGAATGCTTTCCATGTCTAACTCTCATTTGAGACCTTGGGACAAATCTTTGAGCTCTAGAGCTTTAGGTGATGACAAAACATAAACATGTCATGCACTTCATTTTTATTGTTCATTAGGGAAATAAAGTGAGAACTTGAAAAGTAAATAGCTCAAAATAAATATGAGATGCAACTTGTTATTATCTTGGATTTTAAGTGATGACTTGAATAATAAACGTGAAATGCAATGCTTGGAAATTAAATATGAATATGCAAGTTCATTTTTAGTCTTAGAGCATTAGTGATGACATAAAAATAAATCATGCTATGCAAGGCATAAACTAAATATGAATGCAAGTTCATTTTGGTTTAATAACTAGAGCTCGTCCATGACTTTAAAGAACCAATATTCACAACCCCAACATAGTCTCATCAAGTCTCATCAAGTCAAGAGAATGGAACTAAAAGAAATCTCCATATTTTCAAGAAAAGGAATTATGGCCGAAATCATGAGGCTAAGAGAAAGTAATCCATATTCCTTTTTGAAATCATTCTTATTTTCTTAAGTTGAAAACATTAGTGAACTTCATAGCATAATAATAAAAACTAAGAAAACTCAAGCTTTAGGGGTCTCATTGTGATGAACACATAGTCATCATCTAGAGGTCCCCATCATCAAGCCATCATGTATGAGTTTAAAGGTCATAAAGGCCGAAAACTCAAGAAGGAAACCAAGAGAGTTTTAAAAAGAAATTCCAAGAGGTAGCTAGAGAAAAAAACTCATTTTTCATGGAAATAAGATGCAAAGAAACACTCCTACTTAGAGTGAAGACAAAGAGCTTGAACTTTGAGAGAAGAAAACAAGATGGTGAGCTCCTCCAAAAGGCTTGATGTTTTCGGCCAAGGGGAGATAAGGAGGTTAGAGTTGTGTTTGAGGTGAGGTTGTGTTTGAGATGAAATATTTGAGAGGTTTGATGGTGATTCAAGGTTATGGGGTGATGTGTGAAGGTTATGAGATGATGATGATGAAGTAAAGAGATGAAAAAGATGAAGATGAAAAAGAAAGGAACTCTTTGGGACTTAAGAGAAAGAAAGAAACTAGCAAGACTACTCTAAGCTTTAGCAAATGCTCAATGTGCATCCAATGCTAACACAAAGTGATAGGTGAGAGAATGGAAAGCATGGCTGATGGTAAAAAAGAGAAAATATCTCTTTGATGGTGTCATACAAGCATGGTTTGAAGCATGGAGCTCATGACACAAGGTATGGCTTCAAGCATGGGTTTTTGAGTGATCTTTTCTTTAAATTGTGGATGAAATTAGGCTTCTAGAAGACCAACATGGCTGGAAGTTTTTCAGCCACAAATAATTGAAGGGAATGATTTATTTTACTTGGTTATTCATTTGGAAAAGCAAGCTTGATTGAAATTATGACAATGCATGACAAGTAAGGTGATTTGAAGTGATTTTCCTTTAAGTTTGAAATGAAATAATTCATGAAAATGGGGGATGATTTTCGGTTAGATTTGGGCAGCAAGGAGAGAGGAAAAATCTTCCATGTAATTGGGTGTTAATGATAGGATTAAGTGTAGGTTAGTTTAGGTACAAGGTTAGGAGTAATTAAGCTTAAGTTTAGGTAACTAAGTATGTGTATTAGGAATTTTATGACAAGCTTAGGAGTGCTCTTACATCATTAGAGAATTTAAAACTCATTTGTGAATAAACAATGTGTATCACAATCCCATGATTTAAGGAAAGAGAGAGAAAACACTATTTGTACACTATTTGCACACTATTCATTGATTCCTACACTCAAAGTCCTTGAATTTAAAGATAGGGTTTTAAGTTTATCTAAGCAATTTTAGGTTCTAATCATCCTTATTAAATTATTTTGACCTTAGATTAATTATGGGAATTAATTAACCTTCGATTAGAGCCTAATATTGCTTAGGTTTCGCTTAACCGTGTGATTAGGTGTAAACATACGAAACTACGGGCAAAACCGTAATTTTGCACTTATTTTGCCCGGGACCTCCGGGACCACAACTGAGACCACAAAATACATAAAAACATCTTTTAAACCCATCTGGAGAGGTTTTGGGTTCATCCGGCACTTGCAAAAGGGTAAAACGTCACAGGGGCGTTTTGGTCATTTTGACCTCAAAACTCGAAAAATGAGATTTTCGATCCCGGAAAGAAACACAAGTCATCCAATCCCCTTCCAACATTGAGTTTGCCCTTCGAGTACTGCCGGACCTGGCTTTCCTCGAATTCCGGGCTGATAATGACCTCAGGGGCATTTTGGTCATTTTCACTCTAGCAGAAAATCGAGGCGTTACAGAATGCCTATCTATTTCGGCCTTAAAGTCGATTGTTGTTGGGCCAAGAGCACTAAAATAAAGAATTGAACCTTGCATATTTACTTTCAAGCTTGCACGTTTAAGTCTATGCCTTGCATATTTACGTTCAAGCTTGCACGTTTAAGTTTATGCCTTGCATATTTAATTTTAAGTCATCACTTTATTTTGTAAGCAAGATTAAAAATGAAAAACATGAGCACATTTAGTTTATGTCATAACTTAACAACCTAGAGCTCAAAGACTTGCCCATTTCATTCCAAGTTAAAGCTTAATGTGAATGCATTCTTTGAATGCATGTTTTCGGCCAAGTAGTGATGATGGACTTGCAATGAGTTTTCATCTAGCTACAAGGACTAATAGTCTATGTTTTAAGTTTTCTTAAAGCTTTACAAATCTTTACAAATCTTTACAAGGTTATGTTATCATGAGTTACGACTTTATTCCCTTTTAGAAGATGAAATATATTTTGATCACTGACCTAAGGCTTCTCTTAGCCTCTTGATGAATTAAAATGATTTGCAAAGAGTTTTAGAAATTCTAAATTGATTCCAAGAGAAACTAGTTAACTTATGTACCTAGAAATGTCAATTTAGTTCTCCTATTGAAGTTAGATGTTTCAGTACTGTCATGATGAGCTTGTGGTTGTATGATGATGTTTTGATGTGTTTGAATGTGTGAAAATATCATATGACGATGTAGAAACGATTCTATGCATGATAGGTAAGAAACTAGCTAACTAGAAATACCGTAAAGCTAGAATTTAACATAGTTTTGACCCATTTGTTTTTGGAACTTATCCAAACTATTTTAATGGGAACATAATCAGATTAGGATTGTTTAGACATGAAAAACTTGGTAACATTTGGATTAGAATTGAATTTTAGCACCTATAGGAAAACTAGTAACTAGAAAACCGTAAAAATGCAAATGTAGAACTCTTAGAACATTTAGTTTTCTGGATTCTGTCCAGAAACTTTACAACATGATAAATGTGATTATTAATTAGTTCTTAAGCATAGGAATGTCTCATAATTGATTTAGATTTAATTTATAGCGCCTTAGGCGAAGACGGAACTGAGAAAAGATCTAAAACGTAAGTTCTAGAACCCCGTAACCACAAGTTAGAAATTCTACCCTATGCGTTTCAGATTTGAGTATGAACATGAGGATTAGGATTGATGATTAATTATGAGCCCTTAGGTGCATAAAATATGAATGACAGATGTTAGAGAGCTATATCTCAATATTAAGGCCCGTAAGGGTCAAAGCATAAGCTACCATAAGGGTAAGCGTTTGAATGTTCTATGATGAGGCATGTGGTATGTAAATGATGATGATGTTATTCATATAAGGAATTCATGAGGATATATGTTTATGTGGCATAAAGCAAATTTGGAAGGAATTCGGCGTAATGCCATCGTGCCGCCGAATTCCCGACGAATTTCGGGACTTAAAGAGATTTTGAAAATTAAGGTACTAAGATGGGTTCTAGGATGACACCGGTTCGGCCGAGCACCTCCATAGAACTCATGTGACATCGGTACCAATTTATACTCTTAGGTGACACCGGTTCGGCCGAGCACCCCTAAGAGAATTGCCCCCTAACCCGTACTCAGATAGTCGGGATTTATGATTTATGATACGCTTATCATTAAGTGGTAAGTAAGAACTAGTGACGACTAGTTAAGGTATGAGCTCATAACCTAGAGATGTGACACGTTCTGGGTGACACCGGTTTGGCCGAGCACCCCCAGTTCGATTGTCTTTTAGGGTGGCCCATGAGGAAGAGATGTTTCATGATTATGATTATGTCACTAAGTTTGTCCCATATGAACGTTACTATTGCCACTTTATGCCACTAAGTATGATGATGCTTGATGTTATGTTTTATGTATGTGCATTAGGTAGTGCCATGCATACATCTTCTATTATGTTGCATTCATGACATTAAGATCATCCTAAAATGAATGGACCTTGGCTAAAGTATATTTTAAAGTTTAAAATGAACTTAATGCATGTTCAGTCATTTTGTATAATTAAACCCAAGGTTCTTGAGGACGTAGATGATGACACCTAGGTAGTAGGAGGCCTTACTGAGATTTCTTAGCAAGATTCTCACTCCCTCCATCTCTTTCTTTCCGTCACGTCTTCAGATGGCGACGTTCGTAGTGTTCGTGGACACGCCGACATGAGAAGTGCACTATGACCCGACTCACGGGTCATACCATTTTGAGGGACAGTGCACGGTGCGGGTTTTCATATTCGTAGGATGCCCCTTCGCTCATCCCGTGCACACCCATCGCTTTTCCCCGACTGCACCATATGGCGACGACGAGCGGGTTTTTGAGCACGCGCGTACGCATGACGAGAGAGTGCTCCGCATGCACACCGCCGCCTTAGCTATGCGAGACTATCCCGATTACGTGCCCCGGACCTACTTCTCGGAGACCAACCCTTCCGAGGACCCGCCTACCCATCCGTATAGCGAGAGCTCCGCCCCCTCTCCCCCACCGATGAGGGAGGGCAGTGAGGATACCGTGACTCAGCCACGGCTTGTACGACGACCAGAGATGCGGCCACACCGCGGGGGTCACGCTGGCGATAACGCCCAATTTTTACTTGTAATTTTCTGTCATTAGAAATTACTCAATTACCGAATTATCGAGGTAATTATTACATAAGATTTGAGTCGAACAATCCTCAATAAAGGAATATAACATTAGAAGAGAGGTTAGGAACGATTCATGCGAGAGTCGTGCAAATCCCGACTCAGACGTATAAAATGACCAAAATGCCCCCAAGCTTATTTTACTCGTAAAATGAGGATCAGCCCCACCTATTCTCAAGGGGATATTTTGAGGATAATAAGGATTGTTTGTGTTATGTGTTAATAGAGCAGTATGATCTCAATTTTGAGTTCCGACGCAAATGACTAAAACGCCTAATTGTTTTAACTCGATAATGGCTGACCGAGCCCGAACCTCACTAAAATGTTTTAAAATGTGTTTTTAAGCCATGATTAACCATTGTTAAGCTCGGTGGCCTCGGCAATTTTTAAGTGAAAGACGATTTTGCTCTCTATTTTGAAGCTTTTGTAATTCGGGATTTTTGATTCAGATACCAAACCTAAGCAATATTAGGCTCAAATTAAAGCTTATTAAATTCTAAATATTAATCTAGAGTCAAAATTATGTATTTAGATTGATTAGAACCCAAAATTGCTCAAAAACACCCAAATTGCTTACTAATTCACTTAAACCCTTAACCGTAAATTCTCTAAATTACATGAATACCTTGCCTACACCTAAATAATGCATGGAACACACAAATTTCACTTCTTTGGGCTGTAATGGACGAAATTATTGATGCCATTATGCAGCTGAATTATTGCCAAAAGTTGCACTAAAACAAAATGCCAAAATGTCACCATATGAGACATAATTCCTTAATTTCATACAACTTTGTCTAAAATGATTTTTCCTCCTTATTTCTCCTGAAAATTCCGTCCACTACCTCATCATTTTTGGCCAATTAGGAAGCCTCAAAATCTTCTATAAATAGGCTTGCTTGAGTGGTCTTGGAATGCTTGGTTCATAACTAGTTTTAGGAGCACCAAAACTTTCTTTCTTTCCTCCTCTTTGGCTGAATTCTTTCTTCAATTTTTCAAAGAGATTTTGTTTCATTTTTCACTTCAAGAAACCAAGTTCTCTTCCTCTTCTTCAACTCAGATTAGGTAGAGTAGTTTCTAAATTTATTTCTATGCTTTGAGGAGTTGTGTTTTTAGCTCAAAATGATGAAATTATGAACTTGCTTTAGCTTTTCATTTGGTTTTCCTCTTCAATTTTTCTTTAACCAATTCAACCATATGGCCTAGGTGGAACTAAGATGATGGCTTGATGATGAGGACCTTGAGGGTGGGTTGTAAATCCATCACAAGTTAGGCCTCTAAAGCTTGAAAATTCCACTTGATGCAAAACTTAATAGAATAATGCTTTATGATGCTAAAACAAAGATTTTTAGTTTAGAACTTGAAAGATGTATTTTTCCTTTTATGTTTTATTTCTTGTTAAGATATGTATTGGGTTGAATTTATAATTCTTTTAAAGTCTTGAAGGAGCTCTAGTAAAGAAACAAAATGAATTTGCATCCATGATTAAGTTTATGCTTTGCATAACCATGTTTACCTTCTATGTCATCACTAAATTTTCAAGAATGAATAAATGAACTTGCATTTCTCATGTTTAAATTCCAAGCTTGTATCTCATGTTTATGTTTCAAGTCATCACTTAATCTTTCAAGATAATAAAGAGGTTGCATCTCATATTTAATTTATGCTCACACTATATTTTATAATGGCTACATGAATGAAGGCATGGCATGTTTATTTTATGCCATCACCTAAAGATCCTAGAGCTCAAAGACTTGCCCATGTATCACAAGCAAAGAAATATGATTATTGGAGTTAAAGAATTTATTCTTAAAAGTCTTGAGATTGGAGCTTAAAAAGATGTAATAATAATATTCTCTTCTCCTCTACTGGTCTGTGTGGACTACCGCCATCCGGTTTCTTAATATTCTCTTTCTCCTCTATCGTCCTGTATGGATCATCGCCCGGTTTCTTAATATTTTCTTCTCCCTCTATCGGTCCCAGGCGGATTACCATCGCTCCAGCTTTCTTGTATCATGTTTATATTTCAAGTTCTTGCATCATGTTTAATTTTTAAGTCATCACCTTAAATCTTAAAGATAAAGAAATGGAATTGCATATCATGTTTATAATTCCAAGCTATCACCTTATAAAGATAAGATTAAAATAAGGTTGCATAGCATGTTTATAATTCTAAGATGTCACCTAAATCTCTAAAGCTCAAGACTTACTCCTTTTATCTTAAGTGAGAATTTTAATTGTGAAGATCCTCCCAAATTTGACAAAAGAACTAGTTTCTAAATGAGTTTTAAGGCTTTGCAAGGATTTTACTTAGAACTAGTATTTTATATGCACTTAAAATATGATTCTATGTAATTGCATGAGGTTCATGATTCGATTCCCACTGATCTCAGTTTAGTATCAATGTGTGATATTGATTTGATATGATTGAAGTTGTGATAATTATGGTTTATTGTTAAGAGAATGATTCATAATTGGTTTAGTAACTAATTAGTTCTATAATTGATAATTCTATGTAAGGATTGGATGCTTATTAAGTACTTGATATCATTGAATGATTTCCTGGCTTGCATGTTATAGTTCCTGTTGCAAATAATGACAATGCTTGTACATCTTATGTTCTTTATTATGGTAAATTTACCTTTGTTGCTAAAAGAAAGTGTATCATTGTAAAAGTGTAATTTGGAAAGGTTCTGCTAAGGAAAGACTTGGTATTTAAGCGTGTCCATTGTGACCCACCTCTCTTCCCGGGAATCTCCCATATGCATGATTACAGCTTGATATATATTATTCTAGCTTAAGACTATAAATGAGAAAATGTTATGATGTTTATGAATTGTATTATGATATAACATGCAAAGATTTAATGATGACTTAAACTTATAAGAAAATGATCCTTTGGAACCATCGGACTATAGGTGGTGAAAAGGTGATTTTAGCCCCTAACCCGCTTCTCTCAAAAGGGTAGAGTCGGGACTTTAGCTTATCAAAAGGGATAAGTATATGCTAGAGACGACTAGTAAAATATGAGCTCATAAGCATAATTACTCCCAAAAAGGGTGGGGTATAGTGTGGCCCAAGGAAAATAATGATGATGATAAGATTTTAAGTCATCAAAGGCACTAAAGAAATGAAATATGTGCACTGTGTCCATGTGTAGCTAATATTATATGACGTTTTTTTATGCATGTTATTTTGATAATGATGATGAGGAATATGATGTAATGATAAAGGAAATGTTCATTGTAAATATGACATGTTAAGAATAAGATGCATTATAAGACGATGATTAAAAATTGACGAACCTCGCTAAGTATTTGTCAAACTTAAAATGAATCTTTGCATGCTCACTATTTTAGAATAATCCCGAGGTTCCCGGGACTTTGATGATGACACCAGAAGGAGGTACCCTACTGAGAATTCTTTAGCAAGATTCTCACTCCCTTTTCTTTATTTCCGCTATTGTCTCAGATTCAAATGGCGACATTCGCCCTGCTCGTTGATACCCCTACTTGGGAATTCCACTATGATCTGCATCGTCGTATCATTTTGAAGGGAGGTGCGCAGCTCGTGTTTTTATTTACATAGGTCGCCCATTTGCACATCCTGTCCCTAGTTATCGATTTTCTCCTACTTCTCCCTATGGCGATGAAATGGTTTTCGAACATGCACGCCCACTTGATGAAAGGATGTTACGTTTCTTATCCCGCTTCATCCTGGGCATCCATGGATTCAGAGTATGTTCCCGAGACGAGATATTCTCAAACCGATCCTTCGTGAGGACACTCTACTCATGTATATTCTGAGAGCTCTGCTCCTACTCCCACACGCAAAGAGAGGGTAGTGAGGAAACAGCTTGTTCAGCCGAGGTTAGCGAGAAGGCCGGCCCATGCAACCCCACTGGTGCATCTCGTGTCCTGGCCCCGAGGGAGCTCATCAGTGGATCTGATTTATTCCCCATTTCCAGGACAAAGGGCCATAGAAGGTGCTTAGTAGATTTATGTGTGATCATGCACCCTAGTTTTAGGATAACCTTCCCTGCTTATGGAGTTATCTAGTTTAGGGCATGTATTTCCTTAAGTATATTTTGTTTTATGCGTTTGCATAAGATAATGATGTATGAACATAACCCACCCTTTGAGTGAGGTTATTGTATGTAAATATATGCTATAATGTGCTTATGAATGTTATATGATGGAGCCTAAGTGATATGATGTGATATATTCTTAAACGTCTTATTATACCCCGCTTACTCGCTCACGTTGTACTAAACTCATGTTTTTCAATTATGTGTTTAAAAAAAAAAAAATGGCTCATAATTTCACTAAGTATTTTCAAATTATGAAGAAAGAACCAAAGCAAGGAGTAAAGTCTAGTCATTAATCAGATTCAACCTAGGTGTATCTGGTTAATTACTAGGGTGTTACACTCTCGATCCCTGCTCGCTCTTTCTCCGGAGGTGCTCGCCCAGTTTCCCGGATATTTGCCTCGTTCACGAGATGGACGTTAGTAGGAGCTGACGATCGACCGATGGAGTACCCGGGTAGAGCACACACCACTTAGATGGAGATGAACCTTCTTTTGTATTAGGGGTCATCCCGTTAGTTGCACTTGGGTAGGGGAGTTGCTTTTATAGTTTCTGTTGCACTTTCTCTTGTATTTCCTTTTTAATTGTATTACTCGTGTTGTACTAAATTAAGTCCCACACTTATAAGTGGGCAAGTTATATATATATATATATATGAGGTGGTATTCAGTGTTTCTCATGATGTGCCTTTATGTGCCTTTATGTGCCTTATGCTATGACGTTATGAGATGTATGTTTTGACTGTTATATGTTATATCGCATCACGCGGCTCTCACTTTGTATTTCAAAAAAAAATTTACCCGTATTTTTCGCTAAGTATTTCGAAGTAAAAACGAGAACTATGAAGTAACAAACTAATGATTAACCTAAGTATGTTCTAGAGTATTGGGTTAAAAATTAGGATGTTACATATAGTGTTTTGCCCGTTCGATGGAGTTTCGATGTGCAGTTTTTAACACCGTACAAGTTACTTAGTGGCTATGTAATCTTTACCAACCACTTTATGCCAAGTGGATGGCAATGATTAAAACTTGAAAAACAAGTTTTAATCATGACCTTTGATTTATTATATTTTACTCGGGAGCCAATAACTCATTCGTTCGGTGGAATTTCGGTGTGCGGTTTTAACACCGAAAAGGCTACTTGCTCCCCAAGTTAAAGTGATCCAATTATCTTGAGCCAAGTGGAAGACCAAGATCCATTCTTTGCCTAAGAAAACAATCTTGGCCATCCATTTTTCTTTCTTTGGTCAAAGATTACTTAATTACACATTATAATATTCATTCTTTATATATAAGATCAACCCCAAACCAAGCTTCTCCAAGAAGCCAAATTTTCTTCTTCTTAAAACCCAATTTCAGCCAGCCTTTGAAGAGAACACCAGCCACCATTTTCATTTTTCCAAGTGTAACGACCCATTTTTTTTAGTGTTGTTTGTGATAAAATAATTAATTGTGAATAATCTATAAGGATTTTGAAAATTTCGATAGACACAGTTTTGATCGCAACAATATGAGGAATTTGTAAAAAAAAATTATATTATTAAAAAAATTCAATATAATAATATTTTTAACTAGAAATATAGGGTAATATGGATGAGACCCTATAAGTCGTATAAGGACTTCGATAAAAATAAGGATAAGGGTATTTATATGTGTTAACTCGGTAAAGTTTATTTTATGTCAATCGAGTACCGAAATGGTAATAATCGGTACATCGAAATGGTAATAACCAGTGCACTAAAACACTAAGTTTGGTAAAAAAGAATGGATATTATCGGATCCTAAATAATTTTTACTTATGATGATCAAATAAGTATAGATATTTTTAATACTGATAGAAAGCAAATTGATCCGGAAATATTAACTTGCTTACTTTCTCTCCAAGTTAGTATATTATAAAAGGAAAAAAGGAAAAGAAATGACATTCTTCTCGGTTGCATCCACAGACTTCACGTTTTTTCTTCTTTCCTCCACCATTTTCACTTTCTTTTGCTTGAAACTCCATGAAACCACCAAGTCTTTGAAAATTACACTTGGATAAACCCATAAACTAGTTCAAGAACACTTCATCTACATCAAACTCAAGCCAAAACCTTGTTTTTCCCCTTTAAATTTTTCCAAACAACAGCTGATATAGAGGCTGGAAAGTGTGTTTGAGGGCTGGATTAGAGGAGAAAAAGCTAGAGAAAGTTTAGCAAAAGGCTTGGAAGAAAGGTAGGAAAAATCTATGTCTATTACTTGGTGAGTTTCGAATTGGTTTGCTGAATTTTCAGATTTCAACAGGGCAGCATTTTTCACGAATTTTTTGACCTATTTAGAGGCCTTAGATTGAACTGAAAATTTTATATGATATAGCTAACATGTTGAGGCATCTTCAATAACATTTTGAGGTATTCTGGTCACTTTTGCTATGTTTAAAAAATCAAGAACCGAAATTGTACCTATGCTGCCTGAACTATTGGAACTGAAATTGCAAATTTGTCTATTTTTGTTACCATATCAAATGATTGATTTTTCCTTTAAAATTTTTACAGGTATTAGAGACATCTTAATGTTTTACTAGGATTTTTATTCCCAATTTTTAGGTTTCATTTGCTAGGGTTAAAAATTAGGGAATTTGGGAATTTAGCTGAGAATCGGTGGTCTCTGACCACCAAATTTGTCTAATTTTGTTAACATGGCTAGAGAACTCTTTTTACTATGAAATTTTTATGAACCTTGTGAACACATTGAGGTGTCATTGAGAATTTTATAGCATCCTATTTAATGGTTTGAATTGCATATTAAATTGTGCTACAAATATAGGAAATCTGCAATTATGTTGAAAATAAATTGATGCTTTGAATTGATAAAATAATGACATCTTATACTAGTATGACATGAGCATATGAATATGAATAATTAAACTTCGCGAGATTTTCAGAATATTTTAAGAGATTTTGAATAGAATATTTCATAGAAAGTTTACCAGATTTTCTGATAAATCTCATAAAAAAATTTAAAGGTAGATTTTGAACAGAACATGAATATCTCATACACATTTAGCAGAATTTAACAGAACATCTCATAAGACTTTAAGATAGACTTTTGGAATGTAAGAAAATAAGTCTCACACAAAGAGAGAGAAATCAAGAAAGTAAGCTTTACATAATAATCAATTGCTTAATGGTAAGCTCATGGATTCACGGGTAGTAGTAGACGTGCTACACCCTTAGAACTATATCAGGTTGTAATCGCGATGGCGTTACATCGTTATGAGAAAGGGATATACTGAGAATACCGAGGCTATTCTAGATAAGATGCAGTAGACGTACTACATCTAGTGAACTATATCAGGTTGTAACGTGACGACGTTGCAATGTTGATAGTACGATCCACAGAGAAGTATATCAGAAGAATCCTATGAGTTATACTTTCAAGCCTAAACTTTAATAATAAGACCATGCCAAAGAGTAAATCAAATTGATAAAATAAAACGAAGTATATCATGTTAAAGAAAGGGCCTATATCAGATTATAAAACAAGGCGTTGCAAAGAAAAAATTGAGATTGATGTATTTAGAAGAAAATGTTTTGAGATCTATATCAAGATATAGTACGAGATACTATATCAAGTGAAGAATATTAGATTGTAACATGAGGTGTTACAGTAGAGGCACTACATCAAAAGAGAAGTATATCAGAAAATCATAAGTAATTCTATTCTAAGCCTAAAACTGTTCATGAGCTTATGATAAAGAAATAATGAAGTAAATGAGATAAGTATTATATGAACAACCAGAGTAAGAGAAATTTTAAGACTATGTCAGATATTACTGTGTAGTAGACTAGTGTTTTTCCTACTGGGAATCTTTGATTCTCATTCCTACTATTATCATATTTTTTATATAGAATGCGATGATGGTGACCCATTTTGTGGATGTAACACCCCGATCTTTCTATCCGAGGGAAATGACCAAAATGCCCCTGAGGTCATTTCCTGACCCGAGCTCGAGGGTAACCAACTCGGTCATCCTCGAAGGGTCAACTCAATGTTTGAAGGGGATTGAATGGCCTTTGAATGCTTTCGGAAGCGAAAATTTCGTTTTCATGATTTGGTCAAAATGACCAAAATACCCCTATAGTGTTTTTACGCGGGTAAAGGTGCCGTTTGAGCCCGAAACTTTCCCCAGAGGTTTAAAAACATGTTTTCATGTGTCTAGAGGTCTCTGTTCAAGTCCCGGTGGTCCCGGGCAGTTTTAGTGCAAAATTACGATTTTGCCCCTAGAATAGTGCTTTTGAGCTTAATGACGTAATTAAGCAAATCTAAGCAATATTAGGCTCTAAACGAAGATTAATTTATTTCACTAATTAATCTAGAGTCAAAATAATTTATTAAAGTTAATTAGAACCTAAAATTGCTTAGATTAAACTTAAATCCCTTTTTAGAACTCAAGACTCCTAGTCTTGGAATCTTGAATAGTATTTTCTCTCTGCAATTCCTTAAATCAAGGAAATGTGTCTATAGTTGTTTAGACTCTAAATTGAGGATTTAACTCACTAATGGTGCAAGACCACTCCTTAATTATGTCTAGACCACCTTAATTACCCATTTACCTTACCTAAACACTTTCTTACAAATTCCTAATCTTAAGCATAATCAAAGATACACCTAAACACAACTCTAAACCACAATTAAAATGCAAACTAATCCTCCCCATGGACTGATGCATTTCGGCCACATCCTCCCCCTTTGACCACATATTAAATTGTTTTCTCACTCAAAGAACCATGCTTGAAGCCATACCTTGAACCATACCTCACCATACCTTAAGCCATACCTCACCATACCTCAAAGAACACATTATCTCACCTCATGGAACTCATGGAAGCCTCCATTCTGCACCTCATGGCCGAAGCCACTCTCCCCCATGAGCTCCCTCCATTTGTTTCATTTCTCTATAAATAGAATGCCTTGAGGAGCTTGCACCACTTTTAGATCATTTGCTAAGTTTAGGAAACACTCAAAGCTTTTCTTTTCTCTCAAAGTTCTAGTGTTCTTCAAGTTCTTCAAGCTCTTCAAAGTTCTTCATCATCTTCATCTTCTTCTTCCATCTTCAAGTTCATCACACCAAGTAGGGATTTTCTTTCATGTATTCTTTTCTTTAAAGTTCTTGTTTCAAGCTTGATGTTCATAGTTTCTCTTGATCCTTTTAGAACTTCTTTTCTTCTCCTTCTTCCTCTTTATGTTTCGGCCATGGGCCTTTGGGAATGAAGGAACGAGAGCTTGATGATGAGAGTTTCATGATGATGTTCATCATTTGAAACAAACTCTAGAGCTTGATCTTTGTTCTTGAGCAAAAATGTTTTTAGTTTTTCCTTTCTTGAACTCTTGAGAACTTTAGCTTTAATGATGTTTTAAAATGGCTCTATGAACTCAATGATGAGCACTCATGATGTTGGTGTCAATATATCATCAAGATCATGAACTTTAGAGTTTTAAAATGTTCCTTTTTCTTCTTGAAGATTTCGGCCATTTCCTTAAATTCTCTAAGCTTCATGGTTTGATTTCCTAAAAATATTATGTTAAGTTTTAAAGAACTCTAAGCTTGACTTTACCTTGTTTGGATGAGTTTGGGTTATGGTTTAAATTCCTTTAAAGTCTTGTTAAGAGCTCTAGAAAGATAAAATGAACTTGCATAATTTATTTTATGCTTGCATTCATATTTACATTCTTGCTATGCATCTTTACCTTCTAGCTATCACCTAAGAACATAAAGACTAAAATGAAACTTGTATCATCACTTAACTTAATTCTCGAAGCCTTTCTATTTCGGCCTTAAAGTCGATTGTTGTTGGGCCTAGAGCACTAAAATAAAGAATTGAACTTGCATTACCACCTAATTAATTTCTCGAATGCCTATCTATTTCGGCCTTAAAGTCGATTGTTGTTGGGCCAAGAGCACTAAAATAAAGAATTGAACCATGCATATTTACCTTCAAGCTTGCACGTTTAAGTTTATGCCTCGCATATTTACTTTCAAGCTTGCACGTTTAAGTTATGCCTTGCATATTTAATTTTAAGTCATCACTTTACTTTGTAAGCAAGATTAAAAACGAAAAGCATGAGCACGTTTAGTTTATGTCATAACTTAAGAACCTAGAGCTCAAAGACTTGCCCATTTCATTCCAAGTTAAAGTTATATGTGAATACATTCCTTGAATGCATAATTTCGGCCAAGTAGTGATGATGGACTTGTAATGAGTTTTCATCTAGCTACTAGGACCAATAGTCTACGTTTTAAGTTTTCCTTAAAGCTTTACAAATCTTTATAAGGTTATGTTATCACAAGTTGTGATTTTATCCTCTTTTAGGAGATGAAATATATTTTGGTCTTTGACCTAAGGCTTCTCTTAGCCTTTTGATGAATTAAAGTGTTTTGCAAAGAGTTTTAGAAGTTCTAGATCGATTCCGAGAGAAACTAGTTAACTTATGTACCTAGAAATGTCAATTTAACTCTCTCATTTAAGTTAAATGTTTTCGGTTCTGATGTGATGAGTGTGATGCTGTATGATGATGTTTTGATGTGTTGGAATGTGTGAAAATATCGTATGATGATGTAGAAGCGATCCTATGCATGATAGGTAAGAAACTAGCTAACTAGAAATACCGTAAAGCTAGAATTTAACATAGTTTTGACCCATTTGTTTATGGAACTTTTCCAAACTGTTTTAATGGGGACATAATCAGATTTAGATTGTTTAGACATGAAAAACTTGGTTTCATTTGAAATAGAATTGAATTCTAGCACCTATGGGGAAACTAGTAACTAGAAAACCGTAAAAATGCAAATGTAGAACTCTTAGAACATTTAATTTTCTGGATTCTGTCCAGCACCCTTACAACATGGTAAACATGATTAATAATTAGTCCTTAAGCATAGGAATGCCTCATAATTGATTTAGATTTAATATATAGCGCCTTCGGCGAAAATGGAACCAAGAAAGGGTCTAAAACGTAAGTTCTAGAACCCCGTATTCGCATGTTAGGATTTCCACCCTATGCTATTCAGATTTAAAAGCAAAATGAGAGGATTATGAATGATGTTTAATTATGAGCCTTAGGTGCTTAAAATATGAATGACGGATGTAGAGAACTATATCTCAAGATTAAGACCCGTAAGGGTCAAAGCATAAGCTACCGTAAGGGTAAGCGTTTGGATGTTTTATGATGATGCATGAAGTATGCTAATGATGATGATGTTATTCATATGAGGAATTTATGAGACTATATGTTTATGTGGCATAAAGCAAATTTGGAAGGAAATTCGGTGTAATGACCGTTGTGCCGCCAAATTTCCAACAAATTTGGGGACTTAAAGAGATTTTGAAAATTAAGGTACTAAGATGGGTTCTAGGATGACACCGGTTCGGCCGAGCACCTCCATAGAACTCATGTGACATCGGTACCATTTTACACTCTTAGGTGACACCGATTCGGCCGAGCACCCCTAAGAGTTTTGCCCCCTAACCCGTACTCAGATAGTCGGGATTTATGATTTGTGATACGCTTATCGTTAGGTGGTAAGTAAGAACTAGTGACGACTAGTTAAGGTATGAGCTCATAACCTAGATGTATGACACGTTCTGGGTGACACCGGTTCGGCCGAGCACCCCCAGTTCGATTGTCTTTTAGGGTAGCCCATGAGGAAGAGAAGTTTCATGATTATGATTATGTCACTAAGTTTTGTCCCATATGAATGTTACTATTGCCACTTTATGCCACCAAGAATGATGATGCTTAATGTTATGTTTTATGTATGTGCATTAGGTAGTGCCATGCATACATTTTCTATTATGTTGCATTCATGACATTAAGATCATCCTAAAATGAATGGACCTTGGCTAAAATATATTTTTAAAGTTTAAAATGAACCTAATACATGCTCAGTCATTTTGTATAAATAAACCCAAGGTTCCTGAGGACGTAGATGATGACACCTAGGTAGTAGGAGGCCCTACTGAGATTCTTTAGCAAGATTCTCACTCCTTCTATCTCTTTCTTTCCGTCACGTCTTCAGATGGCGACGTTCGTGGTGTTCGTGAACACGCCGACATGGGAGGTGCACCATGACCCAGACCACGGGTCATTCCATTTTGTGGGTCGATGCACGGTTAGAGTATTCATGTTCATGGGTCGACCCTTCACTCCCCCTGTACATTCCCATTGTTTCTCCCCCGTCTCACCTTTTGGCGATGACCTGGTGTTCGAGCGCGCACGTCCCCTAGAGGAGAGGCTTCGCTGTACCCCATCATCCACGTCCGCCGCTCGAGACTACCCTCAAAGATGTGCCCTGCTGTTCGCCATCTTTTTCGGAGACAGATCCTTCCGAGGATTCGGCAACCCAGGCACCCTTCGAGGGATCTTCCCCCACCATACCCATGGACCTTGGGGAAGGTAGTGAGCCTTCCGTGACTTAGCCGAGGCTTACATGACGACCGGAGATGAGGCCATGCCGTGGAGGTCACTTCCGAGCCCCGTCCCGTCTATTCACGCCGGAGGAGCTTGCTCAGTTTCCTGGTTACTTGCCATGCTCGAGGGATAGTCGCCAGTAGGAGGCTGTAGATGGCCGAGTTAGAGCACACACCACTTAGATAGGGATAAACCTTCTTTTGTTTAGAGGTTATCCTATTAGGTGCACTCGGGTAGGGGAGTAGGTCATGTTTATGTTTATGTTGTATTTCCTTTCCTATACTTTCCTTGTACTAAACTAAGTCCCGCACTTATAAGTGGGCAAATTATATATATATGAGATGATCTTCAGTGTTACTCATGGTGTGCCTTATGTTATGATGTTGAGAGACATTTGTTTACCGTACATGGTTTACCGCTTATCGCATCATGCGGCTCTCACTTTGTTTTTCAAAAAAAAATTTACCCGTATTTTCCGCTAAGTAATTCAAAGATAAATGAGAACTATGAAGTAACAGACTAATGATTAACCTAAATATGTTCTAGAGTATTGGGTTAAAAATTAGGATGTTACATTATGGTATCAGAGCAGTTCGATTCTCAGGGAGCCTGAGGATTGGACTGACTATGCTTTCTAAAGAGTAGTACGATTGCTATGTCATGCGTAGTGCTTAGTTAGAGATAAGCTATAGGGTAGGAGTGCATGACACTTGTCGACTTGCGTGTGCCATGATAACTAGCTCATTTTACATGGAATATTGAGCCTGATCACCTCAGTGTTTATTGTCTCGTGTGTTTAGGAACCAATGGCACCAAGGAGATAACGTAGGACCCCGACCGAGGGGGACCAAAACGATGCTACTGCTGCTGCTGTTCGTGACATGGCTAGGGCCATGGAACGAATGTTCGAGAGGATGAACCAACAAGGGAACACCGGACGTGCTCCCCCTACTGCCGAAATGATCGAGCAAGCAAGGTTTGGTGAGTTTCGCAAGGCGAACCCGCCAACCTTCCGAGGAGCCATGGACCCCGACCAAGCTGATGAGTGGATCAAAAACATGGAAAAGATCTACTCTGTGGTGGCTTGCTCGGAGGAGCAGAAGGTCACCTTTGCGGCCTATATGATGGAATCGGATGCCGAGTTTTGGTGGACCGGCACCAAGATCGCTAGAAGCTTCGCATCGTTGTCAATCGCAGCTGTTCAAGACTTACTTCTATGAGAAGTACTTTCCGGAATCGGTGAGGAATGCAAAGGACATTGAGTTCATGCAACTGACCCAAGGAGGGTCTACTGTCGCCCAGTACATGGCGAAATTCGAGGAGCTGATCAAGTTCTCTAGGGTGTTTCATGGAAACCCCGATGAGGTATGGAAGTGCGTCAAATATGAGGCCGGACTAACGGCAGAGCTCAACTATGCTGTGGCACACATGGAGATTAGGGACTTTGCAACCCTAGTCAACAAGTGCCGGATCATGGAAGAGGGACAAAAGAAAATCAATCTTTGCAAGGGCAAAGACGGGAACAAGGGGCTAGCACCTCAAGCCCCAAAATTCAAACCCCAATATCCAAACCAATCCCGAAATCACTATAATCCCTACCAAACCAACCAGTTCAGACCACAACAACAACAAAGAACCCCCTTCCACCAACAACCCAAGCAACCATACCGACCACAATTCCAGAACAACAACAACAACCGCAACAACAACAACAACAAGAACCAACAAGGAGGGTCGGGCGGCCCCCGAAACAATCAAGGAGGGTCAAGTGGGACTAAGAACAAGACGCCCTAAGGAGCCCCCGCCACCTTTGCTAGGCCTACACCGGCAATACTATTTCCCCAGTGCGGGAAAGATCATGGCAACCGTCCCTGCCTAGCTGGACAAAACGTGTGCTTCAAGTGTGGGAAGCCCAGCCACTACGCCAATAGATGCAACAACGGAGCGACAAATCGTAACCCTAGGCCGCAACACCAAGGGAGGGTCTTCACCCTCAATGTAGACGAAGCGGACACATCCAACGGTCTCATAGAAGGTAAGTGCGAAATAGATGGTAGGACCTTAACTGTACTTTATGACTCTGGTGCAACACATTCTTTTATTTCTTATGCTAGTGTCGAGGCTCTAAATTTGAAAACTTCCAAACTTCCTTTTGATCTTATTGTCTCTACCCCCACAAATCATCCTATGAATACTTGTTATTGTTGCCTAAATTGTCACCTCACCACAAAAAATAGATCATACGTTGTGGATTTAATTTGTTTACCCATGAAAGGTATAGGAGTAGTTCTTGGCATGGATTGGCTTCACGCCAACCGTGTATTGTTAGACTGTGACACCAAAACAGTTGTCTTTCCTTCTCCCCCTAGTGAAATAAGTCAACCTTTGAAACTCTATCTCAATGCCGTAGAGGTCCACTGTAGTGGGAAAAGACTAAGGGATATGTTCTCCTAGCCGCTAGCAAGATACACTTTGAGCAGAATTTAGAGAATATACCAGTAGTGAGAGACTATCCCGAGGTGTTTCCGGAAGATATACTTGAGTTCCCTCCCGAGCGAGAAGTGGAGTTCTCCATTGAGTTAGTTCCTGGAGCAGGACCAATCTCCATTGCCCCCTATAGAATGTCACCCGTAGAACTAGCCGAGCTTAAAACCCAACTTGAGGAACTTTTAGAGAAAAGCTTTATAAGACCTAGTGCTTCACCATGGGGAGCCCCGGTCTTGTTTGTGAAAAAGAAGGACGAGAGTATGAGGTTGTGCATAGATTATAGGCAATTAAATCGTGTGACAGTGAAAAACAAATACCCTTTGCCTAGGATTGATGATCTCATGGACCAATTGAGAGGAGCGGTAGTGTTTTCCAAGATCGACCTAAGGTCAGGATACCACCAAATTAGAGTGAGAGATCAAGATATACCAAAGACCGCCTTTAGAACTCGGTATGGACACTTTGAGTTCGCGGTGATGTCTTTGGGTTGACAAATGCTCTTGCAGTATTTATGGATTACATGAATAGGATCTTTAGACCCTATTTAGATCAGTTCGTGGTCGTTTTCATAGATGATATACTCATCTATTCGAAGACCCACGAGGAGCATGAGCGTCATTTGAGGATAGTTTTGGAGATTTTGAAGGAGAAAAAGTTGTATGCAAAACTCTCTAAGTGTGAATTTTGGTTGGAGGAGGTCAAGTTTTTAGGGCACGTTGTGTCAAAAGGAGGCATAGCCGTTGATCCTAGTAAGGTAGAAGCCGTAATGAATTGGGATAGACCGACCACCGTAATGGAAATACGGAGCTTTTTGGGCTTAGCAGGCTACTACCGTAGGTTTATCAAAGGATTTTCCCAGTTAGCCCTACCCTTGACCAAGCTCACTAGGAAGAATGCCCCGTTTGAGTGGAGCCCCGAATGTGAGAAGAGTTTTCAAGAGCTTAAGGAAACGTTAACCACGACCCCAATCTTAGTCTTACCTAGCCCCAATGTACCCTTCGAGGTATATTGTGATGCTTCGGGCAAAGGACTAGGGTGTGTGTTGATGCAAAATAGGCAAGTGGTAGCCTATGCATCACGACAACTCAAGCCTCACGAGGCTAACTACCCCACCCATGACCTAGAATTAGCCGCCGTAGTGTTTGCCTTAAAGATGTGGAGACACCATTTGTATGGTGTAAGGTTTGAAGTTTTCTCCGATCATAAGAGTCTCAAGTACCTCTTTGATCAAAAGGAGTTAAACATGAGGCAAAGAAGATGGATGGAATTCCTCAAAGACTACGATTTCGGTTTAAGTTACCACCCCGGCAAGGCTAATGTAGTCGCCGATGCCTTGAGCCGAAAGTCGTTACACCTGTCCCACATGATGATCAAAGAAGTTGAGTTGATAGAGAAGTTTAGAGATATGAATCTAGGGATGTCAGCAACCGATAGAGGGATAAAGATGTGCTATCTTAGTGTAACAAGTGGATTTAAGCAAAGGATCATGTTAGCACGACGAGAGAATGAGGAGTTCGAAGGGATCATAGATGTTGTTAAGGCGGGAAAGTTGAAAGGTTTCGACAGAGGCGAGGATTGGATATGGAGATTTGAGGGAAGGATCTCAAGGCATTCCCAAGATGGTGACCTCCGAGAAAAGATCTTGGAGGAGGCTCACAAAAGCTATTTCACCATTCATCCCGGTGTCACCAAGATGTACCAAGACTTGAAGAAGATGTTTTGGTGGCCCGGAATGAAGACGGATGTAGTCGCCTGGGTTAGTAAATGCTTGGTATGTCAGAAAGTGAAAATCGAGCACAAAAAACCTTCAGGTTTGTTGCAACCCCTGTCAATCCCCGAATGGAAGTGGGAATACATATCCATGGATTTCGTGACAGGATTGCCTAAGACCCAAGCTGGCCATGATGCTATTTGGGTGATAGTGGATTGACTAACCAAGTCGGCACACTTTCTACCTATTAGAGTGACATACTCTTTAGATAAATTGGCACAGTTATACATCCAAGAGATCGTAAGATTGCATGGAGTACCGTCGACGATAATCTCGGATAGAGATCCGCGGTTTACGTCGCGTTTTTGGGGAGCCTTTCAAAAGGCGTTTGGTTCAAAGCTATGCTTAAGCACTGCTTACCACCCACAAACAGACGGACAATCCGAAAGGATGATCCAAACCCTAGAGGATATGCTAAGAGCCTGTGTGTTAGACCAAAGGGGAAGTTGGGATAAGTACTTGCCTTTGATCGAGTTTGCGTATAACAACAATTATCACGCGAGCATCGGTATGGCACCGTACGAGGCATTGTATGGAAGGAAGTGCCAATCACCTTTGTGTTGGTACGAGCCTGGGGAGCAAAGTGTCTTAGGACCCGATGTAGTGAGGGAAACGACGGAACAAATCAAGAGGATCCGGGATAGGATGCTCACTGCTCAAAGTAGGCAAAAGAGCTATGCGAACAAGCGGCGCAAGCCCTTGGAATTTGAAGAGGGAGAACATGTGTTCCTTAGGATTACCCCCACTACAGGCATAGGGAGAGCCATGAAAGTCAAAAAGTTGAGCCCCCGATTCCTTGGTCCTTTCCAAATTCTTCAAAAAGTAGGAACAGTTGCCTACAAAATAGCCTTACCCCCTAATCTTTCAAATCTTCATGACGTCTTCCAGGCCCCTCACTTAAGGAAGTATGAGTCCGACCCTACCCACGTTTTAGAGCCGAGCATGTTCGGTTAAGGGACGACCTAACTTTCAATCTTCCCCTACGAGAATCGTGGACCATGAGTCAAGCAGCTGAGGCACAAGTCTGTTCCATTGGTAAAGGTAGCATGGGGACGCGACAAATCCGAAGAGTTTACATGGGAGCTAGAGTCAGAAATGCGAGACAAGTATCCCGAGCTTTTCTAAGGTAACGAATTTCGAGGGCGAAATTCTTTTAAGGAGGGGAGTAATGTAACACCCCGATTTTTCTGTCCGAGGGAAATGACCAAAATGCCTCTGAGGTCATTTCCTGACCCGAGCTCGAGGGTAACCAACTCGGTCATCCTCGAAGGGTCAACTCAATGTTTGAAGGGGATTGAATGGCCTTTGAATGCTTTCGGAAGCGAAAATTTCATTTTCCGCAGTTTCGGGTCAAAATGACCAAAATACCCCTATAGCGTTTTTACGCGGGTAAAGGTGCCGTTTGAGCCCGGAACTTTCCCCAGAGGTTTAAAAACATGTTTTCATGTGTCTAGAGGTCTCTGTTCAAGTCCCGGTGGTCCCGGGCAGTTTTAGTGCAAAATTACGATTTTGCCCCTAGAATAGTGCTTTTGAGCTTAATGACGTAATTAAGCAAACCTAAGCAATATTTGGCTCTAAACGAAGATTAATTTATTTCCCTAATTAATCTAGAGTCAAAATAATTTATTAAAGTTAATTAGAACCTAAAATTGCTTAGATTAAACTTAAATCCCTTTTTAGAACTCAAGACTCCTAGTCTTGGAATCTTGAATAGTGTTTTCTTTCTCCAATTCCTTAAATCAAGGAAATGTGTCTAGAGTTGTTTAGACTCTAAATTGAGGATTTAACTCACTAATGGTGCAAGACCACTCCTTAATTATGTCTAGACCACCTTAATTACCCATTTACCTTACCTAAACACTTTCTTACAAATTCCTAATCTTAAGCATAATCAAAGATACACCTAAACACAACTCTAAACCACAATTAAAATGCAAACTAATCCTCCCCATGGACTGATGCATTTCGGCCACATCCTCCCCCTTTGACCACATATTAAATTGTTTTCTCACTCAAAGAACCATGCTTGAAGCCATACCTTGAACCATACCTCACCATACCTTAAGCCATACCTCACCATACCTCAAAGAACACATTATCTCACCTCATGGAACTCATGGAAGCCTCCATTCTGCACCTCATGGCCGAAGCCACTCTCCCCCATGAGCTCCCTCCATTTGTTTCATTTCTCTATAAATAGAATGCCTTGAGGAGCTTGCACCACTTTTAGATCATTTGCTAAGTTTAGGAAACACTCAAAGCTTTTCTTTTCTCTCAAAGTTCTAGTGTTCTTCAAGTTCTTCAAGCTCTTCAAAGTTCTTCATCATCTTCATCTTCTTCTTCCATCTTCAAGTTCATCACACCAAGTAGGGATTTTCTTTCATGTATTCTTTTCTTTAAAGTTCTTGTTTCAAGTTTGATGTTCATAGTTTCTCTTGATCCTTTTAGAACTTCTTTTCTTCTCCTTCTTCCTCTTTATGTTTCGGCCATGGGCCTTTGGGAATGAAGGAACGAGAGCTTGATGATGAGAGTTTCATGATGATGTTCATCTTTTGAAACAAACTCTAGAGCTTGATCTTTGTTCTTGAGCAAAAATGTTTTTAGTTTTTCCTTTCTTGAACTCTTGAGAACTTTAGCTTTAATGATGTTTTAAAATGGCTCTATGAACTCAATGATGAGGACTCATGATGTTGGTGTCAATATATCATCAAGATCATGAACTTTAGAGTTTTAAAATGTTCCTTTTTCTTCTTGAAGATTTCGGCCATTTCCTTAAATTCTCTAAGCTTCATGGTTTGATTTCCTAAAAATATTATGTTAAGTTTTAAAGAACTCTAAGCTTGACTTTACCTTGTTTGGATGAGTTTGGGTTATGGTTTAAATTCCTTTAAAGTCTTGTTAAGAGCTCTAGAAAGATAAAATGAACTTGCATAATTTATTTTATGCTTGCATTCATATTTACATTCTTGCTATGCATCTTTACCTTCTAGCTATCACCTAAGAACATAAAGACTAAAATGAAACTTGTATCATCACTTAACTTAATTCTCGAAGCCTTTCTATTTCGGCCTTAAAGTCGATTGTTGTTGGGCCTAGAGCACTAAAATAAAGAATTGAACTTGCATTACCACCTAATTAATTTCTCGAATGCCTATCTATTTCGGCCTTAAAGTCGATTGTTGTTGGGCCAAGAGCACTAAAATAAAGAATTGAACCATGAATATTTACCTTCAAGCTTGCACGTTTAAGTTTATGCCTCGCATATTTACTTTCAAGCTTGCACGTTTAAGTTATGCCTTGCATATTTAATTTTAAGTCATCACTTTACTTTGTAAGCAAGATTAAAAACGAAAAGCATGAGCACGTTTAGTTTATGTCATAACTTAAGAACCTAGAGCTCAAAGACTTGCCCATTTCATTCCAAGTTAAAGTTATATGTGAATGTATTCCTTGAATGCATAATTTCGGCCAAGTAGTGATGATGGTCTTGCAATGAGTTTTCATCTAGCTACTAGGACCAATAGTCTATGTTTTAAGTTTTCCTTAAAGCTTTACAAATCTTTATAAGGTTATGTCATCACAAGTTGTGATTTTATTATCTTTTAGGAGATGGAATATGTTTTGGTCAGTGACCTAAGGCTTCACTTAGCCTCTTGATGAATTAAAATGTTTTGCAAAGAGTTTTAGAAGTTCTAGATCGATTCCGAGAGAAACTAGTTAACTTATGTACCTAGAAATGTCAATTTAACTCTCTCATTTAAGTTAAATGTTTTCGGTTCTGATGTGATGAGTGTGATGCTGTATGATGATGTTTTGATGTGTTGGAATGTGTGAAAATATCGTATGATGATGTAGAAGCGATCCTATGCATGATAGGTAAGAAACTAGCTAACTAGAAATACCGTAAAGCTAGAATTTAACATAGTTTTGACCCATTTGTTTATGGAACTTTTCCAAACTGTTTTAATGGGGACATAATCAGATTTAGATTGTTTAGACATGAAAAACTTGGTATCATTTGGATTAGAATCGAATTCTAGCACCTACGGGGAAACTAGTAGCTAGAAAACCGTAAAAATGCAAATGTAGAACTCTTAGAACATTTAATTTTCTGGATTCTGTCCAGCACCCTTACAACATGGTAAACATGATTAATAATTAGTCCTTAAGCATAGGAATGCCTCATAATTGATTTAGATTTAATATATAACGCCTTCGGCGAAAACGGAACCAAGAAAGGGTCTAAAACGTAAGTTCTAGAACCCCGTATTCACATGTTAGGATTTCCATCCCATGCTATTCAGATTTAAAAGCAAAATGAGAGGATTATGAATGATGTTTAATTATGAGCCTTAGGTGCTTAAAATATGAACGACGGATGTAGAGAACTATATCTCAAGATTAAGACCCGTAAGGGTCAAATCATAAGCTACCGTAAGGGTAAGCGTTTGGATGTTTTATGATGATGCATGAAGTACGCTAATGATGATGATGTTATTCATATGAGGAATTTATGAGACTATATGTTTATGTGGCATAAAGCAAATTTGGAAGGAAATTCGGTGTAATGACCGTTGTGCCGCCGAATTTCCAACAAATTTGGGGACTTAAAGAAATTTTGAAAATTAAGGTACTAAGATGGGTTCTAGGATGACACCGGTTCGGCCGAGCACCTCCATAGAACTCATGTGACATCGGTGCCATTTTACACTCTTAGGTGACACCGGTTCGGCCGAGCACCCCTAAGAGTTTTGCCCCTTAACCCGTACTCAGATAGTCGGGATTTATGATTTATGATACGCTTATCGTTAAGTGGTAAGTAAGAACTAGTGACGACTAGTTAAGGTATGAGCTCATAACCTAGATGTATGACACGTTCTGGGTGACACCGGTTCGGCCGAGCACCCCCAATTCGATTGTCTTTAGGGTGGCCCATGAGGAAGAGAAGTTTCATGATTATGATTATGTCACTAAGTTTTGTCCCATATGAATGTTACTATTGTCACTTTATGCCACCAAGAATGATGATGCTTGATGTTATGTTTTATGTATGTGCATTAGGTAGTGCCATGCATACATTTTCTATTATGTTGCATTCATGACATTAAGATCATCCTAAAATGAATGGACCTTGGCTAAAATATATTTTTAAAGTTTAAAATGAACCTAATACATGCTCAGTCATTTTGTATAAATAAACCCAAGGTTCATGAGGACATAGATGATGACACCTAGGTAGTAGGAGGCCCTACTGAGATTCTTTAGCAAGATTCTCACTCCCTCTATCTCTTTCTTTCCGTCACGTCTTCAGATGGCGATGTTCGTGGTGTTCGTGGACACGCCGACATGGGAGGTGCACCATGACCCGGACCATGGGTCATTCCATTTTGTGGGTCGATGCACGGTTAGAGTATTCATGTTCATGGGTCGACCCTTCACTCCCCCTGTACATTCCCATCGTTTCTCCCCCGTCTCACCTTTTGGCGATAACCTGGTGTTCGAGCGCCAAGACGCCCCTAGAAGAGAGGCTTCGCTGCACTCCCATCATCCACGCCCGCCGCCGAGACTACCCCAGATGTGCCCTGCTGTTGCCCGTCATCTTTTTCGGAGACAGATCCTTCCGAGGATTCGGCAACCCAGGCACCCTCCGAGGGATCTTCCCCCACCATACCCATGGACCTTGGGGAAGGTAGTTCGCCTTCCGTGACTCAGCCGAGGCTTACACGACGACCGGAGATGAGGCCACGCCGTGGAGGTCACTTCCGTGCCCCGTCCCGTCTATTCACGCCGGAGGAGCTTGCTCAGTTTCCTGGTTACTTGCCATGCTCGAGGGATAGTTGCCAGTAGGAGGCTGTAGATGGCCGAGTTAGAGCACACACCACTTAGATAGGGATAAACCTTCTTTTGTTTAGAGGTTATCCTATTAGGTGCACTCGGGTAGGGGAGTAGGTCATGTTTATGTTTATGTTGTATTTCCTTTCCTGTACTTTCCTTGTACTAAACTAAGTCCCGCACTTATAAGTGGGCAAATTATATATATATGATATGATCTTCAGTGTTACTCATGGTGTGCCTTATGTTATGATGTTGAGAGACATTTGTTTACCGTACATGGTTTACCGCTTATCGCATCACGCGGCTCTCACTTTGTTTTTCAAAAAAAAATTTACCCGTATTTTCCGCTAAGTAATTCAAAGATAAATGAGAACTATGAAGTAACAGACTAATAATTAACCTAAATATGTTCTAGAGTATTGGGTTAAAAATTAGGATGTTATATTATGGTATCAGAGCAGTTCGATTCTCATGGAGCCTGGGGATTAGACTGACTATGCTTTCTAAAGCGTAGTACGATAGCTATGTCATGCGTAGTGCTTAGTTAGAGATAAGCTATAGGGTAGGAGTGCATGACCCTTGTCGACTTGCGTGTGCCATGGTAACTAGCTCATTTTACATGGAATATTGAGCCTGATCACCTCAGTGTTTATTGTCTCGTGTGTTTAGGAACCAATGGCACCAAGGAGACTGTAACACCCCGATTTCTCTGTCCGAGGGAAATGACCAAAATGCCCCTGAGGTCATTTCCTGACCTGAACTCGAGGGTAACCAACTCGGTCGTCCTCGAAGGGTCAACTCAATGTTTGAAGGGGATTAAATGGCCCTTGAATGCTCTCGGAAGCGAAAATTTCGTTTTCCGCAGTTTCGGGTCAAAATGACCAAAATACCTCTATAGCGTTTTTACGCGGGTAAAGGTGCCGTTTGAGCCCGGAACTTTCCCCAGAGGTTCAAAAACATGTTTTCATGTGTCTAGAGGTCTCTGTTCAAGTCCCGGTGGTCCCGGGCAGTTTTAGTGCAAAACTACGATTTTGCCCCTAGAATAGTGCTTTTGAGCTTAATGACGTAATTAAGCAAACCTAAGCAATATTAGGCTCTAAACGAAGATTAATTTATTTCCCTAATTAATCTAGAGTCAAAATAATTTATTAAAGTTAATTAGAACCTAAAATTGCTTAGATTAAACTTAAATCCCTTTTTAGAACTCAAGACTCCTAGTCTTGGAATCTTGAATAGTGTGTTCTCTCTCCAATTCCTTAAATCAAGGAAATGTGTCTAGAGTTGTTTAGACTCTAAATTGAGGATTTAACTTACTAATGGTGCAAGACCACTCCTTAATTATGTCTAGACCACCTTAATTACCCATTTACCTTACCTAAACATTTTCTTACAAATTCCTAATCTTAAGCATAATCAAAGATACACTTAAACACAACTCTAAACCACAATTAAAATGCAAAGAAACCTCCCCCATGGGCTGATCCATTTCGGCCACATCCTCCCCCTTTGACCACATATTAAATTGTTTTCTCACTCAAAGAACCATGCTTGAAGCCATACCTTGAACCATACCTCACCATACCTTAAGTCATACCTCACCATACCTTAAGAACACATTATCTCACCTCATGGAACTCATGGAATGCCTCCAATCTGCACCTCATGGCCGAAGCCATCATCCTCCATGAGCTCCCTCCATTTGTTTCATTTCTCTATAAATAGAATGCCTTGAGGAGCTTGCACCACTTTTAGATCATTTGCTAAGTTTAGGAAACACTCAAAGCTTTTCTTTTCTCTCAAAGTTCTAGTGTTCTTCAAGTTCTTCAAGCTCTTCAAAGTTCTTCATCATCTTCATCTTCTTCTTCCATCTTCAAGTTCATCACACCAAGTAGGGATTTTCTTTCAAGTATTCTTTTCTTTAAAGTTCTTGTTTCAAGCTTGATGTTCATAGTTTCTCTTGTTTCTCTTTAGAACTTCATTTCCACTCCTTTTTCCTTTTCATTTTCGGCCATAGGCCTTGGAGAACAAAGGAATGAGAGCTTGATGATGAGAGTTTCATGATGATGTTCATCACTTGAAACAAACTCTAGAGCTTGATCTTTGTTCTTGAGCAAAAATGTTTTTAGTTTTTCCTTTCTTGAACTCTTGAGAACTTTAGCTTTAATGATGTTTTAAAATGGCTCTATGAACTCAATGATGAGGACTCATGATGTTGGTGTCAATATATCATCAAGATCATGAACTTTAGAGTTTTAAAATGTTCCTTTTTCTTCTTGATGATTTCGGCCATTTCCTTAAATTCTCTAAGCTTCATGGTTTGATTTCCTAAAAATATTATGTTAAGTTTTAAAGAACTCTAAGCTTGACTTTACCTTGTTTGGATGAGTTTGGGTTATGGTTTAAATTCCTTTAAAGTCTTGTTAAGAGCTCTAGAAAGATAAAATGAACTTGCATAATTTATTTTATGCTTGCATTCATATTCACATTCTTGCTATGCATCTTTACTTTCAAGCTATCACCTAAGAACATAAAGATTAAAATGGAACTTGCATCTTCACTTAATTTAATTCTCAAAGCCTTTCTATTTCGGCCTTAAAGTCGATTGTTGTTGGGCCTAGAGCACTAAAATAAAGAATTGAACTTGCATTATCACCTAATTAATTTCTCGAATGCCTATCTATTTCAGCCTTAAAGTCGATTGTTGTTGGGCCAAGAGCACTAAAATAAAGAATTGAACCACGCATATTTACCTTCAAGCTTGCACGTTTAAGTTTATGCCTCGCATATTTACTTTCAAGCTTACACGTTTAAGTTATGCCTTGCATATTTAATTTTAAGTCATCACTTTACTTTGTAAGCAAGATTAAAAATGAAAAGCATGAGCACGTTTAGTTTATGTCATAACTTAAGAACCTAGAGCTCAAAGACTTGCCCATTTCATTCCAAGTTAAAGTTATATGTGAATGTATTCCTTGAATGCATAATTTCGGCCAAGTAGTGATGATGGGCTTGCAATGAGTTTTCATCTAGCTACTAGGACCAATAGTCTATGTTTTAAGTTTTCCTTAAAGCTTTACAATCTTTATAAGGTTATGTCATCACAAGTTGTGATTTTATTATCTTTTAGGGGATGGAATATGTTTTGGTCAGTGACCTAAGGCTTCACTTAGCCTCTTGATGAATTAAAATGTTTTGCAAAGAGTTTTAAGTTCTAGATCGATTCCGAGAGAAACTAGTTAACTTATGTACCTAGAAATGTCAATTTAACTCTCTCATTTAAGTTAAATATTTTCGGTTCTGATGTGATGAGTGTGATGCTATATGATGATGCTTTGATGTGTTGGAATGTGTGAAAATATCATGTGATGATGTAGAAGCGAACCTATGCATGATAGGTAAGAAACTAGCTAACTAGAAATACCGTAAAGCTAGAATTTAACATAGTTTTGACCCATTTGTTTATGGAACTAATCCAAACTATTTTAATGGGGACATAATCAGATTTAGATTGTTTAGACATGAAAAACTTGGTATCATTTGGATTAGAATCGAATTCTAGCACCTACGGGGAAACTAGTAGCTAGAAAACCGTAAAAATGCAAATGTAGAACTCTTAGAACATTTAATTTTCTAGATTCTGTCCAGCACCCTTACAACATGATAAACATGATTAATAATTAATCCTTAAGCATAGGAATGCCTCATAATTGATTTAGATTTAATATATAGCGCCTTCGGCGAAAACGGAACCGAGAAAGGGTCTAAAACGTCAGTTCTATAACCCCGTAAATACAAGTTAGAGATTCGGTCCTATGCTTTTCAGATTTAAGTATGAACATGAGGATTAGGAATGATGATTAAATATGAGCCCTTAGGTGCATAAAGATATGAGCGACGGATGTAGAGAACTATATCTCAAGATTAAGACCCGTAAGGGTCAAAGCATAAGCTACCGTAAGGGTAAGCGTTTGGATGTTTTATGATGATGCATGAAGTATGCTAATGATGATGATGTTATTCATATGAGGAATTTATGAGGTTATCAGTTTATGTGGCATAAAGCAAATTTGGAAGGAAATTCGGTGTAATGACCGTTGTGCCGCCGAATTTCCAACAAATTTGGGGACTTAAAGAGATTTTGAAAATTAAGGTACTAAGATGGGTTCTAGGATGACACCGGTTCGGCCGAGCACCTCCATAGAACTCATGTGACATCGGTACCATTTTACACTCTTAGGTGACACCGGTTCGGCCGAGCACCCCTAAGAGTTTTGCCCCCTAACCCGTACTCAGATAGTCGGGATTTATGATTTATGATACGCTTATCGTTAAATGGTAAGTAAGAACTGGTGACGACTAGTTAAGGTATGAGCTCATAACCTAGATGTATGACACGTTCTGGGTGACACCGGTTCGGCCGAGCACCCCAGCCGATTGTCTTTTAGGGTGGCCCATGAGGAAGAAAAGTTTCATGATTATGATTATGTCACTAAGTTTTGTCCCATATGAATGTTACTATTACCACTTTATGCCACCAAGAATGATGATGCTTGATGTTATGTTTTATATATGTGCATTAGGTAGTGCCATGCATACATTTTCTATTATGTTGCATTCATGACATTAAGATCATCCTAAAATGAATGGACCTTGGCTAGAATATATTTTAAAGTTTAAAATGAACTTAATACATGCTCAGTCATTTTGTATAAATAAACCCAAGGTTCCTGAGGACGTAGATGATGACACCTAGGTAGTAGGAGGCCCTACTGAGATTCTTTAGCAAGATTCTCACTCCCTCTACCTCTTTTTTTCCGTCACGTCTTCAGATGGCGACGTTCGTGGTGTTCGTGGACACCCCGACATGGGAGGTGCACTATGACCCGGCTCACGGGTCATACCATTTTGAGGGGCAGTGCACGGTGTGGGTTTTCATGTTCGTAGGACGCCCCTTCGCTCATCCCGTGCACACCCATCGCTTCTCCCCGACTGCACCCTATGGCGACGACGAGCGGGTTTTTGAGCGTGCGCGTACGCATGATGAGAGAGTGCTCCGCATTCACACCGCCGCCTTAGCCATGCGAGACCATCCTGATTACGTGCCTCGGACCTACTTCTCGGAGACCGACCCGTCCGAGGACCCGCCTACTCATCCGTATAGCGAGCTCGCCCCTCTCCACCATTGATGAGGGAGGGCAGTGAGGATACCGTGACTCAGCCCCGACTTGCACGACGACCGGAGATGCAGCCACACCGCGGGGGTCACTCTCGATCCCCGTTCCGCCTCTTTATGCCCGAGGAGCTCGCACAGTTTCCCGGATACTTGCCTCGTTCACGAGACGGACGTCAGTAGGAGGTGACGATCGACCGATGGAGTACCCGGTTAGAGTACACACCACTAAGATGGGGATAAACCTTCTTTTGTTTAGAGGTTATCCCATTAGGTGCACTCGGGTAGGGGAGTAGATCACGTTTTCGTTTATGTTGTATTTCCTTTCTTGTATTTTCCTTGTACTAAATTAAGTCCCACACTTATAAGTGGGCAAGTTTTATATATATAAGATGATATTCAGTGATGTACATGTTGTGCCTTATGTTATGATGTTGTGAGACATTTGTTTACCATACATGGTTTACCGCTTATCGCATCACGCGGCTCTCACTTTTATTTCAAAAAAAAATTACCCGTATTTTCCGCTAAGTAATTCAAAGTTAAATGAGAACTATGAAGTAACAGACTAATGATTAACCTAAATATGTTCTAGAGTATTGGGTTAAAAATTAGGATGTTACAGAGACAACCTAGGACCGCGACCGAGGGGGACCAAAACGATGCTACTGCTGCTGCTGTTCGTGACATGGCTAGGGCCATGGAACTAATGTTCGAGAGGATGAACCAACAAGGGAACGCCGGACGTGCTCCCCCTACTGCCGAAATGATCGAGCAAGCAAGGTTTGGTGAGTTTCGCAAGGCGAACCCGCCAACCTTCCGAGGAGCCATGGACCCCGACCAAGTTGATGAGTGGATCAAAAACATGGAAAAGATCTACTCTGTGGTGGCTTGCTCGGAGGAGCAGAAGGTCACCTTTGCGGCCTATATGATGGAATCGGATGCCGAGTTTTGGTGGACCGCACCAAGATCGCTAGAAGCTTCGTATGCTGCCAACTAGAGTCGTTTCAAGACTTACTTCTATGAGAAGTACTTTCCGGAATCGCTGAGGAATGCAAAGGACATTGAGTTCTTGCAACTGACCCAAGGAGGTCTCATCGTCGCCAAAGACACGGCGAAATTCGAGGAGCTGATCAAGTTCTCTAGGGTGTTTCAAGGAAACCCCGATGAGGTATGGAAGTGCGTCAAATATGAGGCCGGACTAACGGCAGAGCTCAACTATGCTGTGGCACACATGGAGATTAGGGACTTTGCAACCCTAGTCAACAAGTGCCGGATCATGGAAGAGGGACAGAAGAAAATCAATGCTGCAAGGGCAGCACGGAACAAGGGGCTAGCACCTCAAGCCCCAAAATTCAAACCCCAATATCCAAACCAATCCCGAAATCACTATAATCCCTACCAAACCAACCAGTTCAGACCACAACAACAACAAAGAACCCCCTTCCACCAACAACCCAAGCAACCATACCGACCACAATTCCAGAACAACAACAACAACCGCAACAACAACAACAACAACAACAACAGACAAGGAGGGTCGGGCGGCCCCCGAAACAATCAAGGAGGGTCAAGTGGGACTAAGAACAAGACGCCCCAAGGAGCCCCCGCCACCTTTGCTAGGCCTACACCGGCAATACTATGCCCCCAGTGCGGGAAAGATCATGGCAATCGCCCCCGCTTAGCTGGACAAAACGTGTGCTTCAAGTGTGGAAGCCCGGCCACTACGCCAATAGATACAACAACGGAGGGCCAGCAAATCAGAACCCTAGGCCGCAACACCAAGGGAGGGTCTTCACCCTCAATGTAGACGAAGCGGACACATCCAACGGTCTCATAGAAGGTAAGTGCAAAATAGATGGTAGGACCTTAACTGTACTTTATGACTCTGGTGCAACACATTCTTTTATTTCTTATGCTAGTGTCGAGGCTCTAAATTTGAAAACTTCCAAACTTCCTTTTGATCTTATTGTCTCTACCCCCACAAATCATCCTGTGAATACTTGTTATTGTTGCCTAAATTGTCACCTCACCACAAAAAATAGATCATACGTTGTGGATTTAATTTGTTTACCCATGAAAGGTATAGGAGTAGTTCTTGGCATGGATTGGCTTCACGCCAACCGTGTATTGTTAGACTGTGACACCAAAACAGTTGTCTTTCCTTTTCCCCCTAGTGAAATAAGTCAACCTTTGAAACTCTATCTCAATGCCGTAGAGGTCCACTGTAGTGGGAAAAAGACTAAGGGATATGTTCTCCTAGCCGCTAGCGAGATACACTTTGAGCAGAATTTAGAGAATATACCAGTAGTGAGAGACTATCCTGAGGTGTTTCCGGAAGATATACCTGAGTTCCCTCCCGAGCGAGAAGTGGAGTTCTCCATTGAGTTAGTTCCTGGAGCAGGACCAATCTCCATTGCCCCCTATAGAATGTCACCCCTAGAACTAGCCGAGCTTAAAACCCAACTTGAGGAACTTTTAGAGAAAAGCTTTATAAGACCTAGTGCTTTACCATGGGGAGCCCCGGTCTTGTTTGTGAAAAAGAAGGACGGGAGTATGAGGTTGTGCATAGATTATAGGCAATTAAATCGTGTGACAGTGAAAAACAAATACCCTTTGCCTAGGATTGATGATCTCATGGACCAATTGAGAGGAGCGGTAGTGTTTTCCAAGATCGACCTAAGGTCAGGATACCACCAAATTAGAGTAAGAGATCAAGATATACCAAAGACCGCCTTTAGAACTCGGTATGGACACTTTGAGTTCGCGGTGATGTCTTTTGGGTTGACAAATGCTCCTGCAGTATTTATGGATTACATGAATAGGATCTTTAGACCCTATTTAGATCAGTTAGTGGTCGCTTTTTCATAGATGATATACTCATCTATTCGAAGACCCACGAGGAGCATGAGCGTCATTTGAGGATAGTTTTGGAGATTTTGAAGGAGAAAAAGCTGTATGCAAAACTCTCTAAGTGTGAATTTTGGTTGGAGGAGGTCAAGTTTTTAGGGCACGTTGTGTCAAAAGGAGGCATAGCCGTTGATCCTAGTAAGGTAGAAGCCGTAATGAATTGGGATAGACCGACCACCGTAACGGAAATCACGGAGCTTTTTGGGCTTAGCAGGCTACTACCGTAGGTTTATCAAAGGATTTTCCCAGATTAGCCCTACCCTTGACCAAGCTCACTAGGAAGAATGCCCCGCTTGAGTGGAGCCCTAATCTGAGAAGAGTTTTCAAGAGCTTAAGGAAACGTTAACCACGACCCCAATCTTAGTCTTACCTAGCCCCAATGTACCCTTCGAGGTATATTGTGATGCTTGCAAAGGACTAGGGTGTGTGTTGATGCAAAATAGGCAAGTGGTAGCCTATGCATCACGACAACTCAAGCCTCACGAGGCTAACTACCCCACCCATGACCTAGAATTAGCCGCCGTAGTGTTTGCTTTAAAGATGTGGAGACACCATTTGTATGGTGTAAGGTTTGAAGTTTTCTCCGATCATAAGAGTCTCAAGTACCTCTTTGATCAAAAGGAGTTAAACATGAGGCAAAGAAGATGGATGGAATTCCTCAAAGACTACGATTTCGGTTTAAGTTACCACCCCGGCAAGGCTAATGTAGTCGCCGATGCCTTGAGCCGAAAGTCGTTACACCTGTCCCACATGATGATCAAAGAAGTTGAGTTGATAGAGAAGTTTAGAGATATGAATCTAGGGATGTCAGCAACCGATAGAGGGATAAAGATGTGCTATCTTAGTGTAACAAGTGGATTTAAGCAAAGGATCATGTTAGCACGACGAGAGAATGAGGAGTTCGAAGGGATCATAGATGTTGTTAAGGCGGGAAAGTTGAAAGGTTTCGAAAGAGGCAAGGATTGGATATGGAGATTTGAGGGAAGGATCTGCGTACCCCAAGATGGTGACCTCCGAGAAAAGATCTTGGAGGAGGCTCACAAAAGCTATTTCACCATTCATCCCGGTGTCACCAAGATGTACCAAGACTTGAAGAAGATGTTTTGGTGGCCCGGAATGAAGAAGGATGTAGTCGCCTGGGTTAGTAAGTGCTTGGTATGTCAGAAAGTGAAAATCGAGCACCAAAAACCTTCAGGTTTGTTGCAACCCCTGTCAATCCCCGAATGGAAGTGGGAATGCATATCCATGGATTTCGTGACAGGATTGCCTAAGACCCAAGCTGGCCATGATGCTATTTGGGTGATAGTGGATTGACTAACCAAGTCGGCACACTTTCTACCTATTAGAGTGACATACTCTTTAGATAAATTGGCACAGTTATACATCCAAGAGATCGTAAGATTGCATGGAGTACCGTCGACGATAATCTCGGATAGAGATCCGCGGTTTACATCGCGTTTTTGGGGAGCCTTTCAAAAGGCGTTTGGTTCAAAGCTATGCTTAAGCACTGCTTACCACCCACAAATAGACGGACAATCCGAAAGGACGATCCAAACCCTAGAGGATATGCTAAGAGCCTGTGTGTTAGACCAAAGGGGAAGTTGGGATAAGTACTTGCCTTTGATCGAAGTTTACGATAACAACTTGATTATCACGCGAGCATCGGTATGGCACCGTACGAGGCATTGTATGGAAGGAAGTGCCAATCACCTTTGTGTTGGTACGAGCCTGGGGAGCAAAGTGTCTTAGGACCCGATGTAGTGAGGGAAACGACGGGACAAATCAAGAGGATCCGGGATAGGATGTTCACTGCTCAAAGTAGGCAAAAGAGCTATGCGAACAAGCGGCGCAAGCCCTTGGAATTTGAAGAGGGAGAACATGTGTTCCTTAGGATTACCCCCACTACAGGCATAGGGAGAGCCATGAAAGTCAAAAAGTTGAGCCCCCGATTCCTTGGTCCCTTCCAAATTCTTCAAAAAGTAGGAACAGTTGCCTACAAAATAGCCTTACCCCCTAATCTTTCAAATCTTCATGACGTCTTTCACGTCTCTCAGTTAAGGAAGTATGAGTCCGACCCTAGCCACGTTTTAGAGCCAGAGCATGTTCAGTTAAGGGACGACCTAACTTTCAATCTTCCCCCTACGAGAATCGTGGACCGCGGAGTCAAGCAGCTGAGGAACAAGTCTGTTCCATTGGTAAAGGTAGCATGGGGACGCGACAAATCCGAAGAGTTTACATGGGAGCTAGAGTCAGAAATGCGAGACAAGTATCCCGAGCTTTTCCAAGGTAACGAATTTCGAGGGCGAAATTCTTTTTAAGGAGGGGAGTAATGTAACACCCCGATTTTTCTGTCCGAGGGAAATGACGAAAATGCCCCTGAGGTCATTTCCTGACCCGAGCTCGAGGGTAACCAACTCGGTTATCCTCGAAGGGTCAACTCAATGTTTGAAGGGGATTGAATGGCCTTTGAATGCTTTCGGAAGCAAAAATTTCGTTTTCCGCAGTTTGCGGGCAAAATGACCAAAATACCCTATAGCGTTTTACGCGGGTAAAGGTGCCGTTTGAGCCCTAACTTTCCCCAGAGGTTCAAAAACATGTTTTCATGTGTCTAGAGGTCTCTGTTCAAGTCCCGGTGGTCCCGGGCAGTTTTAGTGAAAAATTATGATTTTGCCCCTAGAATAGTGCTTTTGAGCTTAATGACGTAATTAAGCAAACCTAAGGAATATTAGGCTCTAAACGAAGATTAATTTATTTCCCTAATTAATCTAGAGTCAAAATAATTTATTAAAGTTAATTAGAACCTAAAATTGCTTAGATTAAACTTAAATCCCTTTTTAGAACTCAAGACTCCTAGTCTTGGAATATTGAATAGGGTTTTCTCTCTCCAATTCCTTAAATCAAGGAAATGTGTCTAGAGTTGTTTAGACTCTAAATTGAGGATTTAACTCACTAATGGTGCAAGACCACTCCTTAATTATGTCTAGACCACCTTAATTACCCATTTACCTTACCTAAACACTTTCTTACAAATTCCTAATCTTAAGCATAATCAAAGATACTCCTAAACACAACTCTAAACCACAATTAAAATGCAAACTAATCCTCCCCATGGGCTGATGCATTTCGGCCACATCCTCCCCCTTTGACCACATATTAAATTGTTTTCTCACTCAAAGAACCATGCTTGAAGCCATACCTTGAACCATACCTCACCATACCTTAAGCCATACCTCACCATACCTCAAAGAACACATTATCTCACCTCATGGAACTCATGGAAGCCTCCATTCTGCACCTCATGGCCGATCCATGGGCGAAGCTTAGTAGGAGTGGGAACTTGAACATGTCCTCCGCATTGAGGTCGCATCTCGAGCATCCGGGCCCTTCGTGGCTGGGTGACCATTTCCTCATTGCCCACTGGCATGCGTGGGGGAGTGGAGGCAGAGTCCTCTCCATACATATGGGCGGGTGGATCCTCCGAGGGGTCCTTCTCTGAATGCTGCGAACGAGGTACATACTTAGATACAGCGCCCAAGCCCGCAGTGTAGGTCCGGAAAATCCTCTCATTGCGTGTGTGAGCACGTTCAAAAACCATATTGTCACCATAAGGCGACATCGGTGAGAAAAGAAAGCTATCTACAGGATGAGCAAATGGCCGTCCGGGGAACATGAAAACACAAACTGTGCAGCGGCCCTCATAATGATAAGATCCGTGCTCCGGATCATGGTGGAACTCCCACGTAGGTGTCTCAATGTAGAGCACGAACATTGCCATCCAAACCTGAAGACGTGACAGAAAGAGAGATATAGAGGGAGTGAGATTTCTTACTAAAGAAACTCAGTAGGGTTTTTCCTTGATTTATTTAGTAAAAACATGGACATATAATGGTTCAATTATGAAGTTCGCAAATATTAACCTCTGAGGCCCATTCCTTTTAATTCTAAAACTTCTTGGTTACATAGTCTATAAGTCATAGAACTTGAATCATAGTCATTGTACGTAAAATCATAAAATCATGGTTCCTATTAGCATGGATCATGGCGCATAGATTCATAATTCATGCTACATAGAAGTATAGTCCTTGGAACATGGTACATAGTAGTTTATCTTGGTTACTTTAGGTGACATTAAAGGCTCATCATTTTCTTCCTGGGGCCACCCTAATTGATCTCCCTTTGGAGAAACTTCTAGGTTATGAGCTCATACCACGCTAGTCGTCACTAGTACATGGACTTATCCCTTTTGATAAGTTAAAGGTCCCGACTTAGAGTATAGGTCTAGGGGGCTAGAATCACCTCATCCCCACCCTTAGTTTGGTGGTTCAAAGGATCATTTTCTCATAGTTTAAGTTACCTTAAGTCTTAACATGTTTTATTGAGATGCCACATAGTTCATACATGTCACATATCTATTATTACAACATAGGCATCTCTAAGTTCTTGAAGAACAATTACGTACAATAATAAAACTATCATTTAAGAATAGTAGTTCACATAGCATCATACAAGTCATGAGGTAAACACCAATTCATCATTCATAGAATAATGCATAAACCTTTCCCTTAAGAGTGAAAACCCCCAATCAGGTAACCTCAAATTTTCAAATTATTTCATTACACCTCCAAGGGATTGCCTTATTACCATAATTTATTAAGTCCTAAAACCTAATTAATTATGGCTAGATAGCATTAAGCAGTAAGCTAAATTAGATGAATTAGGGTGTTCTAAAAAATGCGTTCTACGTCCTTTTTCACTTCGACTTTTACTATGATGCAATAATTTATACCTAAACCAATTATGAGTCACTCTCACTTATCTAGACATCATATAATGGGATTCTATAGACATTAACTAGGCTGGAATAGAATCTATAATTTTTGTACCTATGGGGTTCTAGAATTCACATTTTCAAGCAATTAAAGTAACTAAGCATGCTCCAAAATGTCTAGAACAATTATCATATACTTGGCAAGGTATTTAAACATATTTAGACCACCCAAAGCATGATTTAAGGTGCTGGAAATGAACATGGCAGAACTGAAAATTAGTAATCATCAAATCATGTATAAAACTTCTTTTTCAATGCACATGGGTAGCTAGTTTCTCTTGGAACCTTTTTGGGGCTTCAAAACTTCATGGAGGCAAAATTTATCTTATTAAAAACCATCATAAAACACATAGGGCGGTAGCTATTTGATTTTGATTTTTGAGCAAGATTAAAACTTGGGACCTCATTTAAAACTCTTGTTAAGTACTTTTATGCTTAGGAAAATCCTAAGACATTTATTATAGGCCCTTATAATAAAGTGAAACTCATCCTTGAGCCACCTTTACCACATGGCCGAATACATATTCAAGGGGATACCTCCTTGATTTATCTTTTCTCAAGATGACATGGGCAAGTCTTTGAGCTCTAGTAGTTTTAGGTGATGGCATAAAAATAAACATGCCATGCATTCCATTTTTATAATTCATTAGAAAGAAAAGTGATAGCTTAAAGTAGATATGAAATGCACATTCATTTTTAGCCTTTGAGTTTAGTGATGACTTGAAATATAACATGAAATGTAAAGCTTGGAATTTAGACGTGCATTATGCAAGTTGTAACATCCTAATTTTTAACCCAATACTCTAGAACATATTTAGGTTAATCATTAGTCTATTACTTCATAGTCTCCTTTTTACTTTAAAATTACTTAGCGAAAATATGGGTAAATTTTTTTTTGAATACTAAAAGCAAAGTGAGAGCCGCGTAACCCGGTGAATGATGAAGCACATAAAGAAATATAACAAATATCTCATAAGCATCACAACATAAGGCAGATAATGGCACATCATCAAGAAAACTGAATCGCATATATATATATATATATATAACACGATATGCCCACTTATAAGAAGCGGGACTTAGTTTGGTACAACATAGAACAAATACAACTGAAAAGAAGGTACATTAGAAAGGAAATTACTACAGAAAGTGAGAAGGGAAAACTCCCCTACCCAAGTGCATCTAAAACGGATAACCTCTATACAAGAGAAGGTTTATCCTCTCCTACGTGGTGTGTGCACTATTTCTACCCGCGAGCCTCAACTGCTAGGATCCCGTAAAGGATAGGGCGTATTCAATCCAAGGACGAGGCACATCCGGAATTGGGCACGCGCAAAACTTGAACCTCGCCGCCGTATGGTGATGTCGGGTCGCCTATCAAACGCGAAATCACGAACAGTGCATCGGCCCTCAAAGGTATAGCCCATGCTCGAATCATGGTGCACTTCCCACGTCCGGGAATCCACAAAATCCACGAGCGTCGTCATCTCAAGACGGACGGAAAGAAGAGATAGAGGAGTGAGAATCTTGCTAAAGAATCTCAGCAGGGTAACCTCCTATCTAGGTGTCATCATCTACGTCCTCAGGAACCTTGGGTTTATTGTATAAAATGAGTGAGCATGCATCAAATTCATTTTTAAGTTACTAAACGTAATTAGCCAAGGTCCGCCTATTTTAGAATGAGTCTTGATGTTACGGATGCAGCATAATAAAGCATGAATGCATGAAGATGCATCAAGCATAAATCATTTAATCATCATAGAAGAATCAATATCACGTAAGTGGCATAAAGTGGCATATACTTCTCATGTAAAACATCTTTCTATAACTTGTGTGACATTCCAAGCATTGTACTGTAACATAGGGATCACCCTAAAAGACAACCGATCTGGGGGTGCTCGGCCGAACCGGTGTCATCCAGAACATGTCACATCTCTAGGTTATGAGCTCATACCTAACTAGTCATCACTAGTTCTTACTTATCAATCCCGATAAGCGTAATCATAATAATAATCATAATCATAACAAAACGCGTCCCATCGGCATCAAGTACACGGTGAATATTTTCCTCTTGGGCGCATGACGTCCCCCTCAAGGATTTGTTTCGGGCGCATGACGTCCCCCGAACGCTGCCACAAAGATTACTATGTCACATTAAAAACTCATGTACTTTCAAAACTTTCAAGGTCCTCAGTTTATCAGAAATTCGGCAGCCTAACAAAGAAAGACAATCGAATTTCTTCCAAACTTTCTTTATGCCACATTCATATCTTTACACAATCATTTATAATCATGTGTGTCATAAGCATCATCATCATATGCATCATAGGCATTGTAAAACATCGCACACATCATAACGTGAGCATCAATAAATTAACATTGCATATCCTCATAAGAAATCATATGCCCAAGATATTCTCATAATAAAACATGCGATCACGTAAAACACTAAAGTTTATTATGCCCTTACGCCTATGGTGTCTTATGCTTTGACCCTTACGAGCCTTAAACTTGAGGTATAATTATTCTGACATTCTCTATTAACCTTTTATGCACCTATAGGTTCACAACTAATGATCTTTACTAATGTTTATGTTCAATGATGAATCTGGACAGCATCTTTCTTAAGGGCAAAATTACATCTTGGGATTACGGGGTTCTAGAAGCTACGTCTTAGACCCTTTTTGGTTCCGTTTTCGGCTAAGGCGCTATAAATTAAATCTAAACCAATTGTGAGGTATTCCTAAGCCATTGAACTAATTATAAATCATATTTACTCCATTATAAGGGTGCTGTACAGAATCAGAAAATTCAATGTTCTAAGAGTTCTAGAATTACGATTTTACGGTTTTCTAGTTACTAGTTTCTCTGTAGCGCTAAAAATTCAATTCTAATCCAAATGTCACCAAGTTTTTCATGCCTAAACAATCCTAATCTGATTATGTTCCCATTAAAACATTTTGGGCAGAATCCATAAAGAAATGGGTTGAAACTATGTTAAATTCTAACTTTACGGTATTTCTAGTTACTAGTTTCTCTATGGGTGCTAAAAATTCAATCCTATTCCAAATGTAACCAAATTTTTCATGAATAATCAATCCTAAACTGATTGTTATCATACTAAAACAGTTTTGGTATTAGGTATGAATGAATGGGTCAAAACTAGGTTGAAACACAACTTTACGGTTTTTCTATAAAGCTAGTTTCTTTCCTAACATACATAGAAAGGTTCCTACCTCATCATAAGTAATTTTCACACATTCTAACACATCAAAACATCATCATTCAGTAGCAAACTCATCATGAAAGAACCGAAATATCAAGCCCCAAAAAGATGTATAAATTGATATTTCTAAAGCATCTAAATTGCTAGTTTCTCTTGGAATCATTTTAGGACTTCTAAAACTCTTTGCAAACCATTTTACTTCATCAAGAGGCTAAAAATAACCTTAGGTCAGCAACCAATTAAATTATCCTTTAGAAGAGGATTAACATCATAAATTTTGTTGGTCATGACTTTATAAAACTCATCAAGCTTAAAGAAAATCCTAGAACCTAGGTTGTTGGCCCTTGTAACTAGATGAAACTCACTCCAATCTCATCATCACTACATGGCCGAGATTATGCATTCAAAGAATGCTTCCATAGTAGACTTTAACTTGAGATAAAATGGGCAAGTCTTTGAGCTCTAGGTCCTTAAGTTATGACATAAAGTAAACGTGCTATGCTTTTCATTTTTTTATCTTGCTTACAAAATAAAGTGATGACTTAACATAAATATTCAAGACTTGAAAGGTAAATATGCGAGGCATAAACTTAAACGTGCAAGCTTGAAAATAAATATGCAAGACATAAACTTAAACGTGCAAGCTTGAAGGTAAACATGCAAGGTTCAATTCTTTATTTTAGTGCTCTTGGCCCAGCAACAATCGACTTTAAGGCCGAAATAGAAAGGCATTCGAGAAATTAATTAAGTGATAATGCAAGTTCAATTCTTTATTTTAGTGCTCTAGGCCCAGCAACAATCGACTTTAAGGCCGAAATAGAAAGGCTTTGAGAATTAAATTAAGTGATGATGCAAGTTCCATTTTAATCTTTATGTTCTTAGGTGATAGCTTGAAAAGTAAAGATGCATAGCAAGAATGTAAATATGAGTGCAAGCATAAAATAAATTATGCAAGTTCATTTTATCTTTCTAGAGCTCTTAACAAGACTTTAGAGGAACTCAATGCTTAACCCAAACTCATCCAACCAAGGTAAAGTAAAGCTAAGAGTTCTTAGAACTCAACATAATATTTTTAGAAAACCAAAACATAAAACTTGGAAAAACAAGGAAAAAGGCCGAAACTTCAAGAAGGAAAAAGGAACATTTTATAACTCTAGAGTCCATGATCTTGATGATATATTAACACCAACATCATGAGTCCTCATCATTGAGTCCTTAGAACCATTTTTGAAACATCATCAAAGTTAGAGTTCTCAAAAGTTCAAGAAAGGAAGAACTAGAAACATTTTTACTCAAGAACAAAGATCAAGCTTTAGAGTTTGTTTCAAGTGATGAACATCATCATGAAACTCTCATCATCAAGCTCTCATTTCTTTGAGCCTCAAGGCCCATGGCCGAAAATGGGAAAGAAAAAGGAGAATAAAAGAAGTTCTAAAAAGAATCAAGAGAAACTATGACCATAAAGCTAGAACAAGAACTTTAAAGAAAGAAATATTTGAAAGAAAATCCCTACTTGGTGTGATGATCTTGAAGATGGAAGAAGATGAAGAGCTTCAAGAACTTGAAGAACACAAGAGTTTTTGAGAGAAAAAGAAAAGCTTTGGAGAGATCTAAACTTTACAAATGAACTAAAGTAGTAAAATGTTCACCAAGGCAAGCTATATATAGAGCCTTGAGTCATGAATGAGTGGAGAGGAAAAGGCCATGTAGTTGTCTTCTAGAATAAGGGAAGTATGTGGAGGAGAATGAATGAGAAGTTGTCTTGGAGACATGGCCAATTGTGTGCCACACATTCAAACAACATGTGATGCAAAGTGGAGGGAAAAGTGGAGCCATTTTTTGGGCAACCATGGGGGCAAAATCGTCTCCTCTAATCATGGTTTAAAGGTGTGTTTAGGTGTGTTATGGATTAGACTTAGGATTAAGGGTTGTTATGTAGGTACTTTAAGTAAACTAGTTAGCTAATTAATGCTATAATCCCATAGGTTAGAAGTGATCATGTAGGTTTAGTGGAGTCAAAAACTTTTATGACTAGTGATGTGAGTGTGACAACTTTTCTTGGAATGGGGGCATGAATAGTGAAAACACTATTCATGGATACTTTTTCTTTAAAGAAAGAAAAGAATTTAGAAAAGGGTTTTTAAATTTCTTTAAACAATTATAGGTTCCAATTAATTTTAAATAATGATTTTGGCTCTAGATTAATTATGGAAATTAATTAACCTTTAATTAGAGCCTAATATTTCTTAGGTTTGCTTAATTATATCATTAAACTCAAACAGCACTATCCCGGGGGCAAAATCATAATTTTGTACAAAAACTGCCCGAGACCATCGGAACTTAAACAGACACTTTAAAATAGTTGAAAACGTTATTTTAAACCTTTAGGGAAAGTTTCGGGTTCGAATGGCATTTCTACCCACGTAGTATGCTATAGGGGTATTTTGGTCATTTTGACTAAATCAGAAAACACGATTTTTGTTTCGAAAGCACACAAAGACCATCCAATCCCCTTGAAACATTGAGTTGACCCTTCGAGGACTGCCGGGTCAGCTATCCTCGAATTCCGGGCAGAAAATGACCTCAGGGGCATTTTGGTCATTTTCTCTTAAATAGAAAATCGGGGCGTTACACAAGTTCATTCTTTATCTTGGGGTTTAGTGATAGCATAGAAAGTCAACGTGCTATGCAAAGCATAAAATAAAGGTGAATGGAAGTTACTTTTATATCTTTGTCTAGAGCTCTTACAAGACTTTAGAAAGAACAAAGTTCCAACCCAAAACTCATCCTCACACGAAAAGAAAATTATTAGTGCTAAGATAACAAAAGAAATCATAACCTCAAAGAATCATGGAGATGGCTGAAATCATACTTGGTTTAGAGTCAAAAGTTTTAAGCTTTAGAGTTTGTTCGTGTGATAAGCGTCAACATGAAACCCTCATCATCAAGCTTCCATTTTTCCAAGTCCTTTAAGCCTCCATGGCCGAAATATTAAAGGAAAAGAGAAATCCAAAAAGTTTTCAAGAGAGACATAAACTTATTCTTTACTCAACTTTGGAAAAGATGGAACTTTCCTTTTAAGAAAGATTCAAGCTTTAGAGGTTGTCTAAGTGACAAGCACCCTCATGACATCTTCATCATCAAGCTTTCATTTTTCCAAGTGCCAAAGGCCTTCATGGCCAAAACATGAAGAGGAAAAGAGAAGTTCCAAATGTTCAAGAGAAACATAACCTCATCCTTAACTAAACTTGTAAAAGATGAAACTTTTCTTTAAGAAAAACTCAAGCTTTAGAGGTCTCATGTGAGATGAACTCATAGTCACCTCTAGGGAGCACTCATCATCAAGCCATCATATTCAAGGCCTTAAAAAGCCAAAATCTAGAAGAAAAGGAAAGGAAGAAACCAAAAAAGAAAACATCATAGAGGTTCAACCATTCATCATTTCCCAACAAGATTCAAACATAAAGATTGAAGACATATTTTTAGAAAGGTTCCTTACCAAGTGTTGATATCCTTGAAGATGGAGAAATGTTGGTTCTTTGAAGTGAAAGAAGGAAAATCTTCCTTGGAGCCTTGGTGTGTTTTCGGCCAAAGGAAGAAATGGAGGAAAAAGATGTGTTTGAGCTTGGTTTAGGCTTGGAGAATTTTTTGAATGAGAAGAAAGCTGAAGATTGGAGGTGGAGGAATGGCGATTTCTTCTTCGGAATGTGGAGGAAGAAGAGAACTTGGAAAGACTTACTCTTGGAACTCTAAGCTTTGCAAAGGAACTAAAGTGACAAAGAGTTCACCAAGGTCATGTATTTATAGGCCAACAAATCATGAAGGAGTGGAGGGGGGGTTATGGCTGAAACTTCTTAGGCAAGGAGGAGGGAAGAAAAAAAATCTTCTTGAGTTATCATTCATGGTGTGATTGAAAGCATAGTAGGCATGGTTCATAGGGTGGCTTGAAAGAAAGCTTGATTGACAACATAAAATGTAATTCTTTTGAATTTTTAGGGAAAAGGTGGCGGTTTTAATGAAGCCATGGGGGAGGGTTTTCTTTGATTTATCATGTAATAGAGACACATCTAGAAGTAAGCAAGGTTATGCCACTAATTAAAGTTGTGTAATCAAGTGTTTAGGTGAATTAATTTGGTAATTAGGGCCATGAATACCTTGGATTAAGAGTGGTCTTGTAGGATTTATGGAGTCAAAACTCCTATGACTAGTGATTAGAGTGTGACAACTTTTCCTTGGGAATAGAAGTGTGAATAGTAAAAATACTATTCATGGATGCTTTTCTTTAAAGAAAGAGGATCAGAAATGGGTTTTGAGTTTCCTTAAGCAATTTTTGGTTCTAATTAACCTTAAATAATTATTTTAGCTCTAGATTAATTAGGAAAATTAGTTAACCTTTCATTAGAGCCTAATATTGCTTAGGTTTCGAGTTAAATAATTCTTTAAGCTTGAAATGAACTAAGTAGGGGCAAAATCGTAATTTTTATCAAAAGTTGCCGGGGCCTCCAAGACTTAAACAAACATAGTTCATGCCTCAAAAACATCATTTTTGATTTATGAGATGAGGCTGGGTCAACCAAGACTTAAAACTGCCTTAAAACTGTGTAAGGGTATTTTGGTCATTTATGTGCAGAAACCCCAAAAATGGGATTTTTCTGCTTTGTTAAACATTCATATACATATAATCCCCTTCATACATCATAAAAGCCCTGTGAGGATGGCCGAGGCTGGTCATCCTCGTGTTTCAGGTAAAAATGACCTCAGGGGCATTTTGGTCATTTAAAAGTTTAGAGAAAAATGGGGCGTTACATTCATGTTATATCAACTTATTACATTTGGGCCAAACATAGCTTCCCTTTGTGAATGGTTGTTGGATTTTGATAAAAGTGTTCGAAAACAAGTTGTGGCTGTTATCTTTGATGTGGCATGTCATTCCCTGAATGCAGTTCAACTTCACCTTCTACTATAATCAATGAGTTCTAAATTCTAGCATTCATTTTAGTTCTCAAAATTTGAATTAGTCTCTACTTAATTCCTTTAATTTATCTTAATATCTTGATATAATTTCATTATGGTTACAGGGAACTTCATAGCTTTTGGTTCAATGGAACATTCCATTGAAATTTGGGACCTTGATGTTGTAAGTAGATCAAGTATATAAATTTCGCTACACATTTGGAACTTCATTTAAAATATAGAGCCTTTTTTGTGAGATACCTTGGGACCTTGGTTTTCTTTGTGGTAGTTGTCATTCAATAAGCTAATTATTGACTGTGCAGGAGCTGTATTTTATGCTATGATGAAGTATGCTTTAGACACCCCCCATAGTTCAACTGGTGAGCTTTCCTCCCTTCTTTCTATGTATACCCACTCCTTTTAATCTTTCCCACTTATTTCTTTGCAAGCCATTGACCTCTAGAATTTAGTTTAGAGCTATGAACATGCTCAAGTTTAAGAGAAATTTATTTACTATCTAACCAAGCACACCTATGAAAATTTATTTATGGTTTGTTTAGAGAAACATTGTTAGTAACTCAAAGCTCGACCGATGTGTGTGCTAATATTTAATAACTTCAATAAATACTTTGTTTTGCTTGTAACTGAGTGTTTATTGGAAATTATGGTGCTGTTAATAACTTTAATATACACCAGGCATTGGTTGATTTAATTTGGTTCAGTGTGTTATGGTGCTGTTTACTGGATAAGTTAATTAGTGATGTTGCTGCTTTCCTTCTGAAATTGTTCGGTGAGTTAAGAAGAGCTAAACATGTTGATCATGCTCACAAATCAGTTGATATCATTCCTTATCCTGTGAATTGTGCTCTTAACTTTATCAGAAAAAATTTTGATCTACAGATGTGGATGCTCTATATAATCATACCTAAAATTGACTAGGTTTTGTAGTTTGGGATATAACAAGGATGGTCATCTCAAACTATTACATTTTGATAAATATCTTTATTTTCTTTTATTGGATGTATATGTGTGTGTGTCTATATCTTTTCAAATTTTGGGAGCAAGTGTTTTAGGGCATTTAAATTTTTAATAAACTATTATTTTTTAATACCAAACAAAAGACAATATTTGCTAACTTATAACTCTTTTATTTGTTCTTTCTTTATTTTGCATGATTAATGGAACTTTTTTTTCTAAATTGGTGTTGCAATTATGATGGTTTAAAATTGTTGTGATAAATTGTTTTAAAAATCTTTTAAAAATATTTCACTGTAAATTGTAGCTGTTTGAAACTACCATGATTAATATTTTTTTAAAACATGATCAAAAATTGCAGTGGTTTCAAACCGCCGTAATATATTTTTAAAATATTTCACTAATTGCGGCGGTTTGAAATCGCCATAATTTAGCTGAATTATAGTGGTTATTTAGGGTGATTGCAGTGGTTTTTTTATAACCGCGATAATTTATCAAATGGCATTGGTAATTACGACGATTCCTTGAACCGCCATTTGCTGCGAAAAATGGCGGTTATAACCGCCGCAATTTACAAAAAAGAACCGCCGTAGTTTACCTCTTTTGTTGTAGTGCTTCATGAATGACTCTAAGGCGTCTCACATTTCTTTTGCACTTTTACAATTTGACATTCTAAAGACTCATTAATCCCTAAAGCAGAAGTGATTATGTTCTTGGCTTTCAAGTTATATTGAACTTTTTTTTCATCTTCATCACTCCACTCATTTATGAGTTTTTCAATTTTCTTATCTCCTACTATTTTTTTAGAGATGAAAGGACCATTTTCAACCGCATCCCATACACTTAAATCTATGGCTTCTATAAAGATTTGCATGCGAGTTTTCCAATAATGGTAACCATTGCCATTAAATATAGGAGGCTTATTAATAGAGTTTTCTTCAGGAAAGAAAGATTTTGATAAGGCCATCAATGCTTGAAGTGATTAAGCCTTATACAAGAATCTAGCTTTGATTGTAACACCTCGATTTTCTGTCTGAGTGGAAAATGACCAAAATGCCCTTGAGGTCATTTCGGCCCGGAATTCGAGGATGGTCGACCCGGCAGTCCTCAAAGGGCCAACTCAATGTTTGAAGGGGATTGAATGACCCTTGAGTGGTTCCGGAGGAGAAAGTCTCATTTTCCGCAGTTTCAGGTCAAAATGACCAAAATACCCCTATAGCGTTTTACGCGGGTAAAGGTGCCGTTTGAGCCCGAAACTTTCCCCAAAGGTTTAAAACCATGTTTTTACATGTTTCAAAACATCCGTTTGAGTCCCGGTGGTCCCGGGCAGTTTTAGTACAAAATTACAATTTTGCCCCTAGAATAGTGTTTTTGAGCTTAATGATGTAATTAAGCAAACTTAAGCAATATTAGGCTCTAATCGAAGATTAATTAATTTCCATAATTAATCTAGAGTCAAAATAAATTATTAAAATTAATTAGAACCTAAGATTGCTTAGATTAGATTTAAATCTCTTTTCTAAAACTCAAGATTTCACTCTTGGAATCTTAAATAGTGTTTTCTCTCTCCAATTCCTTAAATCAATGAATTGTGTCTAGAGTTGTTTATACACTAAAATGAATTTATAACTCACTAATGATACAAGAACACTCCTTAATTATGTCTTGACAACCTTGATTACCCATTTTCTCACCTAAACACTTTCTTACAAATTCCTAATCTTAATCCTAATCAAAGATACACCTAAACACAACTCTAAACCACAATTAAAATGCAAGAGAACTCTCCCCATGGCTGATGCACTTCGGCCCTCTCTCTCTCAATTACCACACATGTTGAATTGTTTCTCACTCAAAGAACCATGCTTGAAGCCATACCTTGAACCATACCTCACCATACTTTGAACCATACCTCACCATGCCTCAAGACCACATTATCTCACCTCATGGAACTCATGGGGGCTACCCTCATGCTGGAAATGGCCGAAGCTCCTCCTCCTCCATGCACCTTTTGTAACATCCTAATTTTTAACCCAATACTCTAGAACATATTTAGGTTAATCATTAGTTTGTTACTTCACAGTTCTCATTTTTACTTTGAAATACTTAGCGGAAAATACGGGTAATTTTTTTTTTGAAATACAAAGTGAGAGCCGTGTGATGCGATATAACATGTAACGAACAAAACATACGCCTCACAACGTCATAACATAAGGCACATAAAGGCACATCATGAGAAACACTGAATATCACCTCATATTATATATATAACTTGCCCACTTATAAGTGTGGGACTTAAAGGAATACATGAAAGATAACACAACATAAACATAAACATAAACTACTCCCCTACCCAAGTGCAACTAACGGGATGACCTCTGAAACAAAAGGAGGTTCATCTCCATCTAAGTGGTGTGTGCTCTACCCGGGTACTCCATCGGTCGATCGTCACCTCCTACTGACGTCCATCTCGATAGCGAGGCACATATCCGGGAAACTGGGCGAGCTCCTCGGGCGTAAAGAGACGAAACGGGGATCGAGAGTGACCCCTACGGTGTGGCCGCATCTCTGGTCGTCGTGCAAGCCGTGGCTAAGTCACGGTATCCTCACTGCCCTCCCTCAACGGTGGGGGAGAGGGGGCAGAGCTCTCGCTATACGGATGGGTAGGCGGGTCCTCGGACGGGTCGGTCTCCGAGAAGTAGGTCCGGGGCACGTAATTGGGATAGTCTCGCATGGCTAAGGTGGCGGTGTGCATGCGGAGCACTCTCTCATCATGCGTATGCGCGCGCTCAAAAACCCGCTCATCATCACCATAGGGTGCAGTCGAGGAGGAGCGATGGGTGTGCACGAGATGAGCGAAGGGGCGTCCTACGAACATGAAAACCCGCACCGTGCACTGCCCCTCAAAATGGTATGACCCGTGAGCCGGGTCATAGTGCACCTCCCATGTCGGGGTGTCCACGAACACTACGAACGTCACCATCTGAAGACGTGACGGAAAGAAAGAGATAGAGGGAGTGAAAATCTTGCTAAAGAATCTCAGTAGGGCCTCCTACTACCAAGGTGTCATCATCTACGTCCTCAGGAACCTTGGGTTTAATTATACAAAATGACTGAACATGCATTAAGTTCATTTTAAACTTTAAAATATACTTTAGCCAAGGTTCATTCATTTTAGGATGGTCTTAATGTCATGAATGCAACATAATAGTAGATGTATGCATGGCACTACCTAATGCACATACATAAAACATAACATCAAGCATCATCATACTTGGTGGCATAAAGTGGCAATAGTAACGTTCATATGGGACAAACTTAGTGACATAATCATAATCATGAAACATCTCTTCCTCATGGGCCACCCTAAAAGACAATCGAACTGGGGGTGCTCGGCCGAACCGGTGTCACCCAGAACGTGTCACATCTCTAGGTTATGAGCTCATACCTTAACTAGTCGTCACTAGTTCTTACTTACCACTTAATGATAAGCGTATCATAAATCATAAATCCCGACTATCTGAGTACGGGTTAGGGGGCAATTCTCTTAGGGGTGCTCGGCCGAACCGGTGTCACCTAAGAGTATAAATTGGTACCGATGTCACATGAGTTCTATGGAGGTGCTCGGCCGAACCGGTGTCATCCTAGAACCCATCTTAGTACCTTAATTTTCAAAATCTCTTTAAGTCCCCAAATTCGTCGGGAATTCAGCGGCACGATGGCATTACGCCGAATTCCTTCCAAATTTGCTTTATGCCACAAAAACATATATCCTCATGAATTCCTCATATGAATAACATCATCATCATTTACATACCACATGCCTCATCATAGAACATTCAAACGCTTACTGTAACGCCCCGATTTTCTGTCTGAGTGGAAAATGACCGAAATGCCCCTTAGGTCATTTTCGGCCCGGAATTCGAGGATGGCCGACTCGGCAGTCCTCGAAGGGCCAACTCAATGTTTGAAGGGGATTGAATGACCCTTGAGTGGTTCCGGAGACGGAAGTCTCATTTTCCGCAGATTCGGGTCAAAATAACCAAAATACCCCTATAGCGTTTTACGCGGGTAAAGGTGCCGTTTGAGCCCGAAACTTTCCCTAGAGGTTTAAAACCATGTTTTTACATGTTTCAAAACACCTGTTTGAGTCCCGGTGGTTCCGGGCAGTTTTAGTACAAAATTACAATTTTGCCCCTAGAATAGTGTTTTTGAGCTTAATGACGTAATTAAGCAAACCTAAGCAATATTAGGCTCTAAACGAAGATTAATTAATTTCCCTAATTAATCTAGAGTCAAAATAAATTATTAAAATTAATTAGAACCTAAGATTGCTTAGATTAGATTTAAATCCCTTTTCTAAAACTCAAGATTTCACTCTTGGAATCTTGAATAGTGTTTTCTCTCTCCAATTCCTTAAATCAAGGAATTGTGTCTAGAATTGTTTATACACTAAAATGAGTTTATAACTCACTAATGATGCAAGAATACTCCTTAATTATGTCTTGACAACCTTGATTACCCATTTTCTCACCTAAACACTTTCTTACAAATTCCTAATCTTAATCCTAATCAAAGATACACCTAAACACAACTCTAAACTACAATTAAAATGCAAGAAAACCCTCCCCATGGCTGATGCAATTTCAGCCCTCTCTCTCTCATTTACAACACATGTTGAATTGTTTCTCACTCAAAGAACCATGCTTGAAGCCATACCTTGAACCATACCTCATCATACTTTGAACCATACCTCACCATGCCTCAAGACCACATTATCTCACCTCATGGAACTCATGGGCTGCCCATGAGGCTGATGGCCGAAATTTCCTTCTTCATTTGCACCTTGCATTTGCTTCATTTCTCAATAAATAGATGGCCTTGGGAAGCTTGCACCACTTTTAGATCATTTGCTAAGTTTAGGAACACTCAAAGCTTTTCTTTTTCTCTCAAAGCTCTTGTGTTCTTCAAGTTCTTGGAGCTCTCCATCTTCTTCATTTTCTTCTTCCATCTTCAAGTTTATCACACCAAGTAGGGATTTTCTTCCAAGTACTTCTTTCTTTAAAGTTCTTGTTCTAGCTTTATGTTCATAGTTTCTCTTGATTCTTTTTAGAACTTCTTTTCTTCTCCTTTTTCTTTCTCATTTTTGGCCATGGGCCTTGAAGTTCAAAGAAATGAGAGCTTGATGATGAGAGTTTCTTGATGATGTTCATCACTTGAAACAAACTCTAGAGCTTGATATTTGTTCTTGAGTAAAATACTTCTAGTTCTTCCTTTCTCTAACTTTTGGAATCTTTAACCTTGATGATGTTTTAAAATGGTTCTATGAACTCAATGATGAGGACTCATGGTGTTGGTGTTAATATATCACCAAGATCATGGACTCTGGAGTTTTCAAATATTCCTTTTCTTGCCTAGAATGTTTCGGCCATTTCCTTTTCTTTTACATGCAAAATGTTCGATCTTCTAAAAATGTTATGTTGAGTTCTAAGGACTCTAGACTTTACTTTATCTTGGTTTGACGAGTTTGGGTTAAGGTTTAAGTTCCTTTAAAGTCTTGTTAAGAGCTCTAGAAAGATAAAATGAACTTGCATAATTTATTTTATGCTTGCATTTATATTTACATTCTTTCTATGCATCTTTACTTTCAAGCTATCACCTAAGAACATAAAGATTAAAATGGAACTTGCATCATCACTTAATTTAATTCTCAAAGCCTTTCTATTTCAGCCTTAAAGTCGATTGTTGTTGGGCCAAGAGCACTAAAATAAAGAATTGAATCTTGCATATTTACTTTCAAGCTTGCACGTTTAAGTTTATGCCTCGCATATTTACTTTCAAGCTTGCACATTTAAGTTTATGCCTTGCATATTTAATTTAAGTCATCACTTTATTTTGTAAGCAAGATTAAAAATGAAAAGCATGAGCACGTTTATTTTATGTCATAACTTAAGAACCTAGAGCTCAAAGACTTGCCCATTTCATTTCAAGTTAAAGTTTAATGTGAATGCATTCTTTGAATGCATGTTTTTGGCCAAGTAGTGATGATGGACTTGCAATGAGTTTTCATCTAGCTACAAGGACTAATAGTCTATGTTCTAAGGTTTTTATTAAAGCTTTACAAATCTTTACAAGGTTATATTATCATGAGATATGACTTTATTCCCTTTTAGAAGATGAAATATATTTTGGTCACTGACCTAAGGCTTCTCTTAGCCTCTTGATGAATTAAAATGATTTGCAAAGAGTTTTAGAAATTCTAATTTGATTCCAAGAGAAACTAGTTAACTTATGTACCTCGAAATGTCAATTTAATTCTCTTGCTGAAGCTCCATGAGTTCAGTTCTGTCATGATGAGTGTGATGCTGTATGGTGATGTTTTGATGTGTGAAAATATCATATGATGATGTAGAAATGATTCTATGCATAATAGGTAAGAAACTAGCTAACTAGAAATACCGTAAAGCTAGAGTTTAACATAGTTTTGACCCATTTGTTTTCGGAACTTATCCAAACTGTTTTAATGGGAGAACAATCAGATTAGGATTGTTTAGACATGAAAAACTTGGTAACATTTGGATTAGAATTGAATTTTAGCACCTATAGGGAAACTAGTAACTAGAAAACCGTAAAAATGCAAATGTAGAACTCTTAGAACATTTAGTTTTTTGGATTCTGTCCAGCAACATTACAACATGATAAATGTGAATTATAATTAGTTCTTAACTATGGGAATGTCTCATAATTGATTTAGATTTAATTTATAGCGCCTTAGGCGAAGAAGGAACCGAGAAAGGGTCTAAAACGTAAGTTCTAGAACCCGTAACCACAAGTTAGAAATTCTGCCCTATGCCTTTCAAATTTGAGAATGAATATGAGAATTAGGAATGATGATTAATTATGAGCCCTTAGGTGCATAACTTATGAGCGACGAATGTTAGAGAACTATATCTCAAGATTTAGACCCGTAAGGGTCAAAGCATAAGCTACCGTAAGGGTAAACGTTTGAATGTTCTATGATGATGCATGTGGTATGTAAATGATGATGATGTTATTCATATGAGGAATTCATGAGGTTGTATGTTTATGAGAGTATATAGTGTTGATATGTTGATGCTCACGCCATGATGCGTTATGCAAAATTATGATATTATGATGCTTATGATGCACACGATGATTATGATGCCTTATGTTGGTATTGAATGGCTATGCATGCTTTATATGTTTGGTGGCATAAAGCAAGTTTGATGGAAATCTGGTGTACGCCGTTACGCTGCCGAATTTCCCATCAAACTTGAGTACTTGAGAAAAAGCTTGCGAAAACTCCTGGGTGACACCGGTTCGGCCGAGCACCCCAGGATAGGTTTTGGGTGACACGGTTCGCCGAGCACCCTGCAGCAGATGTGACATAGTACTGAGATGCATTTCTCCCGCTACGGTGGGGAGGAAACAAATCCGTGAGGGTATTGACATTGAGCTTGCCAAAGCGGACAATTCACTGTGTACTAGATACCAGTAGAGCGTTTCAAAGAAGGAAATGATCCTAAGATAGGTGATCCAAGAAAGTTATGTATACCCCCTCTATTAGCCCATGTTAAATCTAGTGACGACTAGTTAGGATTGAGCTCATTCCTAGGCGATAGGTGAGACGTAGTTTGGTGACCAGATTATCGCCGGGCCGGTGAATCGGTTGGAATTTTGGTGGATATGTTAAGAGGGTGGTCTTCAAGAAAAAAGAACTTAAGAGCTTTATTTATAAGAAAGATATCACATGAAAATTACTATGCCTCTTTATGCCACATATATGATTCTTGTTTCCTTATGATGTGCCCAAGTATTACGACTTTCGTGTTAATGTGCATATGGTATTGTCATGCATTCATCAAATATCTGTTGCATTCATGTCATTAAGACACATACTAAAAGACACCCACTTCGGATAAGTAGATTTGAAAAGCCTAAAACCAATCCTTATGCATATACACCTTTTTCATAATTAAAACCGAGGTGGCTGGGGACGACGACGATGACACTTGTGTTAGAGTCGGGAATTAAATCTTGAGAATCTTGAATAAGTTTCTCATCCCTTCCTCTTCTTCCGTGTCATCTCTAGACGAGGATTACAATGAGGTTCGTGACTTCTGTTAAGGCTCGTGCTTAAGGATCACACTAGAAGATGGGGCGGAGGGTCGCTGCGGGAGCATAGATAGCTTAGCTTTTTGGGTTGACACTTATCCAACCTCATAGGTGGATAAGGATGACTTCACATATATGGGGGTGTTTTGATGTAAATGATGGTACAATGATGTTAGTAGTCTATGTATCTATGAAGATGTGATGATATTATGATTGATATGTATAATACTATGTTTCATGATTATCAATGGTGTGGTTACTTTTTCTTGCATGTTATGGTTGTGACGAACGTTAGGTTAGTGCGCGGCTCACATTTTGCTATCAAGTTTCAAAAAGAAAAATTTATTCATATTTTCCGCTAAGTATTTTAATGAAAGGTTGTAAGGAATAAGACTAAAAGAGTAATAGACTAATGGTTAACCTAAATATGTTCTAGAGTATTGGGTTAAAAATTAGGATGTTACACTTACCCTTACGGTAGCTTATGCTTTGACCCTTACGGGCCTTAATCTTGAGATATAGTTCTCTAACATCTGTCGTTCATATTTTATGCACCTAAGGGCTCATAATTAATCATCAATCCTAATCCTCATGTTCATACTCAAATCTGAAATGCATAGGGCAGAATTTCTAACTTGTGGTTACGGGGTTCTAGAACTTACGTTTTAGACCCTTTCTCAGTTCTGTCTTCGCCTAAGGCGCTATGAATTAAATCTAAATCAATTATGAGACATTCCTATGCTTAAGAACTAATTAATAATCACATTTATCATGTTGTAAAGTTGCTGGACAGAATCCAGGAAACTAAATGTTCTAAGAGTTCTACATTTGCATTTTTATGGTTTTCTTGTTACTAGTTTCCCTATAGGTGCTAAAATTCAATTCTAATCCAAATGTTACCAAGTTTTTCATGTCTAAACTGTAACATCCCCTGCTGCTTTATGGATTGACGACTGTCCCCAGAAATCGACACAGGTCTTTTCAGCGTGCTTTGTCCTCACTCACACGCTTCCTAGGAAAACTTCCCAGGAGGTCACTCATCCCAAAATTGCTCCAAGTCAAGCACGCTTAACTGTGGAGTTCTTTCAGTTTGGGCTACCGAAAAGAAGATGCATCTTGTTGGTATAGGTACTACAAATCAATTCATATAAGCCCTCCTTAACTGTATAGTCCCATACCTATACAATCTCAGGATCCCTCTCATTCGGGTGTGTAATCGGTTCATTCATGTACCCCTCCGCTTTCGAAGTCTGCCAGGAGCCGCTCCTTGTCCGTGCCTCTTTGCATCGGTGATCACTCCCCGACTTCGCAATCCCCGGGCGTTACATGCCCACCAGCTTCCGCTTGGTTCGTCCCCGAACCACACCATACTAGGAGAGGTGCAGGCTTTGATACCATTTGTAACATCCCCTACTGCTTTATGGATTGATGACTGTCCCCACAAACCGACACGGGTCTTTTCAGCATGCTTTGTCCTTACTCACACGCTTCCTAGGAAAACTTCCCAGGAGGTCACCCATCCCAAAATTGCTCCAAGTCAAGCACGCTTAACTGTGGAGTTCTTTCGATTGGGCTCTGAAAAGAAGATGCATCTTGTTGGTATAGGTAGTACAAATCAATTCATATAAGCCCTCCTTAACTGTATAGTCCCATACCTATACAATCTCAGGATCCCTCTCATTCGGGTGTGTAATCGGTTCATTCATGTACCCCTCCACTTTCGAAGTCTGCCAGGAGCCGCTCCTTGTCCGTGTCTCTTTGTACCGGCGATCACTCCCCGACTACGCAATCCTCGGGCGTTACATAAACAATCATCCTGGTAAAGCTAATGTTGTAGCTGATGCTTTGAGTAGAAAGTCCTTACAAGTGTCCCATTTGATGGTGAAGGAGGTTGAATTGATTGAGCAATTTAGGGACTTAAACCTAGGAATGAATTTGACCACTAAGGGCATCAGAGCTTGTCATCTTAGAGTGACAAGTGAGTTCAAAGAAAGGATTATTCAAGCTCAAGGGGACGATGCTGAGTTTCAAGAGACTTTAGGGTGAAGCGGAAAGTTGATAGGTTTTACCCAAGGAATGGACGATTTATGGAGGTTTAAAGGTCGAATATGTGTACCTGCTAGTGGTGACCTCCGAAAAGATATTTTGGAGGAAGCCCATAAGAGCCATTTTACCCTGCATCCTGGTGCCACCAAGATATATCAAGATTTGAAGAAGATGTTCTGGTGGCCTGGAATGAAGAAAGATGTGTGCACATGGGTGAGTAAGTGCTTGGTGTGTCAAAAGGTGAAGATTGAACACCAAAAACCCTCGGCATCTTTGCAACCTCTGTCGATCCCTGAGTGGAAGTGGGATAGTATCTCCATGGATTTTGTGACTGGATTACCGAGGACCCAAATGAATCATGATACCATATGGGTAATCGTAGATCGATTGACGAAGTCAGCCCACTTTTTACCTATTAAGGTGACTTATTCCTTGGATAGGTTAGCACAATTATATATTCAGGAGATAGTGAGGTTACATGGGGTGCCATCGACGATAATCTCGGACCGGGATCCTCGGTTTACGTCACGATTTTGGGGAGCCTTTCAAAAGGCGGTTGGTTCAAAGTTGTGTCTAAGCACGACCTATCACCCCCAAACAGATGGTCAATCTGAAAGAACTATCCAAACCTTGGAGGATATGTTAAGGGCATGTGTTTTAGATCAAAGGGGAAGTTGGGATAAGTACTTGCCACTAATTGAATTTGCATATAACAACAGTTATCATGCAAGTATCGGTATGGCACCGTATGAGGCCCTCTATGGACGGAAATGTCAATCTCGCTTATATTGGTATGAACCCGGAGAGCAAAGTTTACTCGGACCTGATATTGTGAGGGAAACAACAGAACAAATCAAGAAGATTAGGGATAAGATTCTTACTGCTCAAAGTCAACAGAAAAACTATGCGGACAAGCGGCGAAAACCGCTAGATTTTCAAGAAGGGGACCACGTGTTCCTAAGGATCACCCGCACCACAGGCATAGGCCGAGCAATAAAAGTAAAGAAATTGAGCCCCAGATTTCTTGGTCCGTTTGAAATCCTTACCAAAGTAGGACCTGTAGCCTACGGTATAGCCCTACCCCCGAGTCTATCCAACCTTCATGATGTTTTCCATGTCTCTCAGTTAAGAAAGTATCAATCTGACCCGAGTCATGTACTAGAGCCAGAACATGTACAATTAAGAGATAACCTAACATTTAACTTACTACCCACGAGAATCGTCGACCGAGGAGTTAAGCAGTTAAGGAACAAGGCTGTACCCCTGGTCAAAGTAGCATGGGGACAAGGTGAAACCGAAGAACTTACATAGGAGCTAGAATCAAACATGAAAGCACAATACCCCGAGTTGTTCTCAGGTAACGAATTTCTGGGGCGAAATTCATTTTAAGAAGGGAAATAATGTAACGCCCCAATTTTTACTGTAATTTTTACTGTCATTAGAAATTACCGAATTACTGTAGGTAATTATTACATAAGATTTGAGGCCGAACAATCCTCAATAAAGGAATATAACATTAGAAGAGAGGTTAGGAGCGATTCATGCGAGAGTCGCAAATCCCGAATTTCTATACGTATAAAATGACCAAAATGACCCTGAAGTTATTTTACTCAGAAAATGAGGATCGTGGGCCCCACCTATTCTCAAGGGGATGTTTTGATGATAATAAGGGATTGTTTGTGTTATGTGTGTTAATAGAGCAGAAGGATCTCAATTTTGAGTTCCAACGCACGAAATTACCAAAACGCCTGCTTGTTGCTTTAACTCCGATGTGCGTGCCGACTGAGCCCGAACCTCACTAAAATGTTTTAAAATTTGTTTTTAAGCCATGATTAACCATTGGTTAAGCTCGGGTGGCCTCGGCGCTTTTAAGTGAAAGTACGATTTTGCCCCTATTTTTGGCGCTTTGCTGAATTCGGGATTTTTGATTAGATATCACAGAAACCTAAGCAATATTAGGCTCAAATTAAAGCTTATTAAATTCTAAATATTAATCTAGAGTCAAAATTATGTATTTAGATTGATTAGAACCCAAAATTGCTCAAAAACACCTAAATTGCTTACTAATTCACTTAAGCCCTTAACCGTAAATTCTCTAAATTACATGAAAACCTTGCCTACACCTAAATAATGCATGGAACACACAAATTTCACTTCTTTGGGCTGTAATGAACGAAATTATTGATGCCATTATGCAGCTGAATTATTGCCAAAAGTTGCACTAAAACAAAATGCCAAAATGTCACCATAAGAGACATAATTCCTTAATTTCATACAACTTTGTCTAAAATGATTTTTCCTCCCTTATTTCTCCTGCAAAATTCCGCCAACTACCTCCTCATTTTGGCCAATTAGAAGCCTCAAAATCTTCTATAAATAGGCTTGCTTGAGTGGTCTTGGAATGCTTTGTTCATAACTAGTTTTTAGGAGCACCAAAAACTTTCTTTCTTCTTCCTCTTTGGCTGAATTCTTTCTTCAATTTTTTCAAAGAGATTTTGTTTCATTTCACTTCAAGAAATCAAGTTCTCTTCCTCTTCTTCAACTCAGATTAGGTAGGGAGTAGTTTCTAAATTTATTTCTATGCTTTGAGGAGTTGTGCTTTTAGCTCAAAATGATGAAATTATGAACTTACCTTAGCTTTTCATTTCGGTTTTCCTCTTCATTTTTCTTTAACCAATTTGGCCATATGGCCTAGGTGGAACTAAGATGATGGCTTGATGATGAGGACCTTGAGGGTGGGTTGTAAATCCATCACAAGTTAGGCCTCTAAAGCTTGAAAATTCCACTTGATGCAAAACTTTAAAGAATAATGCTTTATGATGCTAAAACAAAGATTTTTAGTTTAGAACTTGAAAGATGTATTTTCCAAGCTTGTATTTCATGTTTATGTTTCAAGTCATCACTTAATCTTTCAAGATAATAAAGAGGTTGCATCTCATATTTAATTTATGCTCTCACTTTATTTTATAATGGCTAAAAGAATCAACGCATGTCATGTTTATTTTATGCCATCACCTAAAGATCCTAGAGGTCAAAGACTTGGCCATGTATCACAAGCAAAGAAATATGATTATTGGAGTTAAAGAATTTATTCTTTAAAAAGTCTTGAGATTGGAGCTTAAAAAGATGTAATAATAATTCTCTCCTCCCTTCACCGGTCCTGTGTGGACTACCGCCGCTTCGGTTTCTTAATATTCTCTTCTCCCTCTACTGGTCCTGTGCGGATTACCGCCGCTCCAGTTTCTTGCATCATGTTTATATTTCAAGTTCTTGCATCATGTTTAATTTTCAAGTCATCACCTTAAATCTTAAAGATAAAGAAATGGAATTGCATATCATGTTTATAATTCCAAACTATCACCTTATAAAGATAAGATTAAAATAAGGTTGCATAGCATGTTTATAATTCTAAGATGTCACCTAAATCTCTAAAGCTCAAGACTTACTCCTTTTATCTTAAGTGAGAATTTTAATTGTGAAGATCCTCCCATGTTTGACAAAAGAACTAGTTTCTAAATGAGTTTTAAGACTTTGCAAGGATTTTACGGGGAACTAGTATTTTATATGCACTTAAAATATGATTCTATGTAATTGCATGAGGTTCATGATTCGGCCACTGATCTGAGTTTAGTATCAATGTATGATAATGATTTGATATGTTTGAAGTTGTGATAATTATGGTTTATTGTTAAGAGAATGATTCACTGCATGTTAGAGATAAAACTAGCTCCCTAGAACAATCGAAGAGCTAGAATTTACCTAGTTTTTAACCCCTTTAAGTTTAGCCAATGCCAAATCTGTTTTAGTATGTTATAATTCTGTCTAGGATTAGTTAGCCACGAAAAATTTGGTATCAATTAGACTAGGATTGATCCCGAACACTAAAAATGAACTTAGCAACTAGAAAATCGTAAAAACAAGATTTCTGGAACTCTAGGGAATGAAATTTATGCATTCTATCCAGAATCTTTAGCAACAATAAGAACCAGGGTTTATTATGGTTAAATAAGGGAGAATGATTCATAATTGGTTTAGTAACTAATTTCTGCATCATAGGAAAGTGGTAACAAGAAAGGATTTAAAACATAACTTCTAGCATATCGTAAAACCTTAGGAACAACTTACTACCTATGCTACCCCATTTGATTTAATAGTGTTCTTAAGGCCTATAAATAATCGTAAGGATGGTAATAAATCCCTTAGGTGCATAACTAATTAGTTCTATAATTGATAATTCTATGTAAGTATTGGATGCTTATTAAGTACTTGATATCATTGAATGATTTCCTGGCTTGCATGTTATAGTTCGAGTTGCAAATAATGAGAATGCTTATGCATGAAATATTCTTTATTATGTAAAATTTACCTTTGTTGCTAGAAGAAAGTGTATCACTGTAAAAGTGTAATTTGGAAAGGTTCTGGCTAAGGAAAGACTTGGTATTTAAGCGTGTCCATTGTGACCCACCTCTCTTACCTGGAAAACTCCCGGATGCATGATTATAGTTGATATATATTATTCTAGCTTAAGACTATAAATGAGAAAATGCTATGATGTTTATGAATTGTATTGTGATATAACATGCAAAGATTTAATGGTGACTTAAACTTATAAGAAAATGATCCTTTGGAACCATCAGACTATAGGTGGTGAAAAGGTGATTTTAGCCCCCTAACCCGTTCTCTCAAAAGGGTAGAGTCGGGACTTTAGCTTATCAAAAGGGATAAGTATATGCTAGTGACGACTAGTAAAGTATGAGCTCATAACCTAAATTACTCCCAAAAGGGTGGAGTATAGGGTGGCCCGAGGAAAATAATGATGATGATAAGATTTTAAGTCACCTAAGGCACTAAAGAAATGAAATATGTGCACTGTGTCCATGTGTAGCTAATATTATATGACGTTCTTTTATGCATGTTATTTTGATAATGATGATGAGGAATATGATGTAATGATAAAGGAAAAGTTCATTGTAAATATGACATGTTAAGATTATGATGCATTATAAGACGCATGATTAAAAATTGACGAATCTCGGTTAAGTATTTGTCCAAACTTAAAATGAATCTTTGCATGCTCACTATTTTAGAATAATCCCGAGGTTCCTGGGGACTTTGATGATGACACTATAGAAGGAGGTACCCTACTGAGAATTCTTTAGCAAGATTCTCACTCCCTTTTCTTTATTTTCGTCATTGTCTCCAGATTCAAATGGCGACATTCGTCCTGTTCATTGATACCCCTACTTGGGAATTCCACTATGATCCGGTGCATCGCTCGTATCATTTTGAAGGGAGGTGCACAGTTCGTGTTTTTATTTACATAGGTCGTCCATTTGCACATCCTGTCCCTAGTTATCGATTTTCTCCTAGTTCTCCCTATGGCGATGAAATGGTTTTCGAACATGCACGTCCACTTGATGAAAGGATGTTACGTTCTTATCCCGCTTTATCTGCTGTCTATGGATTTCCAGAGTATGTTCCTGAGACGAGATATTCTGAAACTGATCCTTCAGAGGACACTCCTACTCATGTATATTCTGAGAGCTCTGCTCCTACTCCCACGTGTAAGAGAGGGTAGTGAGGAAACAGTTGTTCAGCTGAGGTTAGCAAGAAGGCCGTCCATGCGACCCCGGCCTGGTGCATCTCGTGTGTCCCCTCCCGAGGGAGCTCATCAGTGGATCGGATTTATTCCCCCATTTCCAGGACAGTGGCCATAGAAGGTTCTTAGTAGATTTATGTGTGTTCATGCACCCTAGTTTTAGGATAACCTTCCCGGCTTATGGAGTTATCTAGTTTAGGGGCATGTATTTCCTTATGTATATTTTCTTTTATGGGTTTGCATAAGACAATGATGTATGATCATAACCCACCCTTTGAGTGAGGTTATTGTATGTAAATATATGTTATAATGTGCTTATGGATGTTATATGATGGAGCCAAAGTGATATGATGTGATATATTCTTAAACGTCTTATTATACTCTGCTTACTCGTTCACGTTGTACTCGGCTCACGTTTTCAATTATGTTTTTTTAAAAAAAAAATGGCTCGTGATTTCACTAAGTATTTTCAAATTATGAAGAAAGAACCAAAGCAAGGAATAAAGTCTAGTCATTAATCAGATTCAACCTAGGTGTATTTGGTTAATTACTAGGGTGTTACAACTACTTGGCCGAAAACATGCATTCAAAGAATGCATTCACATTAAACTTTAACTTGGAATGAAATGGGCAAGTCTTTGAGCTCTAGGTTCTTAAGTTATGACATAAAATAAACGTGCTCATGCTTTTCATTTTTAATCTTGTTTACAAAATAAAGTGATGACTTAAATTAAATATGCACGGCATAAACTTAAACGTGCAAGCTTGAAAGTAAATATGCGAGGCATAAACTTAAACATGCAAGCTTGAAAGTAAGTATGCAAGGTTCAATTCTTTATTTTAGTGCTCTTGGCCCAACAACAATCGACTTTAAGGCCGAAATAGATAGGCATTCGAGAGATTAATTAGGTGATAATGCAAGTTCAATTCTTTATTTTAGTGCTCTAGGCCCAACAACAATTGACTTTAAGGCCGAAATAGAAAGGCTTTGAGAATTAAATTAAGTGATGATGCAAGTTCCATTTTAATCTTTATGTTCTTAGGTGATAGCCTTAAAGTAAAGGTGCATAGCAAGAATGTAAATATAAATGCAAGCATAAAATAAATTATGCAAGTTCATTTTTTCTTTCTAGAGCTCTTAACAAGACTTTAAAGGAACTTAAACCTCAACCCAAACTCCTCAAACCAAGATAAAGTAAAGTCTAGAGTTCTTAGAACTCAACATAATATTTTTAAGAATCAAACCATGAACTTAGAAAAAGAAAGGAAAAGGGCTGAAATCTCAAGAAGGAAAAGGAACATTTTAAAACTCTAGGGTCCATGATCTTGATGATATATTAACACCAACATCATGAGACCTCATCATTAAGTCCTTAAAACCATTTTAAAACATTATCAAAGTTAAAGATTCCAAAAGTTAGAGAAAGGAAGAACTAGAAGTATTTTACTCAAGAACAAAAATCAAGCTCTAAAGTTTGTTTCAAGTGATGAACATCATCAAGAAACTCTCATAATCAAGCTCTCATTTCTTTGAACTTCAAGGCCCATGGCCGAAAATGAGAAAGAAAAAGGAGAAGAAAAGAAGTTCTAAAAAGAATCAAGAGAAACTATGAACATAAAGCTAGAACAAGAACTTTAAAGAAAAGAATACATGAAAGGAAATCCCTACTTGGTGTGATGAACTTGAAGATGGAAGAAGAAGATGAAGAAGATGAAGAACTTTGAAGATCTTGAAGAACACTAGAACTTTGAGAGAAAAGAAAAGCTTTGAGTGTTCCTAAACTTAGCAAATGATCTAAAAGTGGTGCAAGCTCCTCAAGGCATTCTATTTATAGAGAAATGAAACAAATGAAGGGTGCTCATAGAGGAGGGGAGCTTCGGCCATGTGTGCAGAATTGGAGGGCATCCATGAGTTCCATGAGGTGAGATAATATGGTCTTTAGGCATGGTGAGGTATGGTTCAAGGTATGGCCTCAAGCATGGTTCTTTGAGTGAGAAACAATTCAACATGTGTGGTAAAAGGAGAGAGATGGCCGAATATGCATCAGCCCATGTGTGGTTGTGTTTGCATTTTAATTGTGGTTTAGAGTTGTGTTTAGGTGTATCTTTGATTATGCTTAAGATTAGGAAGTTGTAAGAAAGTGTTTAGGTAAGGAAAATGGATAATTAGGGTGGTCTAGACATAATTAAGGAGTGGTCTTGCACCATTAGTGAGTTAGATCCTCAATTTAGAGTCTAAACAACTCTAGACACACTTCCTTGATTTAAGGAATTGGAGAGACAAAACACTATTCAAGATTCCAAGACTAGGAATCTTGAGTTCTAATAAGGGATTTAAGTTTAATCTAAGCAATTTTAGGTTATAATTAACTTTAATAAATCATTTTGACTCTAGATTAATTAGGAAAATTAATTAATCTTCGTTTAGAGCCTAATATTGCTTAGGTTTGCTTAATTACGTTATTAAGCTCAAAAACACTATTCTAGGGGCAAAATCGTAATTTTGCACTAAAACTGCCCGGGACCACCGGGACTTGAACAGAGACCTCTAGACACATGAAAACGTGTTTTTAAACCTCTGGGGAAAGTTTCGGGCTCAAACGGCACTTCTACCAGCGTAAAAATGCTATAGGGGTATTTTGGTCATTTCGACCCGAAACTGCGGAAAACGAGATTTTCGCTTCCGGAAGCATTCAAAGTCCATTCAATCCCCTTCAAACATTGAGTTGACCCTTCGAGGACGACCGAGTTGGTTACCCTCGAATTCGGATCAGGAAATGACCTCAAGGGCATATTTGGTCATTTCCCTCAGATAGAAAAATCGGGGTGTTACACCTTTCATTTGTTTCATTTCTCTATAAATAGATTGCTTGGGTGAACTTGTATCATTTTGGGTTCATTGGCTAAGTGTAAGTTTTCAAAGAACACTCCAAAGTTTCCTTTTTCTCTCAAGTTCAAGTCTTCAAGTTCTTCAAGTTCTTCATCCTCTACTCTCATCCCAATCTTCAAACCACTAGGTAGGGATTTTCTTTCAAGAGTTCTTTCATTTAAAGTTCTTAATCTCTTTATGTGTTCATAGTTTCTCTTGAATCTCTTTTTGAACTTGTTTTCTTCTTCTTCTCCTCTATGTTTTCGGCCATGAGGCTTGAGGATCAAAGGAATGAGAGCTTGATGATGAGAGTTTCATGATGATGTTCATTACTTGAACAATCTCTAAAGCTTGATCTTTGTTCTTGAGTTAAAGATGTTTTAGTTTTTCTTCTTAAATCCTTGAAAACCTTTCACTTTGATGATGTTTTAAAATGGTTAACATGAACTCAATGATGAGAACTCATGATGTTGGTGTTAATGCATCATCAAGATCATGGTCTCTAGAGTTCCAAATGTTTCTTTCCTTCTCAAAAATTTCGGTTCCTTTTCCTTTTCTTTCTCCAAGGTTTCGACCATATTGGCCAAGGAGGTTCACAATGGCTTGATGATGAGAGCTTCTAGATGATGACTATGTGTTCATCACAAAGAGGCCTCTAGAGCTTGAGTTTTAATAAAAATGTTATTTATGTTTACATTCCAAGAAAAGAAACTTTGTGTTTTAAAGAACCCTTGAGGTTCACTCTCGTTTTTACCTTATCTTGTCATGATAAGTTTGGGTTGAGGTTTAAGTTCCTTCAAAAGTCTTGTATGAGCTCTAATAAGAAATAAATGGACTAGCATTCATATTTATATTCAAGCTTATGCATTACATATTTATTTTGAGCTTTGCATTCATATTTAATTTCCAAGACATCACTTAAAGTTAAGGGCTAAAGAATGGAGTGCATCTCATATTTATATTCTTGTCTAGCATATTTACCTTTCATCACTAAAGAACGTAAAGATTTAAAATGAGAACTTGCATTATCACCTAACTAAATCTCAAAGCCTTTCTATTTCAGCCTTAAAGTCGATTGTTGCTGGGCCTAGAGCACTAAAATAAAGAAATGAACTTGCATATTTATATTCCAAGTCTTGCATATTTATTTCAAGCCTTGCATATTTATATTTCAAGTCTTGCATGTTTACTTTAAGCTCTCACTTTATTTTGTAATGAAGAATAAAAATGAAGTGCATAGCATGTTTAAATTATGTCATCACTTAAAAGACCTTAGAGCTCAAAGACTTGCCCATTTTATCTCAAGTTAAAGTTTAATGAGGGAGCATTCTTTGAATGCGTGATTTCGGCCTTGTAGTGATGATGAACTTGGAATGAGTTTCATCAAGCTTCAAGGACCAATAAGTCAAGTTTTAAGAATCCTTTTAAATCTCATGATTTTGTTTGAGTTTAAGACCAACAAGGTTCTATGAATTTAACTCTCTTTAAGGAGGGATCAAGTGGTCACCGACCTAAGGATGTTTTAGCCTATTTTACAAAAATAAATGGGTTTGCAAAAGAGTTTTAAAGGTTCTAAATTGGTTCCAAGAGAAACTAGCACCTTACATGTCTTAGAAACATCAAGTCATGCACCTTCTTGGGGACTTGGTGTTTCGGCCTTGTCATGATGAGTTTGTTGTTGTGTGATGATGTTTTGATGTGTTATGATGTGTGGAAATTATGTGTGATGAGGTAGGAACACTTCTATGCATGTTAAAAGAGAAACTAGCTTTCTAGAAAAACCGTAAAGTCAAAATTTAGCATAGTTTAATCCTATTTACTTATGGACACTGCCCAAACTGTTTCAAAGTGTTTAATCATGAAAAATTTGGTTACATTTGAAGTAGGATTGAATTTTAGCACCTATAGAGAAACTAGTAACTAGTAAACCGTAAAATCGCAATTCTAGAACTCTTAGAACATTTAATTCTTAGAATCTGTCCAGCAACCTTATAATGTAGAGAACATGGTTTATAATTAGTTCTTTGACATAGGAATGACTCATAATTGGTTTAGGTTTAACTTATAGCGCCTTAGGCGAAGACAGAACCAAGAAAGGGTCTAAAACATAAGTTCTAGAACCCCACAATTTTAAGATTAAAGTGCTGCCCCTAAGGAATGATGATGTTCAGATTTAATAAAGAGCATGAATAATAATAAGTTTTGTTAAGAGAGAACCCTTAGGTTCATAAAAGTTTGATAGGAGATGATAGGTTAACTACATCACAAATTTAAGGCCCATAAGGGTCAGAGCATAAAATACCGTAGGACTAAGTGCATAACGAATCTTTAATGTTGCTTGTGAAAGTATGAGGATGATTAAGTGAATTCATGAAATTATGATGAAGGATGCGTGTTTGATTGACTTATGTGGCATAAAGAAGAATTTGGAAGAAATTCGGCATACTGCAGTTATGCCGCTAAATTTCTGACAAATTTGGGACTTAGAAAGTTTTTGAAAACCTATGAAATTTTTATGAGGTACTAAGATGAGTTCTCGGATGACACCGGTTCGGCCGAGCACCTTCAGAAAACTCATGTGACATCGGTACCAAGATTAATTCTTGGGTGACACCGGTTTGGCCGAGCACCCCCAAGAAATGCCCCCTAGCCCGTACTGGATAAGTCGGGATTATGTTTATGATTATGTTACGCTTATCGAGATTGATAAGTAAGAACTAGTGACGAATAGTTAAGGTATGAGCTCATAACCTAGAGATGTGACACGTTCTGGGTGACATCGGTTCGGCCGAGCACCCCCAGAGCGATTGTCTTTTAGGGTGGCCTATGAGGAAGTTATGATGATTATGTCACAAAGAGAATTTAATTGTCACTTTATGCCACTATTATGATGTTCTTAAAGATATGATGATTATTCTTGCATTAAGTAGAGCCATGCATACATTCCTTAATATAATTGCACCTATGTCATTAAGATTATTGCTAAAATGAACGGACCTTGGCTAATTATGTTTTAGAACCTAAAAATAGATGTTTATGCATGCTCACTTATTTGGTATAACCAAACCCAAGGTTCCTGAGGATGTAGATGATGACACCTAGGTAGTAGGAGGCCCTACTGAGATTCTCTAGCAAGATTCTCACTCCCTCTATCTCTTTCTTTCCGTCACGTCTTCAGATGGCGACGTTCCTGGTTTTTGTGGACACCCCAACTTGGGAGGTATATCATGATCCGGATCACGGGTCATACCATTTTGTGGGCTGCTGCGTCGTTCGAGTGTTTATGTTCGTTGGACGGCCCTTTAGTCAACCCATACATAGCCATCGATTCTCTCTTGTCTCACCCTACGGCGACGACTTCATGTTCGAGCGCGCATGCCCTCAAGAGGAGCGGATCCGCCGCACCCCACTGACGGCCTCTGCCATCCGGGACTACCCACAGTATGTACCCCGCTCGCCCTCATCATTCTCCGAGACGGACCTTTCAGAGGACTCTGCTACTTGTAACATCCTAATTTTTAACCCAATACTCTAGAACATATTTAGGTTAATCATTAGTCTGTTACTTCATAGTTCTCATTTAACCTTGAATTACTTAGCGGAAAATACGGGTAATTTTTTTTGAAATAAAAGTGAGAGCCGCGTGATGCGATAAGCGGTAAACCATGCAAAGTAAAACAATCGTCTCACAATCATCATAACATAAGGCACATCATGAACATCACTGAATATAATCTCATATATATATAACTTGCCCACTTATAAGTGTGGGACTTAATTCAGTACAAGGGAAATACAACCTAAAACATAAACATAATCTACTCCCCTACCCGAGTGCATCTAATAGGATAACCTCTAAACAAAAGAAGGTTTATCCCTATCTATGTGGTGTGTGCTCTAACTCGGGCCATCCTCGACCTCTCGGCGACCATCTCGTGATCGAGGCGAGATATCCGGAAAGCGAGCGAGCTCCTCGGGCGTGAAAAGGCGGAGTGGGGATCGAATATGACTCCCAGTATGGCCGCATCTCCGGTCGTCGTGCACGCCTCGGTGAGTCACGGTGGGCTCGCTATCCTCTCCCAAGTCCATAGGTATGGAGGAAGACCCCTCGGAGGGTATCGGGGTGGCGAAATCTTCGGAAGGATCCATCTCCGAGAAGGGCGATGGGCAGCAGGGCACATACTGGGGTAGTCTCGAGCGGCGGATGCGGAAGGTGGAGTGCAGGCGTAGCCTCTCCTCTCGAGGACGTGCGGCTCGAACGGGTCGTCACCAAAAGGTGAGGCGGGGGAGAAACGATGGGAATGTACAGGGGGAGTGAAGGGTCGACCCATGAACATGAATACTCTAACTGTGCATCGACCCACAAAATGGAATGACCCGTGGTCCGGGTCATGGTGCACCTCCCATGTCGGCGTGTCCACGAACACCACGAACGTCGCCATCTGAAGACGTGACGGAAAGAAAGAGGTAGAGGGAGTGAGAATCTTGCTAAAGAATCTCATTAGGGCCTCCTACTACCTAGGTGTCATCATCTACGTCCTCAGGAACCTTGGGTTTAATTATATGAAATGACTGAACATGCATTTAGTTCATTTTAAACTTCAAAATATACTTTAGCCAAGGTCCGTTCATTTTAGGATGATCTTAATGTCATGAATGCAACATAATGGAAAATGTATGCATGGCACTACCTAATGCACATACATAAAACATAACATCAAGCATCATCATCATTGGTGGCATAAAGTGGCAATAGTAACATTCATATGGGACAAAACATAGTGACATAATCATAATCATGAACTTTTCTTCCTCATGGGCCACCCTAAAAGACAATCCGACTCGGGGTGCTCGGCCGAACGGTGTCACCCGAGCGTGTCATACATCTAGGTTATGAGCTCATACCTTAACTAGTCGTCACTAGTTCTTACTTACCACTTAACGATAAGCGTATCATAAATCCCGACTATCCGAGTACGGGTTGGGGGCAAATCTCTTAGGGTGCTCGGCCGAACCGGTGTCACCTAAGAGTATAAAATGGTACCGATGTCACATGAGTTCTATGGAGGTGCTCGGCCGAACCGGTGTCATCCTAGAACCCATCTTAGTACCTTAATTTTCAAAATCTCTTTAAGTCCCCAAATTTGCCAGAAATTCGGCGGCCAAAACGGTCATTACACCGAGTTTCCTTCCAAATTTGTCGGAAATTCGGCCAAAGCGGTCATTACGAATTTCCTTCCAAATTTGCTTTATGCCACATAAACATATAACCTCATAAATTCCTCATATGAATAACATCATCATCATTAGCATACTTCATGCATCATCATACATCATTCAAACGCTTACCCTCACGGTAGCTTATGCTTTGACCCTTACGGGTCTTAATCTTGAGATATAGCTCTCTAATATCCGTCGCTCATATTTTATGCCCCTAAGGCTCATATTAAACATCATTCTTCATTCTCATGTTCATACTTAAATCTGAATAGCATAGGACAGAATCTCTAACTCGTTTTTACGGGGTTCTAGAACTTACGTTTTAGACCCTTTCTCGGTTCCGTCTTACTTTGAGGCGCTATACATTAAATCTAAATCAATTATGAGACATTCCTATGCTTAAGGACTAATTATTAATCATGTTTATCATGTTGTAAGGGTGCTGGACAGATTCCAGAAAATTAAATGTTCTAAGAGTTCTACATTTGCATTTTTACGGTTTTCTAGCTACTAGTTTCCCCATAGGTGCTAGAATTCGATTCTAACTCAAATGATACCAAGTTTTTCATGCCTAAACAATCTAAATCTGATTATGTTCCCATTAAAACAGTTTGGATTGGTTCCATAAACAAATGGGTCAAAACTATGTTAAACTCTAGCTTTACGGTATTTCTAGTTAGCTAGTTTCTTACCTATCATGCATAGGTTCGCTTCTACATCATCACATGATATTTTCACACATTCCAACACATTAAAACATCATCATACAGCATCACATTCATCACATCAGAACCGAAAACATCTTGCCTCAATAAGAGAATTAAATTGACATTTCTAGGTACATAAGTTAACTAGTTTCTCTTGGAATCGGTTTAGAATTTCTAAAACTCTTTGCAAGACATTTTAAATCGTCAAGAGGCTAAGTGAAGCCTTAGGTCACTGACCAAAACATATTCCATCCCCTAAAAGAGATTGGAATCACAACTTGTAACGACATAACCTTATAAAGAATTGTCAAACTTTAAGGAAAACTCAAAACATAGGCTATTGGTCCTAGTAGCTAGATGAAAACTCATTGCAAGTCCATCTTCACTACTTGGCCGAAAAACATACATTCAAAGTGTGGTTTGCATTCAACTTTAACTTGGAATGGAATGGGCAAGTCTTTGAGCTCTAGGTTCTTAAGTTCTGACATAAACTAAACGTGCTCATGCTCTTCATTTTTAATCTTGCTTTCAAGGTAAACTGATCAATTGAAATTAAATATGCAAGGCATATTTTAAGCGTCTAAACTCGAAACTAAATATCCGAAGCATAATCTTAAACGTGCAAGCTTGAAAGTAAAGATGCAAGATTCAATTCCTTATTTTAGTGCTCTTGGCCCAACAACAATCGACTTTAAGGCCGAAATAGATAGGCATTCGAGAAATTAATTAGGTGATAATGCAAGTTCAATTCTTTATTTTAGTGCTCTAGGCCCAACAACAATCGACTTTAAGGCCGAAATAGAAAGGCTTTGAGAATTAAGTTAAGTGATGATACAAGTTCCATTTTAATCTTTATGTTCTTAGGTGATGGCTTGAAAGTAAAGATGCATAGCAAGAATGTAAATATGAATGCAAGCATAAAATAAATTATGCAAGTTCATTTTATCTTTCTAGAGCTCTTAACAAGACTTTAAAGGAACTTAAACCTCAACCCAAACTCATCAAACCAAGACAAAGTAAAAGTCTAGAGTTCTTAGAACTCAACATACCATATTTAGAAAATCAAACATCTAGCATGAAAAGGAAAAGGTAATGTCCGAAACTTCAAGGAAAGAAAAGAAATGTTTGAAACTCTAGAATCCATGATCTTGGTGATATACAAACTCCAACATCATGAGACCTCATCATTGAGTCATTAGAACCATTTTGAAACAACATCAAAGTTAAGGTTCTCAAAAGTTCAAGAAAGGAAAATCTAGAAACACTTTTGCTCAAGAACAAAAATCAAGCTCTAGAGTTTGTTTCAAGTGATGAACATCATCATGAAACTCTCATCATCAAGCTCTCATTCCTTTGTTCTCCAAGGCCCATGGCCGAAAATGAAAAGGTAAAGGGAAGAAAAAGAAGTTCTAAAAAGAATCAAGAGAAACTATGAACTTTAAGCTTAGAACAAGAACTTTAAAGAAAGAACACATGAAAGAAAATCCCTACTTGGTGTGATGAACTTGAAGATGGAAGAAGGAGATGAAGATGATGAAGAACTTGAAGAACTCCAAGAACTTGAAGAACACAAAGACTTTGAGAGAAAAAGAAAAGCTTTGAGTGTTTCCTAAACTTAGCAAATGATCTAAAAGTGGTGCAAGCTCCTCAAGGCATTCTATTTATAGAGAAATGAAACAAATGGAGGATGCTCATGGGTGAGGATGGCTTCGGCCATGAGGTGCAGAATGGAGGCTCTCCATGAGTTCCATGAGGTGAGATAATGTGTTCTTGAGGTATGGTGAGGTATGGCTTAAGGTATGGTGAGGTATGGTTCAAGGTATGGCTCAAGCATGGTTCTTTGAGTGAGAAAATAATTAAACATGTGGTCAATGGGGAAAGGTGCTGGCCGAAATGCATCAGCCCATGGGGAGGATTAGTTTGCATTTTAATTGTGGTTTAGAGTTGTGTTTAGGTGTATCTTTGATTATGCCTAAGATTAGGAATTTGTAAGAAAGTGTTTAGGTAAGGTAAATGGGTAATTAAGGTGGTCTAGACATAATTAAGGAGTGGTCTTGCACCATTAGAGGGTTAAATCCTCAATTTAGAGTTTAAACAACTCTAGACTCATTTCCTTGATTTAAGGAATTGGAGAGAGAAAACACTATTCATGATTCCAAGACTAGGAATCTTGAGTTCTAAAAAGGGATTTAAGTTTAATCTAAGCAATTTTAGGTTCTAATTAACTTTAATAAATTATTTTGACTCTAGATTAATTAGGGAAATAAATTAATCTTCGTTTAGAGCCTAATATTGCTTAGGTTTGCTTAATTACGTCATTAAGCTTAAAAACACTATTCCAGGGCAAAATCGTAATTAGCACTAAAACTGCCCGACCACCGGGACTTGAACAGATACCTCTAGACACATGAAATCATGTTTTTAAACCTCTGGGAAAGTTCAGGGCTCAAGCGGCACCTTTACCCGCGTAAAAACGCTATAGGGGTATTTTGGTCATTTTGACTAAAGCTGTGAAAACGAAATTTTCGCTCGAAAGCATTCAAAGGCCATTCAATCCCCTTCAAACATTGAGTTGACCCTTCGAGGATGACCGAGTTGGTTACCCTCGAGTTCGGTCAGAAATGACCTCGAGGGCATTTTGGTCATTTCCTCAGACGTAAAAATCGGGTGTTACATTACTCCCCTCCTTAAAAAGAATTTCGCCCTCGAAATTCGTTACCATGGAAAAGCTCGGGATACTTGTCTTGCATTTCTGACTCTAGCTCCCATGTAAGCTCTTCGGATTTGTCGCGTCCCCATGCTACCTTTTACCAATGGAACGGACTTGTTCCTCACCGCTTGACTCACGGTCCACGATTCTCGTAGGGGGAAGATTGAAAGTTAGGTCGTCCCTTAACTCAACATGCTCGGCTCTAAACGTGGCTAGGGGTGGGACTCATACTTCCTTAGGCTGGGAGGCGTGAAAGACGTCATGGAGATTAGAAAGATTAGGGGGTAAGGCTATTTTGTAGGCAACTGTTCCTATCCTTTGAAGAATTTGGAAGGGACCAAGGAATCGGGGGCTCAACTTTTTGACTTTCATGGCTCTTCCTATGCCTGTAGTGGGGTAATCCTAAGGAACACATGTTCTCCTCCTCGAACTCCAAGGGCTTGCGCCGCTTGTCCGCATAGCTCTTTTGTCTACTTTGAGCAATGAGCATCCTATCCGGATCCTCTTGATTTGTTCCGTTGTTTCCCTCACTACATCGGGTCCTAAGACACTTTGCTCCCAGGCTCGTACCAACACAAAGGTGATTGGCACTTCCTTCCATACAATGCCTCGTGACGGTGCCATATCGATGCTTGCGTGATAACTATTGTTATACGCAAACTTCGATCAAAGGCAAGTACCTATCCCAACTTCCCTTTGGTCTAACACACAGGCTCTTAGCATATCCTCTAGGGTTTGGATCGTCCTTTCAGATTGTCCGTCTGTTTGTGGGTGGTAGCGATTGCTCAAGCATAGCTTTGAACCACACGCCTTTTGATTGGCTCCCCAAAATCACGACGTAAACCGCGGATCTCTATCCGAGATTATCGTCGACGGCACTCCATGCAATCTTACGATCTCTTGGATGTATAACTGAGCCAATTTATCTAAAGAGTCGTCACTCTAATAGGTAGAAAGTGTGCCGACTTGGTTAGTCGATCCACTATCACCCATATAGCATCATGGCCAGCTTGCCTTAGGCAATCTGTCACGAAATCCATAGATATCCATTCCCACTTCCATTCGGGCATTGACAGGGGTTGCAACAAACCTGAAGGTTTTTGGTGCTCGATTTTCACTTTCTGACATACCAAGCACTTACTATCCCAGGCGACTACATCCTTTTTCATTCCGCCACCAAAACATCTTCTTCAAATCTTGGTACATCTTGGTAACACCGGATGAATCGTGGAATAGCTTTTGTGAGCCTCCTCCATGATCTTCTCTCCGAGATCACCATCTTGGAGTACGCAGATCCTTCCCTCAAATCTCCATATCCAATCCTCGCCTCTTTGAAACCTTTTAACTTTCCCGCTTTAACAAAGATCTATGATCTCTTCGAACTCCTCATTCTCTCGTTGTGCTAACATGATTCTCTGCTTAAATCCACTTGTTACGCTAAGGTAGCACATCTTTATCCCTCTATCGGTTGCTGACATCCCTAGATTCATATCCCTAAACTTCTCTATCAACTCAACTTCTTTGATCATCATGTGGGACAGGTGTAACGACTTTCGGCTCAAGGCGTCGCGACTACATTAGCCTTGCTTCTGGTGGTAACTTAAACCGAAATCGTAGTCCTTGAGGAATTCCATCCACCTTCTTTGCCTCATATTTAACTCCTTTTGATCAAAGAGGTACTTGAGACTCTTATGATCGGAGAAAACTTCAAACCTTACACCATACAAGTGGTGTCTCCACATCTTTAAGGCAAACACTACGGCGGCTAATTCTAGGTCATGGGTGGGGTAGTTAGCCTCGTGAGGCTTGAGTTGTCGTGATGCATAGGCTACCACTTGCCTATTTTGCATCAACACACACCCTAGTCCTTTGCCGAAGCATCACAATATACCTCGAAGGGTACATTGGGGCTAGGTAAGACTAAGACTGGGTCGTGGTTAACCTTTCCTTAAGCTCTTGGAAACTCTTCTCACATTCGGGCTCCACTCAAGCGGGCATTCTTCCTAGTGAGCTTGGTCAAGGGTAGGGCTAATCGGGAAAATCCTTTGATAAACCTACGGTAGTAGCCTCGCTAAACCCAAAAAGCTCAGTATTTATTCACGGTGGTTGGTCTATCCCAATTCATTACGGCTTCTACCTTACTAGGATCAACGGCTATACCTCCTTTTGACACAACGTGCCTAAAAACTTGACCTCCTCCAACCAAAATTCACACTTAGAGAGTTTTGCATATAGCTTTTTCTCCTTCAAAATCTCCAAAACTATCCTTAAATGACGCTCATGCTCCTCGTGGGTCTTTGAATAGATGAGTATATCATCTATAAAAACGACCACAATTGATCTAAATAGGGTCTAAAGATCCTATTCATGTAATCCATAAACAACTGCAGAGCATTTGTCAACCCAAAAGACATCACCGCTGAACTCAAAGTGTCCATACCGAAGTTCTAAAGGCGGTCTTTGGTATATCTTGATCTCTCACTCTAATTTGGTGGTATCCTGACCTTAGGTCGATCTTGGAAAACACTACCGCTCCTCTCAACTGGTCCATGAGATCATCAATCCTAGGCAAAGGGTATTTGTTTTTCACCGTCACACGATTCAATTGCCTATAATCTATGCACAACCTCATACTCCCGTCCTTCTTTTCACAAACAAGACCGGGCTCCCCATGGTGAAGCACTAGGTCTTATGAAGCTTTTCTCTAAAAGTTCCTCAAGTTGGGTTTTAAGCTCAGCTAGTTCTAGGGGTGACATTCTATAGGGGCAATGGAGATTGGTCCCGCTCAGAACCAACTCAATGGAGAACTCCACTTCGCTCAGGGAGGGAACTCGGGTATATCTTAGGAAACACCTCGGGATAGTTTCTCACTATAGGTATATTCTCTAAATTCGCTCAAAGTGTACCTCGCTAGCGGCTAGGAGAACATATCCCTTAGTCTTTTTCCCACTACAAAGGACCTCTACGGCATTGAGATAGAGTTTCAAAGGTTGACTTATTTCACTAGGGGGAGAAGGAAAGACGACTGTTTTGGTGTCACAGTCTAACAATACACGGTTGGCGTGAAGCCAATCCATGCCAAGGACTACTCCTATACCTTTCATGGGTAAACAAATTAAATCCACAACATATGATCTATTTTCTGTGGTGAGGTGACAATTTAGGCAACAATAACAAGTATTCACAGGATGATTTGTAGGGGTAGAGACAATAAGATCAAAAGGAAGTTTGGAAGTTTTCAAATTTAGAGTCTCGACACTAGCATATGAAATAAAAGAATGTGTTGCACCAGAGTCATATAGCACAGTTAGGGTTCTACCATCTATTTCGCACTTACCTTCTATGAGACCATTGGATGTGTCCGCTTCGTCTACATTGAGGGTGAAGACCCTCCCTTGGTGTTGCGGCCGAATTCGGCTTGCGGCCTCCCACTAGTGCGATTCTTTGGCGTAGTGGCTGTGCCTTCCGCATCGAGCAGATATTACGCCCGCTAGGCAGGGACGGTTGCCATGATCCTTCCCGCACTTGGGACATAGCACGGCTGGGATAGCTTGGGCGGGGGTTCCTTGAGGCGTCTTGTTCCTAGTCCCACTTGACCCTCCTTGGTTGTTTCGGGGGCCGCCCGACCCTCCTTGTCGGTTGTTGTTGTGGTTGTTGCGGTTGTTGTTGTTGTTCTGGAATTGTGGTCGGTATGATTGCTTGGGTTGTTGGTGGAAGGGGGTTCTTTGTTGTTGTTGATGTGGCTTGAATTGGTTGGTGTGGTAGGGGTTGTAATGGTTTGCGGATTGGTTTGGATATTGGGGCTTGAATTTTGGGGCTTGAGGTGCTAGCCCCTTGTTTCGTGCTGCCCTTGCAGCATTGATTTTCTTCTGTCCCTCTTCCATGATCCGGCACTTGTTGACTAGGGTTGGAAAGTCCCTAATCTCCATGTGCGCCACAGCGTAGTTGAGCTCTGCCGTCAGTCCGGCCTCATACTTGACGCACTTCCACACCTCGTCGGGGTTTCCTTGAAACACCCTAGAGAACTTAATCGGCTCTCGAATTTCGCCGTGTCATCGGGCGACGATGAGACCCTCCTTGAGTCGCTTGCATGAACTCAATATCTTCGCGTTCCTCACGGACTCAGGAAGTACTTCTCATAAGTAGGTCTTGAATAGCTCCCGATTAGCAGCGATGCGAAGCTTCTAGCGATCTTGGGTGCGATCCACAGAACTTCGGCATCCGACTCCATCATATAAGCAGCGAAGGTGACCTTTTGCTCCTCCGAGCAAGCCACCACGCAGTAGATCTTCTCCATGTTTTTGATCCACTCATCAGCTTTGTCGGGGTCCATGGCTCCTCGGAAGGTTGGTGGGTTCGCCTTGCGAAACTCACCAAACCTCGCTTGCTCGACCATTTCAGCGATGGGAGCACGTCCGGTGTCCCCTTGTTGGTTCATCCTCTCGAACATTCGTTCCATGGCTCTTGCCATGTCACGAACAGCAGCAGCAGTGGCATCGCTTTGGTCTCCCTCGGTCGGGGTCCTAGGTTGTCTCCTTGGTGCCATTGGTCCCTAAACACATGAGACAATAAACACTGAGGTGATCAGGCTCAATATTCCATGTAAAATGAGCTAGTTACCATGGCACACGCAAGTAGACAAGGGTCATGAACTTCTACCCTATAGCTTATCTCTAGTTAAGCTCTCACGCATGACATAGCTATCGTACTCACGCTTTAGAAAGCATAGTCAGTCCAATCCTCAGGCTCCATGAGAATCGAATCGCTCACGATACCATAATGTAACATCCTAATTTTTAACCCAATACTCTAGAACATATTTAGGTTAATCATTAGTCTGTTACTTCATAGTTCTCATTTAACCTTGAATTACTTAGCGGAAAATACGGGTAATTTTTTTTGAAATAAAAGTGAGAGCCGCGTGATGCGATAAGCGGTAAACCATGCAAAGTAAAACAATCGTCTCACAATCATCATAACATAAGGCACATCATGAACATCACTGAATATAATCTCATATATATATAACTTGCCCACTTATAAGTGTGGGACTTAATTCAGTACAAGGGAAATACAACCTAAAACATAAACATAATCTACTCCCCTACCCGAGTGCATCTAATAGGATAACCTCTAAACAAAAGAAGGTTTATCCCTATCTATGTGGTGTGTGCTCTAACTCGGGCCATCCTCGACCTCCTACTGGCGACCATCTCGTGATCGAGGCAGATATCCGGGAAACTGAGCGAGCTCCTCGGGCGTGAAAAGGCGGAGTGGGATCGAATATGACTCCCAGTATGGCCGCATCTCCGGTCGTCGTGGCACGCCTCGGCTGAGTCACGGTGGGCTCGCTATCCTCTCCCAAGTCCATAGGTATGGAGGGGAAGACCCCTCGGAGGGTATCGGGTGGCCGAATCTTCGAAGGATCCATCTCCGAGAAGGACGATGGGCAGCGGGCACATACTCGGGGTAGTCTCGAGCGGCGGATGCGGAAGGTGGAGTACGGCGTAGCCTCTCCTCTCAGGGACGTCTTGGGCTCGAACATCGGGTCGTCACCAAAAGGTGAGACGGGGAGAAACGATGGGAATGTGCAGGGAGTGAAGGGTCGACCCATGAACATGAATACTCTAGCGTGCATCGACCCACAAAATGGAATGACCCGTGGTCGGGTCATGGTGCACCTCCCATGTCGGCGTGTCCACGAACACCACGAACGCCGCCATCTCAAGACGTGACGGAAAGAAAGAGGTAGAGGAGTGAGAATCTTGCTAAAGAATCTCAGTAGGGCCTCCTACTACCTAGGTGTCATCATCTACGTCCTCGGGAACCTAGGGTTTAATTATATGAAATGACTGAACATGCATTTAGTTCATTTTAAACTTCAAAATATACTTTAGCCAAGCTCCGTTCATTTTAGGATGATCTTAATGTCATGAATGCAACATAATGGAAAATGTATGCATGGCACTACCTAATGCACATACATAAAACATAACATCAAGCATCATCATCATTGGTGGCATAAAGTGGCAATAGTAACATTCATATGGGACAAAACATAGTGACATAATCATAATCATGAACTTTTCTTCCTCATGGGCCACCCTAAAAGACAATCGAACTGGGGTGCTCGGCCGAACGGTGTCACCCGAGCGTGTCATACATCTAGGTTATGAGCTCATACCTTAACTAGTCGTCACTAGTTCTTACTTACCACTTAACGATAAGCGTATCATAAATCCCGACTATCTGAGTACGGGTTTGGGGGCAAATCTCTTAGGGGTGCTCGGCCGAACCGGTGTCACCTAAGAGTATAAAATGGTACCGATGTCACATGAGTTCTATGGAGGTGCTCGGCCAATCCGGTGTCAGCCTAGAACCCATCTTAGTACCTTAATTTTCAAAATCTCTTTAAGTCCCCAAATTTGGCAGAAATTCGGCCAAAACGGTCATTACACCGAAGTTTCCTTCCAAATTTGTCGAAATCGGCGGCCAAAACGGTCATTACACCCAATTTCCTTCCAAATTTGCTTTATGCCACATAAACATATAACCTCATAAATTCCTCATATGAATAACATCATCATCATTAGCATACTTCATGCATCATCATACATCATTCAAACGCTTACCCTCACGGTAGCTTATGCTTTGACCCTTACGGGTCTTAATCTTGAGATATAGCTCTCTAATATCCGTCGCTCATATTTTATGCCCTAAGGCTCATATTAAACATCATTCTTCATTCTCATGTTCATACTTAAATCTGAATAGCATAGGACAGAATCTCTAACTCGTTTTTACTGGGGTTCTAGAACTTACGTTTTAGACCCTTTCTCGGTTCCGTCTTACTTTGAGGCGCTATACATTAAATCTAAATCAATTATGAGACATTCCTATGCTTAAGGACTAATTATTAATCATGTTTATCATGTTGTAAGGGTGCTGGACAGATTCCAGAAAATTAAATGTTCTAAGAGTTCTACATTTGCATTTTTACGGTTTTCTAGCTACTAGTTTCCCCATAGGTGCTAGAATTCGATTCTAACTCAAATGATACCAAGTTTTTCATGCCTAAACAATCTAAATCTGATTATGTTCCCATTAAAACAGTTTGGATTGGTTCCATAAACAAATGGGTCAAAACTATGTTAAACTCTAGCTTTACGGTATTTCTAGTTAGCTAGTTTCTTACCTATCATGCATAGGTTCGCTTCTACATCATCACATGATATTTTCACACATTCCAACACATTAAAACATCATCATACAGCATCACATTCATCACATCAGAACCGAAAACATCTTGCCTCAATAAGAGAATTAAATTGACATTTCTAGGTACATAAGTTAACTAGTTTCTCTTGGAATCGGTTTAGAATTTCTAAAACTCTTTGCAAGACATTTTAAATCGTCAAGAGGCTAAGTGAAGCCTTAGGTCACTGACCAAAACATATTCCATCCCCTAAAAGAGATTGGAATCACAACTTGTAACGACATAACCTTATAAAGAATTGTCAAACTTTAAGGAAAACTCAAAACATAGGCTATTGGTCCTAGTAGCTAGATGAAAACTCATTGCAAGTCCATCTTCACTACTTGGCCGAAAAACATACATTCAAAGTGTGGTTTGCATTAAACTTTAACTTGGAATGGAATGGGCAAGTCTTTGAGCTCTAGGTTCTTAAGTTACGACATAAACTAAACGTGCTCATGCTCTTCATTTTTAATCTTGCTTTCAAGGTAAAGTGATGACTTGAAATTAAATATGCAAGGCATAATTTAAACGTGTAAACTCGAAAGTAAATATGCGAAGCATAATCTTAAACGTGCAAGCTTGAAAGTAAAGATGCAAGATTCAATTCCTTATTTTAGTGCTCTTGGCCCAACAACAATCGACTTTAAGGCCGAAATAGATAGGCATTCGAGAAATTAATTAGGTGATAATGCAAGTTCAATTCTTTATTTTAGTGCTCTAGGCCCAACAACAATCGACTTTAAGGCCGAAATAGAAAGGCTTTGAGAATTAAGTTAAGTGATGATACAAGTTCCATTTTAATCTTTATGTTCTTAGGTGATGGCTTGAAAGTAAAGATGCATAGCAAGAATGTAAATATGAATGCAAGCATAAAATAAATTATGCAAGTTCATTTTATCTTTCTAGAGCTCTTAACAAGACTTTAAAGGAACTTAAACCTCAACCCAAACTCATCAAACCAAGACAAAGTAAAAGTCTAGAGTTCTTAGAACTCAACATACCATATTTAGAAAATCAAACATCTAGCATGAAAAGGAAAAGGTAATGTCCCAAACTTCAAGGAAAGAAAAGAAATGTTTGAAACTCTAGAATCCATGATCTTGGTGATATACAAACTCCAACATCATGAGACCTCATCATTGAGTCATTAGAACCATTTTGAAACAACATCAAAGTTAAGGTTCTCAAAAGTTCAAGAAAGGAAAATCTAGAAACACTTTTGCTCAAGAACAAAAATCAAGCTCTAGAGTTTGTTTCAAGTGATGAACATCATCATGAAACTCTCATCATCAAGCTCTCATTCCTTTGTTCTCCAAGGCCCATGGCCGAAAATGAAAAGGTAAAGGGAAGAAAAAGAAGTTCTAAAAAGAATCAAGAGAAACTATGAACTTTAAGCTTAGAACAAGAACTTTAAAGAAAGAACACATGAAAGAAAATCCCTACTTGGTGTGATGAACTTGAAGATGGAAGAAGGAGATGAAGATGATGAAGAACTTGAAGAACTCCAAGAACTTGAAGAACACAAAGACTTTGAGAGAAAAAGAAAAGCTTTGAGTGTTTCCTAAACTTAGCAAATGATCTAAAAGTGGTGCAAGCTCCTCAAGGCATTCTATTTATAGAGAAATGAAACAAATGGAGGATGCTCATGGGTGAGGATGGCTTCGGCCATGAGGTGCAGAATGGAGGCTCTCCATGAGTTCCATGAGGTGAGATAATGTGTTCTTGAGGTATGGTGAGGTATGGCTTAAGGTATGGTGAGGTATGGTTCAAGGTATGGCTCAAGCATGGTTCTTTGAGTGAGAAAATAATTAAACATGTGGTCAATGGGGAAAGGTGCTGGCGAAATGCATCAGCCCATGGGGAGGATTAGTTTGCATTTTAATTGTGGTTTAGAGTTGTGTTTAGGTGTATCTTTGATTATGCTTAAGATTAGGAATTTGTAAGAAAGTGTTTAGGTAAGGTAAATGGGTAATTAAGGTGGTCTAGACATAATTAAGGAGTGGTCTTGCACCATTAGAGGGTTAAATCCTCAATTTAGAGTTTAAACAACTCTAGACTCATTTCCTTGATTTAAGGAATTGGAGAGAGAAAACACTATTCATGATTCCAAGACTAGGAATCTTGAGTTCTAAAAAGGATTTAAGTTTAATCTAAGCAATTTTAGGTTCTAATTAACTTTAATAAATTATTTTGACTCTAGATTAATTAGGGAAATAAATTAATCTTCGTTTAGAGCCTAATATTGCTTAGGTTTGCTTAATTACGTCATTAAGCTTAAAAACACTATTCCAGGGGCAAAATCGTAATTTCGCACTAAAACTGCCCGGGACCACCGGGACTTGAACAGATACCTCTAGACACATGAAATCATATTTTTAAACCTCTGGGGAAAGTTCCGGGCTCAAACGGCACCTTTACCCGCGTAAAAACGCTATAGGGGTATTTTGGTCATTTTGACTAAAGCTGCGAAACGAAATTTTCGCTTCCGAAAGCATTCAAAGGCCATTCAATCCTCTTCAAACATTGAGTTGACCCTTCGAGGATGACCGAGTTGGTTACCCTCGAGTTCGGGTCAGGAAATGACCTCAGGGGCATTTTGGTCATTTCCCTCGGACAGAAAAATCGGGGTGTTACACTACTCAAGTACCCTCCGAGGGATCCTCCCCCACTGTGCTGATGGATGTTGGGGAGGGTAGCGAGGCTTCCGTCACTCAGCCAGTACATGGAGGACGGGTGAGGATGGTTCCCCGCCGTGGAGCTCACGTCCGACCGATGCAATGCATCGCCACTCCGGCCGAGATCGCCCAGTGGATCGGGTACATCCCTCTTTTCCAGAGAGGCCCGCAGTAGGAGACGACCGTCGCGTTTTGGCGCCCGAGCTTTGGCTAAGCACGGATAACCCCTTTTGTCTTAAGGCTATCTATATGTAGGCGTACTAGAGTTAGGAGAGTTTCTTTTATCACCTTTGTTGTACTTTTGTTTCCAAGTATTTTCATTCTAGTTGTACTAAACTAAGCCCCACTCTACCTAAGTAGGCATATCATATAATATATGCAGTTCAATGTTATTATGATGTGCCTTTACTTGCTTATGCCATGTTGCTATGCGATGCTTGCTTTGTTACCTTTCGTGCATTATTAATTAACGTATCGCGCGGCTCTCACTTTGCTTTTATAAATTCAAAAAAAAATTTACCAGTATTTCCGCTAAGTATTTTAAAGTAATAAGGAAGCTATGACGTAACAGACTAATGATTAACCTAATTGTGTTCTAGAGGATTGGGTTAAAAATTAGGATGTTACATTGATACCACTTGGTATCCAAGTGGCCTGAATGAACTCAAGAGGGGAGTGAATTGAGTTCTCAACTTTTTCAATCGTATCTCACTCTAATTCCTTGTTCAATAAAATGTAAGAAAATGTAATATAGACTTGATAGAAAAGATGAAAATGCAAGTGACTAAGAGTTCAAACTATACAGATGAACAAGATAATGAAATGTAAACTTGCTATAAATGTAAAGAGATGAGGGAAGAGAGAATGCAAACTCTGTTTATACTAGTTCAGTCACCTCTTGTGGTCTATATCCAATTCTCCAAAATAACCCGCTTGAGAGATAACAAACTGTTGTTCTTACAAGGGATACCTCACCCTTTACACAATCTCAATAATAGAAAACAGGAGTTCACTCTCTGACTAAAGGAAATATTACAAATTGAAGCCTTATAAGGTTTTCTCAAGAATAAAAAAATTTAGCCAAGTATTGAACAAAATGATTGATGAATGAAAATGATTGTTAAAATGATCTTTGTAATATGTTTTTTGTGTGTTAAAATGTGTTAAAGAATGGTATTTATAGAAAATAATTCGTGTAGACCTCCGGGGATTGTTCCCAAAGGATGTATCTCTTCAAAACACACCCATTTACACATTTCTGGGCTTGGTAATCAATTACATAAACTGATAATTGATTACACAGTTCAAATTTTCAAAATAGGCAACAATCATGATGTGTGTAATCGATTACAAGTGTTAAATTTTGAATTCTGGGCACATAAACAGCATGGTAATCGATTACATTATATGGCAATCGATTACAAGGAGTCTAGAAATTCAAAAGTTAAAGTTTTAACACACTTTAAATCACTCTTTCATTCAAGAAATGGTTTTAAACATCATTTAACGCTTTTAAACATCATTTAAATATTTCCTTTAAAATCATACTTATATTTTCACAAAACAAAACAAATTCTTCATTAAAAACAAATAAATTCTTTCAAATCAAATTTTCCTTAAATACATAAACAATGGCCAAATAAACTTATTAAATTAAAAACCTTTTAACAAAGTGATCTAAGTCCTAATTCTTCTAACCATATGACCTAATCATTTGACATGTTCATCTTCAAGAAACTCCATGCTCTTGTGCTTATACTTTTTTGTCATTTGCTTTTTGACTTCATCAAAACCTACAATATAATATTCACAAAGAAGAGTGTAAGTGAGGAGATGAAACGGTTAAGATAGCGTGTTTGGGGTTGAATGTAACGCCCCGATTTTTCCTGTGTGCAAATGACCAAAATGCCCCTAAGGCCATTTTTACCAAGAGAATGAGGATAACCGGCCCCGGCCATCCTCAAAGCGTTGTTTTAGTATTAAATGAGGATTATGTGTGATTACATGTGTTATACATGTTAATAGAGCAGAAGAATCTCATTTTTGAGTTCCTACACACAAAATTACCAAAATGCCCTTGTGTCCAATTGACTTAGAATTAATTCCCGATTGGACCTGGACCTTGCTCGGGAGTTGGAAATGCTCTTTTAAGGGATGTCTAACGTCTGTTTAAGCCTGGGTGATCCCAGAAAGTTTTTGTGAAAAATTACCGTTTTACCTCTAATTAAGGGCATAACAAGTTTAATTACATAATTAATGGAACCTAAGCAATATTGGCTCTAATCAAAGATTAATTTATTTTAATAATTAATCTAGAATTAAAATAACCAATTGAGGTTAATTAAGGCCTAAGATTGCTTAAAGAAACTCAAAACTCTTTTCTTAATTCAAGAATTAGTGTCATGTCAATTTAGAATAGTATTTTCTCTATTAAATTCCTTAAATCATGGGAATGGTCATGTGATACGATTCCTTGCTAATAAAGGTGAATTTGCACTAATTGTGCAAGAACACTTTTTAATCTTGCCTTGAGCCACCTTAATTACTCACTTCCTCATCTAAATACTTAATTAAAAATCCTAATCCATGACCTAACCAAATCAACTTCTAAACACACTCATAAACCAACATTAAAATGAGATTTTCTCCTCCCCATTCCTCCTTAATATGGCCGGCCACTCCTTCTCTATTTTCATCCATCACATGTTGAAATTCAATTAAAATATACACTCAAAGAACCATACCTTGAGCCATACTTAGCCATACCTTAAACCATGCCTACATTATACCATGAAAAGAGATATTTTCTCTTCCTTTCCCTCCCAAAGGCTGCCGGCCACTCCTCCCCCTCATGCCCCCATGTGTTTCATTTTTCTATAAATAGGTACCAAATGAATGCTTGCAAGAACCTTTGAACATTCTTGCAACCTCAAGCTTTCTTCCTTTGATCTCCAAGAATCCATCTCTTCTTCTTCTTCTTCATTCTTCAAGAACCACCACCCTTCACCACTCCTTAATCCCAAACCACTACACAACCACCATAGATCTTCCTCTCAACACTTAACCTCACCATCTCCCAGATCAAAAACTAAATACAAACCTTTTTTTCTTCTTTTCTTTCCTTGGTCGAAATCACCTTGAAGCTCCAAGGAAGATTTGTTCTTCTCATCTCATTTCCAAGACCAAGCTCTTTTCTTTGCAAGAAAAATACCTTTGGTAGGGAGTTGTTTTGAAGTTTGTCATTCTCTTCTTTTGTATTACTCTTGGGTTGAGATGTTATAATGTTGGTTTTCTCCTTCTCCTTCTCATTTTCTGTTCCTTACTTTCCTTTTTCTTTCTCTTCATTTTCAGCCTTGATGTCCTTGTTCTTGAAAACCCATGGCTTGATGATGAGGATCTTGGATGCTGGTTGCAAAACCATCATTTACTTGACCTTTAAAGCTTGAAGGTTCCACTTTTAAGAGTTTTTGCAAATAAAGATGTCACTTGGTTTTCTTTGATAAGTTTTACTATGGTTATGTTGTCACTTAATTAACTTAAGTTCAAGACTTACCCCTTTCAACCTTAAAGTTGATCGGTGTTCTAGAGTAATTACTCTAGATAGGAGTCTTGAGCATAAAACTAAAAAGGAATAATTGGACATTTTTTCACTTTGCAAACCTTGGAGTTGATCAATGTTTTAGAGTTAGCACTCTAAATAGGGGTCTTGAGTCTAGAACCTAAAGAAATAATAAAAGAAAATGTATTCATGTTTATGTTTCAAGTCCTTGAATTTCATATTTACATTCAAACCTTCCATCTCATATTTATTTGCAAGTTGTCACCTAAAGCTGGAAGATTAGAAATGAACTTGTATTCCATGTTTATATTTCTTGTCTAGCATGTTTATGTTTCAAGCCCTCACCGAAACTTAAAGATTAAAAGTGAACTTGCATTCTCATATTTGATTTCAACCCTTGCATATCATATTTATATTCTGATTGCCATCACCTTATTATACCAAGATTAAAATGAAACTTGTATTTGCATATTTAAGTTTATGCCATCACCTAAATAATCTAGTGCTCAAGATTTACCCCTTTCAACTTACATAGGGATTTTGGCCCATGAAATGTCTATCTTTATAAATGAGATTTGGTTCTTTAAGAAAATAAGGAATGATACATTATTGTCTTGAAAAATGAAGTTTGTGTCTTACAACTTTCCTCAAAATATAAGCTAAGTGTTTAAGCTTAATCCACATAACCAAAGATCACTTGGGCTCTCAGCCTTTGCTACTAAACTAAGGGTATTATTTGTGTTTTTATAAGGGTGTTGTCAATTATAAGTGTATCTCTTGATCTAGAATTAATTTAAAGAAAGACTAGTTACTAGGAGTGCCTATTTTGTATTCTTGCATGCTTTTAGGAAATTAAATTTTAGTTTCCATTCCAAATTTTCCAGATTTTTTGTATGTTGTATGGAATGTGTTTAACATGAGAAAATTGTCATTAATAGGCATGGTAATTGATTCTAGTAATTTAACAATGGCTAGTAACTAGAAAGAACCCAAAATGTGAATTCTAGAAGTCCTTAAGACAAATAACATGTATTCTTCCCAGAGGGTGATGTTTAAGTTAAAAATGATGTTTAACATTTAGTAAATATATAAGGAACACTCAAAATTGGTTTAGGAATTAATTCTAACGTCGTAGAAAAAGTCGGTGATGAGAAAGGGTCAAGAACGTAACTTTTAGAACACCGAAATGGTTCATTTTCTTTTCTGTTTTAAATTTGTCCATATTTGTTTAGAGATGTTCTTGAGGCTAATAATTAGTGAAAATCATTGGAATTGATCCCCTAGATGTGTAAAAGAATAAATGCGAAAGATAGGTCTACCCAATTTAGAGGTTTTACCAATTAAGAAGTTAAAAAGAATGCTTGTCGTATGAGATTTTAAGATTGATGTATTGGTTATGTTTGCATGAAGCAAAGATTGTTATGGGATGTTATGATTATACATGAAACATTTAAGATGCATATGTTGAAGTAATATGAAAGCATGTGACAATTATGTGAAATGTTTGTATTCTTGCATCTTGATATAACATGCTAATGATAAGGTGACATAAAACATATGAAAATGATCCTCTAGGCTCCCCGAATTAAAGGTTATGAGAAGTGATCTAATGAGAAAATGATCCTTTGGACTCCCCAAATTAAAGGTTATGAAAGGTGATCCTGGCCCCCTATCCCATACTTAAAGGTCGGGTGTTAACCTATCTTAAGGATAAGAGTATGCTAGTGACAAGTAGTGAGGTATGAGCTCATAATCTAAAACACTCAAAAGGCAAGAGAAATAAGGTGGCCCCAAATAATAAAAAGAAATAGGCTAAGTCACCTAAAAGATAAATTTTAAGGATTCATGTTATGCTCATCATGTTTCAAGAGCATCATTATGTTTGTATATAGTATGTGCAGCTTGCATTGACATGTATTTCATGATGAGGTATGATGCATTCATAACATTTAAGAAGCATATTAAAATGAACGGGCCTCGGCAAATGACATTTTAGAACCTAAAAATTGAACCTTATGTATGCTCACTATTTTATAATAAAACCTAAGGTTGTTGAGGATGTAGATGATGACACCAGGATAGGAGAACACCATACTGGGATTCTTTAGAAAGTTTCTCACTCCCTCTATCTTCTCTTTCCATCGCATCTTCAGAGGTTGATGGTGACATTCATGATCTACATTGACACACCTATTTGGGAGATGCAATACGACGCTGCCTATCGATCATATCACTTCATGGGTCGTTGTGCCGTTTGCCTTTTTGTATACATGGACTGTGTAACACCCTGAAAAAAAATTATCTAAAAAAATTAATTGGAGCTTTATTAGTCATAATTTCAAAAATTTAATACTTTGAACAATGATGAGGACAATCCAACTGATTTGTAAAAACAAAAAAATGTGAATAGTGTTTTTCGGGCCCCGCAGGCCACCGGGACAGCCGAAACCCTAGAATTGGGACCCAGAGATGTCTGAAATTGAGAAATTATATGATTATGGTTAGAAATAGGTAGAAATAAAGATTTTATACCTGAAATTATTTTTCGGACAATGTTTGATTACCCGAGTACACTATTTTACCCGTTCGATAGAATTTCGGTGTGCATTTCTAATACCGTAAAAGCTACTTAGTGGCTAAGTAAGCTTTATCAACCACTTTATGCCAAGTGGATGACAAGGATTGAAAATTGAAAAGCAAGTTTTAATCATAACCTTTGATTTATTATATTTTACTCGGGTGCCAATAACTCATCCGTTCGGTGGAATTTCGGTGTGCGATTTTAACACCGAAAAAGCTACTTGCTCACCAAGTTAATATGAGCCACTTATCTTGAGCCAAGTGGATGGCCAAGATTCATTCTTTGACCAAGAAACCAAATCTTAGCCATCCATTTCATTATTTCATTTTGAAAAAGGAATAAATACCCATTTTGACTAGTTTTATACCTAGATAAAGATAAATCACCAACCTTATCACTCCAACACCATCAATTTCGGCCAAGAGCTCCAAATACATCAGACTTCATCTTCTTTCTCTCATTCCACCATTAACAAACTTGAAGCTTCATAAACCCTAGCCTAAACTTGACAAAACACCAAGATCCTTTCACAAAACTTGTTCTACTCCTCATAATCTATCAAACTAACCGATTAGAATTTTAAATAATCTCCAAGCTGAACTCTGAGTTATCATTCTCTACTGTTTAAGGAAGGGTTAGGTGCTGTTTGGAAGGCTTGAAGTGAAGAAAAATCATTTTTGAAAGATCCCTTGGAGTTAGAAGCCTTAAAGCTTCAAAAGTAGGGTTTTCTTTGACCTTTTCTTTCCAATTTTATGCTGGACTTTTTTGATTGTGTTTGGTCTGAACTTTCTAGATTTATTGGTTGATAATATGATGATATTGATATGTTAATTTTGGTGGAGTGTTTGGATGATGTTAGAAATCATTTTTGTTAAAAGAGATTTTGAACCATGTTGCTGGAATTTTGGTTTTTGTACAGGCAGTATTTGTTCACGAATTTTTTGAGGAAATTGTGGGTGTTTTCATGAGCTATAAAAATTATATGTTGAAGATAAAATCCTAGGATAGTTCCATGAATTTTCTTGAGCTCTGATTCTGATTCCTAATGCCTTGAAAAATTCAAGAACCGAAGTTGTAAATATGCTGCCTGAAATGTTGAATCTGAAGCTGTGAACTTGTGACATTTTATTAACCTAGTAAATGATCGAATTATGAGCTGAAAGTTTTACAGGATATTAAGGACATATTGAAGTCCAATCCTGAAATTTTATATGATTTTATATGATCATTTGGTAGGGTAATAAAATTGGGAACTATGGCTATTGGCTGTAAATAGGGGGTTTCTAACCTCTGAAGTTGTCTAATTTTGTTGACATATTTAGAGAATTCTTTTTGTTATCAAATTTTTATGGAACCTTTTGGACACATTGAGGTGTCATTGAGAATTTTTATAGCATTTTAACTGATCATTTGGTATGAGAAATAAATTGTGCTACTTGAGTGAAAAATCTGCCAATGTGCTGAAGTTGTGACGATGCCTTGAATTAGTGACCTAATGGCATTTGGTTCAAGTTGATGTGTATGAATGCATGCCATGAACTTCTAAGATTATGTTATGAGGAATGAATGAATAATATATATAGGTTTGAAGTATTATGAGATCAGAGAATTATGTTCATGCATATAGAAATGCGATGCATGTATATGTGAGCTTGAGGATGATGTATGTGCTAAGTGAACAATAAAGTCCCCTTTAGTATAAAAAGGGCACGAAGAGGTCCCCAGTAAGGCACAAAGAGGTCCCCAGTAAGGCACGAAGAGGTCCCCATTAGGGCACGGAAAAGTCCCCTTTATTATGTCAAGGGCACGAAAAGATCATTGTAATCACCATATGTATATGTATATCTTGTTAAATTATTAGTCTTAAAGGAATTCCTATGATGTTGAATGTTATGAAATACATGTTTTAAGTGATTGAATAATAAAAGAGACCCACTTCATAAAGGTGATTTTATAATATTAAAATGAACATTTGATATGTAACAACTCTCGAGTACGACGCCATAACTTAAGGATGAGGTTGTACTTGGGAGGGTGTTACAGACCGCCCCTTTGTACACCCAGTTTCCACTATCCTCGACTTCTCAGATTATGTGCCTTGTTCCCCCATGGACCATTTAGAGACAGACTCTTCTGAGGACTCTGCTGCCTAGGTACCCTCTGAGGTTCTTCTCCTACCGTCCCTATGAATTTTGGCGAGGACAGTGAAGCCACAGTTACACAGCCGACATGTACAGGATGGGTGAGGATGACTCCCTATCGAGGAGCCCATGCCCGACCTGCGCACCGCTTTAACACTCCAGCTGAGCTGGCACAGTGGGTTGGATATGTCCCTCCTCCTTAGGGTGGGCAGCAGTAGGAGCCGGTAGCTATTGTAACACCCTCCCAAGTACAACCTCATCCTTAAGTTATGGCGTCGTACTCGAGAGTTGTTACTTCTAAGTTTGCGGACCTTTTTTTTTAAATATCCATAGTCAGTTTGGTTGGTTCGCGAGATACTAGGTCATAATTATACTAAAATATATAGCAATGAAACCAAACTATTTATTTAATACAGATTTAAGTACATAAGGGAAGCTCTTTTATGAGCTTTAATACACATCCGGTCTCTATTATAAATACAAACATAAACATATGACTAAGTACAGCCTATACAAACTCTAGCTGCAAACTACTGCAAATCTGATTTCCTTTCATAAAGTAGCCTCCTTGTTCTCGGGATCAACCTGGAGACGACACGAGAACACAAAAACATAGGGGTGAGAATTATACAATTCTCAGTAGGGTAACTCCCTAATTACACATTCATACTGTCATTGTCATCGCCCCAGCCACTTCGGTTTATTAAGAAAGCGTGAGCATGCAATATGTACATATCAAATGTTCATTTTAAAATTATAAAATCACCTTTCCGAAGTGGGTCTCTTTTATTATTCAATCACTTAAAACATGTATTTCATAACATTCAACATCATAGGAATTCCTTTAATACTAGTAATTTAACAAGATATACATATACATATGGCGATTACAATAATCTTTTCGTGCCCTTGACATAATAAAGGGGACTTTTTCGTGCCCTAATGGGGACTTTTTCGTGCCCTATTGGGGACCTCTTCATGCCCTACTAGGGACCTCTTCGTGCCCTTTTTATACTAAAGGGGACTTCATTGTTCACTTAGCAAATACATCATCCTCATGCTCACATATACATGCATCACATTTCTATATGCATGAACATAATTCTCTAATCCCATAATACTTCAAACCTATATATATTATTCATTCATTCCTCATAACATAATCTTAGAAGTTCATGGCATGCATTCATACACATCAACTTGAACCAAATGCCATTAGGTCACTAATTCAAGGCATCATCACAACTTCAGCACATTGGTAGATTTTTCACTCAAGTAGCACAATTTACTTCTCATACCAAATGATCAATTAAAATGCTATAAAAATTCTCAATGACACCTCAATGTGTCCACAAGGTTCCATAAAAATTTGATAATAAAAAGAATTCTCTAAATATGTCAACAAAATTAGACAACTTCAGAGGTTAGAAACCCCCTATTTACAGCCAACAACCATAGTTCCCAATTTTATTACCCTACCAAATGATTATATAAAAATTCAGGATTGGACTTCAATATGTCCTTAATATCCTGTAAAACTTTCAGCTCATAATTCGATCATTTACTAGGTTAATAAAATGTCACAAGTTCACAGCTTCAGATTCAATATTTCAGGCATCATATTTACAACTTCAGTTCTTGAATTTTTCAAGGCATTAGGAATAAAAATCAAGCTCAAGAAAATTCATGGAACTATCCTAGGATGTTACCTTCAACATATAATTTTTATAGCTCATGAAAACACCCACAATTCCCTCAGAAAATTTGTGAACAATCACTGCCAACAAGAAAACCGAAAATCCAGCAAACCACTTCAGAATCTCTTTTGATAAAAATGGTTTTTACACAACCCCAAACACTCCACCAAAATTAACGCATCAATATCATCATATTATCAACCAATATATCCAGAAATTTCAGACCAAACACAATCAGAAAAGTCCAGCATAAAATTGGAAAGAAATGGTCAAAGAAAACCCTACTTGTGAAGCTTTAAGGCTTCTAACTCCAAGGGATCTTTCAAAAATGATTTTTCTTCACTTCAAGCCTTCCAAACAGACCCTAACCCTTCCTTAAACAGTAGAGGATGATAACTCGGAGTTCAGCTTGGAGATTATTTAAAATTCTAATCGGTTAGTTTGATAGATTATGAGGAGTAGAACAAGTTTTGTGAAAGGATCTTGGTGTTTTGTCAAGTTTAGGCTAGGGTTTATGAAGCTTCAAGTTTGTTAATGGTGGAATGAGAGAAAGAAGATGAAGTCTGATGTATTTGGAGCTCTTGGCCGAAATTGATGGTGTTGGAGTGATAAGGTTGGTGATTTATCTTTATCTAGGTATAAAACTAGTCAAAATGGGTATTTATTCCTTTTTCAAAATGAAATAACGAAATGGATGGCTAAGATTTGGTTTCTTGGTCAAAGAATGAATCTTGGCCATCCACTTGGCTCAAGATAAGTGGCTCATATTAACTTGGTGAGCAAGTAGCTTTTTCGGTGTTAAAATCGCACACCGAAATTCCACCGAACGGATGAGTTATTGGCACCCGAGTAAAATATAATAAATCAAAGGTTATGATTAAAACTTGCTTTTCAATTTTCAATCCTTGTCATCCACATGGCATAAAGTGGTTGATGAAGCTTACTTAGCCACTAAGTAGCTTTTACGGTGTTAGAAACCGCACACCGAAATTCTACCGAACCGGTAAAACAGTGTACTCAGGTAATCAAACATTGCCCGAAAAATAATTTCGAGTATAAAATCTTTATTTCTACCTATTTCTAACCATAATCATATAATTTCTCAATTTTAGGCATCTCCGGGTCCCAATTCTAGGGTTTCGGCTGTCCCGGTGGCTTGCGGGGCTCGCAAAATACTACTCATGTTTTTTTTTTTGGTTACAAATCTGTTGGATCGTCCTCATCATTGTTCAAAGTATTAAATTTTTGAAATTATGACTAATAAAGCTCAAATAAATTTTTTTAGATAATTTTTTTTAGGGTGTTACAGCTATTGTTTGGTGCTCAAGCATATGACTAGCATAAGTAGCCCCCTTTTATTTTAGGGGTTATCTACTTTAGATGCACTAGGGTAGGCGAGGGTTTATGGTTTATGTACTTTATGTTTTTATGTATTTCGGATGATTGTACCTAATGCTACTATCTAACTTGATGTATGGTTGAACCCTTTCTATATATATATATATATGATGTCTGTTATGTTATGATTTGTGATTTTACTTATGATGTAGACGTTTCCTTAATACTATTTTTCAAAATCAAACGATAAAGTGTTCACCTTATGCACGGCTCACGTTTTCATCTTTTATTTCAAAAAAAATTTTACCTGTATTTTCATTAAGTATTTTCTAAAAGTTAACAACAAGAACTGGAATAAAAGAGTAATGGCTAATAATTAGCTTGAATACGTCCTAAGCGTGTTAGGTTAAATATTAGGGTGTTACATTGAAGACGAAGGTAAAGAGGTGATGTGTGAGGAGTAGGGGTTATTTAAGTAATGTGATGTAACTAACTAAAGGTGAAGCGATGTGAAAAAGAGAAAACTCAAAAGAGTGGGAATTATCCCGCGTTTTCATCTTTCTTCAAAAATAGTGGTTTCTAACTCTTGAAGGCATTTTTCTGAAGAGCTTTCTATCTGAGTTTCACTATTCACTTTCTGACTCATCGGAGACTCACCATATACTCAACATAAACTCATCTTCATATATTAAATCCTATGACCCCATATATGCTTTATTTTCTGATCCTCTTCTATTCTTTCTGAACAATCCTTTTTCTTTCTAAACTTGCAAACTGGAATTTTGATCTTCAATACAATCTTGGTCTTGCAAACTAATTTCTTCTTTTGGGCTTTAGCTTTGGAGTTATGGAGAGAGAGTATGCCTAGAAATGATTTGTGTGTGAATGCTTATGCAGATTTAAAAACACTTAGGTTTAAAGATTTTTCAAGACACAAAAATGATCTTCAACTAATGGCTTTGTGAGTATATATGACACTTGGTCTTTGGTATTCACAAACATTAACTCAACATCTCCTTTTTGAAGATGATCACGGATCAAATGATGTTTAACATCTATGTGTTTAGATCTAAAGTGTTGGAAAGGATTCTTAGCAAGATTAATAACACTAGTATTATCACAGTAGATAGGAATTTTGAAATACCTCAAGTGATAATCTTCCAACTGGTTTCTTATACACAGCATCTAAGTACAACAATTTGCAGTAGCTACATATTCAGCTTTAGCAGTAGAGAGAACAATTGTATTCTCCTTTTTGCATGACCATGTGATCAGGCTTTTTCCAAAGAAATTGCAGCAACCACTAATGCTTTTTCTTTTAACTGTATCTCCAGTGAAGTCAGTATCATGAAAACCTTTCTTGAACCCATTATTCAGTAAGAAGGTACTTAGTCTATTATACTAAGGTCGAGGATGTAACACTAGAAAAATTATTTAAAAATTAATTTAAATTTTATTAGTCATAATTTGAAAAATCTAACAAATTTAGCAATGATGAGGATGACCTAACAGAAGTGTTAAAAAATTTTGGACCGTGCATGAATAGTAACCTTACTGGCCCTATGGGCCGTTAGGACAGCCGAAACCCTAGATCTGGGACTAGGAAATGCCTGAGATTGAGAAAACATAGGGTTAAGATTAGAAATGGTTAGAAATGAAGATTTTATGGCTGAAATTAATTTTCAGGCGATATTTGATTACCCAGGTGCGATGTTGTACTTTTTCGGTAGAGTTTTGATGTGCGATTTTTAACACCATATAAGTTACTTGGTGGCCAAGTAACTTTTACCAACCACTTTATGCAAGTGGATGGAGAGGATTAAAACTTGAAAAGAAAGTTTTAATCATAGCCTTTCATTTATTATTATTTTACCCATGTGCCAATATCTCATCTGTTTGGTAAAACTTCGGTGTGCGATTTCTAGCAGTGAAAGATAATTTAATCTTTACAAAAGAATAATGTATATCTATTTAAACCTAGTGTAAGGCTAAGATTTAATCTTAGTTTACAAGATTAAATCCTAACCATCTATTTATTTTCTCTTTAAAGAATTATACATTTATATTTTATAATAATCAAACTTTAATACAAGATAACTATTAAATCAATCTTCCTTATCACTCCACAATGCATTTCTCGGTTGGCAAGAAAGAAACCAGCCAACCTCCATTTTCTTTTCCTTCAAATAGCTTGAAAAGTTGATTTTGACCATCCAAACACCTAACATATACTTGGTAAAACTTCAAACTCCCTTTACCCTAAAAATTAGTTAAAAATTAATTTGACATTTATTAGTCGTAATTTCAAAAATCTGACAGTTTTAACAATGAGGACGGTCCAACGGTTTTGTAAAAAAAAATAAATAGTATTTTGTGGGTCCCACAGGCCGCTGGAACAGCCAAAACCCCTGATTCAAGACCCGAAAGTGCTCGAAATTGGAAAAACATAGGAATAAGATTAAAAATAGATAGAAATAAAGATTTTATACCTAGAATTAATTTTCGACCAATGTTTGATTACCCGGTTACAATATTTTACCCATTCGGTAAGATTTCGGCGTGCAATTTTCAACACCAAAAGATAGTTAAATCTCTAGAAAAGGGTAATATATATCCATTTTGACTTAGTGAATGGCTAAGATTTAATCTTGCTTTACAAGATTAAATCCTAGCCATCCATTTTACTTTCTTTGATTAAGAATTATCCAACTATATATATTATTATATTCCTACATTAATTATAAGATAAATACAATATCTTTTCTTCTCCAAGAAGCTCATTCTCGGCCGTGACAAGAGCACATAGCCATATCCATTTCTTCTTCTTCCAAAACCATGAAAACTTGATCCAAAACCTAGCTTAAACTTGATAAAACCACAAACTCCCTTTACAAAACTTGTTCTACTCATCAATACCTACAAAACTAACTGATTAGAATTTTGATTCATCACTAACCTCCACTTTTAGATATCATATACCTCTATTGTAAAAGGATCGAGGGCTATTTGAGAAGGTCTTCAAGGAAGAAAAGCACTTAGAAGAACCAAGAGAAGTGGAAAGATCTTCAAGTAACAAGTAGGGCTTTATTTGTTCTTTTTTCTTTCCAATTTTTTTTCTCTGAATGTTTCTAATTGATTTGGCTGGAATTTTCTGGATTTATTGATTGATGATAGATAGATATTGATGTGTTTAATTTGGTGTAGTGTTTGGAAGATGTTAGAAATCATTTTTGTCAAAAGAGATTTTGAACCATGTTGCTGGAATTTCAGTTTTATTATGGGCAAGGATTGTTCACGAATTTTCTGGTGTAATTGTAGGTATTTTTATGAGCTAGAAAAAAATTATATGTTGAAGCTAACATCGTAAGGCAACTCTATGAATTTTTTTGGGTCATGTTAAAGACTTTTACTGCTTGAAAAAAAATCATGTTGCTTGAACCTTATTGCTGGAAGATCCCGGTTTAAGGCAAACAGGGAATTTATTAGAATTTTATGACCTATTTAGAGATGTTTGATTGACCTGAAAATTTTACATGATGTATGTAACAAATAAGGTTTCCCCTTTGAAACTTTGGAGCCATTCTGGGCATTTTTCCTATGTCTGAAAAATCAAGAACTGAGATTGTATCTATGCTGCCTGAAATGTTAAAATAGAACTGTAAATTTTTCTAATTATGTTACTATACCAAATGATTGAATTATCACTTGAAATTTTTAATGGGTTTTGAGGACATATTTAAGTCCAACCCCAAATTTTTGTATGATTTGATATGACCATTTGATAGGGTAACAAAATTGAGAACTATGGCTGTTGGCTGTGAACGGGGGCTGTCTGACCTCCAAATTTGTAGAATTTTATTAACATAGTTACAGAACTCTTTTTGTTCTAAAGTTTTTATGGAACCTTATAGACTTATTGGAGTATCTTGGATAATTTTTATAGACTCTGAATTGAATGTTTGATGTGCAAATAAATTTGTGCTATAATGGCATAAAATCTGCCAAGGTGCTGGAAAGGTCCCATTTTATTTATAAAGGGCACGAGAAGGTCCCCCATAATGTGTAAAGGGCACGGAAAGGTTCCCTTTTATCTGTAAAGGGCATGAAAAGGTCCCCTTTTATTTATAAAGGGCACAGAAGGCTCCCCCATAATGTCTAAAGGGCACGAAAAGGTTCCCTTTTGTCTGTAAAGGGCGTGAAAAGGTCCCCTCTTATTTATAAAAGGCAAGGAAAGGTCCCCTTTTATTTATAAAGGGCACAAGAAGCTCCCCCATAATGTGTAAAGGGCACAGAAAGGTTCCCTTTTGTCTGTAAAGGGCATAAAAAGGTCCCCTTCAATGTACTGAGGGCATGAAAGGTTGAGAATGAGCTTCTATGATGTTAGGTAGTATGACAGGTGTATGTTAAGTGATTGAAAATGTTGAGCAATATGACATGTACATTGATTGATTGAGTAATTAAAAATAAACCCACTTCAGAAGAATGGTTTTTGAAATTTAAAATGAATCTTCGATATATGTTGCATGCTCATAGTTTTAATAATAAACTAAAGTGGCTGGGATGATAATGATGACGAGTTTCATTATATGTTTTGGGGATGCCCTACTGAGAAAGAATTCTCACCCCTATATGTTTGTTTCCATGTCGTCTCCAGGTTGACTCCAGAGATCAGTGGAGCCCCTACAAGAAAGACTGAATTGGAATTTCTGTAGTTTAGCAATAGAGACTCGTATCTATTGTACCTAGTTATATACATGTGTCTGTAAATATAGTAAAGAATAGATGTGTACTAAAGCTCATAGAAGAGCTTCCTCTTGTGCTTGACTTGTACTAAATAAATACTTTGTTTCCCTACTATATATTTTGATAAAACCATGAGTCAGTTACTATATAATTCGACCTATTCTTGCTATAGCTAATTAAGAAAGGTCCGCTAATTAACCAGTAACAACTCTCGAGTACGATGTCATGACTTAAGGATAAGGATGTGCTTGGAAGGATGTTACACTAAACTTATTCTACTTATCACCACCTACAAAACTAACCTATTAAAATTTGAATCCATCCCTTTTTCCCATTTTGAAGGCTCAAAATCTGTTATTAAAGGAAGGGTTTGGTGTTTTTGGGAAGGTTGTGAAGGGAAGGACAAGCATTCTAGAGCATCCTTTGAAGTTAAGAGCCACAAATCTCCAGAGTGTAGGGATTTTAAACCTCTTTTACTTCAAATCTATTTTTGTAACATCCTAATTTTTAACCCAATACTCTAGGACATAATTAGGTTAATCATTAGTCTGTTACGTCATAGCTTTCTCATTACTTTAAAATACTTAGCGGAAATACTGGTAAAAAAATTTTTTGAATTATAAAAGCAAAGTGAGAACCGCGCGACACGTTAACTAGTAATGCGCGAAAGGTAATACAGCAAGCGTCGCATAGCAACATGACATAAGCACATAAAAGCACATCATAATAACATGGAACTACATATTTATATGATATGCCCACTTAGATAGAGTGGGACTTAGTTTAGTACAACATGAGCAATACAACTAAAAAGGAAATACAAGAGAAAGTGCAACGGAAACTATAAAAGCAACTCCCCTACCTAAGTGCAACTAACGAGATGACCTCTAAAACAAAAGAAAGTTCATCTCCATCTAAGTGGTGTGTGCTCTACCCGGGTACTCCATCGGTCGATCGTCACCTCCTACTGACGTCCATCTCGCGAGCGAGGCACATATCCGGGAAACTGGGCGAGCTCCTCGGGCGTAAAAAGCTGGAACGGGGATCGAGAGTGACCCCTGCGGTGTGGCCGCATCTCCAGTCGTCGTGCAAGCCATGGCTGAGTCACGGTATCCTCACTGCCCTCCCTCATCAATGGTGGAGAGGGGGCAGAGCTCTCGCTATACGGATGGGTAGGCGGGTCCTCGGACGGGTCGGTCTCTGAGAAGTAGGTCCGGGGCACATAATCGGGATAGTCTCGCATGGCTGAGGAGGCAGTGTGCATGCGGAGCACTCTCTCGTTATGCGTACGCGCACGCTTAAACACCCGCTCGTCGTCGCTGTAGGGTGCAGTCGGGGAGAAGCGATGGGTGTGCACGGGATGAGCGAAGGGACGTCCTATGAACATGAAGACTCGCACCGTGCACTGTCCCTCAAAATGGTATGACCCGTGAGCCGGGTCATAATGTACCTCCCATGTCGGGGGGTCCACGAATACCACGAACGTCGCTATCTGAAGACGTGACGGAAAGAAAGAGATAGAGGGAGTGAGAATCTTGCTAAAGAATCTCAGTAGGGTCTCCTACTACCTAGGTGTCATCGTCTACGTCCTCAGGAACCTTGGGTTTAGTTATACAAAATAAGTGAGCATGCATTGAGTCCATTTTTAAGTTCTAAAACATAATTTAGCCAAGGTCCGTTCATTTTAGCATGATTCTTAATGTCATGGATGCAACATTTTAAAGAATGTATGCATGGCTCTACTTAATACATGAACAATCATCATATCTTTAAGAACATCATAATAGTGGCATAAAGTGGCAAATAAATTCTTTGTGACATAATCATCATAACTTCCTCATAGGCCACCCTAAAAGACAAGCGCTCTGGGGGTGCTCGGCCGAACCGGTGTCACCCAGAACATGTCACATCCCTAGGTTATGAGCTCATACCTTAACTAGTCGTCACTAGTTCTTACTTACCACTTAACGATAAGCGTATCATAAATCATAAATCCCGACTATCTGAGTACGGGTTAGGGGGCAATTCTCTTAGGGGTGCTCGGCCGAACCGGTGTCACCTAAGAGTATAAATTGGTACCGATGTCACATGAGTTCTATGGAGGTGCTCGGTCGAACCGGTGTCATCCTAGAACCCATCTTAGTACCTTAATTTTCAAAATCTCTTTAAGTCCCCAAATTTGTCGGAAATTCGGCGGCACAATGGCATTACGCCGAATTCCTTCCAAATTTGCTTTATGCCACATAAACATATATCCTCATGAATTCCTCATATGAATAACATTATCATCCTTCACATAACACATGCATCATCATAGAACATTCAAACGCTTACCCTTATGGTAGCTTATGCTATGACCCTTACGGGTCTTAATCTTGAGATATAGTTCTCTAACATCCGTCATTCATATGTTATGCACCTAAGGGCTCATAATTAATCATCATTCCTAATCATCATGTTCATACTCAAATCTGAAAAGCATAGGGCAGAATTTCTAACATGTGGTTATGGGGTTCTAGAACTTATGTTTTAGACCCTTTCTCGGTTCCGTCTTCGCCTAAGGCGCTATAAATTAAATCTAAATCAATTATGAGACATTCCTATGCTTAAGAACTAATTATAAATCACATTTATCATGTTGTAACGTTGCTGGACAGAATCCAGAAAACTAAATGTTCTAAGAGTTCTACATTTGCATTTTTACGATTTTCTAGTTACTAGTTTCCCTATAGGTGCTAAAATTCAATTCTAATCCAAATGTTACCAACTTTTTCATGTCTAAACAATCCTAATCTGATTATGTTCCCATTAAAATAGTTTGGATTAGTTCCAAAAATAAATGGGTCTAAACTATGTTAAATTCTAGTTTTACGGTATTTCTAGTTAGCTAGTTTCTTACCTATCATGCATAGGATTGCTTCTACATCATCATGTGATATTTTCACACATTCTAACACATCAAAGCATCATCATACAGCCACAAGCTCATCATGACAGTACCGAAAACATCTAACTTCAATAAGAGAACTAAATTGACATCTCTAGGTACATAAGTTAACTAGTTTCTCTTGGAATCAATTTAGAATCTCCAAAACTCTTTGCAAATCATTTTAATTCATTAGGAGGCTAAGAGAAGCCTTAGGTCAGTGACCAAAATATATTTCATATTCAAAAAGGGAATAAAATTATAACTCATGATAACATAACCTTATAAAGATTTGTAAAGCTTCAGGAAAAACTTAGAACATAGATTATCGGCCCTTGTAGCTAGATGAAAACTCATTGCAAGTCCATCATCACTACTTGGCCGAAACATGCATTCAAAGAATGCATTCACATTAAACTTTAACTTGAAATGAAATGGGCAAGTCTTTGAGCTCTAAGTTCTTAAGTTATGACATAAAATAAACATGCTCATGCTTTTTATTTTTAATCTTGCTTACAAAATAAAGTGATGACTTAAATTGAATATGCAAGGCATAAACTTAAATGTGCAAGCTTGAAAGTAAATATGCAAGGTTCAATTCTTTATTTTAGTGCTCTTGGCCCAACAACAATCGACTTTAAGGCCGAAATAGAAAGGCATTCGAGAAATTAATTAGGTGATAATGCAAGTTCAATTCTTTATTTTAGTGCTCTTGGCCCAACAACAATCGACTTTAAGGCTGAAATAGAAAGGATTTGAGAATTAAATTAAGTGATGATGCAAGTTCCATTTTAATCTTTATGTTCTTAGGTGATGGCTTGAAAGTAAAGGTGCATAGCAAGAATGTAAATATAAATGCAAGCATAAAATAAATTATGCAAGTTCATTTTATCTTTCTAGAGCTCTTGACAAGACTTTAAAGAAACTCAAACCTCAACCCAAACTCATCAAACCAAGATCAAGTAAAGTCTAGAGTCCTTAGAACTCAACATAACATTTTTAGAAAGTCAAAACATTTAGCATGTAAAAGACAAGGAAGTGGCCGAAACTTCAAGAAGAAAAAGGAACATTTTAAAACTCTATGGTCCATGATCTTGATGATATATTAACACCAACATCATGAGACCTCATCATTGAGTCCTTAGAACCATTTTGAAACATCACCAAAGATAGAGTTCTCAAGAGTTCAAAAAAGGAAAAACTAGAAACATTTTTGCTCAAGAACAAAGATCAAGCTCTAGAGTTTGTTTCAAGTGATGAACATCATCATGAAACTCTCATCATCAAGCTCTCATTTCTCTATTCTCAAGGGCTCATGGCCGAAACAAGAAAGAAAAAGGAATAGAGAAGAAGTTCTAAAAAGAAAACAAGAGAAACCATAAACATCAAGCTTTAAAGAAGAACATTCATGAAAAGAAATCCTTACTTGGTGTGATGATCTTGAAGATGGAAGAAGAAGATGAAGAACTTGAAGAACTTTGAAGAGCTTGAAGAACACTAGAACTTTGAGAGAAAAAGAAAAGCTTTGGAGAGAACTAAACTTTGCAAATGATCTAAAAGTGGTGCAAGCTCCTCAAGGCATTCTATTTATAGAGAAATGAAGCAAATGGAGGGGTGTGTGTGGTGATGAAGGCTTCGGCCATTGTGTGCAGAATTGGGGAGAAAAATATCTCTTACAAGGCATGGTTGAAGGCATGGTGAGTTATGGGTTCAAGTATGGTGAGGTATGGTTCAAGGTATGGCCTCAAGCATGGTTCTTTGAGTGAGAAACAATTCAACATGTGAGGTAAAAGGGAGAGAGGTGGCCGAAATGCATCAGCCATGGGGGGAGGGTTTCTTGCATTTTAATTGTGGTTTAGAGTTGTGTTTAGGTGTATCTTTGATTAGGATTAAGATTAGGAGTTTGTAAGAAAGTGTTTAGGTGAGAAAATGGGTAATTAAGGTTGTCAAGACATAATTAAAGAGTGTTCTTGCATCATTAGTGAGTTATAAATTCATTTTAGTGTATAAACAACTCTAGACACAATTCCTTAATTTAAGGAATTGGAGAGAGAAAACACTATTCAAGATTCCAAGAGTGAAATCTTGAGTTTTAGAAAAGGGATTTAAATCTAATCTAAGCAACTTTAGGTTCTAATTAATTTCAATAATTTATTTTGACTCTAGATTAATTATGGAAATTAATTAATCTTCGTTTAGAGCCTAATATTGCTTAGGTTTGCTTAATTACATCATTAAGCTCAAAAACACTATTCTAGGGGCAAAATCGTAATTTTGCACTAAAACTGCCCGGGACTGCCAGGACTCAAACAGATGTTTTGAAATATGTAATAACATGGTTTTAAACCTCTAGGGAAAGTTTCGGGCTCAAACGGCACCTTTACCCGCGTAAAACGCTATAGGGGTATTTTGGTCATTTTGACCCGAAACTGCGGAAAATGAGACTTCCATCTCCGGAACCACTCAAGGGTCATTCAATCCCCTTCAAACATTGAGTTGGCCCTTCAAGGACTACCAAGTCGGCCATCCTCGAATTCCAGACCGAAAATGACCTCAGGGGCATTTCGGTCATTTTCCACTTAGACAGAAAATCGGGGCGTTACAATTTTCATGCTTTGCTCACTAATTTAGCTAAATATTTTTGGTTGTATTGGTTGATAATATATGAATATTGATGCATTAATTTTGGTAGAGTGTTTGGATGAGGTTAGAAAATCATTTTTCATCAAAAGAAGTTTTGACTAGGTTGCTGGATTTTCGGATTGGTCACAGGCAGGGATTGTTCACGAACTTTTTGATATAACTATTCATGAGCTAGAAAAATTAGATGTATGTTTGAGCTAACATCCTAAGGCAACTCCATGATTTTTCTTGGATCATGTTAAAGGCTTTTACTGCTTGAAAAAAAAAATCATGTTGCTTGAACCTTGCTGCTGGACAATCCCAGTTTTGAGCAAGTAGGGAATTTGTTTGAATTTTCTGACATATTTAGACATCTTGGATTGAGCTAAAAATTTTAAGGTGTCTCTAGTAAACATTTGGAGTCATTTTGGGTGTAACACCCTAAAAATTATTTAAAAATTATTTTGAGCTTTATTAGTCATAATTTTAAAAATTTGATAGTTTGAACAATGATGAGGACGATCCAAGGAATTTGTAAAAAAAAAAAAGGTGAATAGTAACCTTGCAGGCCCCATGGGCCTGTCGGGACCGTCGAAAACTTAGAATTGGGACCCGGAGGTGACCAAAACTGAGAAATTAGAGGATTGAGATTAGAAATAGTAAGGAATGAGGATTGTATACTTGGAATTAATTTTCAGGCAATGTTTGATTAACTAGGTACACTGTTTCAACCGTTCAGTGAAATTTCGGTGTGCGAACTCTAACATCGAAAACTAGTTGGATCTCTACAAAACAAATGAACCTATCTCTTTAAATCAAATGAATGGCCAAGATTCAATCTTGAATTACAAGATTGAATCACAACCATTCATTTTACTTTATCGGATTAGTAATTATCTAAATATAATATATAATATTCATATAATTTACTATAAGATAAACTCAACTAATTTGCCTCTTGGAGAAGTCATTTTCTCGGCCAAGTTTCTTCCTCCTTCAGCCTCCATGTTTTTCTTTCACAAACCCAAAACTCTTGCTTCCATGGTCTCATAATCTAAAGCTCAAGTTAACAAAATTACAAGCTTCTTCCACAAAACTTCATCTACTCCTCATAATCATCAAAACCAACTGATTAGAATTTTGATTCATCACTAATCTCCACCTTGTGATATCTTATACCTCTGTTATGAAAGAATTAAGGGCTGTTTGAGAAGGTCTTGAAGGAAGAAAGGCACTTAGAAGAACCAAGAGAAGTAGAAAGATCATCTAGTAACAAGTAGGGCTTTATTTGTTCTCTTTTCTTTCAAAATTTGTTTTTAATTTTTTTGATTATTTTGGCTGGAAATTCTGGATGTATTGATTGATGATAGATAGATATTGATGTGTTTAATTTGGTGGAGTGTTTGGATGATGTTAGAAATCATTTTTGTTCAAAGAGATTTTAAACCATGTTGCTGGAATTTCAGTTTTTGTACAGTAAGTATTTGTTCACGAATTTTCTGGGCTTGTTGTGGACATTTTCGTTAGCTGAAAAAAATATATGTTGGATTTAACATCTTGAGCTAGTTTCATGAATTTTCTTGGGTTTTTATTTTGAGTCAAACTACCTTAGAAAAATCAAGAACCGAAATTAAGCATATGCTGCCTAAAGTGTTGGAACAAAAGCTGTAACTTTTGCTAATTTTGTTACCACATCAAATGATGGAATTATCACTTGAAATTTTTATAGGGTATTAGAGACATATTGAGGTTTTACCATAATTTTTATTTCAAATTTTCTGGATTCAATTTCTAAGGTTAAAAATTATTAATTTTGGTTCTTGAGCTGAGGTTAAGTGGTTTCTGACCACCAAATTTGTCTAATTTTGATAACATAGTTAGAGAACTCTTTTTACTCTGAAATTTTTACAGAACCTTGGGGATACATTGAAGTGTCTTAAATAATTTTTATTGCCTCTAAATTGATTGTTTGATGTGCAAATATATTTGTGCTACAATGGTGTGAAATCTGCCCACTTGCTAGAAATGAACCAAAGACTTGAATTGATAATGTAATGGTATTTTGGTTCTAGTATGACATGAATACTTGATGTTAAGTATTTGGCCATGTGACTTGTGATGTATAAATGCATACTAGAGCAAGTAAAGATTGATTTATGAGGCATGATTGAAATCACAATGTGAATGAATACCTATATGTGTTTTATACACGCATTGGAAAGAAAGTAAATGATATATTGAATTAATGTTCTGTAACCATAAGTAAAAATGAGATCCTCTTTGACTTGTCAAGGGCAAATAAGAAACATGAGATCCTCTTTGACTTGTCAAGAACAAATAAATAAATATAAGATCCTTTTTGACTTGTCTAGGGCAAATAAGAAACATGAGATCCTCTATGACTTGTCAAGGGCAAATAGAGAAACATAAGATCCTTTCAACTTGTCGAGAGCAATTAGAGAGAGATGAGATCCTTTCGACTTGTTGAGGGCAAATAGAGAGAAAAATGAGATCTTTTAGTCTTATTGAGGGAGAATAAAGATAGATGAGATCCTCTTCGATTTATTAAGGGCAACGTAACTAAAGATAATTTCCCTACATTTGGTATATACATATTTGTATCATATCGAATCATTTTGATTGACATTATTTACTCTGATTATGAGTTTGTGATAAATGTGTACAAAGTGATTGATTCTTAAAAACAAACCACTTCGGAGATATGATTTGCAGCTTTAAAAATGAACCGTTATTATGTAATACTTGATCACTTTTTTTTAATAAACCTAAGTGGCTGGGGCGATGACGATGACATTATGATTGTGTATTAGGGGAGTTGCCCTACTGAGAATTGTATAATTCTCACCCCTATTTTGTGTGTTCCCGTATCGTCTCCAGGTTGATCCAAAGAACGGTGAAGACACTACAAGGAAAACTATACTGGAGTTGCAGTAGTTTAGTAGTGGATGTATTTATTTTACTATAACTTTATTTTGGTTATATATATATATATGTAAATGTAATAGAGAACAGATGTGTTAAGCTCATAGAAGAGCTTCCCTTGTGCACTTAACCTTGTATTAAATAAATGTTTTGGTTTTCCTTGCTATATATATATATACTTCAATGGAATTACGACATAGTTACCTTACAAATCAATCAAACTAGCTATAGATATTTAAGAAAGGTCCGCTAATTTATAAGTAACAACTCTCGAGTCTGATGTCATGACTTAAGGATGATGTTGTACTTGGGAGGATGTTACACTGGGAATTTTACTATGCTTAAAAAATTCAAAACCAAGACTGATGTAGTTGAGGTCTAGATAGCTAATTCTGGAGTTCTGAGCTTATCTAATTTTGTTACCATATCAAATGATTGAGTTTTCCTTTGAAATTTTTTTAGGGTGTTGAGGACATATTGAAGTCCAACTTGAAATTTTGTAGGATTTGATATGTTCATTTGATAAGGTAATAAAATTGGGAACTATGGTTATTGGCTATAAATAGGGGGTTTCTAACCTCCACATAGTTAGAGAATGATTTTTGCTCTAAAATTTTTATAGGACCTTGTGGACATATTGAAGTGTCTTGGATAATTTTTTTAGCCTTTGAATTGGTTTTTTAAGGTGCAACTTAATTTTGCTACTTTGGTATAAAAATCTGTCCATGTGCTAGAAATGAACCTAAGACTTGAGTTAGTGATGTAATGGCATTTTTGGTTCAAGTATGATATGTATGAATGCATGCTAGTGACTTTAAAGTTTGACTTATGAGAAAAGAATGAGAATTACATTGTGAATGAATGCCTACATGTGGCTTATGCATGCATTTGAGAAAAGAAAAGTACATGATGCAGTTGCATGAGGAAAGAGAATGTACAATTTTCAATCATGCATGTTCTGACATATGGACAAAATAGAAACAAGACTTATGTTGAATAAGGATAAGGCAAAAAGAAGAACTTCCTTACAGATAATTTGAGTCAGTAGACGTATCGGCTTGCAAAGAAGGATTATGTGGTTGAAATGTTGACTACAGAGGTTATATCATGTGCCTAACCACCATCTCTTGAGAACAACCACTTTTAATGTTATTGATACTGGAAAGAAGGATTATGTGGTTGAAATAATTGAAGATAGTAGAGCACTTTGGCTTCAATGGTTGATTGCTATCTTCATTTCAAGTGTACTTTCTGAAGTTTAGTGCTACTTTTTGAGGTCTCAAATCTTGGTTCCTTGTTCTAGTTGCTTTTCTTCAAATCGTTAGAATTATTAGCTCATTTTCTGACATAATTATCACTTTTATTTAGTTCATATCTCTTAAAAAGAGATAAAGTGTAACGCCCCGATTTTTTTGTCTGAGAAGAAAATGACCAAAATGTCCCTGAGGTCATTTTCTGCCCGGAATTCGAGGATGGCCAGCCCAACAGTCCTCGAAGGGTTAACTCAATGTTTGAAGGGGATTAGATGGCCTTGAGCAGTTTCGGAGGCGAAAACCTCATTTTCTGCAGTTTCGGGTCAAAATGACCAAAATACCCCTATAGCGTTTTTACACGGGTAAAGGTGCCGTTGAGCCTGAAACTTTCCCCGAAGGTTCAAAACAATGTTTTCATGTGTTTAAAAGTGTCTATTTAAGTTCTGGTGGTCCTAGGCAGTTTTAGTGCAAAATTATGATTTTGCTCTTAGAATAGTGTTTTTGAGCCTAATGATGTAATTGAGCAAACCTAAACAATATTAGGCTCTAATCAAAGGTTAATTAATTTCCATAATTAATCTAGAGTCAAAATAAGTCATTAAAATTAATTAGAACCTAAGATTGCTTAGATTAAACTTAAAACCTCTTTTCTTTTAAAGAACTCAAAGCTTCTAGAACATAGAATCTTGAATAGTATTTTCACTATTCACCCTCTACACCTCAAAAGGAAGCCTAGGATGTAGTTGAAAGCCTAGGATAAATAGAGATAGACTGCCCTAAAAGGCTAGAATGGCCACTAATCATAACCTACATAGCCTTAATTACCTATCCTTTCACTTACACATTTTATTATAAATTCCTAATCTTAGGCCTAATCCAAAAAATACACTTAAACACATCACTAACCCACAATTAATAAAACAATTTCCTCCCCTTGGATTCCCCTATAAGTGGCACCACCTCATACCCTATACCTCACAAGTTTGTTCACTCATACACTCAAAGAACCATGCCTAAACTTATGCCTAAATCCATGCCTACACCTTACCTTGAAATGACACAACCAAGAGATATTTTCCCTCCTTTTTCCCCACAATATTTCCGCCACCCTTCCCTCCACTCACCTCCCCATGTTTTGTTTCTCTATAAATAGCATACATGAGTAAACTTGAGGCACCTTTAGTCACTTGGCAAGTTTTAGTTTTCTAGAGCACTCAAAGGCTTTCTTTTTCTCTCAAGTTTCAAGAGTTCATCTTCTTCAACTTCTTCATCTTCTTCAACCTCATCCCACTAGGTAGGGATTTTCTTTCAAGTATTTCCTTCATTTAAGTTCTTATTCTAGTTATGTGTTTATGGTTTCTCTTGAGTCTTTTTAGAACTTCCTCCCTTCTCCTTTTTCTTCTCCATTTTCGGCCATGGGCCTTTGAGGACAAGGGAATGGGAGCTTAATGATGAGGTTTCATGATGATGTTCATCACTTGAACAATCTCTAAATCTTGATCTTTGTTCTTAAGTTAAAGATGTTTTTAGTTTTTTCCTTCTTGAACCTTGAGATCCTTAACTTTGATGATATCTTAAAATGGTTATATGAACTCAATGATGAGGACCCATGGTGTTAGTGTTGATACATCACTAAGATCATGGTGTCTAGAGTTTCAAATGTTTCCTTTTCCTCCTTAAAAGTTTCGGTTCTTTCCTTTTCTTTCCCATGATTTCGGTTCCTTTCCTTTTCTCTTCTTCATAATTTTGGCCAACACGATGATCCAACATGATAGCTTGATGATGAGAGTTCTAAATGGTGACTTTATGTTCACCACAAAGAAATCTCTAAAGCTTGAGTTTTCATGAAAACGTTATATTGTTCACTTATGGCTTTGTTTCTTTAAGGAATGTTATTTTGAGTTCTAAGAACTCTTGTCTTCACTTTATCTTGTCATGATGAGTTTGGGTTGGGGTTTAAGTTCCTTTAAAGTCTTGAATGAGCTCTAATAAGACATAAATGAACTTGCATATTTATTTTGAGCTTGTACTCATGATTATATTCTTGTCTTGCATCTTTATTTTTTCCAAGTTATCACCTAAGGATCCAAAGATTAAAACAAGACTTGCATTATCACCTAATTAATTCTCAAAGCCTTTCTATTTCGGCCTTAAAGTCGATTATTGTTGGGCCTAGAGCACTAAAATAAAGAAATGAACTTGCATTGCATATTTAAATTTCAAGTTTTGCATATTTATTTCAAGCCTTGCATATTTATATTTCAAGTCTTGCATATTTACTTTAAAGTTCTCACTTTACTCTATAATGAAAGATAAAAATGAAGCGCATAGCATATTTACATTTTGTCATCACTTAAAGACCTCAGAGCTCAAAGACTTGCCCATTTTATCTCAAGTTAAAGTTTAATATGGAAGCATTCTTTGAATGCATAATTTTAGTCATGTGGTGATGATGAACTTGGAATGAGTTTCATCTAGCTACAAGGGCCAACAATCTAAGTTTTAAGATTTTATTTAAGCCTCATGAATTTTATGAGGTTAAGACCAAGAAGATTTATGAATTTAATGCTCTTTTAAGGAGGAATTAAGTTGGTTACTGACCTAAGGTTGTTTTTAGCCTCTTTGATAAAATAAAATTGTTTGCAAAGAGTCTTAGAAGTTCTAAATTGGTTCCAAGAGAAATTAGCAACTTATATGCTTTAGAAAAGTCAAATTGTGTATCTTTTTGGGACTTGACATTTTGGTTCTGCCATGATGAGTTTACTGCTGTATGATAATGTTATGATGCGTTAGAATGTGTGAAAATTATATGATGAGGTAGGAATACTTCTATGCATGATAGGAGAGAAACTAGCTTCATAGAAAATCGTAAAGTTGGAATTTAACATGGGTATAATCCCTTTAATCTTAATCAATGTCCAAACTGTTTTAGTATGATAAAAATCAGTTTAGGATTGATTAATCATGAAAAATTTGGTTACATTTGAAGTAGGATTGAATTTTAGCACCTATAGAGAAACTAGTAACTAGAAAACCGTAAAAATGTAATTCTAGAACTCTTAGAACATTTAATTTTCTAATTCTGTACAGCACCTTTATAATGTAGTGAAAATGATTTATAATTAGTTCAAAGGCTTAGGAATACCTCATAATTGGTTTAGATTTAATTTATAGCACCTTAAGCGAAGACAGAACGGAGAAAGGGTCTAAAACGTAAGTTCTAGCATTCCGTAATCATGGATATATAATTCTGCCCTTGGAGTAAGATGCTGCCCAGGTTTATTAAAGAACATGAGTGATAGTAAGATTTATCCCTAGGTGCATAAGAGATCGGTAGGGAATGATAGAATAATTACATCTCAAGTTTAAGGCCCATAAGGGTCAAAGCATAAGATACCGTAGAATCAAGAGCATAATGAGTTTCAATGTTACATGTGGATGTATGTTTTATTTGAGAATGATTATGTAAACTTATGAAATTATGATTGAGGATACATGTTCTAATTGTTTATGTGGCATAAAGCAAATTTGGAAGAAATCCGACATGCCGCTGTTATGCTGTCGAATTTCTGACAAATTTGGGAACTTAGAAAGTTTTTGAAAACCCATGAGATTTTCTTAAAAAGAGATGAGGTACTAAGATGTGTTCTTGGATGACACTGGTTCGGCTGAGCACCTTCAAAGAACTCATGTGACATCGGTACCAAGATACACCGGTTTAGCCGAGCACCCCTAAGAAATGCCCCCTAGCCCGTACTAGATAGTCGAGATTATGATTATGATACGCTTATCGAGATTGATAAGTAAGAACTAGTGACGACTAGTTAGGTATGAGCTCATAACCTAGAAATGTGACACATTCTGGGTAACACCGGTTCGGCTGAGCACCTCCAGAACTAATGTCTTTTAGGGTGGCCCCATGGGAAAGTAAAGTATGATGATTATGTCACAAAGTTTCCCACCTAAGATTTTAATTGCCACTTTATGCCACTACTATGATGTTACTTGTTAGTATGATGAATATTCTTGCATTAAGTAGTGCCATGCATACATCCTTTACTATATTGCATTCACGACATTAAGATTCATTCTAAAAGGAATAGACCTTGGTTAACTATACTTTAAAAGCTTAAAAAATGAACTTAACGCATGCTCACTTATTTTATACACTAAACCCAAGGTTCCTGAGGACGTAGATGATGACACCTAGGTAGTAGGAGGCCCTACTGAGATTCTTTAGCAAGATTCTTACTCCCTCTATCTCTTTCTTTCCGTCACGTCTTCAGATGGCGATGTTCATGATTTTTGTGGACACCCCGACGTAGGAGGTGCATCATGATCTGGACCACGGGTCATACCATTTTGTGGGTCACTGCGTCGTACGTGTATTTATGTTCATTGGATGGCCCTTCAGTCACCCTGTACATAGCCATCGATTCTCTCCTGCCTCACCTTCCGGCGATGACTTCGTGTTCGAGCGCGCATGCCTTCGAGAGGAGCGGATCCGCCGCACCCCACCGACAGTTTCTGTCATCCGGGACTACCCACAGTATGTGTCCCGCTCACCCTCATCATTCTCCGAGACGGACCCTTTGGAGGAGGGTACCTTCTGAGGGATCCTCCCCCACTGTGCCGGGGACTTTAGGGAGGGTAGTGAGGCTTCTGTCACTCAGCCGGTACATGGAGGACGGGTGAGGATGATTCCCCACCGTGGAGCTCATGCCCGACCGATGTAGCGCATAGCCACCCTGGCCGAGATAGCCCAGTGGATCGAATACATCCCTCCTTTCCAGAGAGGCTCACAGTAGGAGACGACCATCGTGTTCTGGTGCCAAAGCTTTGACTAGACCAGGATAGCCTCCTTTTGTCTTAAGGCTATCTATTTGTAGGCGCACTAGAGTTAGGAGAGTTTCTTTTTATGCCTTCTGTTGTACTTTCATTTTCCATGTATTTCCATTTCAGTTGTACTCGTTTAATGTTGTACTAAACTAAGTCCCACCTTTCTTGGGTGGGCATAATATATATATATATATATCCACTTATGCAGTTTGTTTTATTATGCTGTGCTATTATGTGCTTTATGACCGGATGTTCATGATGTATTTATATGGGTTTGTACTTTATTCTTCTCATGCTTCATCACTTGTCACATCACGCGGCTCTCACTTTGCTTTCTTAATTCAAAAAAAAAAAATTTGCCTGTATTTTCCGCTAAGTATTTTAAAACAAAGACGAGACTATGACGTAATAGACTAATGGTTAACCTAAATATGTTCTAGAGTATTGGGTTAAAAATTAGGATGTTACATAAAGTATGTTTGCACATGTAAAGTGAAATTATTTTTCCTTAATGAAGCCTTGGTATGCTAACAATAGAACCTATTTAGCTCCTCAAGAAACTCAAGATAATCATTAGTGATTCTTCAAAATATTTTCTTTAAATTGGCTTTGTTGTTATTCAAAATATGTTGTATTAAAGCTTTCATAAGGGTTTTGGAGCTAACACCATGTACTATGTGGTGCACTTAATCCAAGTTGTCAATGTATGAAAGATGGGACCGGTAAGAAGAGATATCCAAAAATCTTCATACTAAAGACCCACCATGGTGATTACTCATCCACTATATAGAAGATGATTTGGCTAACCAGTGCCACTCAATGAAAATGTCACAATTGATAATAGATGGGTTATCCCTTACAATCCTTGGCTACTATTGAAGTATGATTGTCATGTGAATGTTGAAGTCTGTAGCAGCATTAAGAGCATTAAATATCTTTATAGGTATTGCTACAAAGGTCTTGATCAAGTAGCATCAAGGTTCATAGAGGTTATTATATTGATGAAATTCAACAATTTGTTGATGCTAAATGGATTTGTGCTCCTAAGGCATGTTGGAGAATATTTAGATTTAACCTTTATCAAATGTATCCCTCTATTGAAAAGTTACAAACTCATTTGCTCAATCGACATCAAGTGCAATTTATGACTACTAAAGCATTCATGACATTCTAAATGATGAATATTACTCCAAACAATGCTCACTCAATTATGTGAAGGGACTTTCGCAAAGTACTTTTTGTTATTTGAAAAAGGAGTAAGTCAGAAATGATAGCAAAATGTATTGTCAAGTCTCATTTATTGGCTCACACAGAAGTCTTACATTTGCGCCAAAATATATGATCCTTAAAGATCAAGAATTTGCACAATATCTTATGTGCATTGGAGATGGTATTGAACGTACCTTAGACAGTGATATGGTACAAGTTCCACCCCAAATGCCAAAAGCATGGGATGGAGAAGGTGTAATACAAAATCCTATACATGAAATATTTCCAAGTCTAGAAACTCATGGTTGGGATGCATCTTATATATGGTTGATGTAATACCTCAATTTTTACTGCTGTGTAAAAATTATCAAAATACCCCTAGATAATTTTTGTACATAATTCGAGGTCAAATAATCCTCAATAAATGAATGTAACATTACAGAAACATTATGAGAAATTTGAATAGCGATTTGTGCAAAAGTCGCAAACCCCGATTTTTCTATATGTGTAAAATGACCAAAATGCCCTTGAGGTCATTTTTACCAAGAAAGTCAAAGATAACCAATCTAGATTATCTTTGAAGGGTTAGTTTAATGCCGTATGTAAAATTACTATTTTACCCCTGCAGTAATTTTACATAAAATTATATAATCTTTGAATTCAGTTTTCACCCAAAAGTTCAAAATGACTATTTCAAGTATGATTTGAGAATGTCCAATATTTACAGGGAGTTTTTATGTGAAATTACCTTTTTACCCCTAATTATGCTAAATGAGTTTATTTATGTAATTAAGGCAATATTAAGCTCTAATTGAATTGAAATTGATTTTATTCATTAACCTTAAGTTAAAAATTAATTATCCAAGGTTAAAAATAATTACTTGAGGTAATTAGAGCCTAAGATTACCAAAGATAAAATTAAATTACCTTTCCTTGATTACAAAAGCTCATAAAATTAGTGATGTTAATATCAAAGTTAAGATTACGGTTTAGGTAAAATCTAGTACATTTACATTTTCTTATCCTAAGTTTAAGACTTATGTTACAAATTGGTTTTAACTCATATGAGATTAACTTCATTTACTAGTGTATGATTATTCGTTTTACCTTGTCTTATTTTGTCCTAAACACTTAACCTTTTATCATTTTTGCTAATCTATCAATTCCTAATTTTTTACCTAAGTAAGTACACGCCTAATACATGATTTACCTCTTGTAAAACAACACCTATCTGATCCAAATATAATCAGAAACCAGCGGCCAAGTTGCTTCCTTTTCACCATATTTTATTGTTTTTTCAATAAAGAAACATATCCAACCATAACACCATATCTTTAGCTTTCTTTTGCATTATTTTTGGCTATGTTTAATCAAAAGAAAACCCACCCATTTCAGCCATGATGTGATCAGCAACAATGTCTCCCATTAGCATCATATTTTAGTGTTTTCATCCATTATGCATGAACAAAATTATTACAAGAATAAAAGCATTCTTTTTCTATGTTTTCTTTAATTGAAAAATGAAATAAAACCTCCAATTTCCAGCCACAATGCAGCGGCCATACAACCCTCCTTGGCCTATAAATACATGCTCTTCCATTGCCTAAATGCACACACAAACACTCTTAGCCTTAGCATTTGCATACTTGATAGCTTCCTTGCTCAAAGTTCTCTAATTCTCTCAATACTTCAAGCTTTCTTCTTCTTCCTCATTCACACTCAAGAGACTCCATTCCTAACCTATAATCAAGTTTTGAACCTCAAGCATATACATTCTAACCATAAATCAACTCCTAAACACATAACCTTTCCATTATCAAACACAAAAACACAAGAAAAATGCTCCCTCCATTTGTTCTAATCTTGGCCGAATTGATAGGACTCATCAAGGACATATTTTCTTCTTCTAACTTCTCTAGAGATCAAGCATTACCTTTCGTTAACAAGAAACAACTTGGTAGGGATTTTATTTCATGTTCTTTCTCTTGTTCTTTCTTTATATTTTTGGTTTTTATGACTTAATAATAACCATGGCTTGATGATGAGGAATCATGGTGATGGTTGTGAATTCATCATTTAAATGACCTCTAAAGCTCAAGGTTTGATTCTTGATGTCAAAAGATTAATGAAAGAATTACTAAGTTTTGAGTTTTAAGCTTAATAAGACATAAAAATGAACTTGCATCCATATTTATGTTATAAGATCTTGCACATCATATTTATATTTCAAGCTTTGCATAATCATATTTATATTTCAAGTTATCACTTTAATTCTTGAAGATAATAATATGAACTTGCATATTCATGTTTGTATTTCAAGTTATCACCTAAATCCTAAAGACCTAAGAATGAATTTGTATCTTCATATTTATATTTCCAAGTTATCACCTTATAATAATAATAAGGATACAATACAAGTTTATGATTCTAGTCATCACTTAAATCCTAAAGTTCAAGACTTACTTCTTTTATCTTAAATGACAATTTTGATCATGGACACTTCTCATCTATTTATTTTTGGCCCATATATAATATTGATTTAAAGCTTGATATATTTTACTTTTAGGTATGATCTTGTCTCTAAAGTTGTACAAAGAAATTTTGAAAGACGTAGAAATTGTAAAAGATTAAGGATATGATTTTTCTCATGATTTTAAATGCTAAAGTTTTAGTATTCTGATCTAATCTATTAGAACTGGAATATTTACTGATTTAGGATATTTAGATGAGTTTAAATCACTAATAGTTATTGTAAAAATTGTTTTTAGTGTTTTAGGAAAAACTAGTAACTAAAAAGGATCAAAATTATGTTTTTATGAAGCTTTTAGAATGCTAATTTTTCTTATTACTGTTCGGCCCTATTCATTACTGTTCACCACTGTTGATTGCTATTCACAGACTTAAGAATCACTAATAGTTGTTATAAAAATTGTTTTTAGCATTTTGGGAATGTCTAGTAACTAGGAAGGATCAAAGTTGTGATTTTATGCAGTTTTGAGAGATTAATTTTTTGATTCTATTCAAGAGTTATTCAAGGCTATTCATGTTGTTCACATGCTTAAAAAGCACTAATATTTGTTGTAAAGATTGTTTTTAGTACTATAGATGCATAAAAAAGGGGTAATTGCAAGTGTTAGTTTAGGTCATTTTGCAAAATGTGAAAAGTTGTGTTTTGAACTATCAAATATGTTATTTCAGCCAAATGATTTTATTTAGAGCTACTAATGATGTTGAATGTGTCCATGAGTCCAAAATACCATTTATGAAGTTTAGATAAAGTTTTAGAAATTTCGGTTGTTGTTAAACATTAAAAACAAGTGATTCTGCACTTTGATCCCTAAAGTATGTTAAAATTTGGTCTATAGCCCTAAAAGGTTTTTATGATGAGTTTTAAATGGTTCTAGTGGTTATATGTTTCTTGAAAGTATTGATTAATATTAGAGATCCATAGTTTGTGAGAATGTGTTAAAAAGGGGTATTTAGGTTTTGACCCGTAACCTTTGAGAAATTGCGATTTGACCCCTTCGGGGCTAAAGTGTAAATATTGATAATTTGATGAGATGAATATGATTGATATCTTGTTAAGGGTATATTCATATATTCAAATTTATATGGCTTAGATGCATGTTTATGTAATTTGAATTATGGCATGTTATGGTTATGTTAGATTCATTGAGATGCATAACTTCATAAAGTTTATGAGCATGAAATATTGAAATGATGAGTTATTCATGTTTGCATCTCTATATATCATGTCAAGATTAAAGGTGACATAAAACACATGGAAATTGTAACGCCCTGATTTTCTGTCCGAGAGAAAATGACCAAAATGCCCCTGAGGTCATTTTCTGCCCGGAATTCGAGGATAGCTGGCTTGGCAGTCCTCGAAGGGTCAACTCAATGTTTGAAGGGGATTAGATGGTCCTTGAGTGATTTCGGAAATGAAAATTGTGTTTTCTGCAGTTTCGGGCCAAAATGACCAAAATACCCCTATAGCGTTTTACGCGGGTAAAGGTGCTGTTTGAGCCCGAAACTTCCCTCAAAGGTTTAAAATGACATTTTCATGTATTTAAAAGTATTTGTTTAAGTCCCGGTGATCTTGGGCAGTTTTTGTGCAAAATTACGATTTTGCCCTTAGCACAGTGCCATTTGAGCTTAATGATGTAATTAAGCAAACTTAAACAATATTAAGCTCTAATCGAAAATTAATTAATTTTCATAATTAATCTAGAGGCAAAATAAGTCATTAAAATTAATTAGAACCTAAGATTGCTTAGATTAAACTCAAAACCCCTTTTTCTTTTAAAAAACTCAAGTTTCTAGAACATAGAATCTTGAATAGTATTTTCACTATTCACTCTCTATACTCCAAGAAGCCTAGCTAGAGTAGGATTTTGACCCCACTAATGAGCTAGAATGCTCACTAATCATGCCTTAACATAGCCTTAATTACCTATCCTTTCACTTACACACCTACTTAAAAGTTCTTAATCCTAAGCCTAATCAAAGCTATACCTAAACACACCTCTAAAGCATAATTAAATGAAAGATCTTCCTCCCCCATTATAAGGTGGAAATGGCGCCACCTCACCCTCCATTGTCCATCACATATTTGTTCACTCACACACTCAAAGAAGCATGCTACACCATGCCTAAACTCATGCCTATACTATGCCTTACACCTTACCTTGAAATGACAAACCAAGAGATATTTTCTCCCTCCTTTCCTCCCCTAAAATGGCGCCACTTTTCCCTCCCATTTTCACCTCTCATGTTTCCTTTCTCTATAAATAGCATACTTGGATGAACTTGAACCACTTTTAGTTCATTTGCCAAGTTTGAGTTTTCAAGAGTTGTTTCAAGTTCTCTCATTTTCTTCAAAAGTTCTCTTCTTCTTCATCTTCTTCATCTCCACCAAGGAGCCACCCCTCACCACCTCAAGCCACCACACAACCACCCTAGATCACCATTCGAACACAAGCTTTCCTCCTCACACATCAAGCTCACACAAAAACTTTTCCTTCCTTTTTCTCTTCTTTGGCCAAAAATCCAAGGACCACTTGGAAGCAAGATTTCTTCTCTTTTCACTTCAAGAAACAAGCTTTCCTCTTCAACACTTGGTAGGGATTTTGTTCTTTAAAGTTTTGTCAAAAATGATTTTTGCTAGTTTTTCTTGGCTTTTAGAACTTCTTTTTCTTCTCTTTGATTTTGGCCTTGGAGCCTTTCTTTTTAAAGAAAATGATTTTTGATGATGAGGGTTCAAGATGTAGATCATGAGAATCTTCACTTGTGATACCTCTAGAGCTTGGAACTTGGTTCTTGGACCAAGCATGTTTCGATTTTTCCTTTTCTTTTCATGCTCTAGTTTCGGTTTCCATTTCTTTTTCCTTGGTCCTAGTTTTGATTTTAAAGGCTTATGTTAGTTAGGAAATGACTCAAGGATGAGAGCACATGATATTGGTGTTGATGTATCATCAAGATTATGGCCTCTAGAGTTTCAAAGTTTTATCTTTTCTTCTTCATGGTTTCGGCCATGATCTCCTTTTCTTTGATATTTTGGTTTTGTCACCAAAGACATGGTGAGATGGTTTCTAAAACCCAAAGATTGGTTCTTTAACTTGATCCCTTTTGATTCTTAAAAATAAAGTTAGTGTATGATTTGCCTTTCTTTTAATCCATTCCTTAAAGCTTGATGATGATGTTCATACCACATGGTTTCTTTGTAAACCTTGGTGCAAGGAACTCAAAAGCTTACTTTACCTTGTTATGATAAGTTTTGTGTTGAGGTTTAAGTTCCTCTAAAGTCCTGGATGAGTTCTATTAAGAAATAAAATGAACTTGCACTCATGTTTATATTCAAGCTCTTGCATTGCATATTTACTTTTGGGCTTTGCATTCATGTTTACCTTCCAAGCTATAACTTCAAGTTAAAGATAAGGAACGAAGAGCATCTCATATCTATGTTCTTGTCTAGCATGTTTACTTTTCAAGTCATCACTTAAGAACGTAAAGATTTAAAATGAGAGCTTGCATATCACCTAATTAATCTCGAAGCCTTTCTATTTCGGCCTTAAAGTTGATTGTTGTTGGGCCTAGAGCACTAAAATAAAGAATTGAACTTGCATATTTATTTTCAAGTCTTGCATATTTACTTTAAAGTTCTTACTTTACTTTATAATGAAGAATAAAATGGAATGCATAGCATGTTTACTTTTTGTCATCACTTAAAGATCCTAGAGTTCAAAGACTTGCCCTTTTATCTCAAGCTAAAGTTTGGTTATGGAAGCATTCCTTTGAATGCACAATTCGGCCATGTGATGATGATGAGCTTGGTGTGAGTTTCATCTAGTCACAAGTGCCCATAATCTATGTCTTAGGATTTTTCTTAAGCATAGGAGAACTCAAAGAATATTTCAAGTATAATTTTACATTTTAAAACTCCAATCTTGGGCCATCTCAAATGGTTGCTGCCCTTGTTTGGTCTATGAGGATTTTAAGGAAATAAGTTGGTTTTCAAAGAGTTTTAGAAGTCCTAAAATGATTTCAAGAGAAACTAGTAACTTGTATGTATTAAGGACACAATATTTGAATGATGCTTGAGCTTTAATGTTTCGATTCTGCCCTCATGTGCTTGCTGCTATATGATGATGTTTTGACATGTTAGAATGTGTAAAAATTATATATGTTGAGGTAGAAGTCTTTCTATGCATGTTAGGAAAGAAACTAGTCTTATCGATAAACCGTAAAGTTGAGTTTTAGCGTAGTTTTGACCCATTTATTTTTAGCCACTGCCAAAACTGTTTTAATGGGATAACATTCAGTTTAGGATTCTTTAATTATGAAAAACTTGGTAACATTTGAGGTAGGATTGATTTTTAGCACCTATAAGGAAACTAGTAACTAGAAAACCGTAAAAGTGCAATTCTAGAACACTTAGAAATATAATTTTCTAGATTAATCATAGCAAAAGTGATCTATAATTAGTGTAAATGTGTAGGAATCCCTCATAATTGGTTTAGGTTTAATTTATAGCGCCTTAGGAGAAGACGGAACTTAGAAAGGGTCTAAAACGTAGATTCTAGAACCCCGTAAGTATATGATTCAGCCTACATCCTTATGATACTGTCCAAATTTGTTTATGATCATAAAAATGAGTAAGGATTATTAGAGGTGAACCTATAGGTGTATAAAAGAGAAAAAATAGATGTTAGCATAATTGGTTTTCAAGATTAAGACCCGTAAGGGGTCAAAGCATAAGACATCATAGGTCCCAAGACATAACGAGCTTCATGACTTCAAGAAGATGCATGTTTAATTATGAGAATGACTAGAGCATAGCATATGCATTAGCTGAGCCTGGTCCTTGATGCCAGCAAACTGGTTAGGAGCATGCTATCTTTTAAAAATGTTAAAGCAATGATGTAATGACGTATATACTATGATGAGTTTGACTATATGAATTGATGTCTTATGATGATGTTGAATGGCTACGCATGCTCTATATGTTTCGTGGCATAAAGCAAGTTTGAAGGAAATCCGATGTACGCCGTTACGCTGCCGAATTTCCCATCAAACTTGAGGATTTGAGAAAAGTTTGTGAAAACTCCTGGGTGACACCGGTTCGGCCGAGCACCCCCAGAATAGATGTGATATAACACTAAGATGTATTCCTCCCGCTACGGTGGGGAGGAAATAAATCTGTGAGGATATTGACATGGAGCTTGCCAAAGCGGACAATTCACTGTGTACTAGATACTAGTAGAGCGTTTCAAAGAAGGAAATGATCCTAAGATAGGTGATCCAAGAAAGTTATGTATACCCCCTCTATTAGCCCATATTAAATCTAGTGACGACTAGTTATGATTGAGCTCATTCCTAGGCGATAGGTGAGATGTAGTTTGGTGACCAGATTATCACTAGGGCTGGTGAATCGATTGGATTTTTGGTGGATACGTTAAGAGGGTGGTCTTTAAGAAAAAGAACTTAAGAGTTTGACTTATGAAAAAGATGTCACATGAAAAGCACTGTGCCTTTTATGCCACGTATATGACTTATGTTACTTTATGTTGGACCCAAGTACTATGACTTTCATGTTAATGTGCATATGGTATTTGTAACATCCTAATTTTTAACCCAATACTCTAGAACATACTTAGGTTAAACATTAGTCTGTTACCTCATAGTTCTCAATTTTACATAGAAATACTTAGCGGAAAATACGGGTAAATTTTTTTTTGAAATACAAAGTGAGAGCCGCGTGATACGATAAGCGGTAAACCATGCAAAGTAAAACAATCGTCTCACAATCATCATAACATAAGGCACATCATGAACATCACTGAATATCATCCCATATATATATAACTTGCCCATTTATAAGTGTGGGACTTAATTTAGTACAAGGGAAATACATAAAAGGAAATACAACATAAAACATAAACATAATCTACTCCACCCGAGTGCATCTAATAGGATAACCTCTAAACAAAGAAGGTTTATCCTATCTATGTGTGTGTGCTCTAACTCAAGACCATCCTCGACCTCACGGCAACCATCTCGTGATCGAAGCGAATGTCAGGAAGCGGCGAGCTCCTCGGGTGTGAAAGGCGGAGTGGGGATCGAATATGACTCCCAGGGTATGGCATCTCGGTCGTCGTGCGCCTCATTTGAGTCACGGTGGGCTCGCTATCCTCTCAGAAGTCCATAGGTATGGTGGGGAAGATCCTCGGAGGGTATCTAGGTGGCGAGATCCTCGAAGGATCCATCTCGAGAAGGGCGATGGGCAGAGCACATACTCGGGGGTAGTCTCGAGCGGATCGGAAGGTGGAGTGCTGGCGTAGCCTCTCCTCTCGGGGATGTCTTGGCGCTCGAACACTAGGTCATCGCCAAAAGGTGAGACCGGGGGAGAAAGCTTGATGGGAATGTCTGCAGGGAGTGAAGGTCGACCCATGAACATGAATACTCCTAAGCGTGCATCGACCCACAAAATGGAATGACCAGGTAGTGGAGTCATGGTGCACTCCTCCATGTCGAGCGTGTCCATGAACACTCTGACGTTGCCATCTGAAGGCGTGGCGGAAGAAAGAGATAGGGAGTGAGAATCTTACTAAAGAATCTCGGTAGGGCCTCCTACTACCAGGTGTCGTCATCTCGTCCTCGGGAACCTTAGGTTTAATTATACGAAATGTCTGAACATGCATTTAGTTCATTTTAAACTTCAAAATATACTTTAGCCAAGGTCCATTCATTTTTAAGATGATCTTAATGTCATGAATGCAACATAATAGAAAATGTATGCATGTGCGACCTAATGCACATACATAAAACATAACATCAAGTATCATCATCATTGGTGGCATAAAGTGGCAATAGTAACATTCATATGGGACAAAACTTAGTGACATAATCATAATCATGAACTCTCTTCCTCATAGGGGCCACCTAAAAGACAATCGAACTGGGGTGCTCGGCCGAACCGGTGTCACCCGAGCGTGTCATACATCTAGGTTATGAGCTCATACCTTAACTAGTCGTCACTAGTTCTTACTTACCACTTAACGATAAGCGTATCATAAATCATAAATCCCGACTATCCTAGTACGGGTTGGGGCAAAATCTCTTGGGGTGCTGGGGCAACCGGTGTCACCTAAGAGTATAAAATGGTACCGATGTCACATGAGTTCTATGGAGGTGCTTTCTCGGCCGAACGGTGTCATCCTAGAACCCCATCTTAGTACCTTAATTTTCAAAATCTCTTTAAGTCCCCAAATTTGTATGGGAATTGGCGACACGATGGCATTACACGAATTCCTTCCAAATTTGCTTTATACCACATATACATATATCCTCATGAATTCATCATATGAATAACATCGTCATCATTTACATAACTCATGCATCATCCTTAAGAACTCTCAACGTTTATCCTTACGGTAGCTTATGCTTTGACCACTTACGGGTCTTAATCATGAGATATGGTTCTCTAATATCAAATCGCTCATATTTTATGCACCTAAGGCTCATATTTAAACATCATTCTTCATTCTCATGTTCATACTTAAATCTGAATAGCATAGGGAAAAATCTCTAACTTGTGTTTCACGGGGGTTCTAGAACTTCGTTTTAGATCCTTTCTTGGTTCCGTCTTCGCCTAAAGGCTATAAATTAAATTTAAATCAATTATGAGACATTCCTATGCTTAAGGACTAATTATTAATCATGTTTATCATGTTGTAAGGGTGCTGGCCAGAATCCATAAAAATAAATGTTCTAAGAGTTCTAAACTTGCACTTTTACGATTTTCTAGTTACTAGTTTCATTATAGGTGCTAAAATTCAATTCTAGCTCAAATGATACCATGTTTTCATGTCTAAACAATCTAAATCTGATTATGTTCCCATTAAAACAGTTTGGATTAGTTCCATAAACAAATGGGTCAAAACTATGTTAAATTCTAGCTTTACGGTATTTCTAGTTAGCTAGTTTCTCACCTATCACGCATAGGATTAAGCTTCTACATCATCATACGATATTTTCACACATTCCAACACATCAAAACATCATCATACAGCATCATACTCATCATGTCAGAACCGAAAACATTTAACTTCAATAAGAAAGTTAAATTGACATTTCTAGGTACATAAGTTAACTAGTTTCTCTCCGAATCAATCTAGAACTTCTAAAACTCTTTGCAAGGCGTTTTAAATCATCAAGAGGCTAAGTGAAACCTTAGGTCCAGTGACCAAAACACATTCCATCCCCTAAAAAGAGATTGGAATCACAACTTATAATGACATAACCTTATAAAGAATTGTAAAACTTTAAGGAACACTTAAAACATAGGCTATTGGTCCTAGTAGCTAGATGAAAACTCATTGGAAGTCCATCCTTACTACTTGGCCGAAAAAAAACATACATTCAAAGTATGGTTTACATTCAACTTTAACTTGGAATGAAATGGGCAAGTCTTTGAGCTCTAGGTTCTTAAGTTCTGACATAAACTAAACGTGCTCATGCTTTTCATTTTTAATCTTACTTACAAAGTAAAGTGATGACTTAAAATTAAATATGCAAGGCATAACTTAAACATGCAAGCTTGAAAGTAAATATGCAAGATTCAATTCTTTATTTTAGTGCTCTTGGCCCAGCAACAATCGACTTTAAGGCGGGAAATAGATAGGCATTGAGAGATTAATTAGGTGATAATGCAAGTTCAATTCTTTATTTTAGTGCTCTAGGGCCCAACAACAATCGACTTTAAGGCGAAATAGAAAGGCTTCAGAATTAAATTAAGTGAAGATGCAAGTTCCATTTTAATCTTTATGTTCTTAGGTGATAGCTTGAAAATAAAGATGCATAGCAAGAATGTAAATATGAATGCAAGCATAAAATAAATTATGCAAGTTCATTTTATCTTTCTAGAGCTCTTAACAAGACTTTAAAAGCAACTTAAACCTCAACCCAAACTCATCAAACCAAGACAAAGTAAAAGTCTAGAGTTCTTAGAACTCAACATAACATATTTAGAAAATCAAACATCTAGCATGAAAAGGAAAGGTAATGGCAGAAACTTCAGGAAAAGAAAAGAAATGTTTGAAACTCTAGAATCCATGATCTTGGTGATATACTAACACCAACATCATGAGACCTCATCATTGAGTCATTAGAACCATTTTGAAACAACATCAAAGTTAAAGTTCTCAAAGGTTCAAGAAAGGAAAAACTAGAAACACTTTTGCTCAAGAACAAAGATCAAGCTCTAGAGTTTGTTTCAAGTGATGAACATCATCATGAAACTCTCATCATCAAGCTCTCATTTCTTTGAACTCCAAGGCCCATGGCGAAAATGAGCAAGAACAAGGAAAGGAGAAAGAAGTTCTAAAAGAATCAAGAGAAACTATGAACATAAAGCTTGAAGCAAGAACTCTAAAGAAAGAATTCATGAAAGAAAATCCTACTTGGTGTGATGAACTTGAAGATGGAAGAAGAAGATGAAGGTGATGAAGAACTTTGAAAGAGCTTGAAGAACTTGAAGAACACAAGAACTTTTGAGAGAAAAAGATAAGCTTTGAGTGTTTCCTAAACTTAACAAATGATCTAAAAGTGGTGCAAGCTCCTCAAGGCATTCTATTTATAGAGAAATGAAACAAATGGAGGGAGCTCATGGAGGAAGAGGTTTCGACCATGAGGGTGCAGATTGGAGGATTTGCATGAGTTGGATGAGGTGAGATAATGTGTTCTTGAGGTATGGTGAGGTATGGTTCAAAGCATGGTGAGGTATGGCTCAAGGTATGGCTCAAGCATGGCTCTTTGAGTGAGAAAACAATTAAACATGTGGCCAATGGGGATGAGGTCTGGCGAAACTTCATCATGCATGGGAGGATTAGTTTGCATTTTAATTGTGGTTTAGAGTTGTGTTTAGGTGTATCTTTGATTATGCAAGATTAGGAATTTGTAAGAAAGTGTTTAGGTAAGGAAATGGGTAATTAAGGTGGTCTAGACATAATTAAGGAGTGGTCTTGCACCATTAGAGTTAAATCCTCAATTTAGAGTCTAAACAACTCAGACACATTTCCTTGATTTAAGGAATTGGAGAGAGAAAACTATTCAAGATTCCAAGACTAGGAATCTTGAGTTCTAAAGGGATTTAAGTTTAATTTAAGCAATTTTAGGTTCTAATTACTTTAATAAATTATTTTGACTCTAGATTAATTAGGAAATTAATTAATCTTCGTTTAAGTAATAATATTGCTTAGGTTTGCTTAATTACGTCATTAAGCTCAAAAACACTATTCTAGGGGCAAAATCGTAATTTTGCACTAAAACTGCCCGGGACCACCGGGACCTGAACAGAGACCTTTAGGCACATGAAAACATGTTTTTAAACCTCTGGGGAAAGTTTCGGGCTCAAACGGCACGTTTACCAGCGTAAAAACGCTCTAGGGGTATTTTGGTCATTTTGACCCGAAACTGCGGAAAATGAAATTTTCGCTTCCGGAAGCATTCAAAGGCCATTCAATCCCCTTCAAATATCGAGTTAACCCTTCGAGGATGACCAAGTTGGTTACCCTCGAGTTCGGGTCAGAAATGACCTCAGGGGCATTTTGGTCATTTCCCTCGGACAGAAAAATCGGGGTGTTACAGTATTGACATGCATTCATCAAATATCTGTTGCATTCATGTCATTAAGACACATACTAAAAGACACCCACTTCGGATAAATAGATTTGAAAAGCCTAAAACCAATCCTTATGCATGTACACCTTTTTCATAATTAAAACCGAGGTGGCTGGGGACGATGACGATGACACCTGTGTTAGAGTCAGGAATCCCTACTGAGAATCTTGAATGAGTTTCTCATCCCTCTCTTTTCTTCCATGTCGTCTCTAGACGAGGATTACAATGAGGTTCGTGACTTCTTCTAAGGCTCGTGCTTTAGGGTCACGCTAGCAAATGGAGCAGAGGGTCGTCGCAGAAGCATAGATAGTTTAGCTTTTGGATTGATACTCATCCAACCTCATAGGTGGATAAGGATCACTTCATATATATAGGCATGTTTTGATGTAAATAATGGAACAATGATGCTACTAATTTATGTATTTATGAAGGTGTGATGATATTATGATTGTTATGTATGATACTATGTTTCATGATTATGAATGGTGTGATTACTTTTCTTGCACGATGTGGTTATGACGAACGTTAGGTTAGCGTGCGGCTCGCGTTTTGTTTTTTGCTTTCAAGTTTCAAAAAGAAAAATTTATTCGTATTTTTCGCTAAGTATTTTAATGAAAGGTTTTAAAAAATAAGACTAAAAGAGTAATAGACTAATGATTGACCTAAATATGTTCTAGAGTATTGGGTTAAAAATTAGAATGTTATAGAAATGATCCTTTAGACTCCTCGAATTAAAGGTTATGAGAGGTGATCCAAATAGAAAGTGATCCTTTGGACTCCCCAAATTAGAGGTTACGAAAGGTGATCCTAATGCCCCCCATCCTGTACCTTAAGATTCAGGAATTTAACTTATCCAAAGGGATAAGATTACGCTAGTGACGACTAGTGAGACATGAGGTCGTAACCTAGAACTCTCGAGAAAAGAGAGAATATAGGGCGGCCCCCAAGGAAAGGAGAATAAGAAGTTTAAGTCACCTGTAAGAATAATGATAATGATTCTATGTTCTTTATATCATATGCATTGTTTTATAAATTATATGACATTTTGTATTGATATGCATTCATGACTAGTATATTGCATTCGTGACATTAAGATTCATGTTAAAAGATATGGGCCTTGGCTAATGGTATTTAGAACTTAATAAATGAACCTTATATATATGTCCACCATTTTCATAATTAAACCCGAGGTTCCTAGGGATGATGATGATGACACTTGTGTTAGAGTCGGGAAGCCCTACTTAGATTCTTGTATAAGTTTCTCATCCCTCTTCTTTTCCATGTCGTTTCCAGACAAGGATGATGGTGTAGTTCGTGATTTTCTTTGAGACGTGGACGAGAAAGCTATGTTATAGATAAGAGATTTAATGGAGATAGTTTCCCTTTGGATATTTGTCTTTAAAGTGATCGTATCTCATTTATCAGTTTGTATTCTATTGATGGATATATATTGATGTCCTTGTATTTATAGGACATCACTATTATGATACAGTTATTGATATGTTATTATTATTTGAGTTATGTTATGCCATGGTTGTATTATGTTTTTACCTGTTATTTGTTTCCAATATCTCTCTTACACAGGCAAGATGAATGACAATAGATACTTAGTATGCGCGACTCACGTTTTGGTATGTAAGTTCAAAAAACAATTTACCCATATTTTTACTAAAGTATTTTCAAGAAGTTTTGAGTTAAAAACTGGAACAAAAAAGTAATAACTAATAATTAACTTAAATGAATCCTAGGCATGTTGAGTTAAATATTAGGGTGTTATGTTTTGGTATCAGAGCAGTTTGATTCTCATAGAGCTTGAGGATTGGACTGACTATGCTTCTCAAGCATAATGCGATGGTTATGTCATGTGTAGTTGTTTTGTTGTTAGAATAAGCTATAGGATAGAGATGCATGACTGTTGTATTTGGAGGTGCCATAGTAACTAGCGCACTTAACATTAAGTATTGAGCCTGATCACCTTAGTGTTTGCTGTTTTGTGTGCTCAGGAACCAATGGCACCCCCAAGATAGAATAGGACTTCAAATAGTGATGAGAAAAATAATGCAACTGCTAAAGCTCTGAGGGACGTGGTGAGAGCCATGCAAATGATGTTCGAAAGAATGGATCACCAAGGCGAAAATGGACGCTGTTCTATTACTGCTGAGGGCCTTAAGCATGCCCGATTTGGGGAATTTCACAGGGCAAATCCACCATCATTTAGAGGAGCTCTAAACCCAAATCATGCTAATGAATGGATAAAGAATATAGAGAAGATCTTCACGGTGGTCATATGCTCTGAGGAACAAAAGGTGACCTTTACTACATACATGCTGGAAGCAGATGCCGAATTCTGGTGGACTGGTAACCAAAGACTATTAGAGGCATCTGCCACCCACATTAATTGGGAATTGTTCAAAGCTCACTTCTATGAGAAGTACTTCCATGAGTTCGTGAGGAATGCAGAGGATGTAATGCCCCGATTTTATGCCTGAGTAGAAAATGATCGAAATGCCCCTGAGGTCATTGTCGACTCGGAATTCGAGGATGGTCGACCCGGCAGTCCTCGAAGGGCCAACTCAATGCTTGAAGGGGATTGAATGACCCTTGAGTGGTTCCGGAGGCGAAAGTCTCATTTTCTGCAGTTTCGGGTCAAAATGACCAAAATACCCCTATAGCGTTTTACACGGGTAAAGGTGCCGTTTGAGCCCGAAACTTTCCCCAGAGGTTTAAAACCATGTTTTTACATGTTTCAAAACATCTGTTTGAGTCCCGGCAGTCCCGGGCAGTTTTAGAGCAAAATTACGATTTTGCCCCTAGAATAGTGTTTTTGAGCTTAATGATGTGATTAAGCAAACCTAAGCAATATTAGGCTCTAAACGAAGATTAATTAATTTTCATAATTAATATAGAGTCAAAATAAATTATTAAAATTAATTAGAACCTAAGATTGCTTAGATTAGATTTAAATCTCCTTTCTAAAACTCAAGATTTCACTCTTGGAATTTTGAATAGTGTTTTCTCTCTCCAATTCCTTAAATCAAGGAATTGTGTCTAGAATTGTTTATACACTAAAATGAGTTTATAACTCACTAATGATGCAAGAACACTCCTTAATTATGTCTTGACAACCTTGATTACCCATTTTCTCACCTAAACACTTTCTTACAAATTCCTAATCTTAATCCTAATCAAAGATACACCTAAACACAACTCTAAACTACAATTAAAATGCAAGAAAACCCTCCCCATGGCTGATGCAATTTTAGCCCTCTCTCTTTCATTTACAACACATGTTGAATTGTTTCTCACTCAAAGAACCATGCTTGAAGCCATACCTTGAACCATACCTCACCATGCCTCAAGACCACATTATCTCACCTCATGGAACTCATGGGCTGCCCATGAGGATGATGGACGAAATTTCCTTCTTCATTTGCACCTTGCATTTGCTTCATTTCTCTATAAATAGATGGCCTTGGGAAGCTTGCACCACTTTTAGATCATTTGCTAAGTTTAGGAACACTCAAAGCTTTTCTTTTTCTCTCAAATGTAACACCCTAGTAATTAACCAGATACACCTAGGTTGAATCTGATTAATGACTAGACTTTACTCCTTACTTTGGTTCTTTCTTCATAATTTGAAAATACTTAGTGAAATTACGAGCCATTTTTTTTTTTTAAACACATAATTGAAAACGTGAGCCGAGTACAACGTGAACGAGTAAGCGGGGTATAATAAGACGTTTAAGAATATATCACATCATATCACTTAGGCTCCATCATATAACATCCATAAGCACATTATAGCATATATTTACATACAATAACCTCACTCAAAGGGTGGGTTATGTTCATACATCATTATCTTATGCAAACCCATAAAAGAAAATATACTTAAGGAAATACATGCCCCTAAACTAGATAACTCCATAAGCCGGGAAGGTTATCCTAAAACTAGGGTGCATGATCACACATAAATCTACTAAGAACCTTCTATGGCCCTTTGTCCTGGAAATGGGGAATAAATCCGATCCATCGATGAGCTCCCTCCGGAGGTGACACACGAGATGCACGAGGCTGTGGTCTCATGGACGGCCCTCTCGCTGACCTCGGCTGAACAAGCTGTTTCCTCACTACCCTCTCTTACGTGTGGGAGTAGGAGCAGAGCTCTCAGAACATACATGAGTAGGAGTGTCCTCTGAAGGATCAGTTTGAGAATATCTCGTCTGGGAACATACTGCAGGAAATCCATGGACAGCAGATGAAGCGGGATAAGAACGTAACATCCTTTCATCAAGTGGGCGTGCATGTTCGAAAACCATTTCATCGCCATAGGGAGAAATAGGAGAAAATCGATAACTAGGGACAGGATGTGCAAATGGGCGACCTATGTAAATAAAAACACGACTGCGCACCTCCCTTCAAAATGATACGAGCGATGCACGGATCATAGTGGAATTCCCAAGTAGGGGTATCAGCGAGCAGGGCGAATGTCGCCATTTGAATCTGGAGACAATGACGGAAATAAAGAAAAGGGAGTGAGAATCTTGCTAAAGAATTCTCAGTAGGGTACCTCCTTCTATAGTGTCATCATCAAAGTCCCAGGAACCTCGGGATTATTCTAAAATAGTGAGCATGCAAAGATTCATTTTAAGTTCGGACAAATACTTAACCGAGGTTCGTCAATTTTTAATTATCGTCTTATAATGCATCTTATTCTTAACATGTCATATTTACAATGAACATTTCCTTTATCATTACATCATATTCCTCATCATCATTATCAAAATAACATGCATAAAAGAACGTCATATAATATTAGCTACACATGGACACAGTGCACATATTTCATTTCTTTAGTGCCTTTGGTGACTTAAAATCTTATCATCATCATTATTTTCCTTGGGCCACCCTATACTCCACCCTTTTGGGAGTAATTTAGGTTATGAGCTCATACTTTACTAGTCGTCACTAGCATATACTTATCCCTTTTGATAAGCTAAAGTCCCGACTCTACCCTTTTGAGAGAAACGGGTTAGGGGCTAAAATCACCTTTTCACCACCTATAGTCGATGGTTCCAAAGGATCATTTTCTTATAAGTTTAAGTCACCATTAAATCTTTGCATGTTATATCATAATACAATTCATAAACATCATAACATTTTCTCATTTATAGTCTTAAGCTAGAATAATATATATCAATGTAATCATGCATATGGGAGATTCCCAGGAAAGAGAGGTGGAGTCACAATGGACACGCTTAAATACCAAGTCTTTCCTTAGCAGAACCTTTCCAAATTACACTTTTACAATGATACACTTTCTTCTAGCAACAAAGGTAAATTTTACATAATAAAGAACATTTCATGTACAAGCATTCTCATTATTTGCAACAGCAACTATAACATGCAAGCCAGAAATCATTCAATGATATCAAGTACTTAATAAGCATCCAATCCTTACATAGAATTATCAATTATAGAACTAATTAGTTACTAAACCAATTATGAATCATTCTCTTAACAATAAACCATAATTATCACAACTTCAATCATATCAAATCATTATCACACATTGATACTAAACTCGGATCAGTGGCGAATCATGAACCTCATGCAATTACATAGAATCATATTTTAAGTGCATATAAAATACTAGTTCCCAGTAAAATCCTTGCAAAGCCTTAAAACTCATTTAGAAACTAGTTCTTTTGTCAAATTTGGGAGGATCTTCACAATTAAAATTCTCACTTAAGATAAAAGGAGTAAGTCTTGAGCTTTAGAGATTTAGGTGACATCTTAGAATTATAAACATGCTATGCAACCTTATTTTAATCTTATCTTTATAAGGTGATAGCTTGGAATTATAAACATGATATGCAATTCCATTTCTTTATCTTTAAGATTTAAGGTGATGACTTGAAAATTAAACATGATGCAAGAACTTGAAATATAAACATGATACAAGAAAGCTGGAGGCGGTAATCCATACGAGGACGATAGAGGAGAAGAAAATATTAAGAAACCGGAGCGGCGGTAGTCATACAGGACCGATAGAGGAGAAGAAAATATTAAGAAACCGGAGCGGCGGTAGTCATACAGGACGATGAGAGGAAGAAGAGAATATTATTATTACATCTTTTTAAGCTCCAATCTCAAGACTTTTTAAAGAATAAATTCTTTAACTCCAATAATCATATTTCTTTGCTTGTGATACATGGGCAAGTCTTTGAGCTCTAGGATCTTTACGTGATGGCATAAAATAAACATGCCATACGTTGATTCTTTTAGCCATTATAAAATATAGTGAGAGCATAAATTAAATATGAGATGCAACCTCTTTATTATCTTGAAAGATTAAGTGATGACTTGAAACATAAACATGAAATACAAGCTTGGAATTTAAACATGAGAAATGCAAGTTCATTTATTCATTCTTGAAAATTTAGTGATGACATAGAAGGTAAACATGGTTATGCAAAGCATAAACTTAATCATGGATGCAAATTCATTTTGTTTCTTTACTAGAGCTCCTTCAAGACTTTAAAAGAATTATAAATTCAACCCAATACATATCTTAACAAGAAATAAAACATAAAAGGAAAAAATACATCTTTCAAGTTCTAAACTAAAAATCTTTGTTTTAGCATCATAAAGCATTATTCTTTAAGGTTTTGCATCAAGTGGAATTTTCAAGCTTTAGAGGCCTAACTTGTGATGGATTTACAACCCACCCTCAAGGTCCTCATCATCAAGCCATCATCTTAGTTCCACCTAGGCCATATGGTTGAATTGGTTAAAGAAAAATTGAAGAGGAAAACCAAAATGAAAAGCTAAGGCAAGTTCATAATTTCATCATTTTGAGCTAAAAACACAACTCCTCAAAGCATAGAAATAAATTTAGAAACTACTCCCTACCTAATCTAAGTTGAAGAAGAGGAAGAGAACTTGGTTTCTTGAAGTGAAATGAAACAAAATCTCTTTGAAAAATTGAAGAAAGAATTCAGCCAAAGAGGAGGAAGAAAGAAACATTTTGGTGCTCCTAAAAACTAATTATGAACCAAGCATTCCAAGACCACTCAAGCAAGCCTATTTATAGAAGATTTTGAGGCTTCTAATTGGCCAAAATGATGAGGTAGTGGACGGAATTTTGCAGGAGAAATAAGGGAGGAAAAATCATTTTAGACAAAGTTGTATGAAATTAAGGAATTATGTCTCTTATGGTGACATTTTGGCATTTTGTTTTAGTGCAACTTTTGGCAATAATTCAGCTGCATAATGGCATCAATAATTTCATCCATTACAGCCCAAAGAAGTGAAATTTGTGTGTTCCATGCATTATTTAGGTGTAGGCAAGGTATTCATGTAATTTAGAGAATTTACGGTTAAAGGTTTAAGTGAATTAGTAAGCAATTTGGGTGTTTTTGAGCAATTTTGGGTTCTAATCAATCTAAATACATAATTTTGACTCTAGATTAATATTTAGAATTTAATAAGCTTTAATTTGAGCCTAATATTGCTTAGGTTTGATTATCTGAATCAAAAATCGAAATTCATAGCGCCCAAAAACAGGGGCAAAATCGTACTTTCACTTAAAAATTGCCCGAGGCCACCCGAGCTTAACCAATGGTTAATCATGGCTTAAAAACACATTTTAAAACATTTTAGTGAGGTTCGGGCTCGGTCGACACGCACATCGGAGTTAAAAGCGACCCGCGTTTTGGTCATTCGTCGGAACTCAAAATTGAGATCCTTGCTCTATTAACACACATAACACAAACAATCCCTTATTATCCTCAAAATATCCCCTTGAGAATAGGTGGGGCCCACGATCCTCATTTTACGAGTAAAATAACTTCAGGGCATTTTGGTCATTTTATACGTCAGAAAATTCGGGATTTGCGACTCTCGCATGAATCGTTCCTAACCTCTCTTCTAATGTTATATTCCTTTATTGAGGATTGTTCGGCCTCAAATCTTATGTAATAATTACCTACGGTAATTCGGTAATTGAGTAATTTCTAATGTGGTAAAATTACTGATAAAAATTGGGCGTTACATTACTCCTCCTTAAAAAGAATTTCGCCGGAAATTCGTTACACGAGAACAACTCGGGGTATTGTGCTTTCATGTTTGATTCCAGCTCCCATGTAAGTTCTTGGTTTCACCTGTCCCCATGCTACTTTGACCAGAGTCTGACCTTGTTCATAACTGCTTAACTCCTTGGTCGACGATTCTCGTGGGTAGTAAGTTAAATGTCAGGTTATCTCTTAATTGTACATGTTCTGGCTCTAGTACATGACTCGGGTCAGATTGATACTTTCTTAAGTGAGAGACATGGAAAACATCATGAAGGTTGGATAGACTCGGGTCTAGGGCTATACGGTGAGCTCTGAGTCCTACTTTGGTAAGGATTTCAAGCGGACCAAGAAATCTGGGGCTCAATTTCTTTACTTTTATTGCTCGGCCTATGCACGTGGTGGGGGTGATCCTTAGGAACACGTGGTCCCTTTCTTGAAAATCTAGCGGTTTTAGCGCGCTTGTCCGCATAGTTTTACGACTTTGGCGAAGAATCTTATCCCTAATCTTCTTGATTTGTTCCGTTGTTTCCCTCCCAATATCAGGTCAGAGTAACCTTTGCTCCCCGGGTTCATACCAACATAAAGGAGATTGACATTTCCATCCATAGTGGGCCTCATACAGTGCCATCGATACTTGCATGATACTGTTGTTATATGCAAATTCAATCGATGTGCAGTACTTATCCCAAGTTCCCCTTTGATCTAAAACACATGCCCTTAACATATCCTCCATGGTTTGGATAGTTCTTTCATATTGACCGTCTGTTTGGGGGTGATAGGCGTGTAGACACGACTTTGAACCAAATGCCTTTTGAAAGGCTCCCCAAAATCGTGGCGTAAACCGCGGATCCCGGTGAGATTATCGTCGACGGCACCCCATGTAACCTTACTATCTCCTGAATATATAATTGTGCTAACCTATCCAAGGAATAAGTCACCTTAATAGGTAAAAAGTGGGGTGACTGTCAATCGATCCACGATTACCCATATGGTATCATGATTCATTTGGGTCCTCGGTAATCCAGTCACAAAATCCATGGAGATACTATCCCACTTCCACTCGAGGATCGGCGGAGGTTGCGGCATTCGAGGGTTTTGGTGTTCAATCTTCACCTTTTGACACACCAAGCACTTACTCACCCATGTGCACACATCTTTCTTCATTCAGGCCACGAACATCTTCTTCAAATCTTGATACATCTTGGTGGCACCAGGATGAAGGGTAAAATGGCTCTTATGGGCTTCCTCCAAAATATCCTTCGGAGGCCACCACTAGCAGTACACATATTCGACCTTTAAACCTCCACAAATCGTCCATTCCTTGGGTAAAACCTATCAACTTTCCGCCTTCACTTGCCCTAAAGTCTCTTGAAACTCAGCATCGTCCCTTGAGCTTGAACAATCCTTTCTTTGAACTCACTTGTCACTCTAAGATGACAAGCTCGATGCCCTTAGTGGTCAAAGTCATTCCTAGGTTTAAGTCCCTAAATTGCTCAATCAATTCAACCTCCTTCACCATCAAACGGGACACTTGTAAGGACTTCCTACTCAAAGCATCAGCTACTACATTAGCTTTACCAGGATGGTAGGTCAATCCAAAATCATAATCTTTCAAGAACTCCATCCATCGCCTTTGCCTCATGTTTAGCTCTTTTTGATCAAAGAGATATTTCAAACTCTTGTGATCGGAAAACACCTCAAACTTAACTCCATATAAATGGTGTCTCCAAATCTTTAGAGCAAACACGACTGACTAACTCAAGGTCATGGGTAGGGTAGTTTGCCTCATGTGGCTTGAGTTGTCTTGATGCATAGGCCACCACTTGCCTATCTTGCATCAATACACAACCTAAACCCTTTTTTGAAGCATCACAATACACCTCGAAAGGCACATTGGGGTCGGGTAACACTAAAACAGGGGTAGAGGTTAGCTTGTGTGTTGACTCTTGAAAGCTCTTTTCACGCTCCGGGTCCATGAAAAAGGGTGTTCTTCCTAGTCGGCTTGGTCAAAGGTAGGGAAATTGGGAAAATCCCTTGATAAATCGACGGTAATAACCGGCTAAACCCAAAAAGCTCCTTACTTGATTCTGATGGTTGGTCTTTCCCAGGTTTACTACCGCTTCTACCTTACTAGGATCTCACTGACAATTCCTTTCTTAGATACTACATGCCCTAAAAATTGCACCTTATCCAACCAAAACTCACACTTGGAAATCTTGGCATATAGTTTCTTTTCCTTCAAGATCTTCAGTACTATGGTCAGGTGGCATTCATGCTCTTCATGGGTCTTAGAATATATGAGAATGTCATCTATAAAGACAACTACAAACTAATCTAAATAGGGCGAAAGATCCTATTCATGTAATCCATAAAAATAGCTGGAGCATTGGTTAACCCAAAGGACATTCTGCAAACTCAAAATGGCCGTGTCAGTGCGAAAGGCCGTTTTAGGTATGTCTTCATCCCTCACTCTAATTTGATGGTAGCCTGACCTCAAATCTATCTTAGAAAACACTACCGCACCTTTCAGTTGGTCCATCAAATCATCGATCCTAGGCGAGAGGATACTTGTTTTCACCGTTACTTTATTCAAGCTGCCGATAATCTACACACATCCTCATACTCCCATCCTTTTTCTTTACAAACAACACAGGGCTCCCAAGGTGATGCACTAGGCCTAACAAACTTTTTCTCCAATAAATCTTCCAATTGAGTTTTTAACTCGGTCAATTCTAATGGGGACATCTGTATGGGGCTATGGATATAGGTCTGCACCGGAAGCAATTCTATGGAAAACTCTATCTCTCTCTTGGGAAACTCTGGTATCTCTTCTGGAATTACTTCGAGATAATTTCTTACTATTGGTATCTCATCGATACTTTGCTCAAAGTCTACATCACTAGCGGCTAAGAAAATGTAACCTTTACTCTCACCCTTACCACAATCCATTTCCACAGCAATTATGTAAAGACTTATGGGTTTGTTAGGTTCAATAGGAACAGGAAGAAAAGTGATGGTTTTCTCATAACAGTTTAACGAAGACACGGTTGGCCTCAAGCCAATCCATGCCAAGAATCACATCTAAACCTCGCATGGGTAAGCAAATAAGATCTAAAACAAAGGATCTATTATCTATAATAAAACTACAATCTAAACAACATTTACAAGTCCTAACGGGTTTTGCAGTCAGGTAGAAACAATAAGGTCAAAAGGAAGCTCAGTCATAGGTAAATTAAGGCTTTTAACACATGAATGGGAGATAAAAGAATGAGAAGCGCCAGAATCATATAGTACAATTAAGTCTTTACCATGCATATTACCCTTACCTTCCACGAGATTTCGTGACTTCGTTGTGTCTTCAGCATTAACAATAAATACCCTTCCCTGGTATTGCGGCTTGGGATTGGGGGTTGGCGGGTTTCTTTCCGTGCATTCTCGGGAGTAATGACCTGGTTTTCCGATAGCACACGTTTGTTCGGCTCGACATGGCATGCTCCCATGATTCTTGCCGCACTTGGGACATTCCATGGATGGTGCGGCCGTGGAGGTCTTCTTGGACCTCTTTGTGGTGCTTTCCCTTTATTGTTGTTATTGTTGTTGTTGTGATTGTTACTGGGGTTATTGTTGTAGCGGTTGTTATTATAGCGATTGTTGTTGTTTGGCCTTCCTTGTTGAAAATTTCTTTGTGTCCCTTGTGGTCTTGATTGAGGGGGAAATGGAGGTCGATTCTGCCTCTTGAGCTAGCGACCTTGAGGTGTCAACTTTTTGGTAATATTATCGACTTTGGGGTGTTTAGTTTTCTCGACCTTCTTCAATAATCCGACATTTGTTAACTAGGGTAGAGAAATCCTAATCTCCAAATGTGCAAGCGCCACATTAAGTTCCGCCTTCAACCACGACTCATATTTAATGCATTTCAGTACTCATCAGGATTTTCTTGGTACATTCTTGAGAACTTAATGAGTTCTTCAAATCTGGCAGTGTACTGGGCCACATTCATATTCCCCTGGACAAATTGCATGAATTCAATGTCCTTGGCATTTCTAACTGACTCCGGAAAGTACTTTTCATAAAAATGGACCTTGAAAAGTTCCCAATCAATGTCCACGTCGGTCGTCTCCAGGAGTCTTTGAACACCCGTCCACCAGAAACCGGCATCACCTTCAAGCATATGAGTAGCGAATGTGACCTTTTGCTCCTCCGAGCATGGGACTACTGACAAAGACCTTCTCAATATTCGAATCCATTCATCCGCAATATTTGGATTCAGTGTCCCCTTGAAACCGGTGGCTTTGCCTTACGAAACTCCCCGAAACAGGCATGTTCAGGAATCTCATGTCCTTGATTCATATTGGCTTGGCGATCCTGATCCATTCGTTCCATCATCATTCTCATGGTCCTTGCTACGTCGCGGAGTGCTTGGCTGTCTCGTTGTCTTGATTATTACGTATTTGCGCTCCTAGTGCATTGTCGGCGTGCCATTGGTCCCTATACACACAAAGCAGCAACACCGAGGTGATCGGGCCCAATATTCCATGCAAAGTGAGCAAGTTACCATGGCACTTTCAACATACGATAGTCATGTATTTCTAATCCTCAAGCTCATCCTAATGATAAACATCTACACATGACGTCACTAACGTATTATGCTTTAGAAGCATAGCTAGTCCAATCCTCAGGCTCCATGAGAATCGAATCAAGCTCGATACCAAAATGTAACACCTAGTAATTAACCGGATACACCTAGGTTGAATCGATTAATGACTAGACTTTACTCCTTGCTTTGGTTCTTTCTTCATAATTTGAAAATACTTAGTGAAATTAAGAGATTTTTTTAAACACATAATTGAAAGCGTGAGCGAGTACAGCGTGAGCGAGTAAGCGGGGTATAATAAGGCGTTTAAGAATATATCACATCATATCACTTAGGCTCCATCATATAACATCCATAAGCACATTATAGCATATATTTACATACAATAACCTCACTCAAAGGGTGGGTTATGTTCATACATCATTATCTTATGCAAACCCAAAAAAGAAAATATACTTATGTAAATACATGCCCCTAAACTAGATAACTCCATAAGCCGGGAAGGTTATCCTAAAACTAGGGTGCATGATCACACATAAATCTACTAAGAACCTTCTATGGCCTTTGTCCTGGAAATGGGGAATAAATCCGATCCTTTGATGAGCTCCCTCGGGAGGGACACACACGAGATGCACCAGTGGGAGTCGCATGGACGGCCTTCTCGCTAACCTCGGCTGAACAAGCTGTTTCCTCACTACCCTCTCTTACACGTGTGGGAGTAGGAGCAGAGCTCTCAGAATATACATGAGTAGGAGTGTCCTCTGAAGGATCAGTTTCAGAATATCTCGTCTCGGGAACATACTCTGGAAATCCATGGACAGCAGATGAAGCGGGATAAGAACGTAACATCCTTTCATCAAGTGGACGTGCATGTTCGAAAACCATTTCATCGCCATAGGGAGAAATAGGAGAAAATCGATAACTAGGGACAGGATGTGCAAATGGGCGACCTATGTAAATAAAAACACGAATCACAAGACCTCCTTCAAAATGATACGAGCGATGCAGGATCATAGTGGAATTCCCAAGTAGGGGTATCAGCGAGCAGACGAATGTCGCCATTTGAATGTGGAGACAATAAAGGAAATAAAGAAAAAGGAGTGAGAATCTTGCTAAAGAATTCTCAGTAGGGTACCTCCTTCTATAGTGTCATCATGAAAGCCCCGAGGAACCTCGGGATTATTCTAAAATAGTGAGCATGCAAAGATTCATTTTAAGTTCGGACAAATACTTAACCGAGGTTCGTCAATTTTTAATTATGCGTCTTATAATGCATCTTATTCTTAACATGTCATATTTACAATGAACATTTCCTTTATCATTACATCATATTCCTCATCATCATTATCAAAATAACATGCATAAAAGAACGTCATATAATATTAGCTACACATGGACACAGGGCACATATTTCATTTCTTTAGTGCCTTTGGTGACTTAAAATCTTATCATCATCATTATTTTCCTTGGGCCACCCTATACTCCACCCTTTTGGGAGTAATTTAGGTTATGAGCTCATACTTTACTAGTCGTCACTAGCATATACTTATCCCTTTTGATAAGCTAAAGTCCCGACTCTACCCTTTTGAGAGAAGGCGTTAGGGGGCTAAAATCACCTTTTCACCACCTATAGTCTGATGGTTCCAAAGGATCATTTTCTTATAAGTCTAAGTCACCATTAAATCTTTGCATGTTATATCATAATACAATTCATAAACATCATAACATTTTCTCATTTATAGTCTTAAGCTAGAATAATATATATCAACTGTAATCATGCATATGGGAGATCCCCAGGAAAGAGAGGTGGGTCACAATGGACACGCTTAAATACCAAGTCTTTCCTTAGCCAGAACCTTTCCAAATTACACTTTTACAATGATACACTTTCTTCTAGCAACAAAGGTAAATTTTACATAATAAAGAACATTTCATGTACAAGCATTCTCATTATTTGCAATGACAACTATAACATGCAAGCCAGAAATCATTCAATGATATCAAGTACTTAATAAGCATCCAATCCTTACATAGAATTATCAATTATAGAACTAATTAGTTACTAAACCAATTATGAATCATTCTCTTAACAATAAACCATAATTATCACAACTTCAATCATATCAAATCATTATCACACATTGATACTAAACTCAGATCAGTGGCCGAATCATGAACCTCATGCAATTACATAGAATCATATTTTAAGTGCATATAAAATACTAGTTCCGTAAAATCCTTGCAAAGCCTTAAAACTCATTTAGAAACTAGTTCTTTTGTCAAATTTGGGAGGATCTTCACAATTAAAATTCTCACTTAAGATAAAAGGAGTAAGTCTTGAGCTTTAGAGATTTAGGTGACATCTTAGAATTATAAACATGCTATGCAACCTTATTTTAATCTTATCTTTATAAGGTGATAGCTTGGAATTATAAACATGATATGCAATTCCATTTCTTTATCTTTAAGATTTAAGGTGATGACTTGAAAATTAAACATGATGCAAGAACTTGAAATATAAACATGATACAAGAAAGCTGGAGCGCGTAATCCGCACAGACCGATAGAGGAGAAGAAAATATTAAGAAACCGGCGGCGGTAGTCCGCACAGGACGATAGAGGAGAAGAGAATATTAAGAAACCGGAGCGGCGGTAGACCGCACACGACCACTAGAGCGAGAAGAGAATATTATTATTACATCTTTTTAAGCTCCAATCTCAAGACTTTTTAAAGAATAAATTCTTTAACTCCAATAATCATATTTCTTTGCTTGTGATACATGGGCAAGTCTTTGAGCTCTAGGATCTTTAGGTGATGGCATAAAATAAACATGCCATGCGTTGATTCTTTTAGCCATTATAAAATATAGTGAGAGCATAAATTAAATATGAGATGCAACCTCTTTATTATCTTGAAAGATTAAGTGATGACTTGAAACATAAACATGAAATACAAGCTTGGAGTTTAAACATGAGAAATGCAAGTTCATTTATTCATTCTTGAAAATTTAGTGATGACATAGAAGGTAAACATGGTTATGCAAAGCATAAACTTAATCATGGATGCAAATTCATTTTGTTTCTTTACTAGAGCTCCTTCAAGACTTTAAAAGAATTATAAATTCAACCCAATACATATCTTAACAAGAAATAAAACATAAAAGGAAAAAATACATCTTTCAAGTTCTAAACTAAAAATCTTTGTTTTAGCATCATAAAGCATTATTCTTTAAGGTTTTGCATCAAGTGGAATTTTCAAGCTTTAGAGGCCTAACTTGTGATGGATTTACAACCCACCCTCAAGGTCCTCATCATCAAGCCATCATCTTAGTTCCACCTAGGCCATATGGTTGAATTGGTTAAAGAAAAATTGAAGAGGAAAACCAAAATGAAAAGCTAAGGCAAGTTCATAATTTCATCATTTTGAGCTAAAAACACAACTCCTCAAAGCATAGAAATAAATTTAGAAACTACCGCCTACCTAATCTGAGTTGAAGAAGAGGAAGAGAACTTGGTTTCTTGAAGTGAAATGAAACAAAATCTCTTTGAAAAATTGAAGAAAGAATTCAGCCAAAGAGGAGGAAGAAAGAAAGTTTTTGGTGCTCCTAAAAACTAGTTATGAACCAAGCATTCCAAGACCACTCAAGCAAGCCTATTTATAGAAGATTTTGAGGCTTCTAATTGGCCAAAATGATGAGGTAGTGGACGGAATTTTGCAGGAGAAATAAGGGAGGAAAAATCATTTTAGACAAAGTTGTATGAAATTAAGGAATTATGTCTCTTATGGTGACATTTTGGCATTTTGTTTTAGTGCAACTTTTGGCAATAATTCAGCTGCATAATGGCATTAATAATTTCGTCCATTACAGCCCAAAGAAGTGAAATTTGTGTGTTCCATGCATTATTTAGGTGTAGGCAAGGTATTCATGTAATTTAGAGAATTTACGGTTAAAGGTTTAAGTGAATTAGTAAGCAATTTGGGTGTTTTTGAGCAATTTTGGGTTCTAATCAATCTAAATACATAATTTTGACTCTAGATTAATATTTAGAATTTAATAAGCTTTAATTTGAGCCTAATATTGCTTAGGTTTCGGTATACGAATCAAAAATCCCGAAATTCGCAAAACTACCCAAAAACAGGGGCAAAATCGTACTTTCACTTAAAAATTGTCCGAGGCCACCCGAGCTTGACCAATGGTTAATCATGGCTTAAAAACACATTTTAAAACATTTTAGTGAGGTTCGGGCTCGATCACGCACATTGGAGTTAAAACAGCCGCATGGGCGTTTTGGTCATTTCGTGCGTCGGAACTCAAAATTGAGATCCTTCTGCTCTATTAACACACATAACACAAACAATCCCTTATTATCCTCAAAATATCCCCTTGAGAATAGGTGGGGCCCACGATCCTCATTTTCTGAGTAAAATAACCCAGGGCATTTTGGTCATTTTATACGTCTGAAATTGGGATTTGCGACTCTCGCATGAATCGTTCCTAACCTCTCTTCTAATGTTATATTCCTTTATTGAGGATTGTTTGGCCTCAAATCTTATGTAATAATTACCTACGGTAATTCGGTAATTGAGTAATTTCTAATGACAGTAAAAATTACAGTAAAACTTGGGGTGTTACATCAAAGCTCTTGTGTTCTTCAAGTTCTTGGAGCTCTCCATCTTCTTCTTCCATCTTCAAGTTCATCACACCAAGTAGGGATTTCCTTTCATGTATTCTTTTCTTTAAAGTTCTTGTTCTAGCTTTATGTTCATAGTTTCTCTTGGTTCTTTTTAGAACTTCTTTTCTTCTCCTTTTTCTTTCTCATTTTCGGCCATGGGCCTTGAAGTTCAAAGAAATGAGAGCTTGATGATGAGAGTTTCATGATGATGTTCATCACTTGAAACAAACTCTAGAGCTTGATCTTTGTTCTTGAGCAAAAATGTTTCTAGTTCTTCCTTTCTTGAACTCTTGAGAACTCTATCTTTGGTGATGTTTCAAAATGGTTTTAAGGACTCAATGATGAGGTCTCATGATGTTGGTATTAATATATCATCAAGATCATGGACCCTAGAATTTTAGAATGTTCCTTTTCCTTCTTGAAGTTTCGGCTACTTCCTTTTCTTTTACAAGCTAAATGTTTCGATTTTTCAAAAATGTTATGTTGAGTTCTAAGGACTCTAGACTTTACTTGATCTTGGTTGATGAGTTTGGGTTGAGGTTTGAGTTCCACTAAAGTCTTGTTAAGAGCTCTAGAAAGATAAAATGAACTTGCATAATTTATTTTGTGCTTGCATTTATATGCACCTTTACTTTCAAGCTATCACCTAAGAACATAAAGATTAAAATGGAATTTGCATCATCACTTAATTTAATTCTCAAAGCCTTTCTATTTCGGCCTTAAAGTCGATTGTTGTTGGGCCTAGAGCACTAAAATAAAGAATTGAACTTGCATTATCACCTAATTAATCTCTCGAATGCCTATCTATTTCGGCCTTAAAGTCGATTGTTGTTGGGCCAAGAGCACTAAAATAAAGAATTGAACCTTGCATATTTACTTTCAAGCTTGCACGTTTAAGTTTATGCCTCGCATATTTACTTTCAAGCTTGCACGTTTAAGTTTATGCCTTGCATATTTAATTTAAGTCATCACTTTATTTTGTAAGCAAGATTAAAAATGAAAAGCATGAGCACGTTTATTTTATGTCATAACTTAAGAGCCTAGAGCTCAAAGACTTGCCCATTTCATTTTAAGTTAAAGTTTAATGTGAATGCATTCTTTGAATGCATGTTTTCGGCCAAGTAGTGATGATGGACTTGTAATGAGTTTTCATCTAGCTACAAGGACCAATAGCCTATGTTCTAAGTTTTTCTTAAAGCTTTACAAATCTTTACAAGGTTATGTTATCATGAGATATGACTTTATTCCCTTTTAGAAGATGAAATTTATTTTGGTCACTGACCTAAGGCTTCTCTTAGCCTCTTGATGAATTAAAATGATTTGCAAAGAGTTTTAGAAATTCTAAATTGATTCCAAGAGAAACTAGTTAACTTATGTACCTAGAGATGTCAATTTAGTTCTCTTATTGAAGTTAGATGTTTTTGGTACTGTCATGATGAGCTTGTGGCTGTATGATGATGCTTTGATGTGTTAGAATGTGTGAAAATATCACATGATGATGTAGAAACGATTCTATGCATGATAGGTAAGAAACTAGCTAACTAGAAATACCGTAAAGCTAGAATTTAACATAGTTTAGACCCATTTGTTTTTGGAACTTATCCAAACTGTTTTAATGGGAACATAATTAGATTAGGATTGTTTAGACATGAAAAACTTGGTAACATTTGGACTAGAATTGATTTTTAGCGCCTATAGAGAAACTAGTAACTAGAAAACCGTAAAAATCGCAATTCTAGAACTCTTAGAACATTTAATTCTTAGAATCTGTCCAGCAACCTTATAATGTAGTGAACATGGTTTATAATTAGTTCTTTGACATAGGAATGACTCATAATTGGATTAGGTATAACTTATAGCGCCTTAGGCGAAGACAAAACCAAGAAAGGGTCTAAAACGTAAGTTCTAGAACCCTCGTAATCACAAGATGTAAATTCTGCCCTTAAAGTGTAAGGCTGTCCAGATTCGTTGATGAACATAAAAATTAGTAAGAATTATTAGTTGTGAGCCTATAGGTGCATAAAAGGATAAAAACGGATGATAGCATAATCAGTTTTCAAGATTTAGACCCGTAAGGGTCAAAGCATAAGACACCATAGGCTTAAGAGCATAATGAGCTTTAATGTTTCATGCAAGTGTATGTTTTATTATGAGAACAACTTGAGCATGTGATCTCTTATGAGAGTATATAGTGTTGATGTGTTGATGCTCACGCCATGATGCGTTATGCAAAATTATGATATTATGATGCTTATGATGCATACGATGATTATGATGCCTTATGTTGATATTGAATGGCTATGCATGCTCTATATGTTTGGTGGCATAAAGCAAGTTTGATGGAAATCCGGTGTACGCCGTTACGCTGCCGAATTTCCTATCAAACTTGAGTACTTGAGAAAAAAGCTTGCGAAAACTCCTGGGTGACACCGGTTCGGCCGAGCACCCCCAGGATAGGTTCTGGGTGACACCGGTTCGGCCGAGCACCCCCAGAACAGATGTGACATAGTACTGAGACGCATTTCTCCCGCTACGGTGGGGAGGAAACAAATCCGTGAGGGTATTGACATTGAGCTTGCCAAAGCAGACAATTCGTTGTGTACTAGATACCAGTAGAGCGTTTCAAAGAAGGAAATGATCCTAAGATAGGTGATCCAAGAATGTTATGTATACCCCCTCTATTAGCCCATATTAAATCTAGTGACGACTAGTTAGGATTGAGCTCATTCCTAGGCGATAGGTGAGACATAGTTTGGTGACCAGATTATCGCCGGGCCGGTGAATCGGTTGGACTTTTGGTGGATATGTTAAGAGGGTGGTCTTCAAGAAAAAGAACTTAAGAGCTTTATAAGAAAGATATCACATGAAAATTACTATGCCTCTTTATGCCACATATATGATTCTTGTTTCCTTATGATGTGCCCAAGTATTATGACTTTTGTGTTAATGTGCATATGGTATTGTCATGCATTCATCAAATATCTGTTGATTTCATGTCATTAAGACACATACTAAAAGACACCCACTTCGGATAAGTAGATTTGAAAAGCCTAAAACCAATCCTTATGCATGTACACCTTTTTCATAATTAAAACCGAGGTGGCTGGGGACGATGACGATGACACTTGTGTTAGAGTCGGGAATTCCTACTGAGAATCTTGAATAAGTTTCTCATCCCTTCCTCTTTTTCCGTGTCGTCTCTAGACGAGGATTACAACGAGGTTCGTGACTTCTGTTAAGGCTCGTGCTTAAGGATCACACTAGAAGACGGGACGGAGGGTCGCTGCGGGAGCATAAATAGCTTAGCTTTTTGGGTTGACACTTATCCAACCTCATAGGTGGATAAGGATGACTTCACATATATGGGGGTGTTTTGATGTAAATGATGGTACAATGATGTTAGTAGTCTATGTATCTATGAAGATGTGATGATATTATGATTGATATGTATAATACTATGTTTTATGATTATCAATGGTGTGGTTACTTTTTCTTGCACGTTATGGTTATGACGAACGTTAGGTTAGTGCGCAGCTCGCATTTTGCTATCAAGTTTCAAAAAGAAAAATTTATTCGTATTTTTCGCTAAGTATTTTAATGAAAGGTTGTAAGGAATGAGACTAAAAGAGTAATAGACTAATGGTTAACCTAAATATGTTCTAGAGTATTGGGTTAAAACTTAGGATGTTACAGAGGACATAAAGATTATGCAGCAGACTCAAGTGTGTAACATCCTAATTTTTAACCCAATACTCCTAGAACGTATTTAGGTTAACCATTAGTTTATTACTCTTTTAGTCTCATTCTTTAAACTTTTCTTTAAAATACTTAAGGGAAAATACGGGTAAATTTTTTTTTCTAGTATAAATGCAAGGTAAGAGCCGCACGTATCCTAAGCGAGTGTTATGGCAAAACGTAACTCATACAAAAGAGAGCACAAGGTAGAACATCAAAAAACCTCATAACGATAATCAATCAAGTGCACACCAATGATAATATTATATTAATATCATAATTGCCCACCTATGGAAGGCGGGATAAATCTGGTACATCATAGTGCGAATACAACTAGAATGAAATACAAGGAAAAGCATAAAGGAAATCACCCCTTACCCCCGTGCACCTAAAATGGATAACCTCTAGAACAAAAGAAGGTCATCCTAAACTAGTGGTAGTATGTACACTAATGATCCCCCAAGAGTCCTACTGCTAGTAGTCTGGATAGGGTGGAACATAGCTGATCCACGAACGAAGCTCATCGGGAATGGGCACACGGAATGCCTGAGCATGGTCGCCACATCGAGGTCGCATGGCTGGCCTCCGTGCCAATCTTGGCTGTGTAACCGTCTCCTCACTACCCTCCACACCTTGAGGGGGAGTGGGGGCAGAACTCTTGGAATAGAGGTGGGTAGGCGGATCCTCCAATGGGTCAGTCTCTGAATGCCTGGAGCGGGGAACATTGTAACGCCCTAATTTTTATGTCTGAGAGGAAAATGACCAAAATGCCCCTAAGGTCATTTTCTGCCCGGAATTCGAGGATAGCTGGCCCGGCAGTCCTCGAAGAGTCAACTCAATGTTTGAAGGGGATTAGATGGTCCTTGAGTGATTTCAAAAATAAAAAATCTTGTTTTCTGTAGTTTCGGGTCAAAATGACCAAAATACCCCTATAACATTTTTATGCTGGTAAAGATGCTATTCGAGCCCAAAACTTTTCCCGAAGGTTTAAAATGATGTTTTCATGTGTTTAAAAGTATTTGTTTAAGTCCCGGTGGTCCCGGGCAGTTTTTGTGTAAAATTACAATTTTACCCCTGGCATAGTGCCATTTGAGCTTAATGATGTAATTAAGCAAACATAAGCAATATTAGGCTCTAATTGAAGATTAATTAATTTCCATAATTAATCTAGAGTCAAAATAAATTATTAAAATTAATTAGAACGTAAGATTGTTTAGATTAAACCTAAATCCTTTTTTTAAAAATCAAGATTTCTAGTTATGGAATCTTAAATAGTGTTTGAATAGTATTTTCTCTCTCTAATCTCCCTAAATCAAGGAATTGTGTTGGCATTGGATCCCTAGTTAATGGTTTGACTCCATTAATTTAGCAAGACCACCTCCTAAATCTAGACTTACAAGTCTCTAATTAACCATTACCTCACCTAAATACTTACTTACAAATTCCTAATCCTAAGCCTAATCAAAGATACACCTAAACACACCTCTAAACCACAATTAAATGGAAGATTTCCCTCCCCATTCCATGGAGAAAATGGTGCCACCTCACCCTCCAATATCCACCACATGTTTGAATTCTTTCATTCAAAGAACCCATGCTTGAACCCATGCTTTAGGCCATACCTCACCATACTTTAGACCATACCTCACCATGCCTTTGAATGACCATTTGAAGAAGATATTTTCCTTCCTTCCTTCCTCAAAATTCGGCCACCACTCCCTCCTTGCACCCTTGGTTTTGTTTTTCTATAAATACACATGTAAATGAACTTGTGAGAACCTTTAGTTCATTTGCTAGCTTTGAGTTTCAAGGGTTGTCTTCGTTTCTTTCTTTTCTTTCAAAGAACTCAAGAGTTCTTTCTTCCTCTCATCTTCTTCATCCTTTCCACCACCACACAACCACCATTAAATCTTCCTTAAAATACTTAGTCATATCATTCTCAAGATCAAGCTCAAGAAACACAACTTCCTTTCCTTTTCCTTTCTTCTTGGCCGAAGCTCCATCAAGCTTTAGGGAGGATTTTTCTTTCATTCTCCTCTCAAGACCAAGCCTTCTTCATCCTCCAAGAGATATACCTTTGGTAGGGATTTTGTTTTAAATGCTTTAGCCATTAAAGTTCTTGTTTAAGTTATGTGCTTTATAGTTTCTCTTGAACCTTTTAGAACTTCTTTTTTCCTCTTTGTTTCTTTTTCCATGTTCGGCCATGGGCCTTTAGTGAGCTTGGAAATGAGAGCTTGATGATGGGATTTGCATGATGATATTCATCACTTGAGCAACCTCTAAAGCTTGATCCTAATTCTTGAGGAAAAGGTGTTTTTAGTTCCTTTCCTTTTTATCTTGAAAAACTTAACTTTGATGTTGTTCTAAAATAAGTGTATGAACTCAATGATGAGGACACATGATGTTGGTGTTAATACATTATCAAGATCATGGTCTCTAGAGTTTCAAGTGATTCTTTTCTTATTTATGGCTTCGACCCCTTTTTCCTTTTTCTTTCTCTAAGATTTCGGCCATCATTGGTGATTCAACATGAAAGCTTGATGATGAGAGTTTCTAGATGATGACCATGTGTTCATCACAATGAGACCTTTAGAGCTTAAGTTCTAACAAAAATGCTATTTATGACTTTGATTCAAGGAATGATATTTTGTTTACTTTAGCTTATTGTGATAAATTCGGGTTAAGGCTTAAGTTCTTCCAAAGTCTTGTAAGAGCTCTAGTAAAGATATAAAAATGAACTTGCATATTTATATTTCTAGCACCTCATATTTATATTTCAAGCTCTTGTATCTCATATTTACCTTCCTACATTATCACTAAACTCTAAAGATTAAAGAAAAGGATTTGCATTATCACGTTTAAGTTCAAGCCTTGCATTGCATGTTTACATTTCAAGTCATCACTTAAAGAACTTAAAGATTTAAAAAGAGAGCTTGCATATCACCTAATTAACCTCGAAGCCTTTCTATTTTGGCCTTAAAGTCGATTGTTGCTGGGCCTAGAGCACTAAAATAAAGAATTGAACTTGCATATTTACTTTGTGCCTTACGTATTTAATTTCAAGTTCTTGCATTCCATATTTACTTTGAATCTTTCACTTTACTTTATAATGAAGAATAAAATGGAATGCATAGCACGTTTATATTTTGTCATCACTTAAGGAACCTAGAGCTCAAAGACTTGCTCTCATTATCTCAAGTTAAAGTTTGATTATGGAAACATCCCCAAGGATGTAAATTCAGCCATGTGATGTGGATGAACTCAAAATGAGCTTCATCTAGTTGCAAGGGCCAACATTCTATGTTCAAAAGTTTTCCTATGTTTTTAAGAGTTCTATAAGGTCATGATTAACAAGATTTGTAAATTAAACCACTTCCAAGAGTGATCTAAATTTGTTACTGCCCTATGATTGCTCTTAGCCTCTTTTACAAGATAAAATGTTTTGCAAAAGAGTTTTAAAAGTCCTAAAACGATTCAAGGGGAACCTAGCAACCTATGCTTGTTGAAAATGAGATTTTGTGCAGGATATGTATATGCATGAATTCAGTTCTGCCATGACATGTTTGCTGTTGTATCATGATGTTTTGATATGTTAGAATGTGTAAAATTGATATGTGTTGAGGTAGGAACCTTTCTATGCATGTTAGGAAAGAAACTAGTCTTAAAGAAAAATTGTAAAGTTGAGTTTTAGCATAGTTTTAACCCACTTATTTTTAGCCACTGCCAAAACTGTTTTAATGGGATAATATTCAGTTTAGGATTGTTTAATTATGAAAAACTTGGTAACATTTGAGGTATGATTGATTTTTAGCACCTATAGGGAAACTAGTAACTAGAAAACCGTAAAAGTGCAATTCTAGAACACTTAGAAATATAATTTTCTGATTCTGTTGCAGCATGATTAATCATAGCATAAGTGATCTATAATTAGTATAAATGTGTAGGAATCCCTCATAATTGGTTTAGATTTAATTTATAGCGCCTTAGGTGAAGATGGAACTTAGAAAGGGTCTAAGACGTAGATTCTAGAATCCCATAAGTATACAATATTAATTCAGCCTACATCCTTATGATACTCTCCAGATTTGCTTATGATCATAAAAATGAGTAAGGATTATTAGAGGTGAACCTATAGGTGTATAAAAGAGTAAAAACGGATATTAGCATAATTGGTTTTCAAGATTAAGACTTGCAAGGGTCAAAGCATAAGACACCATAGGTCCTAAGACATAATAAGCTTTGTGACTTCAAGTAGGTGTATGTTTAATTATGAGAATGACTTGAGCATGGCATATGCATTAGTTGAGCCCGGTCCTTGATTCTGGCAAACTGGTTAGGAGCATGCTATCTTTTAAGAATGTTAAAGCAATGATGTGATAACGTATATGCTATGATGAGTTTGACTATATGACTTGATGTCTTAGGGCAGTGTTGAATGGCTATGCATGCTCTATATGTTTTGTGGCATAAAGCAAGTTTGAAGGAAATCCGGTGTACGCTGTTACGCTGCCGAATTTCCCATCAAACTTGAGGATTTGAGAAAAGTTTGCGAAAACTCCTGGGTGACACCGGTTCGGCCGAGCATCCCCAGGAAAGGTTCTGGGTGACACCGGTTCGGTCGAGCACCCTAGAACAGATGTATATAACACTGAGACGCATTCCTCCCGCTACGGTGGGGAGGAAACAAATCCGTGAGGGTATTGACATTGAGTTTGCCAAAGTGAACAATTTGCTGTGTACTAGATATCAGTAGAGTGTTTCAAGGAAGGAAATGATCCTGAGATAGGTGATCTAAAAAAGTTATGTATACCCCCTCTATTAGCCCATATTAAATCTAGTGACGACTGGTTAGGATTGAGCTCATTCCTAGGCGATAGGTGAGATGTAGTTTGGTGACCAGATTATCGCCGGGCCGGTGAGTTGGTTGGATTTTTGATGGATATGTTAAGAGGTTGGTCTTTAAGAAAAAGAACTTAAGAGTTTGACTTATAAGAAATATGTCACATGAAAAGTACTATGCCTTTTATGCCACATATATAATTTACGTTTCTTTATATTGGGCCCAAGAGCTATGGTTTTCATGTTAATGTGCATATGGTATTGTCATGCATTCATCAAATATATCTACTGCATTCATGTCATTAAGATACATACTAAAAGACACCCACTTCGGATAAATAGATTTGAAAAGCCTAAACCCAATCCTTATGCATGTACACCTTTTTCATAATTAAAACCGAGGTGGCTGAGGATGACGACGATGACACTTGTGTTAGAGTCGGGAATCCCTACTGAGAACCTTGAATGAGTTTCTCATCCCTTGCTTTTCTTCCCTGTCGTCTCTAAACGAGGACTACAACGAGGTTCGTGATTTCTTTTAAGGTTCGTGCTTGAAGGTCACACTAGTAAACGGAGCAAAAGGTCACTGCGAAAGCATAGATAGCTTAGCTTTTGGGTTGACACTTATCCAACCACATAGGTGGATAAGGATCACTTCATATATATGTGCATATTTTGATGTAAATAATCGTACAATGACACTAGTAATTTATGTATTTAGGAAGGTGTAATGATATTATGATTGTTATGTATAATACTATGTTTCATGATTATGAATGGTGTTATTATTTTTCTTGCACGTTATGGTTATGACGAACGTTAAGTTAGTGCACGGCTCGCGTTTTGCTTTCAAGTTTCAAAAAGAAAAATTTATTCATATCTTCCGCTAAATATTTTAATGAAATGTTTTAAAAAATGAGACCAAAAGAGTAATAGACTAATGATTAACCTAAATATGTTCTAGAGTATTGGGTTAAAAATTAGGATGTTACAAACATAGTCTGGGAAATCACGGAGAGCAGATGTAATGGTGTACGTATGGAGTATCCTTTCATTGTGTGTCCGCGCACGCTCAAAGACCATGTCGACACCAAAAGGGGAAGTCGGAGAAAAATGATAACTATGTACAAGATGTGCAAAGGGTTGCCCTAAAAACATGAACACTCAAACGGTACAGCTCTCCTCAAAATGATAAGACCTGTGCTTCGGATCATAGTGAACCTCCCATGTCGGGGTGTCGATGAATAGCATGAAAGTCACCATTAGGATCTGAAGATGCGACGGGAAGAAAAAGGGAGTGATAATCTTGCTAAAGAATCTTAGTAGGGAATTCCTAGCTAGGTGACGTCGTCCACATCCTCAGGAACCTTAGGTTTATTATAAAAAGGTGTGCATGCATATAGTTCATTATTAGGTTTAAACATAATTATCCAAGGTCCGTTCATTTTAGAATGAATCTTAATGTCATGTATACAGCATATCAAAGCATGAATGCATGGTAATACATTATGCAAGAGGATAATAGAACACAGCATCAAGCAACATCATATAAGTGGCATAAATTGACATGTAACTTTTCTTGTGAAACTTTCTCTTTTCTCAACTATGTGACATTAAACATTATACTTTGCATCATGGGGGCCACCCTAAAACATCTCTAGGTTATGAGCTTATACCTAACTAGTCGTCACTAATTCTTACTTATCCCTCTTGATAAGTGTATCATAATAATCTCGACTTCTAGAGTACGGGCTAGGGGGCATAAAGATCACTTATCATAACCTTTAATTCGAGGAGTGCATAGGAATATTTCCTTCTTTGAAATGCAATTACTGGTAACTAGTACACAGTTATTTGTCCGCTCTGGCAAGCTCGATGTCAACACCCTTACGGTTTTGTTCCTGGGGGTGCTCAGCTAAATCGGTGTCACCCAGAACGCATCTTAGTGCTATGTCACATTTGTTCTTGGGCATGCTTGGCTAAACCAGTGTCACCCAGAATGTATCTCAGTACATCTATCCTTTGGCGTGCTCGACTAAACTGGTGTCACTCACGACGTATCTCATGGAGTTTTCAAAAACTTTTCTTAGGTCGTCAAATTTGACAGAAATTTGGCAGCGTAACGGTAATACACCAAATTTCTTTCAAATTTGCTTTATGCCACAAGAACCCATAGTGCATGTACTTTCACACTCAAATTACAAGGTCATAACAAATCACTAATATCATACAATATATCTACTCATGGTACATGCATCATCACATCGTAACTTGAGTTAATGAATTCATGTTGCTCATAAAATAAATAAACTCATGATCCAAGAGTAGTCATTCATATCTCAACAATTTATATCATGCAAAATTCATAGATTCATGGCAAACAAGATCATGGGTTCATATCATAAAAAATCATAAATTTGAGTAACATAAGGTCATGGCTTTATGTCATTCAAGTAGGGAAAATGTCTACTGCATTCATTAGGTTCTGGTAATCGATTACATGAGCCTCGTAATCGATTACACAGCTTCGAGTTTTAAAATAGGAGAGTTGAGGGCTCTGGTAATCGATTACATGGGCCTTGTAATCGATTACCACTGTCACATTCTTGGGCCCCAAGAACATCTGAGCAATCGATTAGATGGAATGGTAATCGATTACTAGAGATCTTTGAGATAAAGGGACAAGTCTTTGAGCTCTAGAGATCTTAAGGTGAAAACAAGAACCTAAACATGATATGCACTTCATTTTATTCTTCATTAGAAAAGTAAAGTGAGGGCTCAAATTAAATATGAGATGCAGCTTCATTCTTATCTTTACGTTTAGGTGGTAACTTGAAAAAAATAAATATGCTAGACAAAGAAATGTAAACATGAATGCAAGTCCAATTCTTTTATTTTAGTGCTCTAGGCTCCACAACAATCGACTTTAAGGTCGAAATAGGCGAGCTTTGAGATTAATTATTAGATGATATGAGAATGCAAGCTCTTGTTTTAATTTTTAAGTTTTAGGTGATGGCTTGAAAAATAAACATGCTAGGCAAGAAATGTAGATATGAATACAAGTTCATTTTATATTCTTTACTAGAGCTCATACAAGACTTTAAAGGAATATAAACGTCAATCCAACACATATATTAACAAGACAAAATGAGCTTTAGAGTTCTTTGAACCAATGTTTCAAGGAAACCTTATGGTTTGAACATCATCATTAAGCTCAAGGAAATGGATCACGAGATCAAAATAACTAACAACCTTTCTTTAGAATAAAAAACAAGGCAAGGAAGAAGGAACCCAAAACCGAACCCAAATGGAAAGAAAAGGAAAGGAAAAAATGAAAACCAAGGCTAAAGAAAAGGAAAAGAAAAGCCAAAATGTATTAAGATCAAAACCAAGTTTCAAGCTTTAGAGGTTTCTCAAATGATAACCATAGGTCCATTATCTTGGAACCTCATCATCAAGCTAAGAAGTTTCCTCTCAAACCAAGCTTCATGGCCAAGAATAAAAAGAGAGAAAGGCGTTGGAACTAAGAAAAACTAGAACTTTTCATAATAAAACATCAATATGAAAGTTAGAACTTTTAAAGAACAAAAACATCATGAAAGGTAGAGAAGGCCTAGAAGGCCGAAATGAAAAAAAAGAAGAAAGAGAAACCAAAAAGAAAAGCCCAAGGAGGTTCATCAAAACAACATTATAATCAAAGAACAAAGTGTATCGAAGTAAAGAAAAGAGTTTAGAACAAGCTCCCTGTAATGCCCCGATTTTTCTGTTTGAGGGAAATGACCAAAATCCCCCTGAGGTCATTTCCTAACCGAGATTTGAGGATAGCCAACACGACAGTCCTCAAAGGGTCAACTCAATGTTTGAAGGGGATTGGATGGTCCTTGAGTGATTTCGGAAACAAAAAAAATTATGTTTTCTGCAATTTCGAGTCAAAATGACCAAAATACCACTATAGCGTTTTGCGCGGGTAGAGGTGTTGTTCGAGCCCGAAACTTCCCCCAAAGGTTTAAAATGATGTTTTCATATGTTTAAAAACATCTGTTTAAGTCCCGGTGGTCTCGGGCAGTTTTTGTACAAAATTACAATTTTGCCCTTACGTAGTGTATTTTGGGCCTAATGATATGATTGGCAAGACCTAAGCAATATTAGGCAATAATTGAAGATTAATTAATTTTCATAATTAATCTAGATCCAAAATAAATTATTAAAATTAATTAGAACCTAAGATTGCTTAAATTAAACTCAAAACCCCTTTTTCTTTTAAAAATTCAAGTTCCCAAGACATAGAATCTTGAATAGTGTTTTCACTATTCACTCTCCATACTCCAAGAAGCCTAGGTAGAGTAGGATATTGACCCCACTAATGGGCTAGAGTGCTCACTAATCATACCCTAACATAGCCTTGATTACCTATCCTTTCACTTACACACTTACCTACAAGTTCCTAATCCTAAGCCTAATCAAAGCTACACCTAAACACATTTCTAAACCACAATTAAATGGAAGATTTTCCTCCCCCATTGTAACACCCCGATTTTTCTGTCCGAGGGAAATGACCAAAATGCCCCTGAGGTCATTTCCTGACCCGAGTTCGAGGGTAACCAACTCGGTCGTCCTCGAAGAGTCAACTCAATGTTTGAAGGGGATTGAATGGCCTTTGAATGCTTCCGGAAGCGAAAATCTCATTTTCCGCAATTTCGGGTCAAAATGACCAAAATACCCCTATAGCGTTTTACGCGGGTAAAGGTGCCGTTTGAGCCCGGAACTTTCCCCAGAGGTTTAAAAACATGTTTTCATGTGTCTAGAGGTCTCTGTTCAAGTCCCGGTGGCCCCGGGCAATTTTAGTGCAAAATTACGATTTTGCCCCTAGAATAGTGTTTTTGAGCTTGATGACGTAATTAAGCAAACCTAAGCAATATTAGGCTCTAAATGAAGATTAATTAATTTTCCTAATTAATCTAGAGTCAAAATAATTTATTAAAGTTAATTAGAACCTAAAATTGCTTAGATTAAACTTAAATCCCTTTTTAGAACTCAAGACTCCTAGTCTTGGAATCTTAAATAGTGTTTTTTCTCTCCAATTCCTTAAATCAAGGAAATGTGTCTAGAGTTGTTTAGACTCTAAATTGAGGATTTAACTCACTAATGGTGCAAGACCACTCCTTAATTATGTCTAGGCCACCTTAATTACCCATTTTCCTTACCTAAACACTTTCTTACAAATTCCTAATCTTAAGCATAATCAAAGATACACCTAAACACAACTCTAAACCACAATTAAAATGCAAAGAACCCTCCCCCATGGGCTGATGCATTTCGGCCACCTCCTCCCCCATTGACCACATGTTTAATTATTTTCTCACTCAAAGAACCATGCTTGAGACCATACCTTGAACCATACCTCACCATACCTTAAGCCATACCTCACCATGCCTCAAGAACACATTATCTCACCTCATGGAACTCATGGGATGCCCTCCAATCTGCACCCTCATGGCCGAAACCTCTTCACTCATTCACACCCTCCATTTGTTTCATTTCTCTATAAATAGAATGCCTTGAGGAGCTTGCACCACTTTTAGATCATTTGCTAAGTTTAGGAACACTCAAAGCTTTTCTTTTTCTCTCAAAGTTTTTGTGTTCTTCAAGTTCTTGGAGTTCTTCAAGTTCTTCATCTTCTTCATCTTCTTCTTCCATCTTCAAGTTCATCACATCAAGTAGGGATTTTCTTTCATGTATTCTTTTCTTTAAAGTTCTTATTTCAAGCTTGATGTTCATAGTTTCTCTTGGTTCCTTTTAGAACTTCTTTTCTTCTCCTTCTTCCTCTTTATGTTTCGGCTATGGGCCTTTGGGAATGAAGGAATGAGAGCTTGATGATGAGAGTTTCATGATGATGTTCATCACTTGAAACAAACTCTAGAGCTTGATCTTTGTTCTTGAGCAAAAATGTTTTTTTTAGTTTTTCCTTTCTTGAACTCTTGAGAACTTTAGCTTTGATGATGTTTTAAAATGGCTCTATGAACTCAATGATGAGGACTCATGATGTTGGTGTTAATATATCATCAAGATCATGAACTCTAGAGTATTAAAATGTTCCTTTTCTTCTTGATGATTTCGGCCAAATCCATTAATTTTCTAAGCTTCATGGTTTGATTTCCTAAAAATATTATGTTGAGTTTTAAAGAACTCTAAGCTTAACTTTACCTTGTTTGGATGAGTTTGAGTTATGGTTTAAATTCCTTTAAAGTCTTGCTAAGAGCTCTAGAAAGATAAAATGAACTTGCATAATTTATTTTATGCTTGCATTCATATTTACATTCTTGCTATGCATCTTTGCTTTCTAGCTATCACCTAAGAATATAAAGATTAAAATGGAACTTGTATCATCACTTAATTTAATTCTTGAAGCCTTTCTATTTCGGCCTTAAAGTCGATTGTTGTTGGGCCTAGAGCACTAAAATAAAGAATTGAACTTGCATTACCACCTAATTAATTTCTCGAATGCCTATCTATTTCGGCCTTAAAGTCGATTGTTGTTGGGCCAAGAGCACTAAAATAAAGAATTGAACCATGCATATTTACTTTCAAGCTTGCACGTTTAAGTTTATGCCTTGCATATTTAAATTTAAGTCATCACTTTACTTTGTAAGCAAGATTAAAAATGAAAAGTGTAACATCCTAATTTTTAACCCAATACTCTAGAACATATTTAGGTTAATCATTAGTCTGTTACTTCATAGTTCTCATTTATCTTTGAATTACTTAGCGGAAAATACGGGTAATTTTTTTTTTGAAAAACAAAGTGAGAGCCGCGTGATGCGATAAGCAGTAAACCATGTATGGTAAACAAATGTCTCACAACATCATAACATAAGGCACACCATGAGTAACACTGAAGATCATCTCATATATATATAATTTGCCCACTTATAAGTGTGGGACTTAGTTTAGTACAAGGGAAATGCATAAAAGAAAATACAACATAAGCATAAACGTCATCTACTCCCCTACCCGAGTGCATCTAATGGGAAACCTCTAAACAAAAGAAGGTTTATCCCCATCTAAGTGGTGTGTGCTTTAACTCGGGCCATCCACGGCCTCCTACTGGCGACTATCTCGTGATCGAGGCAGATATCCGGGAAACTGGGCGAGCTCCTCGGGCGTGAAGAGGCGGAGCGGGGATCGAGTGTGAGCCCCGGGGTATGGCCGCATCTCCGGTCGTCGTGCACGCCTCGGCTGAGTCATGGTGGGCTCGCTATCCTCTCCAAAGTCCATAGGTATGGAGGGGGAAGATCCCTCGGAGGGTGCCTGGGTTGCCGAGTCCTCGGAAGGATCCGCCTCCGAAGAAGACGACGGGCAACGGGGCACATACTGAGGGTAGTCTCGAGCGGCGGACGTGGATGATGGGGTACGATGAAGCCTCTCCTCTAGGGGACGTGCGCGCTTGAACACCAGATCATCGCCAAAAAGGTGAAACGGGGGAGAAACGATGGGAATGTACAGGGGGAGTGAAGGGTCGACCCATGAACATGAATACTCTAACCGTGCATCGACCCACAAAATGGAATGACCCGTGGTCCGGGTCATGGTGCACCTCCCATGTCGGCGTGTCCACGAACACCATGAACGTCGCCATCTAAAGACGTGACGGAAAGAAAGAGGTAGAGGGAGTGAGAATCTTGCTAAAGAATCTCAGTAGGGCCTCCTACTACCTAGGTGTCATCATCTACATCCTCAGGAACCTTGGGTTTATTTATACAAAATGACTGAGCATGTATTAAGTTCATTTTAAACTTTAAAATATATTTTAGCCAAGGTCCATTCATTTTAGGATGATCTTAATGTCATGAATGCAACATAATAGACAATGTATGCATGGCACTACCTAATGCACATACATAAAACATAACATCAAGCATCATCATTCTTGGTGGCATAAAGTGGCAATAGTAACATTCATATGGGACAAAACTTAGTGACATAATCATAATCATGAAACTTCTCTTCCTCATGGGCCACCCTAAAAGACAATCGAACTGAGGGTGCTCGGCCGAACCGGTGTCACCCAGAACGTGTCATACATCTAGGTTATGAGCTCATACCTTAACTAGTCGTCACTAGTTCTTACTTACCACTTAACGATAAGTGTATCATAAATCATAAATCCCGACTATCTGAGTACGGGTTAGGGGGCAAAACTCTTAGGGGTGCTCGGTCGAACCGGTGTCACCTAAGAGTATAAAATGGTACCGATGTCACATGAGTTCTATGGAGGTGCTCGGCCGAACCGGTGTCATCCTAGAACCCATCTTAGTACCTTAATTTTCAAAATCTCTTTAAGTCCCCAAATTTGTCGGAAATTCGACGGCACAACGGTCATTACACCGAATTTCCTTCCAAATTTGCTTTATGCCACATAAACATATAGTCTCATAAATTCCTCATATGAATAACATCATCATCATTAGCATACTTCATGCATCATCATAAAACACCCAAACGCTTACCCTTACGGTAGCTTATGCTTTGACCCTTACGGGTCTTAATCTTGAGATATAGTTCTCTACATCCGTCGTTCATATTTTAAGCACCTAAGGCTCATAATTAAATGTAACACCCTAGTAATTAACCAGATACACCTAGGTTGAATCTGATTAATGACTAGACTTTACTCCTTGCTTTGGTTCTTTCTTCATAATTTGAAAATACTTAGTGAAATTACGAGCCTTTTTTTTTTTTTTTAAACACATAATTGAAAACGTGAGCCGAGTACAACGTGAACGAGTAAGCGGAGTATAATAAGACGTTTAAGAATATATCACATCATATCACTTAGGCTCCATCATATAACATCCATAAGCACATTATAGCATATATTTACATACAATAACCTCACTCAAAGGGTGGGTTATGTTCATACATCATTATCTTATGCAAACCCATAAAAGAAAATATACTTAAGGAAATTCATGCCCCTAAACTAGATAACTCCATAAGCCGGGAAGGTTATCCTAAAACTAGGTGCATGATCACACATAAGTCTACTAAGAACCTTCTATGGCCATTGTCCTGAAAATGGGGAATAAATCCGATCCATCGATGAGCTCCTCGGGAGGGGACACACGAGATGCACCAGGTGAGTCGCATGGACGGCCTTCTCGCTAACCTCCGCTGAACAACTGTTTCCTCACTACCCTCTCTTACACGTGTGGAAGTAGGAGCAGAGCTCTCAGAAAATACATGAGAAGGAGTGTCCTCACGAAGGATCAGTTTCAGAATATCTCGTCTCGGGAACATACTCTGGAAATCCATGGACAGCAGATGAAGCGGGATAAGAACGTAACATCCTTTCATCAAGTGGACGTGCATGTTCGAAAACCATTTCATCGCCATAGGGAGAAGTAGGAGAAAATCGATAACTAGGGACAGGATGTGCAAATGGACGACCTATGTAAATAAAAACACGAATCAAGCACCTCCCTTCAAAATGATACGAGCGATGCAATCGGATCATAGTGGAATTCCCAAGTAGGGGTATCAACGAACAGGGACGAATGTCGCCATTTGAATCTGGAGACAATGATGGAAATAAAGAAAGGGAGTGAGAATCTTGCTAAAGAATTCTCAATAAGGTACCTCCTTCTACAGTGTCATCATCAAAGTCCCCAGGAACCTCGGGATTATTCTAAAATAGTGAGCATGCAAAGATTCATTTTAAGTTCGGACAAATACTTAACCGAGGTTCGTCAATTTTTTAATCATGCCTCTTATAATGCATCTTATTCTTAACATGTCATATTTACAATGAACTTTTCCTTTATCATTACATCATATTCCTCATCATCATTATCAAAATAACATGCATAAAAGAACGTCATATAATATTAGCTACACATGGACACAGTGCACATATTTCATTTCTTTAGTGCCTTAGGTGACTTAAAATCTTATCATCATCATTATTTTCCTTGGGCCACCCTATACTCCACCCTTTTGGGAGTAATTTAGGTTATGAGCTCATACTTTACTAGTCGTCACTAGCATATACTTATCCCTTTTGATAAGCTAAAGTCCCGACTCTACCCTTTTGAGAGAACGGGTTAGGGGGCTAAAATCACCTTTTCACCACCTATAGTCTGATGGTTCCAAAGGATCATTTTCTTATAAGTTTAAGTCACCATTAAATCTTTGCATGTTATATCATAATACAATTCATAAACATCATAACATTTTCTCATTTATAGTCTTAAGCTAGAATAATATATATCAAGCTGTAATCATGCATATGGGAGATTCCCAGAAAGAGAGGCGGGTCACAATGGACACGCTTAAATACCAAGTCTTTCCTTAGCCAGAACTTTTCCAAATTACACTTTTACAATGATACACTTTCTTCTAGCAACAAAGGTGAATTTTACATAAGAACATTTCATGTATAAGCATTCTTATTATTTGCAACAAAGCAACTATAACATGCAAGTCAGAAATCATTCAATGATATCAAGTACTTAATAAGCATCCAATCCTTACATAGAATTATCAATTATAGAACTAATTAGTTACTAAACCAATTATGAATCATTCTCTTAACAATAAACCATAATTATCACAACTTCAATCATATCAAATCATTATCACACATTGATACTAAACTCGGATCAGTGGCCGAATCATCAACCTCATGCAATTACATAGAATCATATTTTAAGTGCATATAAAATACTAGTTCCCTGTAAAATCCTTGCAAAGCCTTAAAACTCATTTAGAAACTAGTTCTTTTGTCAAATTTGGGAGGATCTTCACAATTAAAATTCTCACTTAAGATAAAAGGAGTAAGTCTTGAGCTTTAGAGATTTAGGTGACATCTTAGAATTATAAACATGCTATGCAACCTTATTTTAATCTTATCTTTATAAGGTGATAGCTTGGAATTATAAACATGATATGCAATTCCATTTCTTTATCTTTAAGATTTAAGGTGATGACTTGAAAATTAAACATGATGCAAGAACTTGAAATATAAACATGATACAAGAAACTGGAGCGTGTAATCCGCACAGGACGAGAGGGAGAAGAGAATATTAAGAAACCGGAGCGGCGGTAGTCCGCACAGACGATAGAGGGAGAAGAGAATATTAAGAAACCGCGGCGGTAGTCCGCACAGGACGATAGAGGGAGAAGAGAATTATTATTACATCTTTTTAAGCTCCAATCTCAAGACTTTTTAAAGAATAAATTCTTTAACTCCAATAATCATATTTCTTTGCTTGTGATACATGGGCAAGTCTTTAAGCTCTAGGATCTTTAGGTGATGGCATAAAATAAACATGTCATGCGTTGATTCTTTAAGCCATTATAAAATATAGTGAGAGCATAAATTAAATATGAGATGCAACCTCTTAATTATCTTGAAAGATTAAGTGATGACTTGAAACATAAACATGAAATACAAGCTTGGAATTTAAACATGAGAAATGCAAGTTCATTTATTCATTCTTGAAAATTTAGTGATGACATAGAAGGTAAACATGGTTATGCAAAGCATAAACTTAATCATGGATGCAAATTCATTTTGTTTCTTTACTAGAGCTCCTTCAAGACTTTAAAAGAATTATAAATTCAACCCAATACATATCTTAACAAGAAATAAAACATAAAAGGAAAAAAAAATACATCTTTCAAGTTCTAAACTAAAAATCTTTGTTTTAGCATCATAAAGCATTATTCTTTAAGGTTTTGCATCAAGTGGAATTTTCAAGCTTTAGAGGCCTAACTTGTGATGGATTTACAACCCACCCTCAAGGTCCTCATCATCAAGCCATCATCTTAGTTCCACCTAGGCCATATGGTTGAATTGGTTAAAGAAAATTGAAGAGGAAAACCAAAATGAAAAGCTAAGGCAAGTTCATAATTTCATCATTTTGAGCTAAAAACACAACTCCTCAAAGCATAGAAATAAATTTAGAAACTACTCCCTACCTAATCTGAGTTGAAGAAGAGGAAGAGAACTTGATTTCTTGAAGTGAAATGACACAAAATCTCTTTGAAAAAATTGAAGAAAGAATTCAGCCAAAGAGGAGGAAGAAAGAAAGTTTTTGGTGCTCCTAAAAACTAGTTATGAACCAAGCATTCCAAGACCACTCAAGCAAGCCTATTTATAGAAGATTTTGAGGCTTCTAATTGGCCAAAATGAGGAGGTAGTTGTCAGAATTTTTCAGGAGTAATAATGGAGGAAAAATCATTTTAGACAAAGTTGTATGAAATTAAGGAATTATGTCTCTTATGGTGACATTTTGGCATTTTGTTTTAGTGCAACTTTTGGAAATAATTCAGCTGCATAATGGCATCAATAATTTCGTGCATTACAGCCCAAAGAAGTGAAATTTGTGTGTTCCATGCATTATTTAGGTGTAGGCAAGGTATTCATGTAATTTAGAGAATTTACGGTTAAGGGCTTAAGTGAATTAGTAAGCAATTTGGGTGTTTTTGAGCAATTTTGGGTTCTAATCAATCTAAATACATAATTTTGAATCTAGATTAATATTTAGAATTTAATAAGCTTTAATTTGAGCCTAATATTGCTTAGGTTTCGGTATATGAATCGAAAATCGGGAAATTCATAAAGCGCCCAAAAGCGGGGCAAAATCGTACTTTCACTTAAAAATCGCCCAAGGCCACCCGAGCTTAACCAATGGTTAATCATGGCTTAAAAACACATTTTAAAACATTTTAGTGAGGTTCGGGCTCAGTCGGCACGCACATCGGAGTTAACACAGCCGCAGGGGCGTTTTGGTCTTTTCGTGCGTCGGAACTCAAAATTGAGATTCTTCTGCTCTATTAACACACATAACACAAACAATCCCTTATTATTCTCAAAACATCCCCTTGAGAATATGTGGGGCCCACAATCCTCATTTTCTGAGTAAAATAACTTCAGGGACATTTTGGTCATTTTATACGTACAGAAATTCGGGATTTGCGACTCTCGCATGAATCGTTCCTAACCTCTCTTCTAATGTTATATTCCTTTATTGAGGATTGTTCGGCCTCAAATCTTATGTAATAATTACCTACGGTAATTCAGTAATTGAGTAATTTCTAATGACAGTAAAAATTACAGTAAAAATTGGGGCGTTACATTAAACATCATTCATAATCCTCTCATTTTACTTTTAAATCTGAATAGCATAGGGTGGAAATCCTAACATGTGAATACGGGGTTCTAGAACTCACGTTTTAGACCCTTTCTTGGCTCCGTTTTCGCCGAAGGCGCTATGGATTAAATCTAAATCAATTATGAGGAATTCCTATGCTTAAGGACTAATTATTAATCATGTTTATCATGTTGTAAGGGTGCTGGACAGAATCCAGAAAATTACATGTTCTAAGAGTTCTACATTTGCATTTTTACGGTTTTCTAGTTACTAGTTTCCCCATAGGTGCTAGAATTCGATTCTAATCCAAATGATACCAAGTTTTTCATGTCTAAACAATCTAAATCTGGTTATGTCCCCATTAAAACAGTTTGGAAAAGTTCCATAAACAAATGGGTCAAAACTATGTTAAATTCTAGCTTTACGGTATTTCTAGTTAGCTAGTTTCTTACCTATCATGCATAGGATCGCTTCTACATCATCATGTGATATTTTCACACATTCAAACACATCAAAACATCATCATACAACATCACACTCATCGTATCAGAACCGAAAACATTTAACTTAAATGAGAGAGTTAAATTGACATTTCTAGGTACATAAGTTAACTAGTTTCTCTTGGAATCAATCTAGAACTTCTAAAACTCTTTGCAAAACATTTTAATTCATCAGAAGGCTAAGAGAAGCCTTAGGTCACTGACCAAAACATATTCCATCCCCTAAAAGATAATAAAATCACAACTTGTGATGACATAACCTTATAAAGATTGTAAAGCTTTAGGGAAAACTTAAAACGTAGACTATTGGTCCTAGTAGCTAGATGAAAACTCATTACAAGTCCATCATCACTACTTGGCTGAAAATTATGCATTCAAGGATTGTATTCACATATAACTTTAACTTGGAATGAAATGGACAAGTCTTTGAGCTCTAGGTTCTTAAGTTACGACATAAACTAAACGTGCTCATGCTTTTCATTTTTAATCTTGCTTACAAAGTAAAGTGATGACTTAAATTTAAATATGCAAGGTATAAACTTAAACGTGCAAGCTTGAAGGTAAATATACATGGTTCAATTCTTTATTTTAGTGCTCTTGGCCCAACAACAATCGACTTTAAGGCCGAAATAGATAGGCATTCGAGAAATTAATTAGGTGATAATGCAAGTTCAATTCTTTATTTTAGTGCTCTAGGCCCAACAACAATCGACTTTAAGGTCGAAATAGAAAGGCTTCGAGAATTAAATTAAGTGATGATACAAGTTCCATTTTAATCTTTATGTTCTTAGGTGATAGGTAGAAAGCAAAGATGCATAGCAAGAATGTAAATATGAATGCAAGCATAAAATAAATTATGCAAGTTCATTTTATCTTTCTAGAGCTCTTAACAAGACTTTAAAGGAATTTAAACCATAACCCAAACTCATCCAAACAAGGTAAAGTCAAGCTTAGAGTTCTTAAAACTCAACATAATATTTTTAGGAAATCAAACCATGAAACTTAGAAAATTAATGGATTTGGCCGAAATCATCAAGAAGAAAAGGAACATTTTAATACTCTAGAGTTCATGATCTTGATGATATATTAACACCAACATCATGAGTCCTCATCATTGAGTTCATAGAGCCATTTTAAAACATCATCAAAGCTAAAGTTCTTAAGAGTTCAAGAAAAGAAAAACTAAAAAAAACATTTTTGCTCAAGAACAAAGATCAAGCTCTAGAGTTTGTTTCAAGTGATGAACATCATCATGAAACTTTCATCATCAAGCTCTCATTCCTTTGTTCTCCAAGGCCTATGGCCGAAAATGAAAAGAAAAAAGGAGTGGAAATAAAGTTCTAAAGAGAAACAAGAGAAACTATGAACATCAAGCTTGAAACAAGAACTTTAAGAAAAGAATACATGAAAGAAGATCCCTACTTGATGTGATGAACTTGAAGATGGAAGAAGAAGATAAAGAAGATGAAGAACTTGAGGAACTCCAAGAACTTGAAGAACACAAAAACTTTGAGAGAAAAAGAAAAGCTTTGAGTGCTCCTAAACTTAGCAAATGATCTAAAAGTGGTGCAAGCTCCTCAAGGCATTCTATTTATAGAGAAATGAAGCAAATGGAGGGTGTGAAGGCTGATGAAGACTTCGGCCATGTGAGGTGCAGATTGGAGGCTTCCATGAGTTCCATGAGGTGAGATAATGTGTTCTTGAGGTATGGTGAGGTATGGTTCAAGGCATGGTGAGGTATGGCTCAAGGTATGGCTCAAGCATGGTTCTTTGAGTGAGAAAACAATTTAATATGTGTGGTAATTGGAGAGAGATGGCCGAATATGCATCAGCCCATGGGGGAGGTTTCTTTGCATTTTAATTGTGGTTTAGAGTTGTGTTTAGGTGTATCTTTGATTATGCTTAAGATTAGGAATTTGTAAGAAAGTGTTTAGGTAAGGTAAATGGGTAATTAAGGTGGTCTAGACATAATTAAGGAGTGGTCTTGCACCATTAGTGAGTTAAATCCTCAATTTAGAGTCTAAACAACTCTAGACACATTTCCTTGATTTAAGGAATTGGAAAGAGAAAACACTATTCAAGATTCCAAGACTAGGAGTCTTGAGTTCTAAAAAGGGATTTAATGTTTAATCTAAGCAATTTTAGGTTCTAATTAACTTTAATAAATTATTTTGACTCTAGATTAATTAGGGAAATAAATTGATCTTCGTTTAGAGCGTAATATTGCTTAGGTTTGCTTAATTACGTCATTAAGCTCAAAAACACTATTCTAGGGGCAAAATCGTAATTTTGCACTAAAACTGCCCGGGACCACCGGGACTTGAATAGAGACCTCTAGACACATGAAAACATGTTTTTAAACCTCTGGGAAAGTTAGGGCTCAAACGGCACCTTTACCCGCGAAAAACGCTATAGGGTATTTTGGTCATTTTGACCGAAATGCGAAACGAAATTTTCATTTCCGAAAGCATTCAAGGGCCATTTAATCCCCTTCAAACATTGAGTTGACCCTTCGAGGACGACCGAGTTGGTTACCCTCGAGTTCAGGTCAGGAAATGACCTCAGGGGCATTTTGGTCATTTCCCTCGGACAGAGAAATCGAGGTGTTACACATCTCGTGAACGAGGCAAGTATCCGGGAAACTGTGCGAGCTCCTCGGGCGTAAAGAGACGGAACGGGGATCGAGAGTGACCCCCGCGGTGTGGCCGCATCTCCGGTCGTCGTGCAAGTCGGGGCTGAGTCACGGTATCCTCACTGCCCTCCCTCATCAATGGTGGAGAGAGGCGAGCTCTCGCTATACTGGATGAGTAGGCGGGTCCTCGGACGGGTCGGAGTCCGAGAAGTAGGTCCGGCACGAACGGATAGCCCCGCATGGCTAAGGCGGCGGTGTGCATGCGGAGCACCCTCTCGTCATGCGTACGCCCATGCTCAAAAACCCGCCGCCGTCGCCATAGGGTGCGATCGGGAGAAGCGATGGGTGTGCACGGGATGAGCGAAGGAGCGTCCTACGAACATGAAAACCCGCACCGTGCACTGCCCCTCAAAATGGTATGACCCGTGAGCCGGGTCATAGTGCATCTCCCATGTCGGGCTGTCCACGAACACTACGAACGTCGCCATCTAAAGACGTGACGGAAAGAAAGAGATAGAGGGAGTGAGAATCTTGCTAAAGAATCTCAGTAGGGCCTCCTACTACCTAGGTGTCATCATCTACGTCCTCAGGAACCTTGGGTTTATTTATGCAAAATGACTGAGCATGTATTAAGTTCATTTTAAACTTTAAAATATATTCTAGCCAAGATCCATTCATTTTAGGATGATCTTAATGTCATGAATGCAACATAATAGAAAATGTATGCATGACACTACCTAATGCACATACATAAAACATAACATCAAGCATCATCATTCTTGGTGGCATAAAGTGGCAATAGTAACATTCATATGGGACAAAACTTAGTGACATAATCATAATCATGAAACTTCTCTTCCTCATGGGCCACCCTAAAGACAATCGAACTGGGGGTGCTCGGCCGAACCGGTGTCACCCAGAACGTGTCATACATCTAGGTTATGAGCTCATACCTTAACTAGTCGTCACTAGTTCTTACTTACCACTTAACGATAAGCGTATCATAAATCATAAATCCCGACTATGTGAGTTCGGCTTAGGGCGCAAAACTCTTAGGGGTGCTCGGCCGAACCGGTGTCACCTAAGAGTATAAAATGGTACCGATGTCACATGAGTTCTATGGAGGTGCTCGGCCGAACCGGTGTCATCCTAGAACCCATCTTAGTACCTTAATTTTCAAAATCTCTTTAAGTCCCCAAATTTGTTGGAAATTCGGCAGCACAACGGTCATTACACCGAATTTCCTTCCAAATTTGCTTTATGCCACATTAACATATAATCTCATAAATTCCTCATATGAATAACATCATCATCATTAGCATACTTCATGCATCATCATAAAACATCCAAACGCTTACCCTTACGGTAGCTTATGCTTTGACCCTTACGGGTCTTAATCTTGAGATATAGTTCTCTACATCCGTCATTCATATTTTAAGCACCTAAGGCTCATAATTAAACATCATTCATAATCCTCTCATTTTACTTTTAAATCTGAATGGCATAGGGTGGAAATCCTAACATGTGAATACGGGGTTCTAGAACTTACGTTTTAGACCCTTTCTTGGTTCCGTTTTCGCGGAAGGCGCTATGGATTAAATCTAAATCAATTATGAGGCATTCCTATGCTTAAGGACTAATTATTAATCATGTTTACCATGATATAAGGGTGCTGGACAGAATCCAGAAAATTAAATATTCTAAGAGTTCTACATTTGCATTTTTACGGTTTTCTAGTTACTAGTTTTCCCATAGGTGCTAGAATTCAATTCTAACTCAAATGATACCAAGTTTTTCATGTCTAAACAATCTAAATCTGATTATGTCCCCATTAAAACAGTTTGGAAAAGTTCCATAAACAAATGGGTCAAAACTATGTTAAATTCTAGCTTTACGGTATTTCTAGTTAGCTAGTTTCTTACCTATCATGCATAGGATCGCTTCTACATCATCATATGATATTTTCACACATTCCAACACATCAAAACATCATCATACAGCATCACACTCCTCGCATCAGAACCGAAAACATTTAACTTAAATGAGAGAGTTAAATTGACATTTCTAGGTACATAAGTTAACTAGTTTCTCTTGGAATCATTCTAGAACTCCTAAAACTCATTGCAAAACATTTAATTCATCAAGAGGCTAAGTGAAGCCTTAGGTCAAAGACCAAAATATATTTCATTTCCTAAAAGAGGATAAAATCACAACTTGTGATAACCTAACCTTATAAAGATTTGTAAAGCTTTAAGGAAAACTTAAAACGTAGACTATTGGTCCTAGTAGCTAGATGAAAACTCATTGCAAGTCCATCATCACTACTTGGCCGAAATTATGCATTCAAGGAATACATTCACATATAACTTTAACTTGGAATAAAATGGGCAAGTCTTTGAGCTCTAGGTTCTTAAGTTACGACATAAACTAAACGTGCTCATGCTTTTCATTTTTAATCTTGCTTACAAAGTAAAGTGATGACTTAAAATTAAATATGCAAGGCATAACTTAAACGTGCAAGCTTGAAAGTAAATATGCGAGGCATAAACTTAAACGTGCAAGCTTGAAGGTAATTATGCATGGTTCAATTCTTTATTTTAGTGCTCTTGGCCCAACAACAATCAACTTTAAGGCCGAAAAAGATAGGCATTCGAGGAATTAATTAAGTGAGGATGCAAGTTCAATTCTTTATTTTAGTGCTCTAGGCCCAACAACAATCGACTTTAAGGCCGAAATAGAAAGGCTTTGAGAATTAAATTAAGTGAAGATGCAAGTTCCATTTTAATCTTTATGTTCTTAGGTGATAGCTTGAAAGTAAAGATGCATAGCAAGAATGTAAATATGAATGCAAGCATAAAATAAATTATGCAAGTTCATTTTATCTTTCTAGAGCTCTTAACAAGACTTTAAAGGAATTTAAACCATGACCCAAACTCATCCAAACAAGGTAAAGTCAAGCTTAGAGTTCTTTAAAACTCAACATAATATTCTTAGGAAATCAAACCATGAAGCTTAGAAAAATTAAGGAAATGGCCGAAATCTTCAAGAAGAAAAAGGAACATTTTAGAACTCTAGAGTTCATGATCTTGATGATACATTAACACCAACATCATGAGTCCTCATCATTGAGTTCATAGAGCCATTTTAAAACATCATCAAAGCTAAAGTTCTCAAGAGTTCAAGAAAGGAAAAACTAGAAACATTTTTGCTCAAGAACAAAGATCAAGCTCTAGAGTTTGTTTCAAGTGATGAACATCATCATGAAACTCTCATCATCAAGCTCTCATTCCTTTGTTCTCTAAGGCCTATGGCCGAAAATGGGAAGGAACAAGGAGAAGAAAAGAAGTTCTAAAAAGAATCAAGAGAAACTATGAACATCAAGCTTGAAACAAGAACTTTAAAGAAAAGAATACATGAAAGAAAATCCCTACTTGGTGTGATGAACTTGAAGATGGAAGAAGAAGATGAAGATGATGAAGAATTTTGAAGAGCTTGAAGAACTTGAAGAACACTAGAACTTTGAGAGAAAAGAAAAGCTTTGAGTGTTTCCTAAACTTAGCAAATGATCTAAAAGTGGTGCAAGCTCCTCAAGGCATTCTATTTATAGAAAAATGAAACAAATGGAGGGAGCTCATGGAGGAGAGGAGCTTCGGCCATATGTGCAGATTGGAGGGCTTCCTATGAGTTCCATGAGGTGAGATAATGTGTTCTTGAGGCATGGTGAGGTATGGCTCAAAGTATGGTGAGGTATGGTTCAAGGTATGGCCTCAAGCATGGTTCTTTGAGTGAGAAAATAATTAACATGTGGCCAATGGGGAAGAGAATTTCGGCCATGTGCATCAGATTTGGGAGAGGTTTAGTTGCATTTTAATTGTGGTTTAGAGTTGTGTTTAGGTGTATCTTTGATTATGCTTAAGATTAAGAACTTGTAAGAAAGTGTTTAGGTAAGGGAAATGGGTAATTAAGGTGGTCTAGACATAATTAAGGAGTGGTCTTGCACCATTAGTGAGTTAAATCCTCAATTTAGAGTCTAAACAACTCTAGACACATTTCCTTGATTTAAGGAATTGGAGAGAGAAAACACTATTCAAGATTCCAAGACTAGGAGTCTTGAGTTCTAAAAAGGGATTTAATGTTTAATCTAAGCAATTTTAGGTTCTAATTAACTTTAATAAATTATTTTGGCTCTAGATTAATTAGGGAAATAAATTAATCTTCGTTTAGAGCCTAATATTGCTTAGGTTTGCTTAATTACGTCATTAAGCTCAAAAACACTATTCTAGGGGCAAAACCGTAATTTTGTACTAAAACTGCCCGGGGCCACCGGGACTTGAACAGAGACCTCTAGACACATGAAAACATGTTTTTAAATCTCTGGGGAAAGTTCTGGGCTCAAACGGCACCTTTACCCGCGTAAAAACGCTATAGAGGTATTTTGGTCATTTTGACCCAAAGCATGAAAACGAAATTTTCGCTTCCGAAAGCATTCAAAGGCCATTCAATCCCCTTCAAACATTGAGTTGACCCTTCGAGGATGACCGAGTTGGTTACCTTCGAGTTCGGGTCAGGAAATGACCTCAGGGGCATTTTGGTCATTTCCCTCGGACAGAAAAATCGGGGTGTTACAAAAAGCATGAGCACGTTTAGTTTATGTCGTAACTTAAGAACCTAGAGCTCAAAGATTTGCCCATTTCATTCCAAGATAAAGTTAAATGTGAATGTATTCCTTGAATGCATAATTTCGGCCAAGTAGTGATGATGGACTTGCAATGAGTTTTCATCTAGCTACTAGGACCAATAGTCTATGTTTTAAGTTTTCCTTAAAGCTTTACAAATCTTTATAAGGTTATGTCATCACAAGTTGTGATTTTATTATCTTTTAGGGGATGGAATATGTTTTGGTCAGTGACCTAAGGCTTCTCTTAGCCTCTTGATGAATTAAAATGTTTTGCAAAGAGTTTTAGAAGTTCTAGATCGATTCCGAGAGAAACTAGTTAACTTATGTACCTAGAAATGTCAATTTAACTCTCTCATTTAAGTTAAATGTTTTCTGTAACGCCCCAATTTTTACTGTAATTTTTACTGTCATTAGAAATTACTCAATTACCGAATTACCGTAGGTAATTATTACATAAGATTTGAGGCCGAACAATCCTCAATAAAGGAATATAACATTAGAAGAGAGGTTAGGAACGATTCATGCGAGAGTCGCAAATCCCGAATTTCTGTACGTATAAAATGACCAAAATGCCCCTGAAGTTATTTTACTCAGAAAATGAGGATCGTGGGCCCCACCTATTCTCAAGGGGATATTTTGAGGATAATAAAAGATTGTTTGTGTTATGTGTGTTAATAGAGCAGAAGGATCTCAATTTGATGGCTTGATGATGAGGACCTTGAGGGTGGGTTGTAAATCCATCACAAGTTAGGCCTCTAAAGCTTGAAAATTCCACTTGATGCAAAACCTTAAAGAATAATGCTTTATGATGCTAAAACAAAGATTTTTAGTTTAGAACTTGAAAGATGTATTTTTTTCTTTTATGTTTTATTTCTTGTTAAGATATGTATTGGGTTGAATTTATAATTCTTTTAAAGTCTTGAAGGAGCTCTAGTAAAGAAACAAAATGAATTTGCATCCATGATTAAGTTTATGCTTTGCATAACCATGTTTACCTTCTATGTCATCACTAAATTTTCAAGAATGAATAAATGAACTTGCATTTCTCATGTTTAAATTCCAAGCTTGTATTTCATGTTTATGTTTCAAGTCATCACTTAATCTTTCAAGATAATAAAGAGGTTGCATCTCATATTTAATTTATGCTCTCACTATATTTTATAATGGCTAAAAGAATCAACGCATGGCATGTTTATTTTATGCCATCACCTAAAGATCCTAGAGCTCAAAGACTTGCCCATGTATCACAAGCAAAGAAATATGATTATTGGAGTTAAAGAATTTATTCTTTAAAAAGTCTTGAGATTGGAGCTTAAAAGATGTAATAATAATATTCTCTTCTCCCTCTCTTGGTCTGTGCGGACTACCGCCGCTCAGGTTTCTTAATATTTTCTTCTCCCTCATCTTTGGTCCTGTGCGGATTACCGCTTCGCTCCAGCTTTCTTGTATCATGTTTATATTTCAAGTTCTTGCATCATGTTTAATTTTCAAGTCATCACCTTAAATCTTAAAGATAAAGAAATGGAATTGCATATCATGTTTATAATTCCAAGCTATCACCTTATAAAGATAAGATTAAAATAAGGTTGCATAGCATGTTTATAATTCTAAGATGTCACCTAAATCTCTAAAGCTCAAGACTTACTCCTTTTATCTTAAGTGAGAATTTTAATTGTGAAGATCCTCCCAAATTTGACAAAAGAACTAGTTTCTAAATGAGTTTTAAGGCTTTGCAAGTATTTTACTGGGGAACTAGTATTTTATATGCACTTAAAATATGATTCTATGTAATTGCATGAGGTTCATGATTCGCCACTGATCCGAGTTTAGTATCAATGTGTGATAATGATTTGATATGATTGAAGTTGTGATAATTATGGTTTATTGTTAAGAGAATGATTCATAATTGGTTTAGTAACTAATTAGTTCTATAATTGATAATTCTATGTAAGGATTGGATGCTTATTAAGTACTTGATATCATTGAATGATTTCTGGCTTGCATGTTATAGTTCTTGTTGCAAATAATGAGAATGCTTGTACATGAAATGTTCTTTATTATGTAAAATTTACCTTTGTTGCTAGAAGAAAGTGTATCATTGTAAAAGTGTAATTTGGAAAGGTTACGCTAAGGAAAGACTTGGTATTTAAGCGTGTCCATTGTGACCCACCTCTCTTTCCCGGGAATCTCCCATATGCATGATTACTGATTGATATATATTATTCTAGCTTAAGACTATAAATGAGAAAATGTTATGATGTTTATGAATTCTATTATGATATAACATGCAAAGATTTAATGGTGACTTAGTCTTATAAGAAAAAGATCCTTTGGAACCATCGACTATAGGTGGTGAAAAGGTGATTTTAGCCCCTAACCCGTTCTCTCAAAAGGGTAGAGTCGGGACTTTAGCTTATCAAAAGGAATAAGTATATGCTAGTGACGACTAGTAAAGTATGAGCTCATAACCTAAATTACTCCCAAAAGGGTGGAGTATAGGCTGGCCCAAGGAAAATAATGATGATGATAAGATTTTTAAGTCACCAAAGGCACTAAAGAAATGAAATATGTGCACTTTGTGTCCATGTGTAGCTAATATTATATGACGTTCTTTTATGCATGTTATTTTGATAATGATGATGAGGAATATGATGTAATGATAAAGGAAATGTTCATTGTAAATATGACATGTTAAGAATAAGATGCATTATAAGACGCATAATTAAAAATTGACGAACCTCGGTTAAGTATTTGTCAGAACTTAAAATGAATCTTTGCATGCTCACTATGTTAGAATAATCCCGAGGTTCCTGGGGACTTTGATGATGACACTATAGAAGAGGATACCCTACCGAGAATTATTTAGCAAGATTCTCACTCCTTTTGTTTAATTCCGTCATTGTGTCCAGATTCAAATGGCGACATTCGACCTGCTCGTTGATACCCCTACTTGGGAATTCTACTATGATCCGATTGCATCGCTCGTATCATTTTGAAAGGAGGTGCTTGATTCGTGTTTTTATTTACATAGGTCGTCCATTTGCACATCCTGTCCCTAGTTATCGATTTTCTCCTACTTCTCCCTATGGCGATGAAATGGTTTTCGAACATGCACGTCCACTTGATGAAAGGATGTTACGTTCTTATCCCGCTTCATCCGTCCCATGGATTTCCGGAGTATGTTCCCGAGACGAGATATTCTGAAACTGATCCTTCAGAGGACACTCCTACTCATGTATATTCTGAGAGCTCTGCTCCTACTCCCACACGTGTAAGAGAGGGTAGTGAGGAAACAGTTGTTCAGCCGAGGTTAGCGAGAAAGCCGTCCATGCGACCCCAGCCTGGTGCATCTCGTGTGTCCCCTCCCGAGGGAGCTCATCAGTGGATCGGATTTATTCCCCCATTTCGAGGACAGTGGCCATAGAAGGTTCTTAGTAGATTTATGTGTGATCATGCACCCTAGTTTTAGGATAACCTTCTCGGCTTATGGAGTTATCTAGTTTAGGGGCATGTATTTCCTTAAGTATATTTTCTTTTATGGGTTTGCATAAGATAATGATGTATGAACATAACCCACCCTTTGAGTGAGGTTATTGTATGTAAATATATGCTATAATGTGCTTATGGATGTTATATGATGGAGCCTAAGTAATATGATGTGATATATTCTTAAACGTCTTATTATACCCCGCTTACTCGTTCATGTTGTACTCGGCTCACGTTTTCAATTATGTGTTTAAAAAAAAAAATGGCTCGTAATTTCACTAAGTATTTTCAAATTATGAAGAAAGAACCAAAGCAAGGAGTAAAGTCTAGTCATTAATCAGATTCAACCTAGGTGTATCTGGTTAATTACTAGGGTGTTACATTTTGGTATCAGAGCAGTTCGATTCTCATGGAGCCTGAGGATTGGACTAGCTATGCTTCTAAAGCATAATACGTTAGTGACGTCATGTGTAGATGTTTATCATTAGGATGAGCTTGAGGATTAGAAATACATGACTACTGTATGTTGAAAGTGCCATGGTAACTTGCTCACTTTGCATGGAATATTGGGCCTGATCACCTCAGTGTTGCTATTTTGTGTGTATAGGGACCAATGGCACGCCGACAACAGACTAGGAGCGCAAAGACGTAATAATCAAGACAACGAGACAGCCGATGCACTCCGCGACGTAGCAAGGACCATGAGAATGATGATGAGACGAATGGATCAGGATCGTCAAGCCAATATGAATCAAGGACATGAGATTCCTGAACATGCCTGTTTCGGGGAGTTTCGTAAGGCAAACCCACCAGTTTTCAAGGGGACACCGAATCCAAATATTGCAGATGAATGGATTCGGAATATTGAGAAGGTCTTTGCTGTAGTCCCATGCTCGGAGGAGCAAAAGGTCACATTCGCTACTCATATGCTTGAAGGTGATGCCGGTTTCTGGTGGACGGGTGTTCAAAGACTCCTGGAGATGACCGACGTGGACATTGATTGGGAACTTTTCAAGGTCCATTTTTATGAAAAGTACTTTCCAGAGTCAGTTAGAAATGCCAAGGACATTGAATTCATGCAATTTGTCCAGGGGAATATGAATGTGGCCCAGTACACTGCCAGATTTGAAGAACTCATTAAGTTCTCAAGAATGTACCAAGGAAATCTCGATGAGTACAGGAAATGCATTAAATACGAGTCAGGGTTGAAGGCGGAACTTAATGTGGCAGTTGCACATTTGGAGATTAGGGATTTCTCTACCCTAGTTAACAAATGTCGGATTATTGAAGAAGGTCGAGAAAACTAAACACCCCAAAGTCGGATAATATTACCAAAAAGTTGACACCTCAAGGTCTCCAGTTCAAGAGGCAGAATCGACCTCCATTTCCCCCTCAATCAAGACCACAAGGGACACAAAGAAATTTTCAACAAGGAAGGCCAAACAACAACAATCGCTATAATAACAACCGCTACAACAATAACCCCAAAGAACAATCACAACAACAACAATAACAACAATAAAGGAAAGAACCACAAAGAGGTCCAAAGAAGTACCTCCACGGCTGCGCCATCCATGGAATGTCCCAAGTGCGGCAAGAATCATGGGAGCATGCCATGTCGAGCGGAACAAGCGTGTGCTATCGGTGTGGAAAACCAGGTCATTACTCCGAGAATGCACGGAAAGAAACCCGCCAACCCCAATCCCAAGCCGCAATACCAGGGAAGGGTATTTCTGTTAATCTTTGAAGAAACAACGAAGTCACGAAATCTCGTGGAAGGTAAGGGTAATATGCATGGTAAAGACTTAATTGTACTATATGATTCTGGCGCTTCTCATTCTTTTATCTCCCATTCATGTGTTAAAAGCCTTAATTTACCTATGACTGAGCTTCCTTTTGACCTTATTGTTTCTACCTGATCGAAAACCCGTTAGGACTTGTAAATGTTGTTTAGATTGTAGTTTTATTATAGATAATAGATCCTTTGTTTTAGATCTTATTTGCTTACCCATGCGAGGTTTAGATGTGATTCTTGGCATGGATTGGCTTGAGGCCAACCGTGTCGTTAAAGCTGTTATGAGAAAACCATCACTTTTCTTCCTGTTCCTATTGAACCTAAGAAACCCATAAGTCTTTACATAACTGCTGTGGAAATGGATTGTGGTAAGGGTGAGAGTAAAGGTTACATTTTCTTAGCCGCTAGTGATGTAGACTTTGAGCAAAGTATCGATGAGATACCAATAGTAAGAAATTATCCTGAAGTATTTCGGATGAGATACTGAGTTTCCCCCAAGAGAGAGATAGAGTTTTCCATAGAATTGCTTACGGGTGCAGGACCTATATCCATAGCCCCATACAGGATGTCCCCATTAGAATTGACCGAGTTAAAAACTCAATTGGAAGATTTATTGGAGAAAAAGTTTGTTAGGCCTAGTGCATCACCTTGGGAGCCCTGTGTTGTTTGTAAAGAAAAAGGATGGGAGTATGAGGATGTGTGTAGATTATCGGCACTTGAAAAAAGTAACGGTGAAAAACAAGTATCCTCTGCCTAGGATCAATGATTTGATGGACCAACTGAAAGGTGCGGTAGTGTTTTCTAAGATAGATTTGAGGTCAGGCTACCATCAAATTAGAGTGAGAGATGAAGACATACCTAAAACGGCCTTTACACTCGTACTGACCATTTTGAGTTTGATAATGTCCTTTGGGTTAACCAATGCTCCAGCTATTTTTATGGATTACATGAATAGGATCTTTCGGCCCTATTTAGATCAGTTTGTAGTTGTCTTTATAGATGACATTCTCATATATTCTAAGACCCATGAAGAGCATGAATGCCACCTGACCATAGTACTGAAGATCTTGAAGGAGAAGAAACTATATGCCAAGATTTCCAAGTGTGAGTTTTGGTTGGATAAGGTGCAATTTTTAGGGCATGTAGTATCTAAGAAAGGAATTGCTGTAGATCCTAGTAAGGTAGAAGCGGTAGTAAATTGGGAAAGACCAACCATCAGAATCAAGTAAGGAGCTTTTTGGGTTTAGCGGTTATTACCGTCGATTTATCAAGGGATTTTCCCAGATTTCCCTACCTTTGACCAAAGTGACTAGGAAGAACATCCTTTTTACATGGACCCTGAAGTGTGAAAAGAGCTTTCAAGAGTTAAAACACAAGCTAACCTCTACCCCTGTTTTAGTGTTACCCGACCCCAATGTGCCTTTCGAGGTGTATTGTGATGCTTCAAAAAAGGGTTTAGGTTGTGTATTGATGCAAGATAGGCAAGTGATGGCCTATGCATCAAGACAACTCAAGCCACATGAGGCAAACTACCCTACCCATGACCTTGAGTTAGCTGCCGTCGTGTTTGCTCTAAAGATTTGGAGACACCATTTATATGGAGTTAAGTTTGAGGTGTTTTCCGATCACAAGAGTTTGAAATATCTCTTTGATCAAAAAGAGCTAAACATGAGGCAAAGGCGATGGATGGAGTTCTTGAAAGATTATGATTTTGGATTGAACTACCATCCTGGTAAAGCTAATGTAGTAGTTGATGCTTTGAGTAGGAAGTCCTTACAAGTGTCCCGTTTGATGGTGAAGGAGGTTGAATTGATTGAGCAATTTAGGGACTTAAACCTAGGAATGACTTTGACCACTAAGGGCATTAGAGCTTGTCATCTTAGAGTGACAAGTGAGTTCAAAGAAAGGATTGTTCAAGCTCAAGGGACGATCTTTGAGTTTCAAGAGACTTTAGGGCCAGTGAAGGCAGGAAAGTTGATAGGTTTTACCCAAGGAATGGACGATTTGTGGAGGTTTAAAGGTCGAATATGTGTACCTGCTAGTGGTGGCCTCTGAAAGGATATTTTGGAGGAAGCCCATAAGAGCCATTTTACCCTTCATCCTGGTGCCACCAAGATGTATCAAGATTTGAAGAAGATGTTTTGGTGGCCTGGAATGAAGAAAGATGTGTGCACATGGGTGAGTAAGTGCTTGGTGTGTCAAGGTGAAGATTGAACACCAAAAACCCTCTGGAATGCTGCAACCTCTGTCGATCCCTGAGTGGAAGTGGGATAGTATCTCCATGGATTTTGTGACTGGATTACCGAGGACCCAAATGAATCATGATACCATATGGGTAATCGTGGATCGATTGACGAAGTCGACCCACTTTTACCTATTAAGGTGACTTATTCCTTGGATAGGTTAGCACAATTATATATTCAGGAGATAGTAAGGTTACATGGGGTGCCGCCGACGATAATCTCGGACCGGGATCCGCGGTTTACGTCACGATTTTGGGAGCCTTTCAAAGGCATTTGGTTCAAAGTCGTGTCTAAGCACGGCCTATCACCCCAAACAGACGGTCAATCTGAAAGAACTATCCAAACCTTGGAGGATATGTTAAGGGCATGTGTTTTAGATCAAAGGGGAAGTTGGGATAAGTACACCATCGATTGAATTTGCATCTAACAACAGATTATCATGCAAGTATCGGTATGGCACCGTATGAGGCCCTCTATGGACTGAAATGTCAATCTCCTTATGTTGGTATGAACCCGAGAGCAAAGGTTACTCGGACCGATATTGTGAGGGAAACAACGGAACAAATCAAGAAGATTAGGGATAAGATTCTTCTCGCTCAAAGTCGATGTAAAAACTATGCGGACAAGCGGCGAAAACCGCTAGATTTTCAAGAAGGGACCACGTGTTCCTAAGGATCACCCCACCAGGCATAGGCCGAGCAATAAAAGTAAAGAAATTGAGCCCAACATTTCTTGGTCCGATTGAAATCCTTACCAAAGTAGGACCTGTAGCCTACCGTATAGCCCTACCCCCGAGTCTATCCAACCTTCATGATGTTTTCCATGTCTCTCAGTTAAGAAAGTATCAATCTGACCCGAGTCATGTACTAGAGCCAGAACATGTACAATTAAGAGATAACCCGACATTTAACTTACTACCCACGAGAATCGTCGATCGAGGAGTTAAGCGAGTTAAGGAACAAGGCTGTACCCTGGTCAAAGTAGCATGGGCACAGGGTCAAACCGAAGAACTTACATGGAGCTGGAATCAAACATGAAAGCACAATACCCCGAGTTGTTCTCAGGTAACGAATTTCCGGGGCGAAATTCTTTTAAGGAGGGGAGTAATGTAACGCCCCAATTTTTACTGTAATTTTTACTGTCATTAGAAATTACACAATTACCGAATTAAATGCGTAATTATTACATAAGATTTGAGGCCGAACAATCCTCAATAAAGGAATATAACATTAGAAGAGAGGTTAGGAGCGATTCATGCGAGTCGCAAATCCCGAATTTCAGACGTATAAAATGACCAAAATGCCCTGAAGTTATTTTACTCAGAAAATGAGGATCGTGGGCCCCACCTATTCTCAAGGGGATATTTTGAGGATAATAAGGGATTGTTTGTGTTATGTGTGTTAATAGAGCAGAAGGATCTCAATTTTGAGTTAGACGCTTGAAATGACCAAAACGCCTGTGTTGTTTTAACTCGATGTGCGTGCTGACTGAGCCCGAACCTCACTAAAATGTTTTAAAATGTGTTTTTAAGCCATGATTAACCATTGGTTAAGCTCGGGTGGCCTCGGGCAGGTTTAAGTGAAAGTGCGATTTTGCCCCTGTTTTTGGCGCTTTGCGAATTTCGGGATTTTTGATTCAGTATACGAAACCTAAGCAATATTAGGCTCAAATTAAAGCTTATTAAATTCTAAATATTAATCTAGAGTCAAAATTATGTATTTAGATTGATTAGAACCCAAAATTGCTCAAAAACACCCAAATTGCTTACTAATTCACTTAAACCCTTAACCGTAAATTCTCTAAATTACATGAATACCTTGCCTACACCTAAATAATGCATGGAACACACAAATTTCACTTCTTTGGGCTGTAATGGACGAAATTATTGATGCCATTATGCAGCTGAATTATTGCCAAAAGTTGCACTAAAACAAAATGCCAAAATGTCACCATAAGAGACATAATTCCTTAATTTCATACAACTTTGTCTAAAATGATTTTTCCTCCCTTATTTCTCCTGCAAAATTCCGTCCACTACCTCATCATTTTGGCCAATTAGAAGCCTCAAAATCTTCTATAAATAGGCTTGCTTGAGTGGTCTTGGAATCCTTGGGTCATAGCTACTTTTTAGGAGCACCAAAAACTTACTTTCTTCCTCCTCTTTGGCTGAATTCTTTCTTCTATTTTACAAAGAGATTTTGTTTCATTTCACTTCAAGAAACCAAGTTCTCTTCCTCTTCTTCAACTCAGATTAGGTAGGGAGTAGTTTCTAAATTTATTTCTATGCTTTGAGGAGTTGTGTTTTTAGCTCAAAATGATGAAATTATGAACTTGCCTTAGCTTTTCATTTTGGTTTTCCTCTTCAATTTTTCTTTAACCAATTCAACCATATGGCCTAGGTGGAACTAAGATGATGGCTTGATGATGAGGACCTTGAGGGTGGGTTGTAAATCCATCACAAGTTAGGCCTCTAAAGCTTGAAAATTCCACTTGATGCAAAACCTTAAAGAATAATGCTTTATGATGCTAAAACAAAGATTTTTAGTTTAGAACTTGAAAGATGTATTTTTTCCTTTTATGTTTTATTTCTTGTTAAGATATGTATTGGGTTGAATTTATAATTCTTTTAAAGTCTTGAAGGAGCTCTAGTAAAGAAACAAAATGAATTTGCATCCATGATTAAGTTTATGCTTTGCATAACCATGTTTACCTTCTATGTCATCACTAAATTTTCAAGAATGAATAAATGAACTTGCATTTCTCATGTTTAAATTCCAAGCTTGTATTTCATGTTTATGTTTCAAGTCATCACTTAATCTTTCAAGATAATAAAGAGGTTGCATCTCATATTTAATTTATGCTCTCACTATATTTTATAATGGCTAAAAGAATCAACGCATGGCATGTTTATTTTATGCCATCACCTAAAGATCCTAGAGCTCAAAGACTTGCCCATGTATCACAAGCAAAGAAATATGATTATTGGAGTTAAAGAATTTATTCTTTAAAAAGTCTTGAGATTGGAGCTTAAAAGATGTAATAATAATATTCTCTTCTCCCTCTCTTGGTCTGTGCGGACTACATAGCTCAGGTTTCTTAATATTTTCTTCTCCTCTCTCGGTCTGTGCGGATTACCGCGCTCCAGCTTTCTTGTATCATGTTTATATTTCAAGTTCTTGCATCATGTTTAATTTTCAAGTCATCACCTTAAATCTTAAAGATAAAGAAATGGAATTGCATATCATGTTTATAATTCCAAGCTATCACCTTATAAAGATAAGATTAAAATAAGGTTGCATAGCATGTTTATAATTCTAAGATGTCACCTAAATCTCTAAAGCTCAAAACTTACTCCTTTTATCTTAAGTGAGAATTTTAATTGTGAAGATCCTCCCAAATTTGACAAAAGAACTAGTTTCTAAATGAGTTTTAAGGCTTTGCAAGGATTTTACGGGGAACTAGTAATTTATATGCACTTAAAATATGATTCTATGTAATTGCATGAGGTTCATGATTCGGCCAATCGATCCGAGTTTAGTATCAATGTGTGATAATGATTTGATATGATTGAAGTTGTGATAATTATGGTTTATTGTTAAGAGAATGATTCATAATTGGTTTAGTAACTAATTAGTTCTATAATTGATAATTCTATGTAAGGATTGGATGCTTATTAAGTACTTGATATCATTGAATGATTTCTGGCTTGCATGTTATAGTTCTTTGTTGCAAATAATGAGAATGCTTGTACATGAAATGTTCTTTATTATGTAAAATTTACTTTTGTTGCTAGAAGAAAGTGTATCATTGTAAAAGTGTAATTTGGAAAGGTTCTGGCTAAGGAAAGACTTGGTATTTAAGCGTGTCCATTGTGGCCCACCTCTCTTTCCTGGCAATCTCCCATATGCATGATTCTGATTGATATATATTATTCTAGCTTAAGACTATAAATGAGAAAATGTTATGATGTTTATGAATTGTATTATGATATAACATGCAAAGATTTAATGGTGACTTAAACTTATAAGAAAATGATCCTTTGGAACCATCAGACTATAGGTGGTGAAAAGGTGATTTTAGCCCCTAACCCGTTCTCTCAAAAGGGTAGAGTCGGGACTTTAGCTTATCAAAAGGGATAAGTATATGCTAGTGACGACTAGTAAAGTATGAGCTCATAACCTAAATTACTCCCAAAAGGGTGGAGTATAGGGTGGCCCAAGGAAAATAATGATGATGATAAGATTTTAAGTCACTAAAGGCACTAAAGAAATGAAATATGTGCCTTTGTGTCCATGTGTAGCTAATATTATATGATGTTCTTTTATGCATGTTATTTTGATAATGATGATGAGGAATATGATGTAATGATAAAGGAAATGTTCATTGTAAATATGACATGTTAAGAATAAGATGCATTATAAGACGCATAATTAAAAATTGACGAACCTCGGTTAAGTATTTGTCTGAACTTAAAATGAATCTTTGCATGCTCACTATTTTAGAATAATCCCGAGGTTCCTGGGGACTTTGATGATGACACTATAGAAGGAGGTACCCTACTGAGAATTCTTTAGCAAGATTCTCACTCCCTTTTCTTTATTTCCGTCATTGTCTCCAGATTCAAATGGCGACATTCGTCCTGTTCGTTGATACCCCTACTTGGGAATTCGACTATGATCCGGTGCATCGCTCGTATCATTTTGAAAGGAGGTCTTGTGATTCGTGTTTTTATTTACATAGGTCGTCCATTTGCACATCCTGTCCCTAGTTATCGATTTTCTCCTACTTCTCCCTATGGCGATGAAATGGTTTTCGAACATGCACGTCCACTTGATGAAAGGATGTTACGTTGTTATCCCGCTTCATCTGCTGTCCATGGATTTCTAGAGTATGTTCCCGAGACGAGATATTCAAACCGATCCTCGAGAGGACACTCCTACTCATGTATATTCTGAGAGCTCTGCTCCTACTCCCACACGTGTAAGAGAGGGTAGTGAGGAAACAATTGTTCAGCCGAGGTTAGCGAGAAGGCCGTCCATGCCACTCCCACTGGTGCATCTCGTGTGTCCCCTCGAGGAGCTCATCGATGGATCGGATTTATTCCCCATTTCGGGACGGTGGCCATAGAAGGTTCTTAGTAGATTTATGTGTGATCATGCACCCTAGTTTTAGGATAACCTTCCCGGCTTATGGAGTTATCTAGTTTAGGGGCATGTATTTCCTTAAGTATATTTTCTTTTATGGGTTTGCATAAGATAATGATGTATGAACATAACCCACCCTTTGAGTGAGGTTATTGTATGTAAATATATGCTATAATGTGCTTATGGATGTTATATGATGGAGCCTAAGTAATATGATGTGATATATTCTTAAACGTCTTATTATACCCCGCTTACTCGTTCACGTTGTACTCGGCTCACGTTTTCAATTATGTGTTTAAAAAAAAAAATGGCTCGTAATTTCACTAAGTATTTTCAAATTATGAAGAAAGAACCAAAGTATGGAGTAAAGTCTAGTCATTAATCAGATTCAACCTAGGTGTATCTGGTTAATTACTAGGGTGTTACATTTTCGGTTCTGATGTGATGAGTGTGATGCTATATGATGATGTTTTGATGTGTTGGAATGTGTGAAAATATCATGTGATGATGTAGAAGCGATCCTATGCATGATAGGTAAGAAACTAGCTAACTAGAAATACCGTAAAGCTAGAATTTAACATAGTTTTGACCCATTTGTTTATGGAACTAATCCAAACTGTTTTAATGGGAACATAATCAGATTTAGATTGTTTAGACATGAAAAACTTGGTATCATTTGGATTAGAATCGAATTCTAGCACCTATAGGGAAACTAGTAACTAGAAAATCGTAAAAGTGCAAGTTTAGAACTCTTAGAATGTTTACTTTTCTGGATTCAGTCCAGCACCCTTACAACATGGTAAACATGATTAATAATTAGTCCTTAAGCATAGGAATGCCTCATAATTGATTTAGATTTAATTCATAGCGCCTTAGGCGAAGATGGAACCAAGAAAGGGTCTAAAACGTAAGTTCTAGAACCCCGTGAACACAAGTTAGAGAATTTGCCCTATGCTATTCAGATTTAAGTATGAACATGAGGATTAGGAATGATGATTAACTATGAGCCCTTAGGTGCATAAAATATGAGCGACGGATGTTAGAGAACCAAATCTCATGATTAAGACCCGTAAGGGTCAAAGCATAAGCTACCGTAAGGATAAACGGTTGAATGTTCCATGATGATGTATGTTATGTAAATGATGATGATGTTATTCATATGATGAATTCATGAGGATATATGTTTATGTGGCATAAAGCAAATTTGGACGAAATTCGGTGTAATGCCATCGTGCCGCCGAATTCCCAACAAATTTGGGGACTTCAAGAGATTTTGAAAATTAAGGTACTAAGATGGGTTCTAGGATGACACCGGTTTGGTCGAGCACCTCCATAGAACTCATGTGACATCGGTACCATTTTATACTCTTAGGTGACACCGGTTCGGCCGAGCACCCCTAAGAGAATTGCCCCCTAACCCGTACTCAGATAGTCGGGATTTATGATTTATGATACGCTTATCGTTAAGTGGTAAGTAAGAACTAGTGACGACTAGTTAAGGTATGAGCTCATAATGTATGACACGTTCTGGGTGACACCGGTTCGGCCGAGCACCCCCAGTTCGATTGTCTTTTAGGGTGGCCCATGAGGAAGAGAAGTTTCATGATTATGATTATGTCACTAAGTTTGTCCCATATGAATGTTTCTATTGCCACTTTATGCCACCAAGTATGATGATGCTTGATGTTATGTTTTATGTATGTGCATTAGGTAGTGCCATGCATACATTTTCTATTATGTTACATTCATGACATTAAGATCATCCTAAAATGAATGGACCTTTGCTAAAATATATTTTAAAGTTTAAAATGAACTTAATACATGCTCAGTCATTTTGTATAAATAAACCCAAGGTTCCTGAGGACGTAGATGATGACACCTAGGTAGTAGGAGGCCCTACTGAGATTCTTTAGCAAGATTCTCACTCCCTCTATCTCTTCCTTTCTGTCACGTCTTCAGATGGCGACGTTCGTAGTGTTCGTGGACACGCCGACGTGGGAGGTGCACTATGACCCGACTCACGGGTCATACCATTTTGAGGGATAGTGCACGGTGCGGGTTTTCATGTTCGTAGGACGCCCCTTCGCTTATCCCGTGCACACCCATCGCTTCTCCCCGACTGCACCCTATGGCGACGACGAGCGGGTTTTTGAGCTGGCACAGACGCATGAGAAGAGTGCTCCGCATGCACACCGCCGCCCTAGCCATGCGAGACTATCCCGATTACATTCCCCGGACTTACTTCTCGGAGACCGACCCGTCCGAGGACCCGCCTACCCATCCGTATAGCGAGAGCTCTGCCCCCTCTCCCCCACCGTTGAGGAAGGGCAGTGAGGATACCGTGACTCAGCCACGGCTTGCGCGATGACCGGAGATGCGACCATACCGCGGGGGTCACACTCGATCCCCGTTCCGCCTCTTCACGTCCGAGGAGCTCGCCCGATTTCGGATATTTGCCTCGTTCGCGAGATGGACGCCAGTAGGAGTTGACGATCGTCTGATGGAGTACCCGGTTAGAGCACACACCACCTAGATGAGGGATAAACCTTCTTTTGTTTAGAGGTTTCCTATTAGATGCACTCGGGTAGGGGAGTAGATTATGTTCATGCTTATGTTGTATTTTCTTTTATGCATTTCCCTTGTACTAAATTAAGACCCACACTTATAAGTGGGCAAGTTATATATATATGAGATGATATTCAGTGATGTTCATGTTTTGCCTCATGTTACGATGTTGTGAGATAATTGTTTTACTTTACATGGTTTACCGCTTATCGCATCACGCAGCTCTCACTTTTTATTTCAAAAAAAAAAAATTTACCCGTATTTTCCGCTAAGTATTTCTAAGTAAAATTGAGAACTATGAAGTAACAGACTAATGTTTAACCTAAGTATGTTCTAGAGTATTGGGTTAAAAATTAGGATGTTACATTATGGTATCAGAGCAGTTCGATTCTCATGGAGCCTGAGGATTGGACTGACTATGCTTTCTAAAGCGTAGTACGATAGCTATGTCATGCGTAGAGCTTAGCTAGAGATAAGCTATAGGGTAGGAGTGCATGACCCTTGTCTACTTGCGTATGCCATGGTAACTAGCTCATTTTACATGGAATATTGAGCCTGATCACCTCAGTGTTTATTGTCTCGTGTGTTTAGGAACCAATGGCACCAAGGAGACAACCTAGGACCCCAACCGAGGGGGACCAAAACGATGCCACTGCTGCTGCTGTTCGTGACATGGCTAGGGCCATGGAACGAATGTTCGAGAGGATGAACCAACAAGGGGACATCGGACACGCTCCCCCTACTGCCGAAATGGTCGAGCAAGCAAGGTTTGGTGAGTTTCGCAAGGCGAACCCGCCAACCTTCCGAGGAGCCATGGACCCCGACCAAGCTGATGAGTGGATCAAAAACATGGAGAAGATCTAATCCGTGGTGGCTTGCTCAGAGGAGCAAAAGGTCACCTTCGCTGCTTATATGATGGAGTCGGATGCCGAAGTTACGGTGGGTGGCACCGAAGATCGCTGGAAGCTTCGCATCATCTTTCAATCGAGTCGTTCAAGACCTACTTCTATGAGAAGTACTTCCCGGAGTCGGTAAGGAATACGAAGGATATCGAGTTCATGCAGTTAACTCAAGGAGGAAGGACTGTCGCCCAGTACACGGCGAGATTCGAAGAACTGATTAAGTTCTCACGGGTGTTCCAAGGGAACCCCGATGAGATATGGAAATGTGTGAAGTCTGGCGGATTGAAGCCGAGCTGAATTATCTTTGTAGCACATATGGAGATCAGGGACTTCCCCACCCTGGTCAACAAGTGCCGTATTTTGGAGGAAGGACAAGGTAAGCTCCAGGCTGCAAGGGCGGAAAGAGCTAAAGGGCTGAGACCTCAAGCCCCGAAGTTCAAACCCCAACACCAAAACCAACCACGAAACCATTACAACCCCTACCACGCCAACCAATTCAAACCACAACAACAACAAAGAACCCCCTTCCACCAACAACCCAAGCAACCCTACAGACCACCGTTCCAGAACAACAACCACCGAAACAACAACAACAACAATAACCGGCAAGGAGTGTCGGGAGGTCCCAAACAACGCCAAGAACAAGGAGGGTCCAGTGGGACCAAGAACAAGACGCCCCAAGGAGCCCCCGCCACCTTTGTAGGACTACACCGGCGATAATATGCCCCCAGTGTGGGAAAGATCATGGCAACCGTCCCTGCCTAGCTGGACAAAATGTGTGCTTCAAGTGCGGGAAGCCCGGCCACTATGCCAACAGATGCAACAACGGAAGGCAAATAATCAGAACCCTAGGCGCAACACCAAGGGAGGTCTTCACCCTCAATGTAGAAGCAGACACATCCAACGGTCTCATAGAAGGTAAGTGCGAAATAGATGGTAGGACCTTAACTGTACTTTATGACTCTGGTGCAACACATTCTTTTATTTCTTATGCTAGTGTCGAGGCTCTAAATTTGAAAACTTCCAAACTTCCTTTTGATCTTATTGTCTCCACCCCCACAAATCATCCTGTGAATACTTGTTATTGTTGTCTAAATTGTCACCTCACCACAGAAAATAGATCATATGTTGTGGATTTAATTTATTTACCCATGAAAGGTATAGGAGTAGTTCTTGGCATGGATTGGCTTCACGCCAACCGTGTGTTGTTAGACTGTGACACCAAAACAGTCATCTTTCCTTTTCCCCCTAGAGAAATAAGTCAACCTTTGAAACTCTATCTCAATGCCGTAGAGGTCCACTGTAGTGGGAAAAAGACTAAGGGATATGTTCTCCTAGCCGCTAGCGAGGTACACTTTGAGCAGAATTTAGAGAATATACCAGTAGGGAGAGACTATCCCAAGGTGTTCCCGGAAGATATAGCCGAGTTCCCTCCCGAGCGAGAAGTGGAGTTCTCCATTGAGTTGGTTCCTGGAGCGGGACCAATCTCCATTGCCCCCTATAGAATGTCACCCCTAGAACTAGCCGAGCTTAAGACCCAACTTGAGGAACTTTTAGAGAAGAGCTTTATAAGACCTAGTGCTTCACCGTGGGGAGCTCCAGTCCTATTTGTGAAGAAGAAGGACGGGAGCATGAGGTTGTGCATAGATTATAGGCAATTAAACCATGTGACGGTGAAAAACAAGTACCCCTTGCCTAGGATAGATGATCTTATGGACCAATTGAGAGGAGCAGTAGTATTTTCCAAGATCGACCTAAGGTCAGGATACCACCAAATTAGAGTGAGAGATCAAGATATACCAAAGACCGCCTTTAGAACTCGGTATGGACACTTTGAGTTCGCGGTGATGTCTTTTGGGTTGACAAATGCTCCTGCAGTGTTTATGGATTACATGAATAGGATCTTTAGACCCTATTTAGATCAGTTCGTGGTCGTTTTCATAGATGATATACTCATCTAGTCGAAGACCCACGAGGAGCATGAGCGACATTTGAGGATAGTTTTGGAGATTTTGAAGGAGAAAAAGCTATATGCAAAACTCTCTAAGTGTGAATTTTGGTTGGAGGAGGTCAAGTTTTTAGGGCACGTTGTGTCAAAAGGAGGCATAGCCGTTGATCCTAGTAAGGTAGAAGCCGTAATGAACTAGGATAGACTGACCACCGTAACGGAAATACGGAGCTTTTTGGGCTTAACAGGCTACTACCGTAGGTTTATCAAAGGATTTTCCCAGTTAGCCCTACCCTTGACCAAGCTCACTAGGAAGAATGCCCCGTTTGAGTGGAGCCCTGAATGTGAGAAGAGTTTTCAAGAGCTTAAGGAAAGGTTAACCACGACCCCAGTCTTAGTCTTACCTAGCCCCAATGTACCTTTCGAGGTATATTGTGATGCTTTGGGCAAAGGACTAGGGTGTGTATTGATGCAAAATAGGCAAGTGGTAGCCTATGCATCTCGACAACTCAAGTGTTCGTGGACACGCCGACGTGGGAGGTGCACTATGACCCGACTCACGGGTCATACCATTTTGAGGGACAGTGCACGGTGCGGGTTTTCATGTTCGTAGGACACCCCTTCGCTCATCCCGTGCACACCCATCGCTTCTCCCCGACTGCACCCTATGGCGACTGTAACACCCCGATTTTTCTGTCCGAGGGAAATGACCAAAATGCCCCTGAGGTCATTTCCTGACCCGAGTTCGAGGGTAACCAACTTGGTCGTCCTCGAAGGGTCAACTCAATGTTTGAAGGGGATTGAATGGCCTTTGAATGCTCCCGGAAGCGAAAATCTCGGTTTCAGCGGTTTGGGTCAAAATGACCAAAATACCCCTATAAGCGTTTTTACGCGGGTAAAGGTGCCGTTTGAGCCCGGAACTTTCCCCAGAGATTTAAAAACATGTTTTCATGTGTCTAGAGGTCTCTGTTCAAGTCCCGGTGGTCCCGGGCAGTTTTAGTGCAAAATTATGATTTTGCCCCTAGAATAGTGTTTTTGAGCTTAATGATGTAATTAAGCAAACCTAAGCAATATTAGGCTCTAAACGAAGATTAATTTATTTCCCTAATTAATCTAGAGTCAAAATAATTTATTAAAGTTAATTAGAACCTAAAATTGCTTAGATTAAACTTAAATCCCTTTTTAGAACTCAAGACTCCTAGTCTTGGAATCTTGAATAGTGTTTTCTCTCTCCAATTCCTTAAATCAAGGAAATGTGTCTAGAGTTGTTTAGACTCTAAATTAAGGATTTAACTCACTAATGGTGCAAGACCACTCCTTAATTATGTCTAGGCCACCTTAATTATCCATTTCCCTTACCTAAACACTTTCTTACAAATTCCTAATCCTAAGCATAATCAAAGATACACCTAAACACAACTCTAAACCACAATTAAAATGCAAACTAATCCTCCCCATGGGCTGATGCATTTTCGGCCACATCCTCCCCCTTTGACCTCATATTAAATTGTTTCCTCACTCAAAGAGCCATGCTTGAGCCATACCTTGAGCCATACCTCACCATGCTTTGAACCATACCTCACCATACCTCAAGAACACATTATCTCACCTCATGGAACTCATGGAATGCCTCCAATCTGCACCTCATGGCCGAAGCTCTTCATCACCATGAGCTCCCTCCATTTGTTTCATTTCTCTATAAATAGAATGCCTTGAGGAGCTTGCACCACTTTTAGATCATTTGCTAAGTTTAGGAAACACTCAAAGCTTTTCTTTTCTCTCAAAGTTCTAGTGTTCTTCAAGTTCTTCAAGCTCTTCAAAGTTCTTCATCATCTTCATCTTCTTCTTCCATCTTCAAGTTCATCACACCAAGTAGGGATTTTCTTTCATGTATTCTTTTCTTTAAAGTTCTTGTTTCAAGCTTGATGTTCATAGTTTCTCTTGTTTCTCTTTAGAACTTCATTTCCACTCCTTTTTCCTTTTCATTTTCGGCCATAGGCCTTGGAGAACAAAGGAATGAGAGCTTGATGATGAGAGTTTCATGATGATGTTCATCACTTGAAACAAACTCTAGAGATTGATCTTTGTTCTTGAGCAAAAATGTTTTTAGTTTTTCTTTTCTTGAACTCTTAAGAACTTTAGCTTTGATGATGTTTTTAAATGGCTCTATGAACTCAATGATGAGGACTCATGATGTTGGTGTTAATATATCACCAAGATCATGAACTCTAGAGTTTTAAAATGTTCCTTTTTCTTCTTGATGATTTCGGCCATTTCCTTAAATTTTCTAAGCTTCATGGTTTGATTTCCTAAAAATATTATGTTGAGTTTTAAGAACTCTAAGCTTGACTTTACCTTGTTGGATGAGTTTGGGTTATGGTTTAAGTTCCTTTAAAGTCTTGTTAAGAGCTCTAGAGAGATAAAATGAACTTGCATAATTTATCTTATGTTTGCACTCATGTTTACATTCTTATTATGCGCCTTTACTTTCTAGCTATCACTTAAGGACATAAAGATTAAAATGGAACTTGTATCATCACTTAATTTAATTCTCGAAGCCTTTCTATTTCGGCCTTAAAGTCGATTGTTGTTGGGCCTAGAGCACTAAAATAAAGAATTGAACTTGCATTATCACCTAATTAATTTCTCGAATGCCTATCTATTTCGGCCTTAAAGTCGATTGTTGTTGGGCCAAGAGCACTAAAATAAAGAATTGAACCATGCATATTTACCTACAAGCTTGCACGTCTAAGTTTATGCCTCGCATATTTACTTTCAAGCTTGCACGTTTAAGTTTATGCCTTGTATATTTAAATTTAAGTCATCACTTTACTTTGTAAGCAAGATTAAAAATGAAAAGCATGAGCACGTTTAGTTTATGTCGTAACTTAAGAACCTAGAGCTCAAAGACTTGCCCATTTCATTCCAAGATAAAGTTAGATGTGAATATATTCCTTGAATGCATAATTTCGGCCAAGTAGTGATGATGGACTTGCAATGAGTTTTCATCTAGCTACTAGGACCAATAGTCTACGTTTTAAGTTTTCCTTAAAGCTTTACAAATCTTTATAAGGTTATGTTATCACAAGTTGTGATTTTATCCCCTTTTAGGAGATGAAATATATTTTGGTCTTTGACCTAAGGCTTCACTTAGCCTCTTGATGAATTAAAATGTTTTGCAATGAGTTTTAGGAGTTCTAGAATGATTCCAAGAGAAACTAGTTAACTTATGTACCTAGAAATGTCAATTTGAACTCTCTTATTAAAGTTGAATGTTTTTGGTCCTGATATGATGAGTGTGATGTTGTATGATGATGTTTTGATGTGTTGGAATGTGTGAAAATATCATATGATGATGTAGAAGCGATCTTATGCATGATAGGTAAGAAACTAGCTAACTAGAAATACCGTAAAGCTAGAATTTAACATAGTTTTGACCCATTTGTTTATGGAACTTTTCCAAACTGTTTTAATCGGGACATAATCAGATTTAGATTGTTTAGACATGAAAAACTTGGTTTCATTTGAAATAGAATTGAATTCTAGCACCTATGGGGAAACTAGTAACTAGAAAACCATAAAAATGCAAATGTAGAACTCTTAGAACATTTAATTTTCTGGATTCTGTCCAGCACCCTTACAACATGATAAACATGATTAATAATTAGTCCTTAAGCATAGGAATGCCTCATAATTGATTTAGATTTAATCCATAGCGCCTTAGTAGCGGAACCAAGAAAGGGTCTAAAACGTAAGTTCTAGAACCCCGTATTCACATGTTAGGATTTCCACCCTATGCTATTCAGATTTAAAAGCAAAATGAGAGGATTATGAATGATGTTTAATTATGAGCCTTAGGTGCTTAAAATATGAACGACGGATGTAGAGAACTATATCTCAAGATTAAGACCCGTAAGGGTCAAAGCATAAGCTACCGTAAGGGTAAGCGTTTGGATGTTTTATGATGATGCATGAAGTATGCTAATGTGATGATGTTATTCATATGAGGAATTTATGAGACTATATGTTTATGTGGCATAAAGCAAATTTGGAAGGAAATTCGGTGTAATGACCGTTGTGCCGCCGAATTTCCAACAAATTTGGGGACTTAAAGAGATTTTGAAAATTAAGGTACTAAGATGGGTTCTAGGATGACACCGGTTCGGCCAAGCACCTCCATAGAACTCATGTGACATCGGTACCATTTTACACTCTTAGGTGACACCAGTTCGGCCGAGCACCCCTAAGAGTTTTGCCCCCTAACCCGTACTCAGATAGTCGAGATTTATGATTTATGATACGCTTATCGTTAAGTGGTAAGTAAGAACTAGTGGCGACTAGTTAAGGTATGAGCTCATAACCTAGATGTATGACACGTTCTGGGTGACACCGGTTCGGCCGAGCACCCCCAGTTCGATTGTCTTTTAGGGTGGCCTATGAGGAAGAGAAGTTTCATGATTATGATTATGTCACTAAGTTTTGTCCCATATGAATGTTACTATTGCCACTTTATGCCACCAAGTATGATGATGCTTGATGTTATGTTTTATGTATGTGCATTAGGTAGTGCCATGCATACATTGTCTATTATGTTGCATTCATGACATTAAGATCATCCTAAAATGAATGGACCTTGGCTAAAATATATTTTAAAGTTTAAAATGAACTTAATACATGCTTAGTCATTTTGTATAAATAAACCCAAGGTTCCTGAGGACGTAGATGATGACACTTAGGTAGTAGGAGGCCTTACTGAGATTCTTTAGCAAGATTCTCACTCCCTCTATCTCTTTCTTTCCGTCACGTCTTCAGATGGCGACGTTGGTAGTGTTCGTGGACACCCCGACATGGGAGGTGCACTATGACCCGGCTCACGGGTCGTACCATTTTGAGGCGATGCGGTGCGGGTTTTCATGTTCGTAGGGCGCCCTTCGTTCATCCGTGCACACCCATCGCTTCTCCCCGATCGCACCCTATGGCGACGATTTAGCGGGTTTTTGAGCGTGCGCATACGCATGACGAGAGAGTGCTCCGCATGCACACCGCCGCCTTAGCCATGCGAGACTATCCCGATTACGTGCCCCGGACCCACTTCTCGGAGACCGACCCGTCTGAGGACCCGCCTACTCATCCGTATAGCGAGAGCTCTGCCCCCTCTCCACCATTGATGAGGGAGGGCAGTGAAGATACCGTGACTCAGCCTCGACTTCGCACGACGGCCAGGAGATGTGGCCACACCGCGAGGTCACTCTTGATCCCGTTCCGCCTCTTTACGCCCGAGGAGCTCGCACGCTTTCGGATACTTGCCTCGTTCACGAGACGGACGTCAGTAGGAGGTGACGATCGACCGATGGAGTAGCCGGTTAGAGCACACACCACTTAGATGGGGATAAACCTTCTTTTGTTTAGAGGTTATCCTATTAGGTGCACTCGGGTAGGGGAGTAGATTATGTTCATGTTTTATGTTGTATTTTCTTTTATGCATTTCCCCTGTACTAAACTAAGTCCCACACTTATAAGTGGGCAAATTATATATATATGAGATGATCTTCAGTGTTACTCATGGTGTGTCTTATGTTATGATGTTGTGAGACATTTGTTTACCATACATGGTTTACTGCTTATCGCATCACGCGGCTCTCACTTTGTTTTTCAAAAAAAAAATTACCCGCATTTTTCCGCTACGTAATTCAAAGATAAATGAGAACTATGAAGTAACAGACTAACGATTAACCTAAATATGTTCTAGAGTATTGGGTTAAAAATTAGGATGTTACAGCGACGATGAGCGGGTTTTTGAGCGTGCGCGTACGCATGACGAGAGAGTGCTCCGCATGCACACCGCCGCCCTAGCCATGCGAGACTACCCCGATTACGTGCCCCGAACTTACTTCTCGGAGACCGACCCGTCCGAGGACCCGCCTACCCATCCGTATAGCGAGAGCTCTGCCCTTTCTCCCCCACCGTTGAGGGAGGGCAGTGAGGATACCGTGACTCAGCCACGGCTTGCGCGACGACCGGAGATGCGACCATACCGCGGGGGTCACACTCGATCCCCGTTCCGCCTCTTCACGTCCGAGGAGCTCGCTTGATTTCGGATATTTGCCTCGTTCGCGAGATGGGCCTTGATAGGAGGTGACGATCGTCTGATGGAGTACCCGGTTAGAGCACACACCACCTAGATGAGGGATAAACCTTCTTTTGTTTAGAGGTTTCCCATTAGATGCACTCGGGTAGGGGAGTAGATTATGTTCATGCTTATGTTGTATTTTCTTTTATGCATTTCCCTTGTACTAAATTAAGACCCACACTTATAAGTGGACAAGTTATATATATATGAGATGATATTCAGTGATGTTCATGTTGTGCCTCATGTTACGATGTTGTGAGATAATTGTTTTACTTTACATGGTTTACCGCTTATCGCATCACGCGGCTCTCACTTTTTTTTTCAAAAAAAAAAAATTTACCCGTATTTTCCGCTAAGTATTTCTAAGTAAAATTGAGAACTATGAAGTAACAGACTAATGTTTAACCTAAGTATGTTCTAGAGTATTGGGTTAAAAATTAGGATGTTACACCCATTCCATGGAGAAGATAGCGCCACATCACCCTCCAATATCTACCACATGTTTGAATTCTTTCACTCAAAGAACCATGCCTACACTATGCCTAAACCCATGCCTAAACCTTACCTTGAAATGACATAAGCAAGAGATATTTTCTCCCTCCTTCCTTCCCTAAAAGTGGCGCCATTCTTCCCTCCCTTTTTCACCCATCATGTTTTGTTTTTCTATAAATAGCACACTTGGGTGAACTTGAGCCACCTTTAGTTATTTGCTAAGTTTTAGTTTTCTAGAGCACTCAAAGCTTTCCTTTTTCTCTCAAAGACCAAGAGTACTTCTTCTTCAACTTCTTCACATTCTTCAACCTCATTTCACTTAGTAGGGATTTTATTTTAAATGTTTCGTTCATTTAAAGTTCTTATTTAGTCATTAACTTAATGATTTCTCTTGAATCTTTTAGAACTTCTTCTCCTCCTCCTATTTCATTTTTGGCCAAGGGCCTTTGGTGAGCTTGGAAATGAGAGCTTGATGATGGGGATTGCATGATGATGTTTATCACTTGAGCAACCCCTAAAGCTTGATCTTAGTTCTTGAGGAAAAGGTGTTTTTAGTTTCTTTTCTTTTTATCTTGTAAAACTTAACTTTGATGTTGTTCTAAAATGAGTGTATGAACTCAATGATGAGGACACATGATGTTGGTGTTAATGCATCATCAAGATCATGGTCTCTAGTGTAATGCCCCAATTTTTACTGTCATTCGAAATTACCGAATTACTGTAGGTAATTATTACATAAGATTTGAGGCCGAACAATCCTCAATAAAGGAATATAACATTAGAAGAGAGGTTAGGAGCGATTCATGTGAGAGTCGTAAATCCCGAATTTCTGTACGTATGAAATGACCAAAATGCCCCTAAAATTATTTTACTCAGAAAATGAGGATCGTGGGCCCCACCTATTCTCAAGGGGATGTTTTGATGATAATAAGGGATTGTTTGTGTTATGAGTGTTAATAGAGCAGAAGGATCTCAATTTTGAGTTCCAATGCGCGAAATGACCAACACGCCCCTGCGGCTGTTTTAACTCCGATGTGCGTGCCGACTGAGCCCGAACCTCACTAAAATGTTTTAAAATGTGTTTTTAAGCCATGATTAAGGATTGGTTAAGCTCGGGTGGCCTCGGCAGTTTTAAGTGAAAGTACGATTTTGCCCTGTTTTTGGCGATTTGCGAATTCGGGATTTTTGATTCAGATATCTGAAACCTAAGCAATATTAGGCTCAAATTAAAGCTTATTAAATTCTAAATATTAATCTAGAGTCAAAATTATGTATTTAGATTGATTAGAACCCAAAATTGCTCAAAAACACCCAAATTGCTTACTAATTCACTTAAACCCTTAACCGTAAATTCTCTAAATTACATGAATGCCTTGCCTACACCTAAATAATGCATGGAACACACAAATTTCACTTCTTTGGGCTGTAATGGACGAAATTATTGATGCCATTATGCAGCTGAATTATTGCCAAAAGTTGCACTAAAACAAAATGCCAAAATGTCACCATAAGAGACATAATTCCTTAATTTCATACAACTTTGTCTAAAATGATTTTTCCTCCCTTATTTCTCCTGCAAAATTCCGTCCACTACCTCATCATTTTGGCCAATTAGAAGCCTCAAAATCTTCTATAAATAGGCTTGCTTGAGTGGTCTTGGAATCCTTGGTTCATAACTAGTTTTTAAGAGCACCAAAAACTTTCTTTCTTCCTCCTCTTTGGCTGAATTCTTTCTTCAATTTTTTCAAAGAGATTTTGTTTCATTTCACTTCAAGAAACCAAGTTCTCTTCCTCTTCTTCAACTCAGATTAGGTAGGGAGTAGTTTCTAAATTTATTTCTATGCTTTGAGGAGTTGTGTTTTTAGCTCAAAATGATGAAATTATGAACTTACCTTAGCTTTTCATTTTGGTTTTCCTCTTCAATTTTTCTTTAACCAATTCAACCATATGGCCTAGGTGGAACTAAGATGATGGCTTGATGATGAGGACCTTGAGGGTGGGTTGTAAATCCATCACAAGTTAGGCCTCTAAAGCTTGAAAATTCCACTTGATGCAAAACTTTAAAGAATAATGCTTTATGATGCTAAAACAAAGATTTTTAGTTTAGAACTTGAAAGATGTATTTTCCAATCTTGTATTTCATGTTTATGTTTCAAGTCATCACTTAATCTTTCAAGATAATAAAGAGGTTGCATCTTATATTTAATTTATGCTCTCACTTTATTTTATAATGGCTAAAAGAATCAACGCATGGCATGTTTATTTTATGATATCACCTAAAGATCTTAGAGGTCAAAGACTTGGCCATGTATCACAAGCAAAGAAATATGATTATTGGAGTTAAAGAATTTATTCTTTAAAAATTCTTGAGATTGGAGCTTAAAAAGATTTAATAATAATTCTCTTCTCCCTTCACCGGTCCTGTGCGGACTACCGCCGCTCCGATTTCTTAATATTCTCTTCTCCCTCTACTGGTCCTGTGCGGATTACGCCGCTCCAGTTTCTTGCATCATGTTTATATTTCAAGTTCTTGCATCATGTTTAATTTTCAAGTCATCACCTTAAATCTTAAAGATAAAGAAATGGAATTGCATATCATGTTTATAATTCCAAGCTATCACCTTATAAAGATAAGATTAAAATAAGGTTGCATAGCATGTTTATAATTCTAAGATGTCACCTAAATCTCTAAAGCTCAAGACTTACTCCTTTTATCTTAAGTGAGAATTTTAATTGTGAAAATCCTCCCAAGTTTGACAAAAGAACTAGTTTCTAAATGAGTTTTAAGACTTTGCAAGGATTTTACGGGGAACTAGTATTTTATATGCACTTAAAATATGATTCTATGTAATTGCATGAGGTTCATGATTCGGCCACTGATCTGAGTTTAGTATCAATGTATGATAATGATTTGATATGTTTGAAGTTGTGATAATTATGGTTTATTGTTAAAAGAATGATTCACTGCATGTTAGAGATAAAACTAGCTCCCTAGAACAACCGAAGAGCTAGAATTTACCTAGTTTTTGACCCCTTTAAGTTTAGCCAATGCCAAATCTGTTTTAGTATGTTATAATTCTGTCTAGGATTAGTTAGCCACGAAAAATTTGGTATCAATTAGACTAGGATTGATCCCGAACACTAAAAATGAACTTAGCAACTAGAAAACCGTAAAAACAAGATTTCTAGAACTCTAGGGAATGAAATTTATGCATTCTATCCAGAATCTTTAGCAATAATAAGAACCAGGTTTTATTATGTTTAAATAAGGGAGAATGATTCATAATTGGTTTAGTAACTAATTTTAGCATCATAGGGAAAGCTGGTTGTAACGCCCCAATTTTTACTGTCATTAGAAATTACTCAATTACCGAATTACCGTAGGTAATTATTACATAAAATTTGAGGCCGAACAATCCTCAATAAAGGAATATAACATTAGAAGAGAGGTTAGGAATGATTCATGCGAGAGTCGCAAATCCCGAATTTCATGCGTATAAAATGACCAAAATGCCCCTGAAGTTATTTTACTCAGAAAATGAGGATCGTGGGCCCCACCTATTCTCAAGGGGATATTTTGAGGATAATAAGGGATTGTTTGTGTTATGTGTGTTAATAGAGCAGAAGGATCTCAATTTTGAGTTCCGACTTGAAATGACCAAAACGCCCTGGGTTGTTTAACTCCGATGTGCGTGCCGTTGAGCCCGAACCTCACTAAAATGTTTTAAAATGTGTTTTTAAGCCATGATTAACCATTGGTTAAGCTCGGGTGGCCTCGGGCGATTTTAAGTGAAAGTACGATTTTGCCCTGTTTTTAGGCGAGTTTGCGAATGGGATTTTTGATTCAGTATCTGAAACCTAAGCAATATTAGGCTCAAATTAAAGCTTATTAAATTCTAAATATTAATCTAGAGTCAAAATTATGTATTTAGATTGATTAGAACCCAAAATTGCTCAAAAACACCCAAATTGCTTACTAATTCACTTAAACCCTTAACCGTAAATTCTCTAAATTACATGAATGCCTTGCCTACACCTAAATAATGCATGGAACACACAAATTTCACTTCTTTGGGCTGTAATGGACGAAATTATTGATGCCATTATGCAGCTGAATTATTGCCAAAAGTTGCACTAAAACAAAATGCCAAAATGTCACCATAAGAGACATAATTCCTTAATTTCATACAACTTTGTCTAAAATGATTTTTCCTCCCTTATTTCTCCTGCAAAATTCCGTCCACTACCTCATCATTTTGGCCAATTAGAAGCCTCAAAATCTTCTATAAATAGGCTTGCTTGAGTGGTCTTGGAATCCTTGGTTCATAACTAGTTTTTAAGAGCACCAAAAACTTTCTTTCTTCCTCCTCTTTGGCTGAATTCTTTCTTCAATTTTTTCAAAGAGATTTTGTTTCATTTCACTTCAAGAAACCAAGTTCTCTTCCTCTTCTTCAACTCAGATTAGGTAGGGAGTAGTTTCTAAATTTATTTCTATGCTTTGAGGAGTTGTGTTTTTAGCTCAAAATGATGAAATTATGAACTTACCTTAGCTTTTCATTTTGGTTTTCCTCTTCAATTTTTCTTTAACCAATTCAACCATATGGCCTAGGTGGAACTAAGATGATGGCTTGATGATGAGGACCTTGAGGGTGGGTTGTAAATCCATCACAAGTTAGGCCTCTAAAGCTTGAAAATTCCACTTGATGCAAAACTTTAAAGAATAATGCTTTATGATGCTAAAACAAAGATTTTTAGTTTAGAACTTGAAAGATGTATTTTCCTTTTATGTTTTATTTCTTGTTAAGATATGTATTGGGTTGAATTTATAATTCTTTTAAAGTCTTGAAGGAGCTCTAGTAAAGAAACAAAAATGAATTTGCATCCATAATTAAGTTTATGCTTTGCACAACCATGTTTACCTTCTATGTCATCACTAAATTTTCAAGAATGAATAAATGAACTTGCATTTCTCATGTTTAAATTCCAAGCCTGTATTTCATGTTTATGTTTCAAGTCATCACTTAATCTTTCAAGATAATAAAGATGTTGCATCTCATATTTAATTTATGCTCTCACTATATTTTATAATGGCTAAAAGAATCAACGCCTGGCATGTTTATTTTATGCCATCACCTAAAGATCCTAGAGCTCAAAGACTTGCCCATGTATCACAAGCAAAGAAATATGATTATTGGAGTTAAAGAATTTATTCTTTAAAAAGTCTTGAGATTGGAGCTTAAAAAGATGTAATAATAATTCTCTCTTCTCTCTCTTTGGTCTGTGCGGACTACCGCCGCTTCGGTTTCTTAATATTCTCTTCTCCCTCTACTGTGCGGACTACCACCGCTCCGGTTTCTTAATATTCTCTTCTCCCTCTACTGGTCCTGTGCGGATTACCACCGCTCCAGTTTCTTGTATCATGTTTATATTTCAAGTTCTTGCATCATGTTTAATTTTCAAGTCATCACCTTAAATCTTAAAGATAAAGAAATGGAATTGCATATCATGTTTATAATTCCAAGCTATCACCTTATAAAGATAAGATTAAAATAAGGTTGCATAGCATGTTTATAATTCTAAGATGTCACCTAAATCTCTAAAGCTCAAGACTTACTCCTTTTATCTTAAGTGAGAATTTTAATTGTGAAGATCCTCCCACATTTGACAAAAGAACTAGTTTCTAAATGAGTTTTAAGGCTTTGCAAGGATTTTACAGGGAACTAGTAATTTATATGCACTTAAAATATGATTCTATGTAATTGCATGAGGTTCATGATTCGGCCACTGATCTGAGTTTAGTATCAATGTGTGATAATGATTTGATATGATTGAAGTTGTGATAATTATGGTTTATTGTTAAGAGAATGATTCATAATTGGTTTAGTAACTAATTAGTTCTATAATTGATAATTCTATGTAAGGATTGGATGCTCATTGAATGATTTCCTGGCTTGCATGTTATAGTTGCTGTTGCAAACAATGAGAATGCTTATACATGAAATGTTCTTTATTATGTAAAATTTACCTTTGTTGCTAGAAGAAAGTGTATCATTGTAAAAGTGTAATTTGGAAAGGTTCTGGCTAAGGAAAGACTTGGTATTTAAGCGTGTCCATTGTGACCCACCTCTCTTTCCTGGGAATCTCCCATATGCATGATTACAGTTGATATATATTATTCTAGCTTAAGACTACAAATGAGAAAATGTTATGATGTTTATGAATTGTATTATGATATAACATGAAAAGATTTAATGGTGACTTAAACTTATAAGAAAATTATCCTTTGGAACCATTAGACTATAGGTGGTGAAAAGGTGATTTTAGCCCCCTAACCCGTTCTCTCAAAAGGGTAGAGTCGGGACTTTAGCTTATCAAAAGGGATAAGTATATGCTAGTGACGACTAGTAAAGTATGAGCTCATAACCTAAATTACTCCCAAAAGGGTGGAGTATAGGGTGGCCTAAGGAAAATAATGATGATGATAAGATTTTAAGTCACCTAAGGCACTAAAGAAATGAAATATGTGCACTATGTCCACATGTAGCTAATATTATATGACGTTCTTTTATGCATGTTATTTGATAATGATGATGAGGAAAATGATGTAATGATAAAGGAAAAGTTCATTGTAAATATGACATGTTAAGATTATGATGCATTATAAGACGCATGATTTAAAATTAGCGAACCTCGGTTAAGTATTTGTCAGAACTTAAAATGAATCTTTGCATGTTCACTATTTTAGAATAATCCCGAGGTTCCTGGGGACTTTGATGATGACACTGTAGAAGGAGGTACCTTACTAAGAATTCTTTAGTAAGATTCTCACTCCCTTTTCTTTACTTCCGTCATTGTCTCCAGATTCAGATGGCGACATTCGTGCTGTTCGTTGATACCCCTACTTGGGAATTTCACTATGATCCGGTGCATCGCTCGTATCATTTTGAAGGAGGTCTTGTGATTCGTGTTTTTATTTACATAGGTCGTCCATTTGCACATCCTGTCCCTAGTTATCGATTTTCTCCTACTTCTCCCTATGGCGATGAAATGGTTTACGAACATGCACGTCCACTTGATGAAAGGATGTTACGTTCTTATCCCGCTTCATCTGCTGTCCATGGATTTCGGAGTATGTTCTCGAGGCGAGATATTACAAACTGATCCTTGAGAGGACACTCCTACTCATGTATATTCGAGAGCTCGCTTCTACTCCCACACGTGTAAGAGAGGGTAGTGAGGAAACAGTTGTTCAGCCGAGGTTAGCAAGAAGGCCGTCCATGCGACCCCAGCCTGGTGCATCTCGTGTGTCCCCTCCCGAAGGAGCTCATCAGTGGATCGAATTTATTCCCCCATTTCCAGGACAGTGGCCATAGAGAGTTCTTAGTAGATTTATGTGTGATCATGCACCCTAGTTTTAGGATAACCTTCCCAGCTTATGGAGTTATCTAGTTTAGGGGCATGTATTTCCTTAAGTATATTTTCTTTTATGGGTTTGCATAAGATAATGATGTATGAACATAACCCACCCTTTGAGTGAGGTTATTGTATGTAAATATATGCTATAATGTGCTTATGGATGTTATATGATGGAGCCTAAGTGATATGATGTGATATATTCTTAAACGTCTTATTATACTCCGCTTACTCGTTCACGTTGTACTCGGCTCACGTTTTCAATTATGTGTTTAAGAAAAAATGGCTCGTAATTTCACTAAGTATTTTCAAATTATGAAGAAAGAACCAAAGCAAGGAGTAAAGTCTAGTCATTAATCAGATTCAACCTAGGTGTATCTGGTTAATTACTAGGGTGTTACACTGGTAACAAGAAAGGATTTAAAACATAACTTCTAGCATACCGTAAAACCTTAGGAACAACTTACTACCTATGCTACCCCATTTGATTTAATAGTGTTCTTAAGGCCTATAAATAATCGTAAGGATGGTAATAAATCCCTTAGGTGCATAACTAATTAGTTCTATAATTGATAATTCTATGTAAGTATTGGATGCTTATTAAGTACTTGATATCATTGAATGATTTCTTGGCTTGCATGTTATAGTTGCTGTTGCAAATAATGAGAATGCTTATGCATGAAATATTCTTTATTGTGTAAAATTTACCTTTATTGCTAGAAGAAAGTGTATCATTGTAAAAGTGTAATTTAGAAAGGTTCTGGCTAAGGAAAGATTTGGTATTTAAGCGTGTCCATTGTGACCCACCTCTCTTTCCTGGGAATCTCCCAGATGCATGATTATAGTTGATATATATTATTCTAGCTTAAGACTATAAATGAGAAAATGCTATGATGTTTATGAATTGTATTGTGATATAACATGCAAAGATTTAATGGTGACTTAAACTTATAAGAAAATGATCCTTTGGAACCATCAGACTATAGGTGGTGAAAAGGTGATTCTAGCCCCCTAACCCGTTCTCTCAAAAGGGTAGAGTTGGGACTTTAGCTTATCAAAAGGGATAAGTATATGCTAGTGACGACTAGTAAAGTATGAGCTCATAACCTAAATTACTCCCAAAAGGGTGGAGTATAGGGTGGCCCAAGGAAAATAATGATGATGATAAGATTTTAAGTCACCTAAGGCACTAAAGAAATGAAATAAGTGCACTGTGTCCATGTGTAGCTAATATTATATGACGTTTTTTTATGCATGTTATTTTGATAATGATGATGAGGAATATGATGTAATGATAAAGGAAAAGTTCATTGTAAATATGACATGTTAAGATTATGATGCATTATAAGAGGCATGATTAAAAATTGACAAACCTCGGTTAAGTATTTGTCCGAACTTAAAATGAATCTTTGCATGCTCACTATTTTAGAATAATCCCGAGGTTCCTGGGGACTTTGATGATGACACTATAGAAGGAGGTACCCTACTGAGAATTCTTTAGCAAGATTCTCACTCCTTTTTCTTTATTTCCGTCATTGTCTCCAGATTCAAATGGCGACATTCGTCTTGTTCGTTGATACCCCTACTTGGGAACTCCACTATGATCCGGTGCATCGCTCGTATCATTTTGAAGGGAGGTGCGCAGTTCGTGTTTTTATTTACATAGGTCGTCCACTTGCACATCCTGTCCCTAGTTATCGATTTTCTCCTACTTCTCCCTATGGTGATAAATGGTTTTCGAACATGCACGTCCACTTGATGAAAGGATGTTACGTTCTTATCCCGCTTCATCTGCTGTCCATGGATTTCCAGAGTATGTTCCCGAGATGAGATATTATAAAACTGATCCTTCAGAGGACACTCCTACTCATGTATATTCTGAGAGCTCTGCTCCTACTCCCACACGTGTAAGAGAGGGTAGTGAGGAAATAGTTGTTCAGCCGAGGTTAGCAAGAAGGTCGTCCATGCGACTGACCTGGTGCATCTCGTGTGTCCCCTCCCGAGGGAGCTCATCAGTGGATCGGATTTATTCCCCCAATTCCAGGACAATGGCCATAGAAGGTTCTTAGTAGATTTATGTGTGTTCATGCACCCTAGTTTTAGGATAACCTTCCCGGCTTATGGAGTTATCTAGTTTAGGGGCATGTATTTCCTTATGTATATTTTCTTTTATGGGTTTGCATAAGACAATGATGTATGATCATAACCCACCCTTTGAGTGAGGTTATTGTATGTAAATATATGTTATAATGTGCTTATGGATGTTATATGATGGAGCCAAAGTGATATGATGTGATATATTCTTAAACGTCTTATTATACTCCGCTTACTCATTCACGTTGTACTCGCCTCACGTTTTCAATTATGTTTTTTTTTTAAAAAAAAAATGGTTCGTAATTTCACTAAGTATTTTCAAATTATGAAGAAAGAACCAAAGCAAGGAGTAAAGTCTAGTCATTAATCAGATTCAACCTAGGTGTATTTGGTTAATTACTAGGGTGTTACATCTAGAGCTTCAAAATGGTTCTTTTTCTTGCTCATAGTTTCGGCCCCTTTCCTTTTCTTTTCTTTTCTTCAAATTTTCGGCCATGATTGTTAATAATACACGTGATAGCTTGATGATGAGAGTTTCTAGATGATGAGTATGTGTTCATCACAATGAGACCTCTAGAGCTTGAGTTTTAATAAAAATGTTATTTATGACTTTGCTTCAAGAAAAGATACTTTGTGTTCTAAGAACCTTGAGGTTCACTTTAGCTTGTTGTGATAAGTTTGGGTTGAGTTTTAAGTTCCTCTAAAGTCTTGGATGAGCTCTATTAAGAAATGAAATGAACTTGCACTCATGTTTATATTCAAGCTTTTGCATTTGCATATTTACTTTTGAGCTTTGCATTAATGTTTACTTTCCAAGCTATCACTTAAAGTTAAAGATAAGGAACGAGGATCATCTCATATTTATGTTCTTATCTAGCATGTTTACTTTTCAAGTCATCACTTAAGAACGTAAAGATTTAAAACAAGAGCTTGCATATCACCTAATTAATCTCAAAGCCTTTCTATTTTGGCCTTAAAGTCAATTGTTGCTGGGCCTAGAGCACTAAAATAAAGAATTGAACTTGCATATTTATTTTCAAGTTTTGCATATTTATTTTCACGTCTTGGATATTTACTTTGAAGTTCTCACTTTACTTTATAATGAAGATTAAAATAGAATGCATAGCACGTTTATTTTTCATTATCACTTAAAGATCCTAGAGCTCAAAGACTTGCTCCTTTTATCTCAGGCTAAAGTTTGGTTATGGAAGCATTCCCTTGAATGCACAATTCGGCCAAGTGATGATGATGAGCTTGGTGTGAGTTCATCTAGTCATAAGTGCCTATAATCTATGTCTTAAGGATTTTTCTTAAGCATAGGAGAACTCAAAGAGTATTTCAAGTATGATTTTACGTTTTAAATTCCAATCTTGGGCCAACTCAAATGGTTGCTGCCCTTGATTAGTTTATGAGGATTTTAATGAAATAAGTTGGTTTACAAAGAGTCTTAGAAGTCCTAAAACGATTCCAAGAGAAACTAGTAACTTATATGTCTTGACAATGTAAGATTATGTATTTCTTGGGAGCTATGCATTTCGATTCTGCCATGGTATGGTTGCTGCTGTATGATAATGTTTTGACATATTAGAATGTGTAAAAATTATATATGTTGAGTTAGGAGCCTTCCTATGCATGTTAGGAAAGAAACTAGTCTTACCGATAAACCGTAAAGTTGAGTTTTAACATAGTTTTGACCCATTTATTTTTAGTTTCTGCCCAAACTGTTTTAGTATGATAATAATCAGATTAGGATTGTTTAATTATGAAAAAATTGGTAATATTTGATGTAGGATTGAATTTTAGCATCCATAGATAAACTAGTAACTAGAAAATCGTAAAAATGCAATTCTAGAACTCTTAGAACATTTAATTTTCTGTTTCTGTTCCAGCACCTTTGAAGGATTGTAAAACCATGTTATGACATGTTTACTTGGGTGAGAATGACCCATAAATGGTTTAGGAATTAATTCTAGCATCATAAGAAAACCCATTAATGAGAAAGGGCGTAAAATGCAACTTCTAGAATACCTTAAATCATAGAATTTCATTTACTACCTATGCTGTCCAACTTTGATTGATGATGTTCTTGAGGTTAGCAATTAGTGGTAATGACAATGATTAGTCCCTTAGATGCATAAGAAAATAATTTGACAATTTGAGTTATCCAATTTAAGTGTTTGGCCATTTAAGGGAATGTTTATGAGATGATGATTTGAGATGATGCATTCATGTGATATTTGATGTTATGTGAGGTGTTGGTATAGACTTCATCCCTTTGCATGTTATGGTTTCATTTGAAACATTAGAGATTCATATGTTAGAAATATATGAAGAATTATGACATTTATGAGATATGTGTTGCATCTTGTTATAACATGCCAAGACTTAAGGTGACTTAAAGTATGAGAAAATGATCCTTTAGACTCATCAAACGATAGGTGATGAAAAGGTGATTCTTGCTTAAAGTGATTTAAAACATGAGAAAATGATCCATATTTATAACATGCCCCATAACCCGTACTTATCAAGTCGGGACTTCAACTTATCAAAAGGGAATAAGTTTATACTAGTGACGACTAGTCAGGTATGAGCTCATAACCTAGAAGTACTCTCAAAAGGGAAGAGTAATAGGGTTGCCCCAAGGATGAAAAAAAAAAATTTAAAGTCACCTAAAGAAACAAGGAATGTCATTCATGAACCATGTTCTATGCACACCATGCTTGCTATGAAGTTAGATGTATGATTTAGAGTTAATGTTGCATAAAGTATTGACATGCATATCATAAAGAAGTATGTTACATTCATTACAAGACTCATGATAAAATGAATAGGCCTCGATTATGGATGTTTTAGAACTTAATAAATGAATCTTTACATGCTCACTATTTCATAACTAAACCCGAGGTTCCTGAGGACGATGATGATGACACGTGTGTAAAATGGGGAGCCCTACTGAGATTCTTGTATAAGTTTCTCACCCCCCATCTTTCTTTTCCATCTTCGTCTTCAGACAAGGTCGACAACGACGTCCATGGGTAGCCTTGAGGTGCTGACATGGAATTAGCTTAAGGGTTGAGAATAGAGTGGCACAGTGGAAGCGGGGACATGGCCTTAGCTTTTTACACCATAGTTATGCATGGTTTTTAAGTTATTGCATGCTCAACCTTTATAGGTGGGCTCAGTATGATTAATGTGATATTACTGTGGAATATTCCTATATCATTAATACTATTAATGTTGTTTGACTTAAATATTTGAAGGTTGATGTTATATGATGATGTGTCGATGTTTCTGATTATGCTATTCCTTTTATGTTTACGCTTTACGTTAACAACCTTTTATGATACGCGAGGCTCACATTTTGTTTATGTTTTCAAAAAAAAAAGATTCTACCTATATTTTCCGCTAAGTACTTTAAAGAAAAGTTCTAAAGAATGAGACTGAAAGAGTAATAGACTAATGATTAACCTACATACGTTCTAGGAGTGTTGGGTTAAAAATTAGGATGTTACACTCCCTACCTTGGATGTGCTTCTTGATTGAGAGGGGGCTTGACCTTGGAAAATAAATTGAGGAGAAGAAGAAGAAGAACTCTTGAGGTGAAGAAAGGAAAGCTTAGAGTTGTGAGAATGAGCAAATGTTCTTGCAATCCTCCTTTGGTGCCTATTTATAAACAAAAGAAACATGAGGAGTGGGGAGGTAAGGAGGAGGGGTGGTGCCATTTTGGGAGGAAGGAGGGAAAGAAAACATCTCTTGGTTGTGTCTTTTCAAGGGAATGTTGTAGGAATGGCTAGGTATGGGCTTGGGTATGGTGTGGCATGTCCTTTTGAGTGTTTGAATGAACAAACATGTGATGCAGTGGGGGGGTGAGGTGGCGCCATATTGGAGCATCCAAGGGGGAGGAAAATGTCTCATTTAATTGTGGTTTAGTGATGTGTTTAGGTGTATCGTTGATTAGGCTTAAGACTATGAGTTTGTAGTTAAGTGTTTAAGTGAAAGGATGAGTAATTAAGGCTATTTAAGGCATGATCAATGAGCATTCTTGCCCATTAGTGGAGTCAAATCATATTCAATCAAGATATTCAATCACATCCTAGGTTCCTTAAATCATGGGATTGGAATAAAGAAAATACTATTCAAGATTTCATGACTTGGAATCTTGAGTTTTAAAAGAGATCTAAGTTTAATCTAAGTAATTTTTTGTTCTAATTAATTTTAATAAATCATTTTGACTCTAGATTAATTATGAAAATTAATTAATCTTTGATTAGAGCCTAATATTACTTAGGTTTGCTTAATTACGTCATTAAGCTCAAAATCACTAATCCAAGGACAAAATCATAATTTTGTACAAAACTACCCGGGACCACCGAGACTTAAACAGACATGCCCAGGCTCATAAAAATATCATTTTTAAACCTTCTGGGACATTCCAGGTTCAAACGGCATTTATATCCGCATAAAAACGTGATAGAGGTATCTTGGTCATTTTGACCTGAAAGCTCAGAAAAAGAGATTTTTCTGTTCTCTTAATATTCATTCACATACAATCCCCTTCGAACATCAAGTCGACCCTTCGAGGATTGCCGGGTTAGCTATCCTCGAATTCCAGGTGGAAAATGACCTTAAGGGCATTTTAGTCATTTTCGCATCAAACAGAAAAATCGGAGTGTTACAAAGCGGGTATGAACATTGCTCAGTACACTGCGAAATTTGAGGAGCTGATCAAGTTCTCGAGAATTTTCAAAGTGTCACAACCGGGATCACGATGGAGTCGCCACCAAGTTTATTGAAATTGGGAAAACATGGAAAAACCCATTATTTTTACAAAATGGTCTTTGGAACCAAATCTGAGTTCGGGAGTCGGTTATGCATAGAGAAGGGTAGGCATTTAATTCGACGCATCCCTAGTACACCTGTCCTTAGACGGTACCTATAATTGATTTGTGCAAATTATTAATAACCTTTTGAAATATTTATTTTTCCATTTCTTATTTACAAAAAGATTAAAAAAAATCTTTCTTTAAAAATTTTGGAGCATCAAACTGTCACAATTCAGATGTCCAAAATATTGAGTTAACAAGTCATCCCGGCTAAATTAACACCTTTATTTGAAATAAAATATTTGATAAATAAGTAAAAAAAATCTTATAAATATTTACAAACAAGGAAAGAAAAAAAATTTCGGTATCTTTTTTATAAAAATAAATAAATAAATACAAACGAGAATAAATATATTATTTTTTTAAAGGAAATTTTGGATCATTAAGTTATCACAGCTCAAATGTCCAAATTATTGAGTTAACAAGCTATCTCGGCTAAATTAAAATTTTTAACAGAATATTCCTCTTATAAAAAAAATCATTAGAATACCAAGCTATCACAACTAAAATATTTCAGAATATAGAATTAATAAGCCGTCGCGGCTAAACTAACTCTATTATCAAAAAGGAGAATTATTGATCAATTTTGACTTATTTTATTTATTTCCTTCTCATTAAAAGCAACAAGAATAATTTTTCAAAACATAAAAAAAAATCTAGTCTTCCGAAAACACAGCTCAGACATCTTTATTTGTTTTTTTCAATTCCATTCAAATAAAGAACAAACAAAATAACAAAGTTAGTTCAATAAGTTTTTATTTTTTATTTTCTAAAGAAAATGACTCTATACTATCAGACTTAAAAGACGATACCTAAACCCAATCCCAAACAGGTATTAAAAAAAAAAAAGGGGCCAACTATCAAACAAAAATTGAGACATAAATCCCCATGGACCCAAAGTGATAACATAAACAAAAACAACATAAACAAAATAGTAAAAACAAAATAAAAAAAATCCTAGATCTAACACACATCACGGACTAGGGATTTCATTTCCTGGTTTGAAACCAAACAGAGAGTATTTGTTTTGCGCAAAGAGAGAGAGGCAACAATGGGAAAGGGGTTGTGATAAGGTGACTCACACACGCATTCACACGCACACGCACGCGCACACATACACACACACACAAACATTTCACATACAAAAATAGAGAGAGAAAGACTAAGAGAGAGAAATGGAGAAGCCAAGAGGGAGAAGGAGCGCTGGCGGTTAAGTCACGGCCAAGGGAGGGAAGTCAACTGAGGTCGTGTGCGAGGGAAAGAGGTGTGACGCTGCCAGAAGAGGCCGATTTGCCTTGCGGCTGGTGGTTTGGTCGTGTAGGGAGAAGGACACAATGGCTTAGAGAGAAGACGGCGGTGGTGGCTGATCAGAAGGTTGATGATGATAGAAGGAAGGCTGATGGTGGTGGTGGAGCAAAAGGGGAAGGAGATCAAGGAGGCAGGGAAGCGGAGATGGTTGATGTATGGTTCTGGCAGTGAGGTGGCTGCTGTCACGATCTGGAAGGAGGGATACTGAGAGATGGAGAGATCAGAGCCAGAAAAAAGGAGTAGAAATAAGGCCACGGTTCATAGGGGGAAAGGGAATTCGGAGGTGGCCCACGGTGCTTGACCGATAGTGCTGTAGTGGCGCGGATCTAGGCCGAGGAAGGGGAAGAAGCAGCGCGAGGGCGTGGCGATGATGATCGATGACTGCAAGGACCTCGCGCGACTGAGACCACCATGATGCGATGATGATTGTTAGAGACGGTGGAACGGTGGATCAAAGCCGGCGATTAGTGAGGATGCTTGCGGCGGTTAAAGGGGATGATGATGGTGGAGTCGTGGCCATGGGGAATGCCGGCGGCCTTGACGGGGCGGTGTCGCGACCTTCCTTCCGGTTTCTGCTTCTTTTGCCCTTCTTTGTTTTCTTTTTAATTTTCTGGAATGAAAATCTATGATTGGTACAACACTAGAACTGTATTGTAATGGACTGTTGATTGATGAACTGATGAATCTTGATTTGAAGTATATCTGTTTGGACTGGGATTTGAATGGCTAAATTTTTGGTTTTGGTTTTGGTTTGGAAATATGGTTTGGCTGACAATGGAAATGAATACTTGAGAAAGAAAATGAATCAACAAATAATTTACCTGTGGCTCTGTGATTTTTCTTCTCTGTGTTTGCAAGGTGTTTTTCTAATGAAAGAAAATGGTGATGAAAGAGTTTTCCGTGTTGGAAACTGGTTGTCCTCGTCTAAAGCCCTCTACCCCTTTTGTCTAAATTTATACACCATTCTTTCATCTATGGCATGTGATCTTGCAGATTTTAAGGGATATTGGTGTAACATCCCCTGCTGCTTTATGGATTGACGACTGTCCCCACAAACCAACACGGGTCTTTTCAACATGCTTTGTCCTCACTTGCACGCTTCCTAGGAAAACTTCCCAGGAGGTCACCTATCCCAAAATTGCTCCAAGTCAAGCACGCTTAACTGTGGAGTTCTTTTCAGTTTGGGCTACCGAAAAGAAGATGCATCTTGTTGGTATAGGTAGTACAAATCAATTCATATAAGCCTTCCTTAACTGTATAATCCCATACCTATACAGTCTTAGGATCATTCTCATTCGGGTATGTAATCGGTTCATTCATGTACTCCTCCTCTTTCAAAGTCTACCAGGAGCCACTCCTTGTCCGTGCCTCCTTGCACCGGCGATCACTCCTCGACTTCGCAATCCCCGGGCGTTACAATTGGTGCCTTCTTTTTTTGAAAATTTGGCTGGTATTCTTTCGGTGATTCACGCTCTTCTTGACTTCACCTTGGTTTGTTCATTGTCTTTTGTTCCAGACATATGCAACCTCCCCTATCATTTTTGACTAATGCTTGCACGCTCCTTCTCTTGTCTGTTCCTTTTTCAAAAATAATGAAATGAAAGTGGCGAACAACAACTTCTTCTTTTTTTCTTTTTTTTATAAAAAAAACAGAAATGGGCTCAAATGGAATGAAACGGGTTTAAGAAAAATAAATATCACCAAAAATAAAATGGGCTCGATGCTATATCACAAAAACCATAAAAGAAATGGGCTCAAGAAATTTTTTTGTTTTGTTTTTGGTACAATAACCTGAATAACAATCATTTTTGTACAATAAACTAAATGACAACCAAAAATGAAATGAAATGGGCTGACAATATTTTTTTTGTTTATTGGCCGGACAAAATCCGGTGTTCACAGTTGCCCCTCTTTACTTATTTCTTATAAGAGAATATGAAAAACTTAAGTTTTACATATTGTCTTCGTAAGGAATAAGTAAAGATATGAACATAGATTTTGTTCAGCAATGCATGAAATGCAAATGCAAGAGAAATAGAATTTTAACATGGATAGAACCTAAACATGCAAGAAAGTCACATGCAAATTATGCAATTTAGAAACTGTGTATGAATCATGCAAAGACAAGAAGCTAACTAATTTGACGCAAATTTACAAATGACAAGGAATATAAAAACCAATCGGACTGACCAAAAATTTACAAATCGATGAAGGCTGATAGGAGATTAAAAATCGACAGGGATCGACGAGAATTTACAAGCTTTGCGACCAACTGGATATGGCTCAGCAAGCAATAGGAAATGAAAAGCCTTGCAACTTACTGGACATGGGTCTACAACACATATTCATAGTCATCAATACAAACCACACATGTACGCACGCACGCACATACACACATATACTCACATACACACATGGAACTTACACACCCGCAGGAAGAGAGAGAGTGATAGGAAATTAAAAGTCGAATGAGGCTAATATGAATTTGAAAGCTAACAGGGGCCGATAGAAATTTAAAGCCATCGGGGGAGGACAGGAATTTAAAAGCCATCGAGGGCGGACAGGAATTTAAAAGTCATCGGGGGCTAACAGGACATTAAAAAGCCATCGGGGGCTGACTGAAAATTAAAATTGGCAATCTGAGGCCGACAAGAAAAGTAAATGACAATCTGAGGCCGACTAAAAAGAAAATTGGCAATCTGAGGCCGACTTTGGCAATCTGAGGCCGACAGAAAATTAAATTGGCAATCTGAGGCCGACTGGAAAAGTAAATGGCAATCTGAGGCCGACTGAAAATTAAATTGGCAATCTGAGGCCAACTGGGAAAGTAAATGGCAAGCTGAGGCCGACTAAGAAAGTAAATGGCAATCTAAGACCAACTGAAAATTAAATTGGCAATCTGAGGCCGACTGAAAATTAAATGGCAATCTAAGGCCAACAAGAAAAGTAAATTGGCAATCTGAGGCCAACAATGGCAATCTGAGGCCAACAAGAAAAGTAAATTGGCAATCTGAGGCCGACGGAAAATTAAATGGCAATCTGAGGCCAATTGGAAAATTAAATGATTCAAATTTCTTTTTCTTTTGACCTTTTTTTTTCGAAAACACCTTTGTGAAACAATTTTTACCGTATTGAAGCAACCTTTGAGGAAGACTTTAACCGATCAAACTCGCAGCTCATTAATTGGACCTTTTGGCACAAACGAGACTTGTTCTTTTCTTCTGTGAATTTTGCCCACTTCCTTCATCATTCTTTCTTCTTACCCAGCTTAGTTGAAGGTTCTGGATACTCTTGGTGTCATGCTAGTTATTGAAGTGTTGCTACAAATATGGTTAGGCTGTATAATTCATACTTAAATTCATGCTTACTCGAGACATCATAAATGAATATGCATTTATGAGAAAGAAGGGAAAGAATGAATTTTATTACTTTGTGTATCTACAACTTCTGAGAATAAAGGTAATCTTAAGGGTTGGAATGGAACGAGAATGAAACAAAAGAAAATGTCACTGTTAGGGACACAAAAATTTTGCCCCATTTTCGATTCTTGGTTATCCATTCAATTGATTCTTTGCTATCATTGATTGTCATAATCATTGTATCTAATGACATGTCTTCCAGCCCTTTCTTTTTCACCTAAATCCCTAGAATTTTCCCCATTGACAATTTATTTGGTCCTCAGGACTGATTCATCTTTGAAAAATTTGCCCCAGTGTAGGATACTTGAGATGATGCTCATTATTTTGCCCCAACTTTTGTCTATACTGCCTTTGCGGGTTTTCATCCTAGCAGTCATTTTCTTTTTTTATTACCCTAACTTTTGCTTAGGCCGCTTTTTCGAGTTTTCGACCTAACGGGTTTTTTTTTCTTTTTTTCTTTTTATTTATTTCTTATTCTAGCTTTTGTTTAGGCCACTCTTTTGAGTTTCCGACCCAACCAGCTTTTATAGCATCTTTTCAAGCATAAAACTTTTTGATTGCATCTGCATTGATTGGTCTAGATAGTTCTTGTCTATCCATATTTTGCAAAATTAATGCCCTTCCTAAAAATGCTTGTTTGACAATGTAAGGGCCTTCATAGCTTGGAACCTATTCTACAGATAATGTCCCTTTTGATGAATTTGACAAACACCTTCTGTGTGATATTAGCATATGAGATAGCTTCCACCCATTTAGTGAAATATTCTATCACTACCAAGATGAAACGATGACCATTAGATGCCTTAGGATTAATTGGGCTGATGACATCTACTCCCCACATCGAGAAAGGCCAAGGAGATATCATGTTATGCAATGGAAGCGGAGGATTATTGACTCGGTCCGCATATATTTGGCATTTGTGACACTTTCGAACATAATTGATGAAGTCACTCTCCATGGTGGACCAGTAATAACCACTCCTCAAGATCTTGTGTGCCATCATATGGCCATTAGCATGGGTTTCGCAGATCCCTTCATGTATCTCGGTCATGATTGCGCAAGCTTCATGAGCATCTACACACCTTAAGAGGGTGCCATCATAATTTCTCTTATAGAGAACTTCACCATTCAAGAAAAAGGCCATAGCCAGTCGATGAATTGTTTTCTTATTCACTTCATTTGCTCCGACTGGGTATCTCATTTTCGAATATACTGCTTGATGTCATGATACCAAGGCTGGCCATCTGGCTCAATCTCCACATTGCTACAGTAAACTGGTTCATTTTGCACTTCTACATAGATAGGTTGGACGTTGGCGTGGACTTCCAATTTAGTCATTGCAGCCAAGGTTGCCAAAGCATCTGCAAATTGATTCTTGTCTCGTGTTAAGTGGGAGAATGACACCTCATCAAATTGTTCAATTAGTCAAGACAAATACTTTTGATAAGGCATCAATTTTGGGTCTTTGGTTCGCCATTGCCCATTAACTTGATAAATGATGAGCGCAGAGTCTCCAAAGACCTTTAATTCTTTCACTCCCAAATCAATTGCAACTTTCAAACCATTAGTGTATGCTTCATATTCTGCAATATTGTTGGTACATTCAAAATCTAATTTGATAGAAACTGGGTGTTCTTTCCCAATTGGTGACACCACTACAGCTCCTATTCCACACCCATTCATATTGGCAGTTCCATCAATATACATCTTCCATATACATTCTTCTTCATGCTCCCCTTCCTCTACTGCCATCACTTCACCATCAGGGAATTCTGATATAGTTGGTTCACCATCCTCAAGCGGGTTTTCAGCAAGATGATCGGCAATTGCACTTCCCTTGACAGATTTTTGAGTCACATACTTGATATTAAATTCAGACAGTATCACTTGCCACTTTGACATTCTTAATGACACGTGGGGACTATCAAATATGTATTTCAATGGATCTATTTGAGAGATCAGCCAAGTGGTATAGTATAACATGTACTGTCTCAGCCTTTTGGAGGTCCATTCCAATGCACAACATGTCCTCTCAATTGCCAAGTAGCGGGATTCACAGTCATTGAATTTCTTGCTCAAATAATAGATTGCCTGTTCTTTCCTCCCTGACTCGTCATACTATCCTAACATTTCTCCCATTGATGTTGGTAGCACTGTAAGGTACAGTGTTAAAGGACGACCTGGTGTAGGTGGAGTCAAAACTAGAGGTTCCATTAAATAAGCCTTTATTTTATCGAAGGCTTCTTGGTATTCATTATTCCATTCTCCAGGTTGATGTTTTCACAGCAACTTGAATATAGACTCACAAGTGCTAGTCAAATTAGCGATGAATCTAGCAATGTAGTTGAGCCTTCCATGAAAACTCTTCACTTCTTCACCTTGTCTGGATCCACTTTTATTCCTTCTCTACTAACAACAAAACCCAGTAACTTCCCTGTACAAGCTCCAAAGATGCATTTGTTTAGATTCAGTCTCAACTTGTATTTTCTAAGCCTTTCAAATAACTTTTGTAGGACTGCCACATGACTTTCTCCCTCTTTAGATTTAGCAACCATATCATCTACATACACTTCAATCTCCTTATGCATCATGTCATGGAAAAGTGCAACCATCGCACGCTGATACGTAGCACCAGCATTCTTTAATCCGAATGGCATAACTGTATAGCAGAATGTTCCCCACGGAGTTATGAAAGTAGTTTTTCCTTTGTCATCAACATCCATGAGGATTTGGTTATATCCTGAGTAGCCATCCATAAATGAAAATCGATGATTTTTTGCAGCATTGCCAACAAGGACATCAATATGAGGGAGAGGAAAGTCATCTTTTGGGCTGGCTTTATTTAGGTCTCTGTAGTCTACGCACATCCTGACCTTCCCATCCTTTTTAAGCACAGCCACAATGTTAGCCACCCAATCAGTGTGTCTTGATACCTCCAAAAATCCAGCCTCTAGCTGTTTAGACATCTCTTCTTTTATTTTCAATGACATTTCAGGCCTTATCCTTCTCAACTTTTGCTTTTTCGGCTCAGCTCCTAGATATAAAGGGATCTTATATGAAGCTATTTTCGGATCCAATCCTGGCATATCATGATAAGACCATGCAAAGACATCCATGTATTCTTTGAACAATGCAATCATTTCTGATCGTTCTGGGTTTTCAACTATTTTCAACTCTTTCTTCTCTTTTTCAGTGCCCATGTTTATCAACTCAATCACTTCATTATCTGGGGCAATTTCTTTTTCAGAATTTTCTAATAGGTTTGAGAATTGCTCGACAATTTCTCCATCCTCATCAAATTCATGATTTTCATAATCAAGTGCAGCAAGAAAATGAATTGATAAGCTTCCAAGATCTCTTTCATGTGACAATTTTTAAATCCCTGGAAAGCAATTGTGTTGGGTTGGAAAAGTAAAATAAAGGGATAAATGGGAATAGCATGGAAGAACATTATTAATAAACGAGCTAAGAATGGTCAAAGGAATAAAAGGAAAATAAAAGGAAAAAAAATAAAAGGAAACAGAAACGAGGCAAAAGGAAGACATAAAGAAAAATTATTGGAAAATCATGCAAGTTCATTATGATGTCTTGGAATAGCATAAACAGAAGCACAAACAAATCCTTATTAATACAACCAACAATTACTTTGAAGCAACAACATCAATCACTGGTTCAAATGTCCAGTTCATCAGCATCTCATCGTTGTTGGTAGCATGAGTATTGTTATACTCTTCAAACTCCTCAACATCCACCATGTTGATGATTGGACAATGGCTAGGGGAGCAACCTTCTTCAGCTATGATCACTTTAGCTGGGTAAGGAAATGTCTTTTTTAGGTGAGGGATCTGCTTCATCTTCTCATTCTATTTCTTTTGCCCAAGAACCATGGACTTTCTTTGCTCTTCTAATGATGCCTCATATCTTAAACTGAATCGGTTATGCTTCCCTGAGATAGGTAGAGGTATTTTGATATCCTGCAACTGCAATCCCAGTTCTTTGCCATGCAGATAACCATTCTTAGTCACGATGTGAGCCACTACCTGATTGACATCCTGCCTTGGGAACTCATTTTCTTCTTGTTTCATCCTTACAAACTCTAGATTATGCCACAAATTGCTTTCAACTAGCTCCACATTTTCAATATATGGCAGTGTAACTGGTTTAGATACTATGATCTCCTTCTCTCCATGGATTGTAATGACTGAGCCATTCTCAATGAACTTAACCTTTTGATGGAAAGTAGAAGGAACGGCACCAACATTGCTAATCCATGGTCTTCCCAGCAACATATTATAATCGGATTCAAGCTCCATTACTTGGAATAATACCTCAAACCTACTTGGGCCAACTTCTAATAGCAAAACCATTTCCCTAAGAATGCTTTTCTTTGCTCCATTGAAAGCTTTCACAATCATCACTTGTGGTGAAATATCATCTTTGCTTATTGACAAGTAGCTTAAGGTTAATACTGGTAAAACGTTTAATCCTGACCCTCCATTGATGAGAACTTTGGGTACTATATGGCCTCTGCATTTCAGAGTTATGTACAGTGCACGTAGGTTGGCCTGTGATACAATTTCTTTATCTGAGAATGTAATCATATTAACACGCCTCACCAGATCAACCATATTCACCACATTTTGTAATGAGACATTAGGTTTCACATAGGCATCCTTCAGGACTTTTAGCACGGGTTTTTGATGAGACTCAGATGACAAGATTAGTGATAGCAGGGATATTCTGGTAGGTGTTTTCTTCAATTATTCCAGTATATCATATTCACTTTGCTTCATGATTTTTAGGGACTCTTCTTCTTCATCTTCTTCTTTTTCTTTTCTCTCCAAATCAGAGCTATTTTCACTATTCCCTTTGTCAATAAACTTCCCCTTTTCCAGCTCTCTAGGACCATAATACCTTCCATTTCTTGTTATATTGGTTACCACTCCACCTACTTGGGCTTCTGAGGTTTCTTCTATATCTCTTTTTGTCTCTACCTTGGTTTCATAATTCCACGGCACAACATGAGTATTCTCATAATCAAAGGGCATCGGCTTCTTTACAGTGATCACCACTTTTTCCTGTTTTGGAGCTGGGTTAAGTAGTGGTACTCGGAGCACGAAGTGCTCGATCACATTCACCTCTTCAAAGAAATTCGACCTCTTTTTTGCCTAAATCACACCTAAGTTGAGCAATTCTGGTACTCGAGCCTTGAAATCCCAACAACTTTCTATATCATGACCAAGACCTCCAGAGTGATATATGCAACTTGACTTCATGTTGTATTTCTCATCTTCCTTTATCGCGAGAGTAGATGCTGCTATGTTGTAACCAGCCTTATTCAAACCAAAGAAAATTTTCTCCATGGGAGTTCTAAGACTCAACACCTTAATCAAAGGTTCCTCCATTTCCAAGGCATTCACACGACCTCCTCTTTCATGATTTGGGATTGGATTATTATTGACAATATCAGGCTTTGATTCTTCCTAGAGGTCCAATTTCCCATAAGTAATTAATTTTCTCACTGTCATCTTAAACCCTTCACAATCCTCAATTGAATGTCCCATAACATCCATGTGATATTTGCAAGTTAGATTCAGGTATACCATGCTGGGAATGGTGGTTCCAACAGACGTACGGGATATGGTGATATCAAATGAGCCTCAAATAATTTTTGGAAGAGGTTAGCATTAGAAATGGATAACTTCGGAAAAGGTGGAAGGTTTTGCAATTGATTCCGATTTTGATTTTGGAAATTTAATCATGGTGGTGTAGTTGTTTGGGTAGTTTTGAGGATGCGTGGTCAGGTTATAGGTATAGGTTGGGCGAGATGGTTGGTGCAGTCTTATGTGGATGTTGTTGACTTGAGTAGGTATAGGTTGGGCGAGATGGTTGGTGCAGTCTTATGTGGATGTTGTTGACTTGAGGCTGAGGGTATGAAGTGGTGCTTGTGGCTTGGTAAGAAGGGACAGAGGATTGGTATTATGGATTTTAGAATTTTGGGTGTGTTGATGTGTATCTAGGGACAGAAGATTGCTGACCTTGTACAAGATTTATTTCAAGATTTATTTCAGGCTTTTTCTTCTTTGATGGAAATCCTCTTTTTATGTCATCATAGCTTACAGGAAGTTTGCCAGCTTTAGCCAAGCTTTCAATTCTTTCACCGGCAATTATCAATTCAGAGAAATCTTTATATGCTGCTCTTGCCATTTCCCCAATGTAAGGAGATCCCAAGGTCCCCAAAAAGTATGAGCACATTTCAGATGGGATGAGTGGTGGTTGTACTTGAGCAGCTAAAGCTCTCCACTTTGGGCATACTGCTTGAACGACTCGTCCTTCTTTTTCTACATTGTGGTTAATTGCTCACGAGTAGGTGCCACTTACATGTTGAACTTATATTGACTCATGAATTGATCTGCCAATTCTCTCCAGCTAGAAGTCTTTGAATGGTCTAGTTGAATGTACCATTTCAAGGCAAGTCCAGTCAGGCTTTCATGGAAAAAGCTGATGAGAATTTTTTCATCCTTTGACTATATTGCCATTTTGGTACAGTAACTCTTTAAGTGAAACAAAGGGTTACCAGTCCCATCATACTTTGAGAAATCAGGGACCTTGAAGTCTTTGGGGACTATCAAGTCTTCAAGAGGGCACAGCTATTCAATCTCTACGTAGCCATAAGGGCTTGGACCTTGGATAGCCTTAATTTGCTCTTGAATTTTTCTCACCCATTCTTCTTTTAACTTGTCTTTCTCTGCTTCTGTATGACTATTTTCTGAATGAAGTGACTACTTTTGAGTGACGACACGTGGCTGCTCCCAAGTATGGGTAGCATGCCCGTGTCCTTCAGTATATTCATTTTCTAGGGAATGATATCCTTCTTCAATGGGAATTACCATTGACATTATTGGTGGTGGTTGTCCATGAGGGTTACTCAGCATCCTTCCTATATCATTCATCTCCTGGGTGATATTCAGAGGTGCATTTGATATCACTGGCATGGTTTCTGTGGTGGCACTTGGCTGAACACTTACTAGCATATCTCTGCTTGGATAGGCTCCCAACAGGTCAAGTGACTTTTTCATGACTCTCATCATTTCTTCTATTCTTGCTTGAGTGTTAGTCATCATATTCAATTGCCCCTTCATCTCTTCCACCTCTATGCTTAGGTTCCTTCCTACTTCAATAATGGTTGCAACTGAGTGCGTTTTTCCCCTTTCAAAATTTCCTCCTCCAACCATCTTGGTCCAAACTCTTGTATTGTAAGTACGAGTTTGATCGATTTCTGTTTTCCTCAAGCGCCCAATGGTGACAAAGTTTATCAAAAAAAGAAAGGAAAAGTATATTGCTGTTTGTCAGAGACCTTTAATCATGTCTAGTCTTGATGTGAGTATCTTTGATGATAAATATTCCCCAGAACGTCTCACTCAAAGGTACTATGTCATGGATATAGTCATGAGTCTAATACAAGGAATCAACCTTCTTTCATTCATTATGTATTACAATCATTATTCTTGTACAATCATTCAAAAAGAAAATACATCATAAAGCCAATGCAGCACTCCTTCCCAAAAGCAAATCTTCTTATGCTTCCTCAGCATCTTCCCGTGATTATTTGTTTCATTTTCCCAATCAAATCTTTGAAGTAGTCCATAAAGTTACAATTCTCATCTGGGGTGTCAAAAGGAATTATTTCTTGCTCAGCCATTTCTAGGTATCTTGGAACATCTTCTATCATCGCATTAGCCAATCCTGCCAAGTTTGAAAAGTGAATCTTTAAATTATGAATGATGTGATCTTGATTTTGTACTTCAAAGTTCAAGTCTGCAACTTTCCTCTTTTCTTCTCCTAATGCAGCTTGATAACTCATGATCTCATCTTTCATGTGTTGTTTTAGTTCTGCAATCTCTTTCTGATGTTCCTTGTTCATATCTTCCATTTCTTGCCTCATTTGTTCCTTACTTAAGAGCACAGTTTCTTCAACTACTTTGGCATTCTGGACCAACTTCTTTAGTCATCGATTTTCAGCCAATGCCTTATCACGCTCTTGCCTTCGAAGCTTTAACTCTTGATTGGCAGCTTTGAGACATTCTGTAACGCCCTGATTTTCTGCTAGAATGAAAATGACCAAAATGCCCCTGAGGTCATTATCAGCCCGGAATTCGAGGAAAGCTAGGTCCGGCAGTACTCGAAGGGCAAACTCAATGTTGGAAGGGGATTGGATGACTTGTGTTTCTTTCCGGGATCGAAAATCTCATTTTTCGAGTTTTCGGGTCGAAATGACCAAAATGCCCCTGTGGCGTTTTACCCTTTTGCAAGTGCCGGATGAACCCGAAACCTCTCCAGATGGTTTTAAAAGATGTTTTTATGTTTTCTATGGTCTCAGTTTTGGTCCCGGAGGTCCCGGGCAAAATAAGTGCAAAATTACGGTTTTGCTCTTAGTTTCGTATGTTTACACCTAATCACACGGTTAAGCGAAACCTAAGCAATATTAGGCTCTAATCGAAGGTTAATTAATTTCCATAATTAATCTAAGGTCAAAATAATTTAATAAGGATGATTAGAACCTAAAATTGCTTAGATAAACTTAAAACCCTATCTTTAAATTCAAAGACTTTGAATATAGGAATCAATGAATAGTGTGCAAATAGTGTACAAATAGTGTTTTCTCTCTCTTTCCTTAAATCATGGGATTGTGTTACACATTGTTTATTCACAAATGAGTTTTAAATTCTCTAATGATGTAAGAGCACTCCTAATCTTGTCATAAAATTCCTAATACACATGCTTAGTTACCTAAACTTAAAGCTTAATTACTCCTAACCTTGTACCTAAACTAACCTACACTTAATCCTATCATTAACACCCAATTACATGGAAGATTTTTCCTCTCTCCTTGCTGCCCAAATCTGACCGAAAATCATCCCCTATTTTCATGAATTATTATATTTCAAACTTAAAGGAAAATCACCTTAAATCACCTCACTTGTCATGCCTTGTCATAATTTCAATCAAGCTTGCTTTTCCAAATGAATAACCAAGTAAAATAAATCATTCTCTTCAATTATTTGTGGCTGAAAAACTTCCAGCCATGTTGGTCTTCTAGAAGCCTAATTTCATCCACAATTTAAAGAAAAGATCACTCAAAAACCCATGCTTGAAGCCATACCTTGTGTCATGAGCTCCATGCTTCAAACCATGCTTGTATGACACCATCAAAGAGATATTTTCTCTTTCTTACCATCAGCCATGCTTTCCATTCTCTCACCTATCACTTTGTTTTTCTATAAATAGGGAGCTTGTGTTAGCATTGGATGCACATTGAGCATTTGCTAAAGCTTAGAGTAGTCTTGCTAGTTTCTTTCTTTCTCTCTAGTCCCAAAGAGTTCCTTTCTTTTTCATCTTCATCTTTTTCATCTCTTTACTTCATCATCATCATCTCATAACCTTCACACATCACCCCATAACCTTGAATCACCATCAAACCTCTCAAATATTTCATCTCAAACACAACCTCACCTCAAACACAACTCTAACCTCCTTATCTCCCCTTGGCCGAAAACATCAAGCCTTTTGGAGGAGCTCATCATCTTGTTTTCTTCTCTCAAAGTTCAAGCTCTTTGTCTTCACTCTAGGTAGGAGTGTTTCTTTGCATCTCATTTCCATGAAAAATGAGTTTTTCTCTAGCTACCTCTTGGAATTTCTTTTTAAAACTCTCTTGGTTTCCTTCTTGAGTTTTTGGCCTTCATGACCTTTAAACTCATACATGATGGCTTGATGATGGGGACCTCTAGATGATGACTATGTGTTCATCATAATGAGACCCCTAAAGCTTGAGTTTTCTTTAGTTTTTATTATTATGCTATGAAGTTCACTAAAGTTTTCAACTTAAGAAAATAAGAATGATTTCAAAAAGGAATATGGATTACTTTCTCTTAGCCTCATGATTTCGGCCATAATTCCTTTTCTTGAAAATATGGAGATTTCTTTTAGTTCCATTCTCTTGACTTGATGAGACTATGTTGGGGTTGTGAATATTGGTTCTTTAAAGTCTTGGACGAGCTCTAGTTATTAAACCAAAATGAACTTGCATTCATATTTAGTTTATGCCTTGCATAGCATGATTTATTTTTATGTCATCACTAATGCTCTAAGACTAAAAATGAACTTGCATATTCATATTTAATTTCCAAGCATTGCATTTCACGTTTATTATTCAAGTCATCACTTAAAATCCAAGATAATAACAAATTGCATCTCATATTTATTTTGAGCTATTTACTTTTCAAGTTCTCACTTTATTTCCCTAATGAACAATAAAAATGAAATGCATGACATGTTTATGTTTTGTCATCACCTAAAGCTCTAGAGCTCAAAGATTTGTCCCAAGGTCTCAAATGAGAGTTAGACATGGAAAGCATTCTCTTAGAATGCCCACTTGGGCTATGTGAGATGAATGAACTTAGGATAAGTTTCATTTGATCACAAATGCCTATAAGCTATACTTTATAATTTTTCTAAGTCTATGTGGATTCAAGGAACATATAGAACTAAGTTTTATGAATTTAGGACCTCTTGAAATAAATTCAACTTAGCTACTGCCCTTATAAATATCTTGATGATTTTAGATGTTAAAAATGTTTACAAAAGAGTTTTGAAGGTTTTAAAAAGGTTCCAAGAGAAACTAGTATCCTATGTGCTTTAAAAAGTATGTTTTATGCCTTTGTATGGAGAGTGTTGTTTTGGTTCTGCCTTGCTATGTTTGGCCACTGTATGAGCTGTTTTAACGATGATAACATGCTTATGTTTAAGTATGATCAATGGAAAAACTCATAAGTAAAAGATAAGAAAGGTTAGAAACTAGAAAAGAATTAATTTGAGAGTTCTAGATCCCTTAATGTTAGAATTTTCTGGATTCTGTCCAGCAAGGTTTAGTAATGATAATCATGGTTCTAAATTAGTTTAAATGTGTAGAAATGACTCATAATTGGTTTAGGACTTGATCTTGGTGCCTTAGGAGCAAACCGAACTTAGAAAGGGTCATTGTCGTGACTCTTAGGTACCCGTAAAGTTGAAATTATGAATTCTACACCTTTGAGATTGAGAGATATTCTTGACCATAGTATGAAGAGAGATATACTTAGTCATAACCTCCTAAGTACCTGAGAGGTTAGCTTTGAATGATTCATAACTTAGACTGTGAGTTAAAGACCATAGCGGTCAATGCATAAGACATTAAGAATATGAGAATGATATTTATATGATACTAAGGTATGTTAAGATGTTTTACGATGATGCATATGTTATGTGAAGGATGATGACGTTATTCATATGAGGAATTCATAAGGATATATGTTTATGTGACATAAAACAAATTTGGAAGAAATTCGGCGTGATGCCATCGTCTTTGCCAATTCCGACAAATTTGGGGACTTAAAGATTTTGAAAATTAAGGTACTAAGATGGGTTCTAGGATGACACCAGTTTGGCCGAGCACCTCCATAGAACTCATGTGACATCGGTACCCATTTTTTTACTCTTAGATGACACCGGTTCGGCCGAGCACCCCTAAGAGATTTGCCCCCTAACCCGTACTCAGATAGTCGGGATTTATGATTTATGATACGCTTATCATTAAATGGTAAGTAAGAACTAGTGACGACTAGTTAAGGTATGAGCTCATAACCTAGAGATGGACACGTTATGGGTGACACCGGTTGGTCGAGCACCCTGATTCGATTGTCTTTTAGGGTGGCCCATAAGGAAGAGAAGTTTTATGGTTATGATTATGTCACTAAGTTTGTCCCATATGAATGTATTCTAATTGCCACTTAATACCACTAAGTATGATGATGATTGATGTATGTGCATTAAGTAGCGCCACACATACATTCTTTATTATGTTGCATTCATGACATTAAGATCATCCTAAAATGAATGGACCTTGGCTAAAATACACTTTAGAACTTAAAATGAACTTGATGTATGCTCACTTGTCTTTATGAAATAAACCCAAGGTTCCTGGGGATGTGAACGATGTAACCCTAGGATAGGAGACTCCTACTGAGATTCTTTACTAAGAATTCTCACTCCTCTCTCTCTTCTCCCGTCACATCTTCAGAGAGCGATGGCGATGTTCATTGACACGCCAGTCTGGGAGGTGCACTATACCCCGGTGGAGCTTTCGAGTACACAAGCGTTGCAAGGATATTCCCTTCGGCTGTATCTTTTGGGAGGGGTGGTGGATTTATACTCGTAGCTTACTAGAAGGGTAGCATTTTGGATTTTTATTGTAGTCGCACCCTACACTTGTGTTTCTTGTTGTATTTTATTTCTTCTTTATCACAAGCTCTGCCTGTACCTATGCGGGTATGACTACCTATGTACTCTAAATATATTATTAATGAAATGTTTCTCTTGTTATGATGATTTTTGCTCCACCATTATATGTTTTCCTTTTTGAGTTCTCTCTATGAGTGTTAATCATGTCTCACGTTTCTGTTATTCGAATAGTTAAGTTCGCGGCTCTCACTTTGTTTTATACTTTCAAAAAAAAAATTTTACCATAATTTCCACTAAATATTTTTAAGAAAAGGATGAGACTATGACGTAATAGCCTAATGTATAACCTAATGTGTTCTAGAAAGTTGGGTTAAAATTAGGGTGTTACACATTCTCTGGTCTTCCTTATGTGCTCATGCTCCATTTTTAACTTCTTACTAGTCCTTTCTAGAACATGATTCTTTTCAATGCTTTCTCACTTCAGAGTTGCATAATTATGGTGGGCGCTTTTCAGTTCATTCTCAACTTTCATCTTTTCTTGTTTAACTTTGTCCAACCTTTCTCTTATTTCTTTGATCTCTTCACTGTCTTCGAGATGTGAGGTTGATGCCATATTAGAAGTAACTGTCAAAATTCTAAATGGCAACTTAACCTCTTGAGCCCTGTTTTTCACCAATTGACGGTAGCTTTCTTTTACTGCACAGCTTCTGACTCCTAATTCTTTTCCTTTTCTGACAACATTGTTCCAAGCAGATCGGACTTTCTGTAGTAGGTCACTGTCATTGGAGTCCAAGTAGTATATGATGAAAGGAGTTATTGCAGCTTCAGAAGATAGTTCCATTATAGGGTAATCAAGTTGGCGCAATACTAATGCTGGATTGTAATTTATGCACCCTCGGGTTCCCATAAGGGGTACATTTGGAAAGCTTCCATACTGATAAATCAATGTCTGTCCATCTTCCCACCAGGGGTACCATCAAATCCCTTTTTCACTCAATTTTGCAAACTCTTCAGCCCATTCCTATCCATCTTTCTTCTTAATATGATGCATTTTTAGATCATCAATAGGACAGGATGCCTTGTAACTCCTTTGGAATATATGTGAGGTAACCCATATATATAATATTGGCAAACAACACAAAATTCTCTTGTCATTCCTCTTATAGCAAAAATTCAAGGAACAGTATACATCTGCTAAGAGGGCTGGAATAGGATTATGGTTATGAAATTTTTGAGAAAGGAACACATCAATTGCTGCAAGATCTATGAAACCGTCAATATTTGGAAACAAGACAGTGCCATAAATAGTGAGGGCCAACACATCTGAAAAAGCGTCCCAATCTTCAGCTTGAGCTAAACGACGCATATGTTTCTCCAAGTAGTCTTTTGTAAATCCCTTGGTCCCATTTCTACATTTTTGTGCCTTATGCAAATCTCTTATATTTACTTTTAGAACATTTGCTATAGTGTGCAAAGAAGCATAATGTCCTTGGTAAATGTAAGGCTTTTCTCCTTTTAATGGTAACCCCATGATCCGCTCAAATTCCTCAAGGGTTGGTGCCAACTGGAAATCTTGAAAGGTAAAGCATCGGAGCAAAGGATCATAATACTAGGCTAGTGTTGTAATTGCCTCTACCTGTTCTTTGTAACACCCTAATATTTAACTCAACACGCCTAGGACGCGTTTAAGTTAATTATTAGTTATTACTCTTTTGCTCCAGATTTAAATCAACTTCTTTAAAATACTTTAGTGAAAATATGAGTAAATCTTTTTTTGAACTTAAATACCAAAACGTGAGCCGCGCATCCTAAGTATCTAACATCGTTCACCTTTTCTGCATAAGAGAAGTGTTAGAAACAAATGACAAGTAAACACATAATACAATCATGGCATAACATAACTCAAATAATAATATCATATCAATAAGTGTGTCATAATAATGATGTCCTATAAACGTAAGGACATACATATCCATAAATAGAAATACAAACTGATAAATAAGATGCAATCACTCTAAAGGCACATATCCAATGAGAAACTATCTTCGTTAAATCTCTTGTTCTATAGCAAAGCTCCCACGACCATTACTCAAAGCCACGAACTACTTCATCATGCTTGTCTGGAGACGACACGGAAAAGAAAAGGGATGAGAAACTTATACAAGAGTCTCGGTAGGGCTTCCCACTCGAACACAAGTGTCATCGTCATCGTCCCAGGAACCTCGGGTTTAATTATGAAAATGGTGAACATATATATATAAGGTTCATTTATTAAGTTCTAAATATCATTAGCCGAGGCCCGTATCTTTTAGCATGAATCTTAATGTCATGAATGCAACATATTAGTCATGGATGCATGTCAATTTCATATACATAATATCATAAAATCCATAAAGCTATGCATATAATATAAAGAACATCATGATCATTATTCTTACAGGTGACTTAAACTTCTTCATTCTCTTTTCCTTGGGGGCCGCCCTATAATTCTCTCTTTTCTCGAGAGTTCTAGGTTATGAGCTCATACCTCACTAGTCGTCACTAGCGTAATCTTATCCCTTTTGATAAGTTAAATTCCCAACTCTTAAAGTTCGGGATAGGGGGCATTAGGATCACATTTCATAACCTTTAATTCGGGAGTCCAAAGGATCACTTCCTATTCGGATCACCTCTCATAACCTTTAATTGAAGTCTAGAGGATCATTTCCATGTGTCTTATGTCACCTTTAATCTTGGCATGTTATATGGAGATGTAAACATGAATATCACAATTATAACTCATTGATTCATTATTTCATGTGCATATCAATGAATCAAACATAATTATAACATGCCATAATGTAAATCGCATAAACATGCATCATATGTCATTGCAAATATCCATAAACCATATAAATTTCAGCACATCAACTCATTCTTCACAACACATCATTCACATTCATCTCATCATATTGTCAATATTTACGTTTAAGCCCCAAAGGGTCAAATCACAATTTCTCAAAGATTACGGGTCAAAACATAATTACCCCTTTTTAACATCTACTAATAAATTAAAGATCTCTAACATTAACCAATACAATTCAAGAGGCATATAACTATTAGAAACCATCAAAACTCATCATAAAAACCTTTTAGGGCCATAGACTAAATTTAACACATTATAGGGGTCAAAGTATAAAGTTACTTATTTTGACACTTATCAAAAACCAATACTTGTAAAACTTTTTCTAAGCATTATAAATAGTATTTTGAACACATAATAACATCAGATATTATTACTAACCCTAATTAAAATCCTTTCATCAAAATTACATAATTGATAGTTTAGAAACACAACTTTCTACATTTTACAAAATGGTCAAAACTAACACTTATAATTATCTTTTTCAACCTCTAAGATACCAAAAACAATTTTTACATCTAATACTAATAATTCTAAGGTATATAAAACATATGATCAGTATCTAATCAGTGAGGAATTAATTCAGAAAATTCATTGTCTAAAGCTTTGTAGAATTACGATTTTGATCCTTTTTATCTACTAGTTTATCACAAAAATGATAAAAACAATTCTTACATCAATTATAAGTAATTTATAAACATTCAAAGCCTTTAAATCAATATCCTAACTATTTTATTTAAATCAGGTCAGTAGCATAATTTTCAAATCATAAAGCTTGAGAAAAGCATAAATTCAAACATCTTTAGATTTCTAACTCTAACAAAATTATTTAAGTAGCTTAAAGACAATATCAAAGCCTTAGAAATAAAATAAGCCAACCTTAATATCAAGAGCATCAAGAGGCAAGAAATAACATAATTTAAATATATCCACAAAAATAAAATTCCTATTTAAGATTAAAGAGGTAAGTTTTGAGCTTTAAAGGTTTAGGTGATGGCAAGAATCATAAACATGCTATACAATCCATTTTTATCATTATAAAGTGATATCTTGGAAATATAAATATGATGTGCAATACTTGAAATATAAATATGATTATGCAAAGCTTGAAGTATGAATATGAAGATGCAATTCATTCTTAGGTCTTTATAATTTACGTGATAACTTGAAAGTAAATATGAATATGCAAGTCCATATTATTATCTTCAAGAATTAAAATGATAACTTGAAATATAAATATGAAGATGCAAAACTTGAAATATAAATATAATTGTGCAAAGCTTGAAATATAAATATGAATATGCAAGCTTATTTTTAGATCTTTAGTGATAACTTGAATCATAAAATGCATTACTTGAATTTAAACATGAGAATGCAAATTTATATTATTATCTTCAAGATTTAAGGTGATGACTTGAAATTAAATATGATTATGCAAGGCTTGAAATTTAAATATGATATGCAAGAGCTTGAAACATAAACAATGGATATAGTTTCATTTGATTATCTTGTTAAGCTCAAAACTTTTAGAGAATTAAACTCTTTAACCTCAATCAATCTTAAATAAAGGAAGTTAGCATTAGAGTCCTTATTATCAAGATCCCAAGAACCATATTCCATAGTCTTATCATTAAGCCATAAATTAGAAGTCATTAGGAGGAAATAAAGGAAAGAACATGAAATAAAATCCCTACCAAGTTGTTTCTTGTTCTCAAATGTTAAAGCTTGATGTCTTAAGAAGTCGATAGAAGAAAATCTCCTCTTGATGATGATGATGGCTTGGCCAAGACAAGAGCTAATGGAGGAAGGATTTTTCTTGTGATTTGTGTTTGATAATGGAAAGGTTATGTGTCTAGGAGTTGGTTTATGGTTGGAATGTGTATGCTTGAGGTTTAGAGCTTGGTTAGAGGTTGGGAATGGAGGCTCTTGAATGTGAATAAGGAAGAAGAAGAAAGCTTGAAGTATTGAGAGAATTTGAGAACTTTGAGCAAACTTTGATCAAGAAAACTATCAAGTAACTAAGCACCAAGGCTATGGATGTTTGTGTGTACATTTTAGCAATGGAAGAGCTCTTATTTATAGGCCAAGGAAGGCCATAAAACCGTGCATCTAAGGCTGGAAAAATGGGATTTTAATTTCATTTTTCAATTAAAGAAACATAGAGAAAGAAAGCATAATGTGTAGTCATAATTGTGTTCATGTATCATGGCTTGAAAATGCATAAAATATTATGTAAATGGGAGGCAAGGAATCATGGCTGATGAGGCTGAACATGGGTGGATTTCTTTTGATTATATTTAGCCAAAAAAATAATGAAAAAGAAAGCTAAAGGTATGGTGTCATGTTGGATATGTTTTCATGTTGAAAGAAAAGCAATAAAATATGGTTATTTGGGCTGATCATGGGTGCTGGTTTTTGATGCTTTCATGATCAGATTTGTGTTATTTTATAAGTGATAAATCATGTATTAGATGTGTATTTACTTAGGTAAAAGATTAGTAATTGATAGGTTAGTGAAAACGGTAAAAGGTCAAGTGTTTAGGACAAATCAAGACAAGGTAAAAAGAGAAATCTTACGCTAGTAAATGAGGTTAATTTCCAATGTGTAAAAACCAATTTGTAACTTAGGTTCTAATCTTAGGATAAGAAAATGTAAATGTACAAGATTTTACCGAAACCGTAATTTTAATTTTGACCTAAAACATCACTAACTTTATGAGCTTCTAAAAAGACAAGGAAAGGTAATTTAAATTTATCTTAGATAAATCTTGACTCTAATTACCTCAAGTAATTATTTTTAACCTTGGGTAATTAATTTTAAACTCCAGGTTAATGAATAAAATCAATTTGAGTTCAAATAGAGTTTTAATACTACCTTAATTACACAAGTAAACCTATTTTACCACAACTAGGGGTAAAAAGGTAATTTCACATAAAAACACTCAGTAAATATTGGACAATCTCAAATCATACTTGAAATAGCTATTTTGAATCTTTGAGTGAAAATCAAATTCAGAAATTATGTAATTTCATGAAAAATTACTGCAGGGGTAAAATGGTAATTTTACTTACGATAAAAATTGAGAATTGAGATTTTTACCTCTAAGGCACATATAATCCCCATCAAGCCTTAAACTAACCCCTCAAAGATAATCTAGATTGGTTATCTTTGACTTTCTAGGTAAAAATGACCTCAGGGGCATTTGGGTCATTTTACACGTACAGAAAAATCGGGGTTTGCGATTTTTGCAGGAATCGCTAAACAAGTCTCCTATGATGTTTCTCTAATATTATATTCCTTTATTGAGAATTATTTGACCTCGAATAATGTATAAAAATTACCTAGGGGTATTTTGGTAATCTTTAACATAGCAGTAAAAACTGGGGCGTTACATTCTTCTACTTCCAACAGGCTAAAAACTTTTCCATACTTTCTAGTAAGAGAAAGATACTGCGGTACCTTCAACAGCTGAATCAAGGATCTTAGGCTTTCTGTGTCGGGTTTCTTAGCTTTAAGATGTAAAGTCTTTTTCGATTTTTCTTCTTCATGATTGTTTGGTCTCATGTTTGCTTCCATTTTTCTAAAGATACTCACAACGAGACTAGGATATGATTCTCTAACAAACCTGCTGAAACAAAAAGGGGAAAAATGATTTTTATTTTTTAATTATGAGGAAAAAGGAAGAATAAACACTTAGAATATATAAAGGGTTTATGTACAAAGAAAATAAGTTAAAGAAGAGGTATGCTCCCTTTTTGTCCTATTTTTAGGTAAACTATTGAGGGTTCTATGGTTTCTTGGGCTTTCTACTTAGTGTACCTCTCATCAGGTATGGGTCTATGATTTAAGGATTCTAACGGTCTCTAGAGCTAAGAGCTCATTTCAAAATATTATCTACAACAGCAGGTGAATCGCTAGATGTAGGACATTCCGAAAGAGTCAAACTCTAGACGAGATTTTCGCAATAACCAAATAGGACGTACATCCAATATGACTATTGCTACACAATCTCTTACCTATCTCAAGTTGCACTCAGACCCGGATATAGGACCCCACTCGTGTGTGATTAATGTGTGAGTGTTGTGTGTGAAGGGAGTATATAAACTTGGAATCCTAAAACTACCCATGCCCAATACCTGCAAAATAAACAATACAAAACAAAGGTCGTCTACCCTAGGGTTGTCATAAATAAATAAATAAAAGAAAAGAATCTTGTACATGCATAATGAAAATAAAAAGAAAAAAAATGGGTGCAATATAAATAATACAAAATAACAGTCGTATATCCTAAGGTTTTTACAAAGAAACAAAATAAATAAAATAAAAAAACTATACAAATAGGATGGTGACAAAATTCTAACAAAAGAACAGAATAGCAATCCACTAAAAAGAAAAGAAAAAAATAAGATAAAAATAAAATAAACTAAAAAGAAAAGTGTGGTTATAATAATATGCACAATCAATTATTTTAGGCCTAACTCTCACAGACTGTCCCCAGTGGAGTCACCATCTGTCACAACCGGGATCACGATGGGGATGGCGAAAAAGAATTTTTGTTGAAAAATTATGGAGTTGCCACCATGTTTATTGAAATTGGGAAAACATGGAAAACCTATTACTTTTACAAAATGGTCTTTGGAACCAAATCTGAGTTCGGGAGTCGGTTATGCATAGAGAAGGGTAAGCATTTAATCCTACGCACCCCTAGTACACCTGTCCTTAGACGGTATCTATAATTAATTTGTGTAAATTATTAATAACCTTTTGAAATATTTATTTTTCCATTTCTTATTTACAAAAGATTAAAAAAAATATTTCTTTAAAAATTTTGGAGGATCAAACTGTCACAATTCAGATGTCCAAAATATTGAGTTAACAAGCCATCCCGGCTAAATTAACACCTTTATTTGAAATAAAATATTTGATAAATAAGTAAAAAAAATCTTATAAATATTTACAAACAAGGAAAGAAAATAAATTTCGGTATCTTTTTTGTAAAAAAAATAAATAAATACAAACGAGAATAAATATATTGTTTTTTTAGAGGAAATTTTGGATCATTAAGTTGTCACAGCTGAAATGCCCAAATTATTGAGTTAACAAGCTGTCTCGGCTAAATTAACATTTTTAACAGAATATTCCTCTTATAAAACAAATCATTAGAAAAATATTAACAAGTAAAATAATTATGAAAATTATATTTTTGACTTGACAGGGATCAGAATCGCCTGCTCCTACGTATCCCATGGGGGCGGTGGAACGCTGGTGGCCTTGACAGGGCGGTGTCGCGGCCTTCCTTCCGGTTTCTGCTTCTTTTTCCCTTCTTTGTTTTCTTTTTAATTTTCTAGAATGAGAATCTATCATTGGTACAGGACTGGAACTGTATTGTAATGGACTATTGATTGATGAACTGATGAATCTTGATTTGAAGCATATCTGTCTGGACTGGGATTTGAATGGCTGAATTTTCGGTTTTGGTTTTGGTTTGGAAATATGGTTTGGCTGACAATGGAAATGAATACTTGAGAAAGAAAATGAATCAACAAATAATTTACCTGTGGCTCTGTGATTTTTCTTCTCTGTGTTTGCAAGGTGTTTTTCAAATGAAAGAAAATGGTAATGAAAGAATTTTCCGTGTTGGAAACTGATTGTCCTCATCTAAATCCCTCTACCCCCTTTGTCTGAATTTATACACCATTCTTTCATCTATGGCATGTGATCTTGTAGATTTTAAGGGATATTGGTGCCATTTTTTCTTGAAAATTTGGCTGGTATTCTTTCGGTGATTCACGCTCTTCTTGACTTCACCTTGGTTTGTTCCTTGTCTTTTGTTCCAGTCATGTGTAGCTTCCCCTGTCATTTTTGACTAATGCTTGCACGCTCCTTCTCTTGTCTGTTCCTTTTTCAAAAATAATGAAATGAATGTGGCAAACAAAAACTTCTTTTTTTCTTTTTTTTTTAAAAAGAAAACAGAAATGGGCTCAAATGGAATGAAACGGGTTTAAGAAAAACAAATATCACCAAAAATAAAACGGGCTCAATGATATATCACAAAAACCATAAAAGAAATGGGGTAAAAAAAATTTTTGTTTTGTTTTTGGTACGATAACCTGAACAACAATCATTTTTGTACAATAAACCAAATGACAACCAAAAATGAAATGAAATGGGCTGACAATATCTTTTTTGTTTATGGGCTAGACAAAATCCGGTGTTCACACCAAGGCAACCTGGATGAATATTGGAAGTGCATGAAGTATGAATCCAGACTAAAAGCAGAGATAAATGTCACTATTGCTCACTTGGAGATTAGGGATTTTCCTACTCTAGTCAACAAATGTTGTATCATTGAAGACGGTCAAAAGAAGCTGAGTACATCAAGGACAAACAACTTTGCAAAGAAGCTGGCACCACAAGTCCCGAGGTTCAAGCTGTAAAATTGACCACCCTTCATACCACAACCGAGACCACAGTCTAGGCCGCAGCTTAGGCCATAAGGCCCTAGGAAGGACTTTCACCAAGGGGGATCAAGTGGAACCAACGGCAAGGCACCCCAATGGACCCCAACCGCACCTCCAAGACCTGCCCCTGGTACTAAATGTCCAAAATGTGAGAAGCAACATGGGGACTGGCCTTACTTGTTGGGCCAGAATGTTTGCTACCAGTGTGGGAAGCCCAATCACTACTCATGGGAATACATAGCAAGGAACCCGATAGCCCCCAACCCCAAGCCGCAACGCCAAGGAAGGGTCTTTACCCTTAGTACAGAGGACTCAACAAAGTCTCAGAACCTCATAGAAGGTAAGTATGAGATGAATGGTAGAACCTTAATTGTACTATTTGACTCTAGCGCTATTCATTCATTCATATCCCATACTTGTGTTGAATCCCTAAAATTGCATATGTCAGAACTCCCCTTTGATCTTACTATTTCTACCCCTATTGGAAAACTTGTTAGGATCTATAGATGTTGCCTAAACTGTTGTTTCATTATTGAAGGTAGATCTTTTGTTCTAGATTTAGTCTGTCTACCTATGCAAGGTCTAGATATAATTCTTGGCATGGATTGGCTTTATGCCAACCGTGTAATGTTAAATTGTTATCACAAGTCTATCATTTTTCTTCCTATTCCTAGTGAACCTAGAAATCCCCTAAGTTTGTACATAAATGTTGTAGAAATAAATTGTGGTGAGGGAGAGAGTAAAGGATATGTTCTCCTAGCTGCTAGTTGTGACACCTTACAAATTATTTAAAAATTAATGATTTTTATTAGTTATAATTTCAAAAGTTTGACAGTATTAACAATGATAAGGATGTTCCAATGATTTTGTAAAAAAAAAAAGTGAATAGTATTTTGCGGGCCCCGCAAGCCCCTTTGGGACAGCTAAAACCCTTGATTTGGGACCCAAAGGTGCTCGAAATTGGGAAAACATGGAAATAAGGTTAAAAATAGTTAGAAATAAATATTTTATTCCTAGAATTAATTTTCGACCAATGTTTGATTATTTGAGTACAATTTTTACCCGTTCAGTAAGATTTCGGTGTGTGATTTTCAACACCGGAAGATAGTTGAATCTCTAGAAAAGGGTAATGTATATCCATTTTGACTTAATGAATGGCTAAGATTTAATCTTGCTTTACAAGATTAAATCCTAGCCATCCATTTTACTTCCTTTGATTAAGAATTATCCAACTATATATATTATACATTAATTATAAGATAAACACAATTTCTTTTCTTCTCCAACAAGTCATTCTCGGCCAGCATTCAGCAACAATGAGAAACCATGGCCATGAGCTCACTTCATTTCAAATGCCAAAAACACTAACCTAGACTTGTTAAAATCATAAACTTCCTTCACAAAACTTGTTCTACTCATTAATACCTAAAAAACTAACCGATTAGAATTTTAATCCATCGCTATTTTGCCATTTTGAGCCATCATGTATCACTGCCAAAGGGAGTTTTAAGGGCTGTTTGGAAGAATTTTGAATGAAGAAAAACACTTGGGGAACATTGTTCTAGGCAAGGAGCTATGGAGATTCAAGTAGGGCTTTATTTATTCTCTTGCTTTGCAATTTTACTCTGAATGTTTCTGATTGAATTGGCTAGGATATTGTGGATGTATTGATTGATGATAGATAGATATTGATGTGTTTAATTTAGTGGAGTGTTTGGATGATGTTAGGAATCTTTTTTGTTAAAAGAGATTTTGAACCATGTTGCTGGAATTTCAGTTTTTATACTGGCAGTATTTGTTCACAAAATTTTTGGGCTTGTTGTGGGCATTTTCGTGAGTTGAAAAAAAGATATGTTGGAGCTAACCTCTTGAGATAGTCCGAAGAATTTTCTTGGGTTTTGATTTTGAGTCAAACTACCTTACAAAAATTAGGAATCAAAATTAAGCATATGCTGCCTAAAGTATTGGAACAAAAGCTGTAAATTTTGGTAATTTTGTTACCATATCAAATGATGGAATTATCACTTAAAATATTTACAGGATATTAGAGACATGTTGAGGTTTTACCAGGATTTTTATTTTGAATTTTTGGGGTTCAATTGCTAGATTTAAAAATTTTGAATTTTGGTCCTTGAGCTGAGGTTGAGTGGTTTCTGACCACCAAATTTGTCTAATTTTGTTAACATAGTTAGAGAACTCTTTTTGCTCTGAAATTTTTACTGCACCTTGGGGATACATTGAAGTGTCTTGGATAATTTTTTATAGCCTCTGAATTGATTATTTGATGTGTAAATAAATGTAATGGTAGTTTGGTTGTAGTATGACATGAATACTTGATGTCAAATATTTGGCCATGTGACTTGTGATGTATAAACGCATACTAGAGGAAGCAAATATTGGTTTATGAGGCATGATTAAAATCACAATGTGAATGAATGCCTATATGTGTTTTACACATGCATTGGAAAGAAAGTGAATGACATATTGAATTAAGTTCTGTAGCCATAAGTAAAAATGAGATCCTCTATGACTTGTCAAGGGCAAATAAAGAAATATAAGATCCTCTATGACTTCTCAAGGGCAAATAAAGAAACATGAGATCCTCTTTGATTTATCAAGGGCAATTAAAGATAATTTCCCTACATTTGGTATATACATATTTGTATCATATCCAATCATTTTGATTGACATTATACTATGATTATGAGCTTATGATAAATGTGTACAAAGTGATTGATTCTTAAAAATAACCCACTTCGGAAATATGATTTGGAACTTTAAAAATGAACTGTTATTATGTAATGCTTGATCACTTTTTTTTAATAAATCGATGTGGAAAGGCCGATAACGATGACATTATGATTGTGTAATTTGGGGAGTTACCCTACTGAGAATTTTATAATTCTCACCCCTATGTGTTTGTATTCCCGTGTCATCTCCAAGTTGATCCCGAGAACAAAGAGGCTACTTTATGAAAGGAAATTGGATTTGTAGTAGTTTACAGCTGAAGTTTGTACAGACTGTACTTAGTCATATGTTTATGTCTGTATTTATAATAGAGACCGGATGTGTATTAAAACTCATAGAAGAGCTTCCTTTTTACTCAACCTTATAATCAATAAATGTTTGTTTCTTAGTCATAGATGTTAATAGAACTACGATTTAATTACTTCACGATTCAATTGAACTTGCTATAGATATTTAAGAAAGGTCTGTTAATTTATAAGTAACAACTTCTCGAGTATAATGTTATGACTTAAAAATCATGTTGTACTTGAGAGGATGTTACACTAGTGATGTCAAATTTGAGCAAAATCTTGATAAGATACCTGTTGTAAGAGAATATCCTGAGGTGTTCTCCGATAACATACCCAAATTCCCTCCAAAAAGAGAAATTGAGTTCTCCACGAAGCTGGTTTTGAGGACAAGACCAATATCCATAGCACTCTATAGGATGTCACCTGTAGAATTAGCTGAGTTAAAAACTCAATTAGAGAAGCTTTTAGCAAGAAGTTTGTGAGACCAAGTGTTTTACCATGGGGATCCCCAGTCCTATTTGTTAAGAAAAAGGATGGAAGTATAAGGTTATGCATCAATTATAGGCAATTGAATTGAGTAACAGTAAAAAAATAAGTAACCCTTGCCTAGGATTGATGATTTAATGATCAGTTGAGAGGGGCGGTGGTGTTTTCGAAGATAAACTTGAGATCAAGATATCATCAAATTAGACTGAGAGAAGAGGACATACCAAAGATGGCATCTCGAACTCGATACGATCACTTTGAGTTCATAGTGATGTCATTTGGACTGACCAATGCTCTTGCTATATTTATGGATTATATGAATAGGATCTTTAGACCCTATTTGGATCAATTTGTGGTTGTTTTCATAGATGATATACTCATTTAAGGATAGTTTTGGAGATTTTGAAGGAAAAGAAACTATATGCCAAATTATCTAAGTGTGAATTCTGGTTGGAGGAAGTGAAGTTCTTAAGGCATGTAGTGTTAAAAGGGGGAATCGCGGTGGATCCTAGTAAAATAGAAATTGTGATGAGTTAGGAGAGACCTACTACGGTGACGGAGATACGAAGCTTTTTAGGACTTGCTGGATATTACTGTAGATTTATTAACGGATTTTCTCAGATTTCCTTACCCCTTACCAAGCTTACTAGGAAGAATGCCCCTTTTGTTTGGACTCCTAAATGTGAGAAAAGTTTCCAAGAGCTCAAAGTGAAATTGACCACAACCCCAGTGCTAGTTTTGCCTGACCCTAAGATGTCTTTTGAGGTATATTGTGATGCTTCGAGGAAAGGTTTGGGCTGTGTAATGATGCAAAATAGGTAAGTGGTGGCCCATGCATCTAGGCAACTAAAGCCTTACGAAGCAAACCACCCCACCCATGACCTTGAATTAGCAACCGTGGTGTTTGCTGTAAAAGTGTAGAGACAGCATCTATATGAGGTGAAGTTTGAAGTGTTCTCCGATCATATGAGTCTCAAATATCTCTTTGATCAAAAGGAGTTAAATATGAGGCAGAAGAGGTGGATGGAATTCTTAAAGGATTATGATTTTGGGTTGAACTATCATCCTGGTAAAGCTAATGTGGTGGCTGATGCCTTAAGTAGGAAATCATTACACTTGTCTCACCTAATGGTTAAGGAAGCAGACTTAATTGAGAAGTTTAGGGACCTAAACCTAGGAATAACATTGACCACTGAGAGCATAAAGGCATGTCATCTCAGTGTGATAAGTGCTTCAAGGAATGAATCGCTCAAGCCCAGCAAAGGGATGAAGAGTTCAAGGAGACTCTAGAGGCAGTAAAGGCGGGAAAATTGAAATGTTTTACCCAAGGACCTGATAAGTTATGGATATTTAAAGGACGAATTTTGTGCCAGCAAATGGTGACCTTCAAAAGGAAATTTTGGAGGAGGTTCATAAGAGCCATTTCACTATTCATCCTGGTGCCACCAAGATGTACCAAGATTTGAAGAAAATGTTGTGGTGGCTCGGATTAAAGAAAGATGTAGGAATGTGGGTAAGTAAGTGCTTAGTTTGCCAAAAAGTGAAGATTGAGCATCAGAAACCCTCTGGTATGTTGCAACCCTTGTCAATTCCTGAATGGATAGCATTTCAATGGATTTTGTGACAGGGCTACCTAGCACCCAAGTAGGTTACGATGCCATATGGGTAATCGTGGATCGACTAACTAAGTCGGCCCATTTCTTACCCATCAAGATGACTTACTCCTTGGATAGGTTAGCTCAGCTGTACATCCAATTGATGGTAAGGTTGCATGGAGTGCCATCAACGATAATCTCGGATCGAGATCCGCAGTTTACGTCACCTTTTTGGGGAGCCTTTCAAAAGGTATTTGGTTCAAAGCTATGCTTAAGCACGGCTTATCACCCTCAAATGGATAGACAATCGGAGAGAACCATACAAACCTTGGAAGATATGTTAAGGGCTTGTGTGTTGGACCAAAAGGGGAGCTGGGATAGGTACTTGCCATTGATTGATTTTACATATAACAATAGTTATCATGCAAGTATCGGTATGGCACCATATGAGGCTTTATATGGTAGAAAGTGCCAATCCCTTCTATGTTGGTATGAACCCAGAGAACAAAGTTTGTTAGGACCCAATGTTGTGAGGGAAACCACGGAACAAATTAAAAGGATTAAGGATAGAATTCTCACCACTCAAAGTCGACAGAAAGGCTATGTGGACAAACGACGAAAACGGTTAGAATTTCAAGAGGGAGAACACGTATTCCTTTGGATCACCCCTACCACGAGCATAGGTCGAGCAATGAGAGTCAAGAAATTGAGCTCCAGATTCCTTTGTCCATTTGAAATCCTTAGTCAAGTCAAGCCTATAGCATACCGAATAGCCTTACCACCCAATCTATCCAACTTCCATGATGTCTTTCATGTCTCTCAATTAAGGAAGTACCAGTCTGACCCTAGCCATGTATTAGAGCCAGAGCAAGTACAATTAAGGGAGCACCTATCATTTAACCTCCCATCTACGACAATCATAGACAAAGGAGTCAAGCAACTGAGGAACAAGATCGTACCTTTGGTCAAGGTAGCAAGGTGGCAGGGAAAGACAGAAGAATTCACATGGGAATTGGAATCAGATATGAAAATGCAATACCCCGAGCTTTTTACAGGTAACGAATTTTGAGGGCAAAATTCTTTTTAAGGAGGGGAGAAATGTAATGCCCTAATTTTTATTGCTGTGTAAAAATTATCAAAATACACCTAGGTAATTTTTGCACGTGATTCTAGGCCGAATAATCCTCAATAAAGGAATGTAACATTAGAGAAACGCTATGAGAAATTTGAATAGCGATTCGTGCGAAAGTCGCAAACCCCGATTTTTCTGTACGTGTAAAATGACTAAAATGCCCCTAAGGTCATTTTTACCTAGAAAGTCAAAGATAACCAATTTAGATTATCTTTGAGGGGTTAGTTTAATGCTTGATGGCGATTATGTGCCTTAGAGGTAAAAATCTCAATTCTCAATTTTTACTGTATGTAAAATTACTGTTTTACCCTTACAGTAATTTTACATGAAATTAAAAATGACTATTTCAAGTATGATTTGAGAATATCCAGTATTTACAGGGAGTTTTTATGTGAAATTACCTTTTTACCCCTAATTATGCTAAATGAGTTTATTTATGTAATTAAGGAAATATTAAGCTCTAATTGAACTCAAATTGATTTCATTCATTAACCATGAGTTAAAAATTAATTACCCAAGGCCAAAAATAATTACTTGAGATAATTAGAGCCTAAGATTACCAAAGGTAAAACTAAATTACCTTTCCTTGGTTACAAAAGCTCATAAAATTAGCGATGTTTGAGATCAAAGTTAGGATTAAATTTAGGTAAAATCTAGTACATTTACATTTTCTTATCCTAAGTTTAAGACTTATATTACAAATTGATTTTAACTCATATGAGATTAACTTCATTTACTAGTGTATGATTATTCTTTTTACCTTGTCTTGTTTTGTCCTAAACACTTAACCTTTTACCATTTTCACTAATCTATTAATTCCTAATCTTGTACCTAAGTACACATCTAATACATGATTTACTACTTGTAAAACAACACCTATCTTGTAACATCCTAATTTTTAACCCAATACTCTAGAACATATTTAGGTTAATCATTAGTCTATTACGTCATAGTTTCCTCTTTACTTTAAAATATTTAGTGAAAAATACACGTAAATTTTTTTTTGAAATGTAAAAGCAAAGTGAAAGCCGCGCAACACGACAAATGATGAAGTATAAAAGGAATAAACACAAATCCAAATAAACACCTCATGAACATTCGATCATAAAACATGTAATTGCACAACATGATAAAACAAACCGCATATATAGATATATGATATGCCCACTCAAGAAAAGCAGGGCTTAGTTTAGTACAACACAGATCGAATACAACTGAAATGAAAGTACAATGGAAAGGAAAATACAACGGAAGGCGAAAGAGAAAACTCCGCAATCCAAGTGCATCTAGAATGGATAACCTCTAAACAAAAGAAGGTTTATCCTCATCTATGTAGTGTGTGCACTATCTCTACCCACGAGCCTCTACTGTTGAGATCCCGGAAAGAGTGGAACATATCCAATCCAAGGACGAAGCACATCCGGAGTGGGCACTCGCTGCGGCTAGACGTGAGCTCCTCAACAGAGGCTCATGGACTGCCTCCAAGACAGCCTCAACTGAGTGACAGTCTTCTCGCTGCCCTCTCCTATCAGCGGTGGAGTGGGGGCAGAGCTCTCGCTATACAAGTGGGTAGGCGAGTCCTCCGACGGATTAGTCTCCGAGAAGTACGTACGCAGCACATAGTCAGGGTAGTCGTGCATGGCCGAGGCAGCGGTGTGCATACGGAGCACCCTCTCGTTATGCATGCAGGCACGCTCAAAAACTCGATCATCGTCGCCATATGGTCCTGTCGGGGAGAAGCAATGAGTATGTACAGGATGAGCGAAGGGTCGTCCAACAAATATGAAAACACGAACAGTGCATTGACCCTCAAAATGGTATGATCCATGCTCTAGATCATGGTGCACTTCCCACGTCGGGGAATCCACAAAAACCATGAACGTCGCCATCTGAAGACGTGACAGAAAGAAGAGATAGAGGGAGTGAGAATCTTACTAAAGAATCTCAGTAGGGAAACCTCCTATCTAGGTGTCATCATCTACGTCCTCAGCGACCTTGGGTTTCTTTGAAAAAGGTGAGCATGCATAAAATTCACTTATTAGGTTTTAAACTTTATTATCCAAGGTCTGTTCCTTTTAGGATGAGTCTTAATGTCATAGATGCAACATAATAAGGCATGAATACATGAAGATGCGATAGACAGAAATCAGTTAAACATTCATAGAGATATCAACATCAGGCAGGTGGTATAAAGTGCCATATACCTCTCATGTAAAAGCATTTCTCTTCACGAATCGTGTGACATTGAAGCTTAAATCTTGTAACATAGGGATCACCCTGAAAAGACAATCGATCTGGGGGTGCTTGGCCGAATAGGTGTCACCCAGAACATGTCACATCTCTAGGTTATGAGCTCATACCTTAACTAGTAGTTCTTTCTCATCATCTGATAATCGCAATCTCAATAATAATAATAATCATAACAGAACATGTCGCACCGGTATCAAGTACACGATGAATATTGTCCTCTTCGGGGCGTTATGTATCACCGCCCCCTTAAGGATTTTTTTCTGGGGTATTACGTATCGTCGTCCCCCAGAATGCGTTCTCACAGTACTATGTCACATTCAAAACTCATCTTTTTGAAAACTTTCTAAGTTCCTCAATTTTGTCAGAAATTCAGCAACATAACGATGGCATACTGAATTTCTTCCAAATTTGCTTTATGCCATATTCATATATATACATAATTATGAGCATCACAATCATCATAAATTTTCATAATAAAAACATGCACTCACATGAAATACTAAAGTTCATTATGCTCTTCAACCTATAGTGTCTTATGCTTTGACCCTTACAGGGCTTAAACTCGAGATATAATTATTCTAACATTCGCTATTAACCTTTTATGCACCTAAGGATTCACAACTAATGATTCTTACTAATATTTATGTTTGTCAACGAATCTGGATAGCATCATGCCTTAAGGGCAGAAATTATATCTTGTGATTACAGGGGTTCTAGAAACTACGTTTTAGACCCTTTCTATGTTCCGCCTTCACCTAAGGCACTATAAATTAAACCTAAATCAATTATGGGGCATTTCTATGCCTATGAACTAATTATAAACCATGTTTATTACATTACAAGGTTGCTGGACAAAAACAAAAATTAAATAATCTAAGTGTTCTAGAATTGCACTTTTGCGGTTTTCTAGTTACTAGTTTCTCTACAGGCGCTAAAAATCAATCCTACATCAAATGTTACCAAGTTTTTCATGATTAATCAATCCTGAACTGAATGTTATCCCATTAAAACAGCTTTGGCAGTGGCTAAAAATAAATGGGTCAAAACTATGCTAAAACTCAACTTTACAATTTTTCTATAAGACTAGTTTCTTTCCTATCATGCATAGAAAAGCTCCTACCTCAACATATATAATTTTTACATATTCTAACATGTCAAAACATCATCATACAGCAGCAATCATACCATGGCAGAATCAAAAAGTATAGTTCCCAAGAAACACATAATCTTACATTTTCAAGACATATAAGTTACTAGTTTCTCTTGGAATCAGTTTAGGGCTTCTAAAACTCTTTGAAAACCATTTTATGTTACAAGAAGAGACTAGTAAATGGGAGGGAGAATGGGAGGGAGAAGTGGTGCCATTTTAGGGAAGGAAAGAGGGAGAAAAATATCTCTTGGCTATGCCATTTCAAGGTAAGGTGTAACATCCTAATTTTTAACCCAATACTCTAGAACATATTTAGGTTAATCATTAGTCTGTTACTTCATAGTTCTCATTTAACTTTGAATTACTTAGCGGAAAATACGGGTAATTTTTTTTTGAAATAAAAGTGAGAGCCGCGTGATGCGATAAGCTGTAAACCATGCAAAGTAAAACAATCGTCTCACAATCATCATAACGTAAGGCACATCATGAACATCACTGAATATAATCTCATATATATATAACTTGCCCACTTATAAGTGTGGGACTTAATTCAAGACAAGGAAATACATGAAAAGAAATACAACATAAAACGTAAACATAATCTACTCCCCTACCCGAGTGCATCTAATAGGATAACCTCTAAACAAAAGAAAGTTTATCCCTATCTATGTGGTGTGTGCTCTAACTCGGGCCATCCTCGACCTCCTACTGGCGACCATCTCGTGATCGAGGCAGATATCCGGGAAACTGAGCGAGCTCCTCGGCGTGAAAAGGCGGAGTGGGGATCGAATATGACTCCCAGTATGGCCGCATCTCGGTCGTCGTGCACGCCTCGGCTGAGTCACGGTGGGCTCGCTATCCTCTCCCAAGTCCATAGGTATGGAGGAAGACCCTCGGAGGGTATCGGGTGGCCGAAATCTTCGGAAGGATCCATCTCCGAGAAGGACGATGGGCAACGGGCACATACTGGGTAGTCTCGAACGGCGGATGCGGAAGGTGGAGTCTGGCGTAGCCTCTCCTCTCGAGGGACGTGCGCTCGAACACTAGGTCGTCACCGAAACGTGGGACGGGGGAGAAACGACGGGAATGGACAGGGCGTGTGAAGGGTCGACCCGAGCACATGAATACTCTAGCGTGCATCGACCCACAAAATGGAATGACCCGTGGTCCGGGTCATGGTGCACCTCCCATGTCGGCGTGTCCACGAACACCACGAACGTCGCCATCTGAAGACGTGACGGAAAGAAAGAGGTAGAGGGAGTGAGAATCTTGCTAAAGAATCTCAGTAGGGCCTCCTACTACCTAGGTGTCATCATCTACGTCCTCAGGAACCTTGGGTTTAATTATATGAAATGAGTGAACATGCATTTAGTTCATTTTAAACTTCAAAAATATACTTTAGCCAAGGTCCGTTCATTTTAGGATGAGCTTAATGTCATGAATGCAACATAATGGAAAATGTATGCATGGCACTACCTAATGCACATACATAAAACATAACATCAAGCATCATCATCATTGGTGGCATAAAGTGGCAATAGTAACATTCATATGGGACAAAACATAGTGACATAATCATAATCATGAACTTTTCTTCCTCATGGGCCACCCTAAAAGACAATCGAGCTGGGGTGCTCGGCCGAACCGTGTCACCCGTAACGTGTCATACATCTAGGTTATGAGCTCATACCTTAACTAGTCGTCACTAGTTCTTACTTACCACTTAACGATAAGCGTATCATAAATCCCGACTATCTGAGTACGGGTTAGGGGGCAAATCTCTTAGGGGTGCTCGGCCGAACCGGTGTCACCTAAGAGTATAAAATGGTACCGATGTCACATGAGTTCTATGGAGGTGCTCGGCCGAACCGGTGTCATCCTAGAACCCATCTTAGTACCTTAATTTTCAAAATCTCTTTAAGTCCCCAAATTTGCCGAAATTGCGGCCAAAGCGGTCATTACACCGAAGTTTCCTTCCAAATTTGTCGGAATTCGGCCAAAACGGTCATTACACCGAATTTCCTTCCAAATTTGCTTTATGCCACATAAACATATAACCTCATAAATTCCTCATATGAATAACATCATCATCATTAGCATACTTCATGCATCATCATACATCATTCAAACGCTTAGCGTCACGGTAGCTTATGCTTTGACCCTTACGGGTCTTAATCTTGAGATATAGCTCTCTAATATCCGTCGCTCATATTTTATGCCCCTAAGGCTCATATTAAACATCATTCTTCATTCTCATGTTCATACTTAAATCTGAATAGCATAGGACAGAATCTCTAACTCGTTTTTACGGGGTTCTAGAACTTACGTTTTAGACCCTTTCTCGGTTCCGTCTTCGCCTGAGGCGCTATACATTAAATCTAAATCAATTATGAGACATTCCTATGCTTAAGGACTAATTATTAATCATGTTTATCATGTTGTAAGGGTGCTGGACAGATTCCAGAAAATTAAATGTTCTAAGAGTTCTACATTTGCATTTTTACGGTTTTCTAGCTACTAGTTTCCCCATAGGTGCTAGAATTCGATTCTAACTCAAATGATACCAAGTTTTTCATGTCTAAACAATCTAAATCTGATTATGTTCCCATTAAAACAGTTTGGATTGGTTCCATAAACAAATGGGTCAAAACTATGTTAAATTCTAGCTTTACGGTATTTCTAGTTAGCTAGTTTCTTACCTATCATGCATAGGTTCGCTTCTACATCATCACATGATATTTTCACACATTCCAACACATTAAAACATCATCATACAGCATCACATTCATCACATCAGAACCGAAAACATCTTGCCTCAATAAGAGAATTAAATTGACATTTCTAGGTACATAAGTTAACTAGTTTCTCTTGGAATCAATTTAGAATTTCTAAAACTCTTTGCAAGACATTTTAAATCGTCAAGAGGCTAAGTGAAGCCTTAGGTCACTGACCAAAACATATTCCATCCCCTAAAAGAGATTGGAATCACAACTTGTAACGACATAACCTTATAAAGAATTGTCAAACTTTAAGGAAAACTCAAAACATAGGCTATTGGTCCTAGTAGCTAGATGAAAACTCATTGCAAGTCCATCTTCACTACTTGGCCGAAAAACATACATTCAAAGTGTGGTTTGCATTAAACTTTAACTTGGAATGGAATGGGCAAGTCTTTGAGCTCTAGGTTCTTAAGTTACGACATAAACTAAACGTGCTCATGCTCTTCATTTTTAATCTTGCTTTCAAGGTAAAGTGATGACTTGAAATTAAATATGCAAGGCATAATTTAAACGTGTAAACTCGAAAGTAAATATACATAATCTTAAGCGTGCAAGCTTGAAAGTAAAGATGCAAGATTCAATTCCTTATTTTAGTGCTCTTGGCCCAACAACAATCGACTTTAAGGCCGAAATAGATAGGCATTCGAGAAATTAATTAGGTGATAATGCAAGTTCAATTCTTTATTTTAGTGCTCTAGGCCCAGCAACAATCGACTTTAAGGCCGAAATAGAAAGGCTTTGAGAATTAAGTTAAGTGATGATACAAGTTCCATTTTAATCTTTATGTTCTTAGGTGATGGCTTGCAAGTAAAGATGCATAGCAAGAATGTAAATATGAATGCAAGCATAAAATAAATTATGCAAGTTCATTTTATCTTTCTAGAGCTCTTAACAAGACTTTAAAGGAACTTAAACCTCAACCCAAACTCATCAAACCAAGACAAGGTAAAAGTCTAGAGTTCTTAGAACTCAACATAACATATTTAAAAATCAAACATCTAGCATGAAAAGGAAAAGGTAATGGCCGAAACTTCAAGGAAAGAAAAGAAATGTTTGAAACTCTAGAATCCATGATCTTGGTGATATACAAACTCCAACATCATGAGACCTCATCATTGAGTCATTAGAACCATTTTGAAACAACATCAAAGTTAAGGTTCTCAAAAGTTCAAGAAAGGAAAATCTAGAAACACTTTTGCTCAAGAACAAAAATCAAGCTCTAGAGTTTGTTTCAAGTGATGAACATCATCATGAAACTCTCATCATCAAGCTCTCATTCCTTTGTTCTCCAAGGCCCATGGCCGAAAATGAAAAGGTAAAGGGAAGAAAAGAAGTTCTAAAAAGAATCAAGAGAAACTATGAACTTTAAGCTTAGAACAAGAACTTTAAAGAAAGAACACATGAAAGAAAATCCCTACTTGGTGTGATGAACTTGAAGATGGAAGAAGGAGATGAAGATGATGAAGAACTTGAAGAACTCCAAGAACTTGAAGAACACAAAGACTTTGAGAGAAAAGAAAAGCTTTGAGTGTTTCCTAAACTTAGCAAATGATCTAAAAGTGGTGCAAGCTCCTCAAGGCATTCTATTTATAGAGAAATGAAACAAATGGAGGATGTATGTGGGTGAGGATGGCTTCGGCCATGAGGTGCAGAATGGAGGCTCTCCATGAGTTCCATGAGGTGAGATAATGTGTTCTTGAGGTATGGTGAGGTATGGTTCAAAGCATGGTGAGGTATGGCTCAAGGTATGGCTCAAGCATGGCTCTTTGAGTGAGAAAACAATTTAATATGTGTCAAATGGGGAGCATGTGGCCGAAAATGCATCAGCCCATGGGGAGGATTAGTTTGCATTTTAATTGTGGTTTAGAGTTGTGTTTAGGTGTATCTTTGATTATGCTTAAGATTAGGAATTTGTAAGAAGGTGTTTAGGTAAGGTAAATGGGTAATTAAGGTGGTCTAGACATAATTAAGGAGTGGTCTTGCACCATTAGAGGGTTTAATCCTCAATTTAGAGTTTAAACAACTCTAGACTCATTTCCTTGATTTAAGGAATTGGAGAGAGAAAACACTATTCATGATTCCAAGACTAGGAATCTTGAGTTCTAAAAAGGGATTTAAGTTTAATCTAAGCAATTTTAGGTTCTAATTAACTTTAATAAATTATTTTGACTCTAGATTAATTAGGGAAATAAATTAATCTTCGTTTAGAGCCTAATATTGCTTAGGTTTGCTTAATTACGTCATTAAGCTTAAAAACACTATTCCAGGGGCAAAATCGTAATTTCACACTAAAACTGCCCGGGACCACCGGGACTTGAACAGATACCTCTAGACACATGAAATCATGTTTTTAAACCTCTGGGGAAAGTTCCGGGCTCAAACGGCACCTTTACCCGCGTAAAAACGCTATAGCGGTATTTTGGTCATTTTGACCCCAAACTGCGGAAAACGAAATTTTCGCTTCCGAAAGCATTCAAAGGCCATTCAATCCCCTTCAAACATTGAGTTGACCCTTCGAGGATGACCGAGTTGGTTACCCTCGAGTTCGGGTCAGGAAATGACCTCAGGGGCATTTTGGTCATTTCCCTCGGACAGAAAAATCGGGGTGTTACATAAGGTGTAAGACATGGTATAGGCATGGGTTTAGGCATAGTGTAGCATGCTTCTTTGAGTGTGTGAGTGAACAAACATGTGATGCATTGTGGGGGATGAGGTGGTGCCATTTTCTCCATGAAATGGGGGAGGAAAATCATTCATTTAATTGTGGTTTAGATGTGTGTTTAGGTGTAACTTTGATTAGGCTTAGGATTAGAAATTTGTAAGTAAGTATGTGAGTGAAAGAATAGGTAATCAAGGCTATTTAAGGCATGATTAGGGAGCATTCTTGCCCATTAGTGGGGTCAAACCCTAGTCAATCAAGGTTCTCAATCACATCCTAGGCTTCTTGAAGTATGGAGAGTGAATAGTGAAAATACTATTCAAGATTCTATGTCTTTGAGACTTGAGTTAAAAAGGGGTTTGAGTTTAATCTAAGCAATCTAGGTTCTAATTAACTTTAATAACTCATTTTGACTCTAGATTAATTATGGAAATTAATTAATCTTCGATTAGAGCCTAATATTGCTTAGGTTTGCTTAATTACATCATTAAGCTCAAATGGCACTATACCAAGGGTAAAATCGTAATTTTACACAAAAACTGCCTGGGACCATCAAGACTTAAACAGTTTCTTTTAAACACATGAAAATGTCATTTTAAACTTATGCGGAAAGTTTCGGGCTCAAACGGCACCTTTACTTGCATAAAAACGCTATAGGGGTATTTTGGTCATTTTGACCCAAAATTACAGAAAACACGATTTTTGTTTCCGAAATCACTCAAGGACCATCTAATCCCCTTCAAACATCGAGTTGACCCTTTGAGGGCTGCTGTAACATCCTAATTTTTAACCCAATACTCTAAAACATATTTAGGTTAATCATCAGTTTGTTATGTCATAGTTTCCTTATTACTTCAAAATACTTAGCAGAAATACTAGTAAATTTTTTTTTGAATTATAAAAGCAAAGTGAGAGCCGCCCGACTTCATGAATAATGAAGCATTAAAGGAAATAAAGCAAGTATCTCATAATATCATTACATAAAGCAAGTAAAGGCACATCACAATAGAACTGAACTGCATATTTATATAATATGATATGCCCACTCATGGAGAGTGGGGCTTAGTTTAGTACATCATGAGCAAATACATCTAAAAAGAAAATGCAAAGGAAAGTGCGATGGAAAACATAAAAGCAACTCCCCTACCTAAGTGCAACTAAAGGGATAACCTCTAAACAAAAGGAGGTCCATCCTCATCTAAGTGGTGTGTGCTCTACTCGGGTACTCCATCAGTCATACGTCACCTTCTACTGACGTCCATCTCGCGAGCGAGGCACATATCCAGGAAACTGGGCGAGCTCCTCCGGCGTGTAGAGGCGGAACGGGGATCGAAAGTGAGCCCCGTGACGTGGCCGCATCTCTGGTCGTCGTGCTAATCGTGGCTGAGTCACAGCATCCTCACTGCCCTCTCTCATCAGTGGTGGAGTGGGGGCGAAGCTCTCACTGTACGGATGGGTAGGTGGGTCCTCCGACGGGTCAGTCTCCAAAAAGTAAGTCCGGGGCACGTAGTCAGGATATTCATGCATGGCTGAGGCGGCGGTACGCATGGCTGAGGCGGCGGTGTGCATGCGGAGCACTCTTTTGTTATGCGTACACGCGCGCTCAAAAACCCGCTCGTCGTCATCGTAGGGTGCTGTCGGGGGGAAGTGATGGGTATGCACAGGGTGAGCGAAGGGACGTCCAACGAACATGAAAGACTCGTACCGTGCACTGTCCCTCAAAATGGTATGATCCGTGCTCTGGATCATAGTGCACCTCCCATGTCAGGGTGTCCACAAAAACTACGAACGTCGCCATCTGAAGACGTGATGGAAAGAAAGAGATAGGGGGAGTGAGAATCTTGCTAAAGAATCTCAATAGGGCCTCCTACTACCTAGATGTCATCATCGACGTCCTCAGGAACCTTGGGTTTAGTATACAAAATAAGTGAACATGCATTAAGTCCATTTTTAAGCTTTGAAACATAGTTAGCCAAGGTTCATTCATTTTAGCATGATTCTTAATGACATGGATGCAATCATATTAAAGAATGTATGCATGGCTTTACTTAATGCAAGAATAATAATCGTAACTATAAGATCATCATAGTAGTGGCATAAAGTGGCAATTAAATTATCATATGGGAAACTTTGTGACATAAACATCATACTCTACTTCCTCATAGGCCACCTTAAAAGACAATCGTTTTGGGGGTGCTCGGCCGAACCGGTGTCACATCTCTAGGTTATGAGCTCATAACTTAACTAGTCGTCACTAGTTCTTACTTATCAATCCCGATAAGCGTATCATAATCATAAACATAATCCCAACTTATCCAATACGGGCTAGAGGGCATTTCTTGGGGGTGCTCGGCCGAACCAGTGTCACCCAAGAATTCATTCTTGGTACCGATGTCACATGAGTTCTCTGGAGGTACTCGGCCGAACCAATGTCATCCGAGAACTCATCTTAGTACCTCATAAATAAAATCTCATAGGGTTTTCAAAAACTTTCTAAGTCCCCAAATTTATCAAAAATTCGGCAGCATAACAACAACATGCCGGATTTCTTCCAAATTTACTTTATGCCACATAAGTCAATCAAACATGCATCCTTTATCATAATTCCATGTATTCACATAATCATTCTCATACGTTCACAAGCAATATTGAAGATTCATTATGCTCTTGGTCCTACGGTATCTTATGCTTTGACCCTTACGGGCCTTAAACTTGAGATGTAATTAATCTATCATTTTCTATCAACCTCTTATGCACCTAAGGATTCTCTTATAACAAATCTTACTATTATTTATGCTCTTTAATAAATCTGGGCAACACCATTCTTTGTAACATCCTCCCAAGTACAACGTCATCCTTAAGTCATGACATCAGACTCAAGAGTTTTTACTTATAAATTAGCAAACCTTTCATAATTATCTATAGCCAATTTGATTGATTTGCGAGATAACTATGTCGTAGTTCTATTGAAATATATACATATAGCAAGGACAACCAAAATATTTATTTAATACAAGGTTAGGTACACCAGGGAAGCTCTTCTATGAGCTTAACACATCTGTTCTCTATTACATTTACATATATATAACCACAATACAGTTATGGTAAAATAAACACATCCACTATTAAACTACTGCAACTCCAGTATAGTTTTTCTTGTAGTGTCTTCACCATTCTTTGGATCAACCTGGAGACGACATGGGAACACACAAAATAGGGGTGAGAATTTTATAATTCTCAGTAGGGCAACTCCCCCTAATACACAATCATAATGTCATCACCATCGTCCCAGCCACTTTGGTTTATAAAAAAAAAGTGATCAAGCATTACATAATAACGGTTCATTTTTAAAGTTCCAAATCATATTTCCGAAGTGGGTTGTTTTTAAGAATCAATCACTGTGTACACATTTATCACAAGCTCATAATCATAGTAAATAATGTCAATCAACATGATTCGATATGATACAAACATGTATATACCAAATTTAGGGAAAATATCTTTAATTGCCCTTGATAAATCGAAGAGGATCTCATCTATCTTTATTTTTCCTCAATAAGTCAAAAAGATCTCATTTTTCTCTCTATTTGCCCTTGACAAGTCGAAAGGATCTCAATCCCTCTTTATTTGCCCTCGACAAGTCGAAAGGATCTTATGTTTCTCTTTTTGCCCTTGAAATAAATATGCGAGACTTGAAATATAGATATGCAAGGCTTGAAATAAATATGCAAGTTCATTTCTTTATTTTAGTTCTCTAGACCCAGCAACAATCGACTTTAAGGCTGAAATAGAAAGGCTTTGAGATTTAGTTAGGTGATAGTGCAAGCTCTCATTTTAAATCTTTATGTTCTTTAGTGATGAAAAGTAAATATGCTAGACAAGAATGTAAATATGAGGTGCACTCCATTCTTTATCCTTTAACTTTAAGTGAAGGCTTGGAAAATAAATATGAATGCAAAGCTCAAGGTAAATATGTAATCCATAAGCTTGAATTTAAATATGAATGCTAGTCCATTATATTTCTTATTAGAGCTCATACAATGCATAGCACGTTTACTTTTTGTCATCACTTAAAGATCCTAGAGCTCAAAGACTTGCCCTTTTATCTCAAGCTAAAGTTTGGTTATGGAAGCATTCCCTTGAATTCACAATTCGGCCATGTGATGATGATGAGCTTGGTGTGAGGTTCATCTAGTCACAAGTGCCCATAATCTATGTCTTAGGATTCTCTTAAGTATAGGAGAACTTAAAGGATATTTCAAGTATGATTTTACGTTTTAAATTCCAATCTTAGGCCAACTCAAATGGTTGCCACCCTTGTTTAGTTTATGAGAATTTTAATGAAATAAGTTGGTTTTCAAAGATTTTTAGAAGTCCTAAAACGATTCCCAGAGAAACTAGTAATTTTTATGTCTCAAAAATGTAAGATTATATGTTTCTTGGGAACTATGCTTTTCGATTCTGTCATGGTGTCGTTGCTGCTGTTTGATGATGTTTTGACATGTTAGAATGTGTAAAAATTATATATGTTGAGGTAGGAGCCTTTATATACATGTTAGGAAAGAAACTAGTCTTATAGAAAAATCGTAAAGTTGAGTTTTAGCATAGTTTTGACCCATTTTTTTTGAGCCATTGCCAAAACTATTTTAATGGGATAACATTCAGTTTAGGATTGATTAATCATGAAAAACATGGTAACATTTGATGTGGGATTGATTTTTAGTGCCTATAGAGAAACTAGTAACTAGAAAACCTTAAAACTGCAATTCTAGAACACTTAGATTATTTAATTTTCTGTTTCCGTCCAGCAACCTTGTAATGAAGTAAACATGGTTTATAAATAGTTCATAAGCATAGGAATGCCCCATAATTGGTTTAGGTTTGATTTATAGCGCCTTAGGTGAAGACGGAATGTAGAAAAGGTCTAAAACGTAGTTTCTAGAACCCCACGTAATCACAAGATGTAAATTCTATCCTTAAGAGCATGACGCTGTCCAGATTCATTGACAAACATAAACATTAGTAAGAATCTTTAGTTGTGAATCCTTAGGTGCATAAAAGGTTAATAACGAATGTTAGAATAATTATATCTCGAGTTTAAACCCCGTAAGGGTCAAAGCATAAGACACCACAGGTCTAAGAGCATAACGAGCTTTAGTGTTTCATGTGAGTGCATGTTTTATTATGAAAATTTTATGATGATTATTGTAACATCCCTGTTGCTTTATGGATTGACGACTGTCCCCACAAACCAACACGGGTCTTTTCAGCATACTTTGTCCTCACTCGCACGCTTCCTAGGAAAACTTCCCAGGAAGTCACCCATCCCAAAATTGCTCCAAGTTAAGCATGCTTAACTATGGAGTTCTTTAGCGATAGGCTACCGAAAAGAATATGCATCTTGTTGATATAGGTAGTACAAATTAATTCATATAAGCCCTCCTTAACTGTATAGTCCCATACCTACACAGTCGTAGGATCCCTCTCATTCGGGTGTGTAATTGGGTCATTCATGCACCCCTTCGCTTTCGAAGTCTTCCAGGAGCTGCTCCTTGTTCGTGCCTCCTTGCACCGACAATCACTCCCTGACTTCTCAAATTTGATAGAAATTCGGTAGCATAATGGCAGTACACCGAATTTCTTTCAAATTTGCATTATGCCACAAGAGCTAATAGCACATGTAAATCAAGTCATCAATATCATACAACATATCCATTCATGCATCAATGCATCATAGCATGTCATGATTCAAGAACAATCATTTCTAGCTCTCCATATATCTCTAGCATATGCATCCCTAATGTTCCATATGAAACTATAACATGTAAAGGTTGGGTTCTATCTCTAGGGATCAATTCCTCAAAGTAAACATACTTATGATTCATGAATAGTCATACACTTCTCATTAGTTTATGATGGGCAATCTCATAGTTTCATATGTAAACAAGATCATGGATTCATATCATTCAAGTAGGGAAAGTATTTATTGCATACTTGGGATTCTGGTAATCAATTACATGAGCCCTGTAATCGATTACACAGCTTTGAGTTTCAAAACAGATGAATTGAGGGCTCTGGTAATTGATTACACAGCTTTAGGTTTTCAAAACAAGAAAGTTGGGGGCTCTGGTAATCGATTACATCAAACTTGGGCCCCTAGAACATCTAGGTAATCAATTATATGGAATGGTAATTGATTACTCAGGCCTAAAAGTTCATGTCTGAGTCTGGCAAAACTTTCTGGTAATCGATTACATGGGCTCTGTAATCGATTACCAGTACCTTTAAAATACAAAATTTCCAATCTAAAACATCTTCTAAGTTATTCCTCCCTTCTCAAACCATTTTGAACCTTGTTCCAACACTCACTTTGAAATCAAAACACTTCTGCAAGGTAAAAGCCTATAGCTTTCAAGATTTAGTTGAAAGATAATCTTTGAGCCTTATATCTTTAGGTGATAAACATAAACATGTCAATACAAGTTCCATTTTAATCTTATTATTATAGAGTGATAGCAAGGAAAAGTAAAGATGTAAGTCTTGAAAATAAACATGAGAATGCAAGTTCATTTTTAATCTTTAGGTTTATGTGATGGCTTGAAGCATAAACATGCTAGACAAGAAATGTAAACATGAAATGCAAGTTCATTTCTTATCTTTCAGCTTTAGGTGATGAATTGAAAATAAATATGATATGCAAATTCAATTCTTTATTTTAGTGCTCTAGGCCCCTTAGAGTTTTCACTCTAAATCAACAATCAACTTTAAGGTTGAAATAGGTAGGCTTTGAGATTAATTATTAAGGTGATAGCAAGGAAATAAACATGAATACAATTCATTTCTTATCTATTTGAATCCTAGGCTCAAGATTACTCTTCACAACAACATAGTTTCTTTGTGTTGTTAAAAATCTTTTCAAAAGTGAAATCTTCAAGCTTTAGAGGTCAAACAAGTGATGGTTTTGCAACCAATACTCAAGATCCTCATCATTAAGCCATGGTTTCTTCCAAATGTAGGCCATTTGGCCAAAAATAAAAGGGAAGGAAAAGGATGAATAAGAACCAAAAAAGGAAAGTAGAGAAGGAAAGAAACATTAACATTGTATCTTTACAAGTCAAGGGATAAACAACAAAAGAAAAGAATACAACTCCCTACCTTGGATGTGCTTCTTGATTGAGAGGGAGAGCTTGGCCTTGAAAAGAGTAAAGGAAGAAGAAGAAGAGCTCTTTGAGATGAGAGAAGAAAACTTGGAAGGTGTAAGAGAAATGAACAAAATGATCTCTTCGAGAGCTCCTTCTATTTATAGAGAAATGGAACACATGGGGGGATGAAAAGGAAGGAAAGTGGCTGGCCACATTGGAGGGAAAATATCTCCCGTGTGTGTCATTTCAAGGTATGGCTAGGTATGGTTGAAGGTATGATTCTTTAAGTGTGAAATGTTACTAAAATAAATCAACATGTGACGAATTTTGGAGGCAGGTAGCCGTGTGCTTTGAGGAAAATTATTTCTTTTTCTTTGTGTTATGATGTGGTTTAGAGGATATGTTTGATTAGGAGTTTGTTATTAAGTGTTTGAATGAGAGAATGGATAATTAAGGGCTTCTCAAGACAAGTTTAGGAGTGGTCTTGGTTATTAGTGGAATCAAACATCCTCTAATCAAGATTCTCAATCACATCCATTGGTTCCTTGATTTAAGGAAATTGATAGGAAGAACACTATTTTTTGATCTATGACATAATGTCTTAATTTTGAGAAAAGGATTTTTAGCTTCTCTAAGCAATCTTAGGTTCTAATTAATTCCAATTAATTGTTCTGATTCTAGATTAATTATGGAAATTAATTAATCTTCAATTATGGCCTAATATTGCTTAGGCTTGCTTAATCGTATAATTAAGCTCATTGGGTGCTCAATCTGGGGCAAAATCGTAATTTTGCACAAAAATTTCCAGGACCACCAGGACTTAAATAGACCTGCCCAAACTTATAAAAACATCATTTAAATCCTCTAGGGTGGAGTTCGGGCTCAATCTACTTACTAGTCAGTGTTAAACAGCCACAGGGGCGTTTTAGTCATTTAGTGCATCGAAACTCAGAAAATGAGATTCTTCTGCTCTATTAGTATACATGCCACACATAATCCCCTTTGAACATTTAGTTGACCCTTCAAGGACTGTCGGATCAGCTGTCCTCAAATTCCGGGGCATTTTTGTCATTTTTGCTCAGACAGAAAAATCGAAGTGTTACAAAAATGATCCTCTAGACCCCCCCAATTAAAGGTTATGAGAAATGATCCAATAGGAAGTAATCTTTTGGAATCCCCGAATTAAAGGTTACGAAATGTGATCCTAATGCCATCTATCTCGTATTTTAAGAGTCGAGAATTTAACTTATCAAAAGGGATAAGATTATACTAGTGACGACTAGTGAGGTATGAGCTCATAACCTAGAACTCTCAAGAAAAGAGAGAATATAGAGTGGCCCCCAAGGAAAAAAGAATAAGAAGTTTAAGTCACCTGTAAGAATGATGATCATGATTCTATGTTCTTTATATCATATGCATTGTTTTATAAATTCTATGACATTTTGTATTGACATGCATTCATGACTAGTATATTGCATTCATGACATTATGATTCATGCTAAAAGATACGGGTCTTGGCTAATGGTATTTAGAACTTAATAAATGAACCTTATGTATGTGTCCACTATTTTCATAATTAAACCTGAGGTTCCTGGGGACGATGACGATGACACTTGTGTTAGAGTCGGGAAGCCCTACTGAAATTCTTGTATAAGTTTCCCATCCCTCTTCTTTTCCGTGTCGTCTCTAGAAAAGGATTATTGAGTAGTTCGTGATTTTCTTTGAGACGTGGACGAAGGAGCTATATTATAGACAAGAGATTTAACAAAGATAGTTTCCCTTTGGATATTTGCCTTTAAAGTAATCGTATCTCATTTATCAGTTTGTATTCTATTGATGGATATATATTGATGTCCTTATGTTTATAGGACATCACTATTATGATACAGTTATTGATATGTTATTATTATTTGAGTTATGTTATGCCATAGTTGTATTATATTTTTACCTGTTATTTATTTCTAATATCTGTCTTATGCAGGCAAGATGAATGATGTCAGATACTTAGTATGTACGGTTCACGTTTTGGTATGTAACTTCAAAAAAAAATTTACCCATATTTTCACTAAAGTATTTTCAAGAAGTTTTGAGTTAAAAACTGGAACAAAAGAGTAATAACTAATAATTAACGTAAATGCATCCTAGGCGTGTTGAGTTAAATATTAGGGTGTTACAGTTGAAAGATCCATACTTACACTGAAAAATTAGGATGTTCAAAAAATAAATAACTTTATTACAAGTCATTTGATGAGGTTGAAGACGATACAAATCATTTATATAAACAAGAATACCTAAACTCCGTTTCCCTAAAGGGTTTGCCACCACATATACACAAGGTCAAAAAAGGAGTGCCTCTAATGTTGTTGCGAACCATAGACCCAAAAGCCGATCTATGTAATGGTATGAGGTTGCTATGGTGTGGAACTTTTTTGAATATGTTAGATATGAAAATTTTTATAGGTGGATAAGTGCTTTTCCGTCTAGGATAACTTGAATATTTTTTTTAATATACAAACAAATCAAAATTTGGGGAACTCTTCTAGATATGTCAGGAGTTGAAGAGAAATAATTTAGACATGTACTTTGTCAAACAAGTACTAAGTTCTTTTTTAGATTTTTTGTATTTTTTGTTTAAACAAAATAACTTCACTTGTTATTTGTGTAGGAGGGAGAGTTTGAAAAGTTATGAAAAACTTGAAAAGATGAGCAATCTTGCCTCAGTCAATGCAATTGAAATAAGGTTAAATTAAATGATGATATGATAAAAATCTCATTTAATTTATTTAGTACTTTAATTTCTGTCTAATTCTTAAAATTTGGAATAATATGTTCATCATCTACAAATTTACTTTTTGGGTTGGGGAGCCATAGTAGTAGCAAATAAAAGTCAAGTTTGGAAGATGATAAAAAAGGAATTATTGTCCAAGAAAACTGACCAGTAATACAATTATATGTCTTAACACGTTTTTCTACTATGTATTTCTATGTGTGTGAGTGCCTATATGAAAATGTGTTATACAATTATTGAAGGTCAAATCAATACTAACGTTGGATAGGCTCATAATCTAGGAAACAAAGAGATGCAACTTTATCTCATGGTTATGATGTTCATGATTCTAGGTAACTATATTTTTATTGATTATTCATCTCAAAATTTAGTTTCAATAATTATGATAATAATATAATATCAACCAAATACATTTGTTTGAATAGGGGAGTTCATGCAAAATAGGATATTTGTATTCTATAGGTGAATAGTTTATTTCGTGACATCTACTATGTTAACATGTAAAGTCTATATATTTCATTCATTATTTCTAATACATAATTTACTTTTCAATTTTTCAAAACAAAGGAATTTGTAGATGATGAAATGTATAGAGTTGACCAAAATCCTTACAAGGTGAAAAGTTTTACATATATAAACTTTAATTAATTTTAGCTAAACTTATTTTTACAATAAATATACTAACCATACTTTATTTGCTCATAATGTAGTGAAATGAAGAATGTTTCAAATATTCGATCACTTGTTGGCCTCCCAATTAAATCCAAATACCATCAAGAATAATTGAAATGACATTTGAATAAAACCTATTACATAATTTTGGAAAATAGATTATTTGAGTGTGTGAAATACATACTAATTTCTCTTACTCTTTTTGTGTTTGATATTTGGATATGTTACATAATATTTATCTATTTTATTGAGGTAAAGTTGCTATACATAATATTTAGCACTAATTATAATAACTTCCCAAAAAATAAAAAGGCAACTTGATAGGCATACCTCTCGAGTAGCTAATAATAATAATTCTTTTGCAATTTTTCTACAAGGTGTATTTCAACTTTTACAAATTTATTCCCAAGATTAATTACATGGGAATTTCTATGTTAGCTCCAGGTTTTATAGAATTACTTCCTAGGTATCACTTATTTCTATGAAACATATATTCTCACATATTAAGCATATTTCATTCCCATGATAGAGGATGAGAATAAAATATTCTCATAACTTGAAAATGATAATTATCAAATAAAAATACTAAAATATCCCTTATTTCACTTTTCTCCAGAATTATAATACCATTAAATATATTAAGGATATTTTAAAAATAGGGCAAATTAGAAGGACCTCTTGAGGTCATTCGTAATTACAGTTATTCCCTTCTAGATTTTAAGGAATTATTCATCTCTTTAATTAATTTAAAATCATTACATATACACCTTTATCATTATTTTTTGGTCAATAATAACAAAAATTTTATTAAATTGTCAAAATTGCCCCCACCCCTTACAACCACCACCACCCACCCACCAACCTTCTCCCCACCCCACTCACAGCCACATTCCCCCCTCCTTACAAAACTGTAACCTCTCCCGACCCCAGCTATTTCTTTCTTCAAATCCATCACTCCACACTCATACATATTCCGATTTTTGCTTCAATTTTCCTCATATAAACAACGAGTCATAGATGTGGTCAAGAGTTTTAGGTGGAAAATCTATTTACCGTTTTGCATTGATTGATTGACCACATGTTCTCTTTATGGCTTTGTACTGAAGTTTTCATCTTTTTCGTTATGCATCATCTTTGTGGTGTGCACATGTTGGGTGAATAATAGGGTTGTGAGCACATCACTAGCAAAGCTATCGGTGATAGTGGTGGTCATTTTTTTTGGTTCGGGGGTGGGGCGCACCATATTCCAGTTCAATTTCTTGGACTAATCGGTCTCTAGCACCCCTTAAGGTGGTGGCGATGGTGACAGAGGCAACCAACAAATTGAGATTACTATTGCCACCTTTCTCCATCAACAAGCAGTGTTGAGGAGTATCCAAGCACTAGATCTTTTGATCTTTGAGTGGTCAAGAGGGTGGGGTGGGGTGAAGGTGGATGGCTGCCGGGATGAGGACAATTTTATCAATTCAACATAAGTTTTTTTTTTTTTTATCATAGACCAAAAGATAACGATAAAAGTATTGTTTAATTAAGGGAGTGAATGATTTTTAAAATCTGGGAGATATGTGTAACCACGAAATACCTCATGAAAGATCCCTATAATTTACCTTAAAAATTATGACATATACTCCCAAAATTGTTTATTATTAAACAAAAACTGAGGTAACGTAATTCAGGTGAGAATGTTTATAACATTCTCAGGAACACGATTCCTTAAAATAAAGTTTCAAACCTTGAAACAAGCATCGCAATATTGTTTTGAGGGAACTCTCAAACGAGTTGATCCATAGCTCCCCCCTAAAACTTTCAAATTGGTGTGAAAACTTATGAGCATCAGTATTTTAATTTTACTGTGGTCCCTACTATACAATGGGCTCTCTATTGCCATGGGCTCAGCTAACAGACTCAACCTGCAATATCTTTAAGAGCATCAGGATTGAAGTTTATGCCCTCAGTAACTTTTTTGCATTAATTCCATTATTTGGGTTGTTGCAAACGACCTGCTAGGTGCCTCTAACTAGGTTTATATTAAACCTGGTCTCAACTTATGGGAGGAATTTCTGCCTTATAAAATATCAATTTGACACATGAACCAGGAAAAAAAATGAAATTTGGACCAATTATTATTATTATTATTATTATTTTTTACAATGTCAATTTCCAATTCTTGGTTATTGAAAGTCGCAGCCAATACAGACAAGTATTTTAGGATACATTCTACGTCCCCGGGAGAAAATGTAAAGAAGATTACAGCATCTTTGGTGGTAGCAACAGCCTTAAAATATCATTGCAAAGGAAGAACTCGGGCAACGTATGAACATCAACCACATTTACAAATCCAGGATGAACAAATAGTTGAGGAAAAAGACTATTTTGTGCTACCTTTTAAGTACCAACAGATTAAATTTGCTAATTATATATACAAAAAATGAATTCTTTGCCTTTCCAAGGACATTTGGAACGCGACATTTTCTGGAGTTGTAAACGTCTTGATTCTACATAATCCTTGACGTTAAATACCATAATACATTACATTTGGAGAAGATTATTCACAGTAACTGTGACAGAATTTGTCCTCTGCAAGTCCTGCAATATCAAAGCGCTTTAGACTCTAATGCATACTAAGCAACCAATCCACGGAATAAAATTAAAAAGAAAATTAAATCCCTTCAATTATAGGTTCATTGCAACTAGACCCTATCAACTATATTATTTGGAAAATAAACACTTAGAACGTTTCGAATATTTGAAGCAGCGTCCTCCTCCAAACTCACTGTCTCAATCACCTGATAGGATCTCCTGATGTTAACTAACATATGATCTTCCAATTGAGTTGCTGGAAGTTTCCCCACAAAATTACAATAACTAAATTTGTTTACAGAAAAAACTTTAACTCAAATAGGAAGAAATAAATGTTTAGGCGTTTGCCAATTTGCCGACTTTGAAGATCCAACATAGCTCTCATCATCAGTACGCTGCAGTGACAGTGACACCCTAGGAAGCTCAGACACACCTAGTGGCGTGTCTGCGTTCAACACATGTTGGACACCAACACCCAGTGGACATGCAAATTTGCAGACTCAATATAAGCCCTATGAAACCCAATACCTCACCTATTTACCATTTCTTCCAGCCCAATTATGTAAAACCCACTCAAGGATCTCACCAGCGTAGCAAAAAAGCAGTGTTTGAAGCTACTTTGAGAGGACGGCAGTAGTTTGTCAGCATCCAACCAATGGCAAGTCCAATGGTGGGGGTCGCTGATTGGAAAAAAATAGTTGGCAAAAAGTAGGTCAGCAGCAGTGAACGGTGGTGGAAAACTAAGGTAATTGGAAAGCCGGAGAAAATCCATAGAATTTTGAAGTTAGGAAAACACTTATGTGATCATTTTCATACTATGGTCCTGGGAAGGTTGAAATATTTGCTAAGAATAGAAATGGCATAAATCTAATGCATGAATTTGTACCTCAGGATATTTATCAAGGAAACTGGAATGCTGGAGTCCAGGAGAATAAATACACCAACAGTTCCCAATACTAAGAGCCCTTATCAAGGAAAACCATTATTAATCTAGCCAAACATCACAAGTTGATTGGCCGATAGAATTATCTGGCTATTACTGACAGAGACCCGAGGTTTGGCAAATTCTACTTCAGGAGGAATAAGGCAGCAACCAATCCGGCCAGGGGCTTCAATGGACAACCAACAGGTGGTTAGTTGTAAATGTAGTTAGTTAGGATTGGAGGGAGAAGTAGTTAATTCAGCAAAGTATAATAGGAATTAGTTAAGAATTAGTGGGTGTGAATTCATTTGCATCATTTGTCTAGAATTGGAGAAATTCTCCTCTAGGGTTCTTGTAACACATTATGAGATATTTGGTGATTTGCCAAGATCTGTGAGCAATAAAATTACTCTTTTCTCTAGATCAGAATTGGTACTATCAATTACTCAACCAAATATATAATTTGCAAGCATCCATAGCCAATTTCTCAACTCATCATATCAAGAAAATTGTGATGCAACTATGAGAGAGTTCTTAGATATGTCATTGCATCAAGATAAAGGACACTAGAATTGTGAGATATACAAATGCATAATTTAGGTTCTCCATTCGATGGATGCTCTACATCATGCTATTATGTTGCTTTTTAAGTAAATGTCATATACTAGGAATGTAAGAACGGTTGGTAATTAGCATTTATTTTAGAAAAGATTTTCTGATCTAGATTATTATGTTTTAATCTTTTTTTTTTTTTAACAGATTAGGAAGATTAGAACATTTTCCTTTATTAGGTAGCCTATATCTTTGAATTTAAGAGGAGATTGTTTCCTCCTTTAATTTAGGAATTAGGTAGTTGATATCTTTGACTTTATCTTTCATAGGAGATTGTTTCCTCTTTCTGTTAGAAATAAGGAAATATCTATTAATATCTTAGAATATTTCATATCATATCTTAGATTGATTTATATTTATTTAGGTTAATTATGTCATTATAATTAGATTTTATCTTTACTTTATAAATAGGATTACCTTATTGTATTACAATCACAACACATAACATCAATATATTTTTAGATTACCATAAATCTCTATTGTCTCTTTTCTTTCTTCACTATCCAAAACCCTCAATTTCAACATAGTATCAGGGCGGTATCATCCACCATGACCCGTGTTGATTGTTCCGCTGCAAAGATTCCAGTAATTTGGAACTCACTTGTACTATGTCCCTTACTTTACTTTACTTTCTCATTTCCGATTCTACACCTGCTTGTAACCTATGGTTGTGACTTGAGTGATGAATATAGGTTGTGCACCCTATCAACCTCCTATTGTGAATCCTACCAATAGTGATATTTGTCTTCACTCAGTCATGACGGTAGTATGTTCTTTTGACTTTGGATTTCCAATCTTTCAATTGCTTAATACTTCCATATGTTATTCTTGCAATCTATTGTTGCATGTATGAGGAATTTCCACCACCTTCATTGCATCTCTTCCAGCGCTGATAGCTGTGTATGTCTATTCTTTTCCTAGTCATGCAATTATCAACAAGCTATTCAAGCTGATGTTCATTCTAGCTGCCTTGTTGTGTTATCTTTTCATATGTATCCAGCATCCCTAATTTGCCTTGCTAGTCTTCAATGGATATCAATTTTATATTTTAAAGATGTAATTGTAACAAGCTTAAAGCTTAATAAGCTTTAGCTTCGGGGGTAGTGTTAGAAATAAGGAAATATCTATTAATATCTTAGAATATTTCATATCATATCTTAGATTGATTTATATTTATTTAAGTTAATCATGTCATTATGATTAGATTTTATCTTTACTTTATAAATAGGATTACCTTATTGTATTATAATCACAACATATAATATCAATATATTTTCAAATTACCATAAATATCTATTCTCTCTTTTCTTTCTCCACTATCTAAAACCCTCAATTTCAACACCTTCAATTAAGGAGTAAAATCAGCTATACAGATGCTTCATAGGTCTATTTATTTGGCCTGTGTAACCTCATCCAAGATATAGAAAATACCTTTTCCTATATCGTATCAGAGCACAACTGAACCATCACTAATACACCTCTTTGTCCCATGACTGACAAAGGCGAGATTCCAAAAGGAGAGGCCAAGATGGAGACTGACAATGCTGTCCTAGCCAGCCCAATCGAGGCAACAAACCTTCCAATCATTGGCCATAAACTCAATGGCCAAAACTACACCCAATGGGCCAGATCTGTCCGCCTTTTCCTCCAAGGAAATGGAAAGGAGGAATATATAATTGGTGAAGCCAAGAAACCAGAAAACGATGAGGCCAAACTCAAAACCTAGAAACTAGAGAACAGCCAGGTGATGTCTTGGTTGCTAAACACCATGACAAATGAAATTGGAGAAGACTTTATGTATTTCAGTACCATAAAAGAAATATGGGATGCAGCACAAGAGACATACTCAGATGTGGACAACACCTCAGCCATCTTTGAGATCAAGAGTCACATTCATGAAATCTACCACCCAGCTTGAGGGGGAGTGTTGGTAGTTAGCATTTATTTTAGAAAGGATTTCTGATCTAGATTATTCTGTTTTAATCATCTTCTTTTTTTAACAGATTAGGAAGATTAGAATATTTTCCTTTATTAGGTAGTCTATATCTTTGAATTTAAGAGGAGATTGTTTCCCCTTTTAATTTAGGAATTAGGTAATTGATATCTTTGACTTTATCTTTCATAGGAGATTATTTCCTCCTTCAATTAAGGAGTATAATCAGCTGTACAGATGCTTCCGAGGTCTATTTATTTGGCCTATGTAACCTCTTCCAAGATATAGAAAATACCTTTTTCTACAAGAAACAAAGTACCGTGGCATGATTGAGTACTGGAGTAGAGTATCATGATATGGCACATGCAAAATGTGAGCTACTACGTTAGATTGTGTACTGGAGTATCATGCTATGGCACATGCAGAATGTGAGCTAATACATTAGCAATGGTAATAATGAATAACAAAGAACTAATCTTTAATGAAGAGTTACGAGGTAGAAAGGAATCTGATAGAAACCAGAAAATAGAAGAACAAACTGGATAAAAAAAAATGACTGAATTGGCACAGAAAGAAATGCAGTACAAGAGTATCAAGGATGGCACTATACCAGCCTTCTCTCTTATCCTAAGCCTTTTGGAAAATGACAAAAATGCCTGCATGATACCTCAACCCACCCACAATTACACCCTGCTCTCACATAGCACACACATGCACACACCTACACTACCCTGCCAGCCCACCTCACCCACAACAAAGAAGCGAATGCAAGTTAGTTAGTGATATTGGACCCCATAGAATCAACATTTCCTGATTCTTTCCCTACAGCACCCTTTATGGCCCTATATTTCCCTCTTTTGTACACTTGCAACCTTTTAGGGAATAAACGATCCCTAACAATACCCCTCTCTTGAAGTACCACATTGTCCCCAAGGTAGAAGTCAATAAAACTGAGCTCTATATCTTCAGCAAGCTCCCACGAGCTCTCACAATCCGGCATATCTTTCCACTTGATGAGCACTTCCTTGTCTCCCTGTCGAGAAACTTTGATAGCAAGAACCTCCTTTGGTTGAAGGTTGAACGTTCAATTCTAACTCCTCTGTCTGTTCTGTTGGTAAAGGGTGGCTGAGAACTTGAGGTGTCACACACTTCTTGAGCAATGAAACATGAAAAATGGGATAAACCTGAGAATTTGGAGGCAACAATTTGTATGCAACGCGGCCCACTCTCTCCAATACTTCATAGGGTCCATAGTACCAAGGACTGAGTTTTTGATTGATCCTAGTAGCAAGTGTCTTGAGTTGGTAAGGTTGCAGCTTGAGATACACCTTCTCTCCTCCCTTAAATGCCACCTCCCTCCTGCTTTTATCAACATGTTCTTCCATCCTAGCTTAAGCCCTGCTCAAGTGCCATTTTAGATCCTCCAAGATAGCATCCCTCTCGGCCAGCAGGGTATTAACATCCTCAATAGAAGAATAATGGTCCGCTTTCAAGACGAGCGGGGGATTTGTTCCATAGAGGGCTCAGAAAGGAGTAGTGTTGGAGGAGGCAAACCAAAACTCAGCCCAACTTAACCACTTAGGCCACTGTTTCGGTTTAGAACCTTTGAAGTAGCACCATAGAAGTTTCCATGCATCTGTTAATCACCTCAATTTGACCATCCGTTTGAGGATGGTAGGTTGAACTATACTTCAGCTTAGTACTTGGCATTTTGAATAATTTAGAACAAAATAAGCTCATAACAAACAAGCCTATCCCTGTTAGTGAGGATGGCCTAACCACCTCTTTAACAAACAAGCCTGCAATATCCTTGGCTGTGTAAGGATGAGTAGTGCCTATGAAACGATAGTATTTTGTCAACCTGTCCACTACCACCAAAGTGGTGTCCAAAACATTTGCTTTTGTAAGTCCACCAATGAAGTCCAAGGTCAGCTCATCCCAAACTTTAGTTGGCATTGGTAAAGGCTGCGGTAATCCTGCAGGGGTGAGGGCCTGATATTTATTCCTATTACAGGAGTCACAAGCTCAAATGTGCTGTTGGATGGTGCTCCTCGTCCCTTCCCACCATAGTAAACTAGAAATCCTTTTGTATGTTCTATAAAATCCTAAATGACCTTCCATGGCTTAATCATGAAATTCTTGCGTGATAAGAGGGATTCTCCCTGATCCCTTGGGAATTACCAGCCTCCTGTTGAAATACAGCTTGCCCCCCTTGAATTCATACCTTTGCTGGACAGGATCTCCTCGTAGCAGCCCTTGAACCACACCTCTCAATTTGCTATCTCTCTGCACTTCCGCATCCAACCCTTCCCAATCTTGGAAGGTGATAGCTGAAATTAAACCAAAATAATGCTTTCTTGGAAGGGCATCAGCCACCCTATTTTCCTCACCAGCCTTGCACATTATTCCAAAGTCAAACCCCTTCCCGGAAGCATCAATCTCTAACAAATTCCTTCTCAAAATAGGGACAGCAAGTACAAGCAAAGAAGTCATGATCTTCAACTTCTCAAAGGCTAACTGAGCTTCCAGACTCCATTGACAACCATCCTTTTTTAGTAATTGGGTCAAAGGCCAAGCCATCTTCAAGGAAGTAGAGTTGGAAGGAGTTGCTTACTGGGGAGGTGCTTAGTGTCCACATCATGCAAGAAGGAAGGCCCCTGGGTGCTGCTGGAAGGAGTCCTGTAAGTAGATGGTGTCCTCTCCCCCAAGGCAAGTGCAGATGTAATGTGGATGTAGCCCTTTCAGAAAGCAAAAAGTAGGTGCGGTTTTAGTCATCATTCGAGACCATCGTGGGACTCATCACTGAAGCAGCTAGGAAGATCCTTATCTCGTCTGGCCTCGTGGTAGAGACCTCAGCAATCCGTGATGCTCTCATCCTTGCTCACCCGTGCTGCCAAGATGTCCTCATTGAATCAGAGAGACTCAATGCTATTGAAGCCTGCAGGGGAGGTTTGGCTACGCCGAAGATCTCCACTCTCATTGCCAACATCAACAAGCTCAAGCTCCAATTTAGATCATGTGGCTTCATGTGGGTGAATAGGGTAGCCAATGGTGTTGCGCACGACAAGGTTGTCAATGGCGAATGGCGTTGTAGGTTATGGCAGAAGCCATGACAGACTAAAAAATATATAAATATATATAAAAAAAAATACAAAGACAATGCATAGTCAAAGCCACAGACTAAAAAATATATAAATATATATAAAAAAAATACAAAGACAACGCATAGTCAAAGCCTCAAAGACAATCAAAGTCACAAACAAGGACTAAAAAACATAGCAATCCATTATCAAAGTCATAGAGACATAATGTCAACACAAATTAAGAACATAAAATAAGAACAAGGAAGAAGACGACGAAGAAGAAGAAGAAGAAGAAGACAGAACATAAGAAAAAGAAGACAGAACAGATCAACAGAGAAAAAGAAGAAGAAGATAGAACAGAGAACAAGACAGAACAGAGAAGAAGAACAACAACAACAACAACCTCGATGGAGTGCTAAGTGCTTGCCAACGTTGCTGGTGTTGATTGTGATGAGCCGCTACTAGCGGCAGCGACGTAGTGAGCTATCAGCGTGGTGAGCCGCCACCACTGACAATGGCATTGCGGTTGTTTGAGAAGATCCGCGAGAGAAAGAAGGATGCAGAGAAGGATGCGAGACTCAGAGAAATGGCTAGAGAAATGGCAAGAGGGGTCAGGTTGAATAGGGTTTCATCATTGAAACCTAAAGGGTTTTGGGCACAATTTCTGCCATGGACGCCATAATTCCTCCATGCCGCCATTGCGCCCACCACGGTCGCCATGCCATTCCGCCACAGCAGCGATAATGCAGGTTTCTTTCTTGGAGATGGAGCCGATGGAAAGGCAGCATTTGTTCGTGTTCCATTCCCATATGCACGGGACAATTCCCGTTACCCTGATAAAGATGTTGCTGACTCACATGGAATTGGGGCAGGCCTTGTGGTTGGAAGGGAAATTCGATGGGCTAGAAATGCTTGGATACTCCCGAGGGCAGTGAAGGGAGAAACAATCACAGAGGTCAACTTAGGAACTTTGGCCTTTAAGAACTGCATGCATTGATACCATCATATGCCAGTTCAATTTGGACATTAAATGGAAGGGCAGAACTTTTAGGAGGAGGTATTGCAAACCCACATGGACAAATTATTGTTAATTCCACTTGTGCTGCGTTTATTCTGTACATGAAGGTTCTAACCTTCTATTTTGATAAATTTTACTTTGAAAGTGACGGATTTCACGCACCAAGAACCATCCATTTATTGTCGATGAGCTAGATTAAGAATTACTTAGACATTCAACAAAAAAAAAAAAAAGATACTTAGACGTGGGCTTATACATTCCAGTCTCATTTCTAACTACCCGTTTGATCTTCTGCAGCTTGGGCTCTTGAAAGAAACTGGAAGAATCAAGCTTCAGGAAAAGGGTTCAGATACAAGTTGTGATCTTGTTGAACAGAATTGTGACGGGAATATGCAAGATGTACTGGGTTTGCAGGGAGTGTTAAACAAGATTGAAAGGGATCTAATGCTTCTCACTACTGTAGACTACAAATTCCAAAATGGGGTTGTACTTGGATCAAATCCTCGGGACCTAGGACGACATTCCTAGAGTGCAACTTTACTTTCCACCTCCATTCACAAGATTTGGGACCCGGGAGGAAGTCTACTTGTTCAGCAATATTGTCTTGCTTTGCAAACTGTTATATGCTCTCATATACCAAGTATGTTGGAAACCTTCACAGTTCAATTCCCCATTGTGAGACCTGGAGAAGAATCTTCCAAGTTCTCAAGGTCTGCTACATAAGGACCGATCTCACTTGCTCCTTGGGTTTTCTTTTGTTGAAGATGCTCCTAAAGCTGCCTGGCTAACCAGACCCTATATATATTGTTGAGCCATGTGATCTATATACTCCAGCTTGAGGGAGAGTGTTAAATAAGATAATTAGGATGTTAATTCATGAATTTAGGGAAATAGTATATTATATATTTATAAATTTATAAACATTCTAATATTTATTACTCAACGTTTATATAATCCACACTTTGCTGTGTAGTTGAAACACACAGGTTCTCATCTCTCTCACTCTCTCAACACACTCAAAAGATATATGTAACAAGTTATCTATGTAATAAGTTTGGTACATATGATTTATATATTCCAACTTTGGGGGTTGTGGATAATTAAGATAGTTAGGATGTCAAATCATGAATTTAGGGAAATAGTATATTGTATATATACAGATATTCTTATATGTATTACTCAGCATCTATATAATCCATATTCCGTTGTGTGGTTGAAGCATACAGATTCTCATATGTTTATCACTCCTCTTACCCAACACACAAATGGAAATTGTATGGAAATTATTTGATGACAGAGACACATTATATATTCTGAAAAGCCCATAACATACCTGGAATATTATGTCATCTGGAATATGAGGTAGAACCTCCCGAACAGTCTCAGCCATAGCAAGAATATTTGCCACACTATCATTAGAAGGATGTGAAGCAGTCCTTATATGTAAGCTACCCGTTCCTCCCGGCAACCTTCCACCTAGGGAAATGGTTGAATTACTTGAAGAAGCCTGCGAGGGATTAATAGGCCAAAGGCTCCAAGCAGCATCTTCAAAGGCACTCTGGGCATAGGTTTCTCCGACTGAGGCTAGATGCCTCATCATCATTTGAACTCTTCCAAATCCAACTGTACTGATTGCTGTAGATGATGGACCAGCTCCATCAAAACCTTGATTTGGCCAAGAATGCAACCAGCCCGAGTCCAGTCCTGCACCCCTAGATAAGAAAAATTAAAATCAGGAAAAATGCAGAGCATAATTATATGTGACTGATGGGATTAAGAATATATATACACAATTTGATGGCAGCATGTAACTACCATGTTCAAAATAATTAGGGGTTATGAACCATTCTTTTCATGCAATATATCCAGTGAGAAAGAAGTGGGATTAAGAAATTGCATCACAAGTATCTTTCAATAGTTCAGCTCTTGAAATCATATTGACAGAGGCAGTAACCTTTATTCATTTTGATTCTTGAGAACAATTCCCTTGAAAGAGACACAGAAAACTAAATTCTCTCCCTAGTATTTTAGGGATGCAAAACAGTAGTAGTATTTGAGGCTTATGAAAGGACATACTTTTTGCTCTTCTGGCTCTTACTTCTCTTTCTACAAATATCTGTTACAGATTCAAGGGCCTAAAAAATTACTTCACCGGCAATATATCTCACAAGTTTTCTGAGTTCAGAGCTTTTTTTTTTTTCCTGACTAATTAACCAAAATGATCCTTTAGAAATATATCGGAAGACGAATTAGTCCTTCAAATTTTGAGTCTCATATTGGTCCCTCACATTTCAAGGGGGGGAGGGGGAGGGGAATTGGTCCCTTTGCCTTGTACAAATCTGGACAATTTTTTGAATTCTCGTATTGGTCCTTCACATTTTAAAAAAGAAGACAAATTGGTCCCTTTGTACAAATTCAATATGGGACTTTTAAAGCTTGAAAACTAATTTATCCCTCGATACATTTTTGATGAACCATTTTAAGTATTTGGAAGTGACCTCCCTTTCTATCTATAAATTTTGGAGAAATTATTAGATAGAAAGAATACAAGGTCCAGGAGCAGGGTCCTCCATTTACACATTCACGGTGTCCATGGATGAAGCAAATATCAGCAGAAATTTTATCTCATGCAACTTTTATTGAAAGAGCTGCTTCTTCAGCTTGGTTGACGATTTCAGCCCATTGCATTTAATTGGGTGTCCCATTATTAGGTTTACAGGGTTGAATATTACGTGTTGTTCCAATGAGATGACGGTTCTTGCGCTCAGACCCCATTTTGTTGAGGTGTATGAGTACAGGACGTCTGGTGAAGAATGCCATGAGAAGCTAAAAATTGTTGAAACTCATGAGATAAATATTCTTTTACATTATCACTACGTAAGGTGCGAATAGGAACACCAAAATGGGTTTTTATTTCTTGATAAAATTTGGTAAAGACTAAAAATAACTCAGACTTGTGTTTAAGTAAAAATAACCAAGTACAACAAGAATAGTCATCAATAAACGTAATAAAAAAACGAAATCCTAAACTAGACACTGTGTGACTAGGACCCCAAACATCTGAATGAACTAAAGTAAAGGGAGACGCAGCTCGACTACTAACCCTATCAGGAAAATGACTCCTCGTGTGTTTCCCAAGTTGACATTACTCACAAGACAGACTGGACAGTTTGGACAGACTAGGCACCATGCGCTACAAGTTAACAAGGCTAGGATGACCTAACTAGGTGTGGAGGATAAGAGGATCGGTGGTGAGGGATCAAAAACTTGATGGGGACAGAGCCAATAGAGGCCACGAGACTCACATCCGATGCCAATTATCCGTCCCGTGCTCCAGTTCCATAGGTAAACAGAATCGTCAATGAATGAAATGGTACACTTAAGGGATTTAGTTAATCGAGAAATAGAGAGCAAGTTGAATGGAGAACCAGGAACATAAAAGACAGAATCAACTGATAGAAAGGGTAGGGGATGGGTAATGCCCACCCCGTGAGATTGTGTGAGAACCATCGGCTAAAGTGATAATGGGTAAAGATTCAGAAGTAGAAAGTGTGAAAAATAAAGTTTTATTACCGCAGATATGATCAGTGGCAGCGAACTCAAGAACCCAAGGACTCAATGGGCCTGATTGAGAGAGACAAGCAAAAGAATTACCAGCGTGTGAAACAAAGGCAGTGGAACCAGAGTTTTGATAGTGCTCAAGCCACTTCAAAAAATCAGCATAATTAGGTAGAGACGGCTAATGCAGAGCAAGTGAGACAGAGGTAGCCATGGGTCACAAAAGGACAGGCAGAAGTGGTATTTTCAAAATACATCTGCAAAGTGCACGGTTGGCATAAAGGCTAGTAGATCCAAAAAGGGTGAGCCAAAAAGGTCATCGAACGCGCCTACACGCGTGGCAAAAGCAGACGCAAATGAACAGTGTCGCTGAGAACCTCGAAGGCGTGTGGCGGTGCGTCAACGGTTAGATCGGGACCGGCCACCGCGGTTTGGCCGCACAAGGAGTGACAAAACCGGTGGTGGGGTCGGTGGGTGGAATCGTCGCCGGAAAACTCGCCAGCAATGAATAAGGACAGCAGACGATGGTGGAAGCTGCTAGAATTGATGACATAGCAAGGAGAAAAAAAAGGAGCGGGCAACTAGAAGGAGGACACGGTGGCCCGAAAAAGAAAAAAAAAATTTGAACGGAAGACAATGGGTCCCCCTGACAGCACAAATTAGGGTTGCTTTTCTCACTTAGGCTCTGAATACCATATTAAGAAACAGAGAAAGAGAGAAAGTCATGAGGAATCTGTGTTTCAACTACACAACGAAGAGAGCATATATGGATACTATGCAATAAATACACTATGCTTATAAATATATATTTTCCCTAATTACAGATATAACAAGATTTAATCATTTGTAACTGACATAGAATTGGGGAAAATCTCTTCCCTAGGGTTAATCTTGTATTCCCTTGAGGTTATGGTGATTTGCCTAACCTGTGATCAATAAAGTGTTGCATTCTTCCTTAGATATAGTTCTGATCTAACAATTGGTATCAATTTCCTTGGAAATCTTGCTTCCATGGCTGTGAACAAGAAGTTCGAGTCCATAGATGCATCACTCTTGGCACTGCAATCGCAGCAAGAGGAAGATCACGCGAGCATCTAGGCTTCACTGGCAGAGATCATGACGACGTTGAAGGCCGTGACCATCCGACTCAACTCATTGGAGAATCGCTCCAATTGCAACTCATCCTTGAAGCGCGATCATAAACGCCCCGATTGGCATGGTCCTAGAGGTGACGGCAAGGGCTTCACACAAGGACACACGCAATCGAGTTGCGGATCAATGGCGCCTAATTGATGTTCTCGTCACACAGTGAGGGTGCATTCGCGTGGCTAAACGGCATCGACCGATACTTTCAAGTGCGAGACGTCCTGAACCTTAGTGGTTGTTTGTGGCAAAAATCGCAATGGAGTGAAAAGCCTTGATCTGGTTTCGATGGTGGGAATCCGCAACTTGCAAGCCTACTTGGCGTAAGTTCTATGAATCATTGATCAAGAGGTTTCAATCAGAGCTTACAAAAATCCGTTCAAGCTGCTGTTCAAGATCAAACAGGACGACTAATCCGTGAATACAAAGAGTTGTTTGAACTCTACTCAAGCCAACTGAAGGTTACAAAGCGGCGTTTCCGTCTTGGCTTGTTTCAGAATGGGCTCAAACCTGAGGTAAGGGAAGAGCTTCAACTCCACTCCTTTTATTCCTTAGAAGACTTGATGGATAAGTCTGAGTTAGTAGAGAATAGGAACAAGGTACTGCAGAAAGTTGCCAATAAGACCCTTCCTCGACACACTAGTGCTGTACCCCCTGCGAGTCGAATGAAAATGGGGGGTTTAGGCCAAGTGGAGAACATTAGGGGACTACTAACACAAGGGAGGAATGCATACAAACACCTCTCGGATGAAGAATATAGAGATAAAAGGGCTAAAGGCCTCAGGTACTTCTCTGAGGAACGTTACACTACTGACCATGTGTGCAAAAACAAAGGCCCCAAGTTGATGATTTTAGATGAGCAAGCTGAGGGAGAATGGCATGACGCCCCTGATATTTTGGGGGAGATAACTATAGTTACAACTCACACTGAAGTCCATGGGCAGTTCAGGAAGTCAACGAAGGATTAGAGCATGGGCATCAGTTCACAGGTGCAAGGCCCATGTCTTAATTGACCGTAGGGCCTCTCATAATTTCATCTGCCTAGCATTGGTAGCAGAAGCTCAGATTCGGGTTAAATTGGACTCTAAATTTGTGGTAACTGTAGCAGAAGGTGACCAAAAGCAAGGTCAAGGGAAGTGCAAAGGATTTCCATCAAATTTCCCAATTTGCTGGTAACTCAAGACGGAGGATTAGAGCATGAGCATTAGTTCAGGGGTGCAAGGCCTGTGTCTTAATTGACCATAAGGCCTCTCATAATTTAATCTGCCCAGCACTGGTAGCACAAGCTCAGATTCTGGTTAAATTGGACTCTAATTTGTGGTAACCGTAGCAGAAGGTGACCAAAAGCAAGGTCAGGGGAAGTGCAAAGGAGTTCCCATCAAATTTCCCAATCTGCTAGTAACTCAAGACTACTACATTTTTCCTTTAGATGATTCTGAAGTGGTTTTACGCTTGGCCTGGCTGGATACATTAGGGGCAACCATTGCTGAATTTAGTAAGTCTCACTTCACCATTAACATCCACAATGAATGGGTGATGCTGCAAGGGGATCCAGAGCTCTATTATAGTGGAGAAGCCCTTCAGCCAGCATTGAAAGAGTTAGAGGAGGGGGGAAATGGGTACATGGTTCAATTGTGGCCAGTGTTTAAGTAGATGCAAGTTGGTACCACCCTTCCAGCAGCTGTCCAGCAAGTTTTGGACTTCTCCCCGGTAAAGGAAGGAGCTGACATTCCTAATCTCAGGCCTTACCGCTATCCCCACTATCAGAAGAATGAGATCAAGAAAATGGTTCATGAAATGTTAGATGCTGGAATAATTCACCCAAGTGTGGACCCATTAACAAGCTCCATCATCCTTGTGAAGAAAAAAGATGGGAGTTGGAGATTTTGCGTCAATTATCGTGCTTTAAATCGCATTACTATTCCAGATAAATTCCCTATTCCAGTGATAGATGAGTTGTTGGATGAACTTGCAGGGGCTGCCATTTTTTCCAAACTCAATCTCATGTTCGGTTGTCACCAAATATGGATGGTTGAAGGGGATGTTGGCAAAACCACATTTCGGACACATGAAGCACAGCTTCTTGTGGGATGACACAGCTCAATAAGCCTTTGACAAACTGAAATCGGCCATAGCAGAGCTTCCAATCCTAGCTGTCCCTAATTTTTCCCAGCCTTTTGTCATTGAGACGGATGCTTCCAGTCAGGGTATCGGGGCTGTTTTGTCTCAAGAGGGAAGACCAATTGCATTTCTCAACAAAAGTTTGTCAAAAAGGGCACAACTAAAGTCTGCCTATGAAAGGCAGTTGATGGCAGTGGTCTTCACGGTGCAAGTGACGTCACGACCTTCTTGGACGACACTTTATCATTATAACAGACCAGTGAAGTCTAAAATTCCTCATGGACAAGCATTTGTTCATTGACGACCAGCTGAAATGGACGTCAAAACTGATGGGATTGGATTTGAAATCCAATACCGACCAAGTCTTGAGAATAAGGCAGCAGACGCCTTATCAAGACAGATGATGTTTCAGGCCATTTCAGTAGTGTCTACCAGTGTTTGGGACACTATCCAAGAGGAAATTGACAATGATCAGCACTTATAGGTGTTAAAATCTGTAAATATCCGTAATCATCTATAATTAAAGAAAATATATCTTTGTAATTTTCGTATATTTATTACACATTGTCTATATATATTTTCTCCGTTGTGTAGTTTAAACGCATGGATTCATCCTATGATTTTCTCTCTTTCTCTGTCTTTCAACATGGTATCTAGAGCCTAAGAAAGAAAGAAAAATCCTATTCCGTGCTGTCAGGAGGGCCCACTGCCCTTCGGTGAAATTTATTTTTCTAGCCAAACCGTGTTTCTTTTCCAGGTTTGCTGCGTTTTTCCCCTCCGCGGTGCCTCCCTTCTCCAAAACAGCCCCTGTCTGCCGCCTTTCACCTCCACCGGCGATTTTTAAGACTTCGATTCCCGCCGCCAACCCGACCCCCAGTCTCGCCTTCCCCTAAGGACTCCACACATATTCCCACACTATTAGCTGAGGCGCATGATTCAGCGGCTGAAGGACATTCTAGTTATTTCAGAACCTACAAAAATCGGCGGCAGCATTTTATCGGAGAAGAATGCGACAATAAAATGGGGCTGGGGGACTATGTCGCTTCTCGCCACACATGTCAAACCAACAAATACCAGGCACTCTCACCTGCTGGACTGCTGCAACCACTGCCAGTACCCGAACAAGTATGGTCTGAAATCTCTATGGACATCATTAACAGACAACCAAAATCGAAAGGAAAAGATGTCATCATGGTTGTTGTGGACCGCCTCACTAAATATGCGCACTTTCTTCCATTGACACACCCTTTCTCAGCCAAAGAGGTCACCCATGTTTTTGTTAAGGAAGTGATGCGGCTACATGGCTTTCCTAAAGCCATTATTCCTGATCGTGACCCTGTTTTTCTGAGTAATTTCTGGTCAAAATTGTTAAAACCAGCAGGACCGAAAATGAAGTACGGCACTTCCTACCATCTGCAAATAGATGGACAAACAAACAAAGGTGACAAATCGCTACCTTGAAACATATCTTCAGTGCTTAGCTGGTACAAAACCGAGGCTGCAGGTGGAGTGGCTGTCTTAGGCCGAATATTGGTTCAACAGAACATTTAATGCATCTGCTCAAACCTCCCCATTCCAGGCATTATATGGTCAACCTCTCCGGTGCTTTTTAGGGGAGATACTTACCCCTCAAAGGTGGTAGAGGTCCAGTCACTTATGACAAGCCGTGATGAGACCCTCGCTGAACTCAAAGCCCACCTCCATCAAGCCCCAGAACGGATGAAGTATTATGCTGATAAGAAACGTCAAGAGGTGGTATTTCAAGTCGAGGACTGGGCCTTTCTCAAATTTCAGCCTTGTAGAACTAAATCTTGCTCGGTGGCCTAATGAGAAGCATAGCCCCAGACTTTATGGTCCATTTAAGGTGCTGGAACGAATCGGATCAGTCGCCTACAAGTTGGAGTTGCCTGCAGCATGCAAGCTTCATCCAGTATTTCACGCTAGTAGACTAGAAAAGGTTTTACCACCTAATCAGCAATCCCAGGCTTTACCAATGGGACTCAATGATGAAGGGGTGTTGGAAACTGAACCTGAAAAACTGCTGCAAGTTCGAACCAACAGCACAGGTGACACTGAAGTGCTAGTCCAGTGGAAAGGGCTGCTAGCCTTTGATAATTCATGGGAACTATTAAGCCCCCTGCAGCAACAATTTCCAGCTGCTCATCTTGAGGACAGGGTGATTCTCCTATTTTTTTAATTTTAATGTCAGGAAGGTTGGAAAGCCCAGGTTTTCTAAAGTCTATGAGAGAAGGAATAAGGTGGGCTGAAGTGGGCCAGGAGCTAGCCCAAGAACAATCTTGCAACCGAGAATTAGGACAGCAGGGAAAGAGTTGGAAGAGAGGGAAAGTTAGTTAGTGAGAGTAGAGAATGTATAAATAGCAGAAGAATAAGTAGAAAGTGTGTATTCATTTGTTGTAACGGACTTAGAATTGGTGAAAATCTCTCCCCTAGAGTTCATCTTGTATTACCTTGAGGTTATGGTGATTTGCCTAACCTGTGATCAATGAAGTGTGGCATTCTTCCTTAGATATAGTTCTGACCTATCAAATTTGAATTCTCTTTACATGTATTTGCCTTCTGCTTAATATTTAGCATTACTTATAACATTCAAAAACTACAGAACTTGGGTACTCTATATGAATGTGATAGAGACACAAGATATAGGAAAGTGTATGAGAGAAGGAAGCATTAGCTGGAGACAATTAGCAAAAAATAACAATAACTGACAGCTGTATAGGCAATTAGAGAGCGGGAAAATCAGTTAGAAGAGAGAATAGGAGTATAAAAGAAGAGCAACTAGGATTCAATAGAGTAGTTCATTCATTCTTGTTATTGTGTCAGAGTTGAGGACTCTAATCTCCTCCACCTCTTTACTCTTTTCTAGGGTTCTTTAGCAATTGCTAAGATTCCTGTTATCAATAAAGATATCCCTGTTTTCTCTAGGGTACTGACCCTATCATTGGTATCAATAGTCTTGTGATCCGTGGGATTCGCATGGTGCGCAAGTCCAAGATGGAAGCAAAATCTGATGCATTCTTGGAGCGATTTGAGGAATCAATCACGGGAATAAGAGAGAAGATCGCGCAAGTAGAAGCGCGCTTGGAGCATGTCGAGCGTATCCGCCCTCACACACATCAGAATCGCAGCGCAGCCACGGCGGGAATGGTGATGGTGATGAAAACTCCGCCAATCGATGGGGTGGAGGATTGGAACAATGGAGGCGAATAGATCTTCCCTTGTTCAACGACGAAGATGCATATGGCTGGATCAATCGCGTTGATCAATACTTCGAGATTCGCAGAGTGCCGATGGAGGATTGGTTAGCCGTGGCGAAGGTCGCAATGGAGGGCCCCGGCCTGACGTGGTTCAACTGGTAGGAGACAACCATGGTGGAGTACTCTTGGGAACGTTTCCGGTCGGCAGTGGTGAAACGTTTCCAACCGTCGATGGCCCGTAACCTGTTCACAACACTAATGTCGCTGAAACAAACCGGATCGGCGCGCGACTATTGCCACCAATTCGAATAGCTGGCAAGCCCGTTGAAGACACGAGAGCAACGATTCTTGGATGGATTGTTCATCAACGGCTTGAAGGAAGAGGTAAGCTCTGAACTGGATTTACATCATGTTGATACACTTGATGATATGATGGACATGGCTGAGTTAATAAAAGTAAGAAACAAGGGTTGGGACAGAGACCGAATTGGGCCAAATACTGTTGGGGAAAGTTGGGCTCGAGATTCCCCCTTATCTAGAGGAAATTTCATAGATAAAGGAAGGACTACAAGCAGTGTGGGCAGAAATACCCTCCTATCCAATAGTGGGAGCAACGGTGGGCCTAGCAAGGACCGAGGATTCTCCTCAAGAGGTTCCGAGGTTGAAAAAAGAGGTCGCACAGGATTTCGATCTGTCTCAGATGAAGAGATGCGAGACAAAAGACTGAAGGGCCTATGTTTCACATGTGACGAAAAGTACACAAGAGATCACATTTGCAAGAACAAAGGATTCAGATTCATGATATTAGAAGAAGAACAAGAAGGACCAAGGGAAAATGAATGGCACGATGCTATAGACGAATTGGGGGAGCCATTACAACAACTGCAACTATCTTACAAAACCATGACAGGGACTCCATCACCAAGGTCAATTAGAGCATGGGGACAAGTAGCTGGGCGCAAGGTGAGAGTCCTAATTGACCTTGGAGCATCCCATAATTTCATCTGTCCTTTATTTGTAAGAGAAGCTGCGTTACAACCTCAAGAAGCCACATTTGTTATCACAGTAGCATCAGGAGAACAAACCACAAGCAAGGGAAAATGCTCACAAGTTACAAATCACAGGCAAGGGAAAATGCTCACTAGTTACAATTCAATTTCCCAACCTCCAAGTGGTAGACGATTTTTATATTATTCCCCTGGATAATTCTGAGTTGGTACTGGGCTTGGCTTGGCTGGATAAGTTAGGGGAAACCTTAACTAACTTCGGCAAGTCTAGGTTATCATTTCAAGTGGAGGATTGCTGGGTGGTGTTACAGGGAGCACCAGAGTTGTGCGCTATGCGGGTACTGCCTTGAGGGCAGCCTTGCGAGAATTAGAGCAAGAAGGGCAAGGATTTGTAGTGTAATTGTGGCCAGTAGCTACTCAGTTATCCCATATCACAGCAACACCAACAATAGTACAACAAGTCCTGGATGAGCACCCTAAAGTTTTTGAACCTCTAGAAGGTTTGCCTCCCTCAAGGAATTATGACCATGCCATTATCCTTCAGGAGGGAGCACCAATTCCCAATATCAGGCCCTATCGTTATCCCCATTATCAGAAAAATGAGATCGAAAAATTGTCCAAGAGATGCTAAATGTGGGTACAATTAGACCTAGCGTGAGCCCCTTTGCTAGCCCCATATTATTGGTGAAAAAGAAGGACAACAGCTAGAGATTTTGTGTCGATTATAGAGCATTAAACCGGATCACGGTACCGGATAAGTTCCCTATTCCTGTCATCGATGAACTGCTGGATGAGCTGACAGGTGCTACCATATTCTCCAAATTGGACCTCAAATCTGGTTACCATCAAATAAGAATGGTGGAAAAGGATATTGCGAAGACAGCATTCCGCACTCATGAGGAACACTATGAATTCCTAGTCATGCCATTTGGCCTTACCAATGCCCCCTTTACTTTCCAAGCCCTAATGAACGACATCCTAAGACCTTTTCTTCGGAAGTTTGTTTTGGTATTTTTCGATGAAATACTTGTATACAGTAAGGATGAGGAATCCCACACGTCACATCTCACTGCTGTTTTTGAAGTCTTACAGCAACAGAAACTCATCCTTAATAGAAAAAAGTGTGATTTCGAAGTCCTAACAGTGGAGTATTTAGGCCACATGGTATCTGCTTCAGGTGTGGCAGCAAACCCAAGAAAAACAGAGGCCATGAGACAATGGCCAGTATCGAAAGACCTCAAAACCTTGAGGGGTTTTCTGGGGCTAACAGGCTATTATCGGAAATTTGTAAGGAACTATGGGGTTTTAGCCAAACCACTCACAGATTTAACAAAGAAAGACACTTTCCAGTGGCCAGAAAAAGCACAACAAGCATTTGATTTACTGAAACAGGCAATGATTGAACTACCTGTGCTAGCTGTACCCAATTTTTCCAAACCATTTGTCTTGGAAACTGATGCATCAAGCCATGGTCTAGGGGCTGTTTTATCACAAGAGGGGTGACCAATTGCTTATCTGAGCAAGGCACTCTCCCAAAGGGCACAGCAGAAATCAGCATATGAGAGAGAGCTTATGGCGATTGTTTTTGCAGTCTAGAAGTGGCGCCACTACCTACTAGGCCACCATTTTATCATCATGACTGACCACCGAAGTCTGAAATTTTTAACTGACCAAAGAATATTGGGGGAGGATCAAGTAAAGTGGACTTCAAAACTCCTTGGACTGGATTTTGAAATTTAGTTTCGGCCAGGCTTAGAAAACAGGGCAGCAGGCGCACTCTCTCGCCAAATGCTTTATCAAGCCATCTCTGTGATGAAAACGAATATGTGGGACACAATTGCAGCTGAAGTGGAAGCGGATGAACACTTACAGCAAATAATCCGTGGCTTGTCCCAAGGGAATCAGAACTTCCCTGGTTATAGCCTACAGCAGGGCAAGTTGTGTTACCAAGGGCACAGAGTCATCCCAAAAAAGTCATCTCAGATTCCTATTTTACTAGAAGAACCTCATGATTCACCATCAAGAGGCCACTCAGGATTCTTCAGAACCTATAAACGGCTAGCAGCTGCTGTCTTTTGGAGAGGAATGCGCCAGGAAATGAAGTCTTATGTAGCAAATTGCCAAATCTGCCAAACCAACAAATACGAGGCCTTATCCCCTGCTGAGTTGCTTCGGCCGCTGCCAATACCCACCCAGGTTTGTTCAGAAATTTCAATGGACTTCATTATTGGATTACCCTGTGCAAAGGGAAAGGACTCCATCATGGTAGTGGTCGATCGCCTCACTAAGTTTGCTCATTTCCTTCCCTTCTCACACCCATATTCAGCCAAAGAGGTGGCACAGCTCTTTGTAACAGAGGTTGTTCGCTTGCATGGTTTTCCTTGTGTCATTATTTCAGGTAGGGATCCTATTTTCCTCAGCAAGTTTTGGTCTGAACTATTCCATGCAGCGGGTAATAAATTGAAGTATAGCACTCCCTACCGCCCACAAACGGATGGTCAAACCGAGGTGATAAACCGCTATTTGGAGACACACCTTCGTTGTTTTGCTGGCTCTAAACCTAAGTAATGGATTGATTGGTTGTCTTGGGCCGAATATTGGTTCAACACCACTTTTAACGCGTCAGCAAAGGTTTCCCCATTTCAGGCTTTATATGGCAGACCCCCACCAGTATTGTTCAGGGGGGAAACCTACCCTTCCAAGGTCCAGGAAGGGCAGTCCCTTATGGTCTCGAGATGAAGTCCTCACTGACCTTAAATCCAATTTGGATCTAGCACAACAAAGAATGAAACAATATGCAGATAAGCATCATAGAGAGGTGATATTTGATGTGGGAGATTGGGCATTTCTCAAGCTACAACACTACCGCATGAAGTCCTTGGCTAAGAAGGTGAATGAGAAGCTCAGCCCAAGGTTTTATGGCCCATTTCAGGTCCTGGAAAAATTAGGACCTGTTGCCTATAGACTAGAGTTGCCACTTGGATGCAAACTCCATCCAGTATTCCATGTGAGCCACCTGAAGAACGCCCTGCCTCCACAAACCCAGCCGGCTAACCTGCCACAAGGATTATCAGAAGAAGGAGTTCTGCAGATAGAACCAGAAGCAGTGCTGCAAGCTAGACACTCCTTTAGTGGCAACAAAGCGGTGCTGGTCCAGTGGAAGCATCTACCAGCACATGAAAACTCCTGGGAGGACCTAAACAGGTTGCAAGAACAATTCCCTAATGCTCACCTTGAGGACAAGGTGATTTTCCGGGAGGGAGGGGGGTGATAGAGACACAAGATAGGGGAAAGTGTATGAGAGAAGGAAGCATTAGCTAGAGATAACTGACAGCTGTATAGGCAATTAGAGAGCGGGAAAATCAGTTAGAAGAGAGAATAAGAGTATAAAAGAAGAGCAAATAGGATTCAGTAGAGTAGTTCATTCATTCTTGTTATTGTGTCAGAGTTAGGGGCTCTAATCTCCTCCACCTCTTGTACTCTTTTCTAGGGTTCTTTAGCAATTGCTAAGATCCCCGTTATCAATAAAGATCCCTGTTTTCTCTAGGGTACTGACCCTATCAGAATGCATCCAGTAATAAAGAAAGGGAAATTTAACATTTCAAAACTACAGTCTTAACAATACATAACAGCAGCCAGAAGCAAGAACCAAAAGAAAAATAGAAGACCACGTAGCACTGAGTGAAGATATGAACCTCCAAGGGACACCTTCCGCAGAGTTTGGTATCTGATTGGGATACACTACTGCAGGTGCAGAATTTCTAGCAGAGTTTTGCCGATCCAGTCCGGCATTTATTTGGCGAGCCAGTTGCTCATCACTAGATATCTCCTCGAGATTGGAGTTTGATTCATTTTCAGTCCGGCCCGGAAAAAGCGGCTTTCGGCATGTTGGACAAGTATACATCTCAGTCAGGCCTTGATCCAACCTGAGAAATCAATTGAGCAAGAAAAAATATCAGCTAAAACCCACCCAAATAAAAAATAATTGAAGTGGAAAAAATCATTCTCAACCATACCAAGATCTCAAACATGCAAGATGGAAGAGGTGATTGCAGTTTAGCTTTTTGGCCTTCCCCATTGATTCCTATCATTAGCACATACAAAATATCATTCAAAAGAATATCCAACCAAAACTACAATCTACCAAATAGACAGAGGGTGGCAAACTAGCATACTCTACAAATAGCACATTCATCTTCATATGTTCTTAACTCCTCAGTTGTTGCATCAGGAAGAGCAGCATCAAGTGCTCCTAGAGCAATCCTTAACCTATTAAAGCCTTTTATACGATTTATAATTGCACTAAGCAATGCCTGCTCAGAAAAATATCAGTGAAAACAAGTAAGCATTGTATGCAAATGTCAATTAAATTTCCGTAGGTAGTCAAATTCATGCATGGTTAGGAGAGAGACATATTTACCCGTATGTTTAGAAATAGCACTGCATCTACAAGATGAAAAGCCATCCCATGAAGACGCCATATATACAGGTAGTGGCCAAGTGCCATAAGAAATGTTGCCATATCTAGGAAAAATCCGAAGTTCCGAATAAGAATTCCCTTCCATTCCAGCAATGCACCTGCAGTTGCACCACTTGATAAGGAAACTAGAACAAAGCTCGCACAAACAATGTAGAAAGGTTAATATACAGATAAGAGGGCAAATAAAACAAGGACAACAAAACAAGTTCCCGGTAATAGGATTATTACAATTAATCATTTATACAAACAGCAACAACAAAAATAGAAAGAGAACCTAGGTATTGTCAATCGAAAAAAAAAAATTAATAATAACTAGACGAGAGAGTGGAGACAACACATCCATCAACTCTTAAGTAATCTAGGCAAATAACTGTCCATTTTAGAAATCTAGGCAATATTAATTTTTTTTTTTTCCCAACTATACTCTGATCAAATGATAAATGGAAGAGAGAAAGTAATTAAGCAAGAGAAAGAGAAATAGTGAGGGTAATTCAGTAAAACACACCTAAATTATCATAATATCAAGGTCTTGTCAATCATTTCCTTAATCCATGAGCATATTTAAAACTGGAATGGAGGTAGTATTTAGCCTAAATTGATATCCTATTTCTTATTCTATTTACATACATATTTACAGCCTAACTGATCACATTTACAAGAGAATCAACACTCTACCTCAAGCTGACGCATAGTTGTCATATGACCAACCATGTTACAAATATATGCTAACCTTGGTCTCTAAAGAGAGTTGGTGAAGATAATGATGGTTGATCATTGTTGAAATTATGGGTCACTCTGAATAATAATATATTGATATGTATGTAACGTAATGTGATACAGAATACAAACCACCAATCACAATTTATAAAAATACTAAATTCCAAATCCAAATTAAATAAGAAAACAAATAAAAAAATAGAAGTAAATATGAAAAATAATACTAAGAGGATCATCTACAATACTCTTTCATATTTTTAAAAATATTATATGATATTCTAAGATATAACAAAAATATTACTAGGTATTTTCTCTATTTCTAACACTCCCCCTTGAACTAATGACTGCAAAATTTTAAATATCTTACAGCTAAACCCTTGAGAACAAGAAATATGACGAGCCAGACTGGCTACCCAAAATGAAGAGGCCAGACCAGGATGCCGAGAATGAAACAGGGCCAAAATTGGGATTTAGAAAACAAAACGGGGCTAGACTAGGATTGTTATAAACGAAATAGGCAAAGTGGGACTATCAGGGACAAAAAAGGGCCAGATTGAGATTATCAAAAACAAAATGGGGCCAAACTAGGATTTTCAAACCCGAAATAAGGTTAGATTGGGATTACCAAATAGAAAACAAAACGGGGCTAGACCAGGATTGTTATAAACGAAATAGGCAAAGTGGGACTGTCAGGGACAAAAAAGGGCCAAATTGAGATTATCAAAAACAAAATGGGGCCAAACTAGGATTTTCAAACCCGAAATAAGGTTAGATTGGGACAACCAAATACAAAACTAGGCCATTCTAAAACTACCATTAACGACAGCAACAGCAAGTGACAATAACGGGTATATACATACATATATATATATATAGAGAGAGAGAGAGAGAGGGGTTGCCAGATTAGCGGCAGGCTAGAATGACAACACTGCAGACCAATCGGAGTAATGATATGATTGGCTGAAGATGAATCATGGTCATGAACAAGGAGTTCCAGAGAAAACAAACCACAAGAGGAGCATTAGGCATGAAAACACATGAGAAGCAAAATAAGCATCAAAGAAAACATTGACCTCCCTTGGATGCACTAACCTCCCTTAAGGTTTGGTGAAATTCACTCCAAATTCTTTCTATTTGTTTGGGTGATGTTAACAATGTTAGTACCCATTTAGTTAGCGGAGTTAGTTAGTTAAGGGATTAGCAAGTATAAATAAAGGGAAATGGGGATTACTTAGGGGTGTTTTGATCATTTGTAGTTGAGTTTAGACTCTTGAAAGAGTAACGGAGCTCTCACTCTTCCTCACACCATTGTAATTTGTTGAAATTGAGGGTTTTAGATGGTAGAGGAAGAAAAGAGAGAGAATAAAGACTTAATAATATAAAAGTATATTTGATATATTGTGTTGTTGTGATACACTGAGATAATCATATTTATAAAGCAAATATAAAATCTAAACATAATGATAGAATTAACCTAAATAAATCTAAATTAATCTAAGTTATGATTTGAAATATTCTAAGATATAATGGAGATATTACTAAATATTTCCTTATTTCTAACCCTCCCCCTCAAGTTAAAGCTTACTAAGCTTTAAGCTTGTTACAATTAAACCCTTAAAATATAAAAGAACCTCCAAGAAAGACTAGTAAGACAACTCAAGAATGTTGGATACGTCTGAAAAAATAACAGAACAAGGCAGCTGGAATGACCCTCAGCTTGAACAGCATGTTGGAGAATTGCATGACTAGGAAGAAAAAGAGACACGCAGCTATCAATTCAGTTTCCAAACAGCAATTAAGGCTATAAATGGTCTAGCGGTGAAGGCCGGAAGATACACAATGAAGGCTGGAAGATTCTCAATGCATGCAATAATAGATAGCAAGAACAATATATGGAAGCCTTGAATAGTAGAAAGATTGGACATCCCAAGCTAGAAGAGCATATCACCGGCATGATTGAGTGGAAGACAAATATCACTATTGGTATGATTCACAATAGGAGGTTGGTAGGGAGCACAACCTAATATTCAGCACTCGTAGGTCACAACCATGGGTCACACGCAGGGGTAGAATCGGAAATAAGAAAAAGCTGAAGTTGATGAAGTGCACGGATAATGAAACCAAGCACAAATCTGGACAGTGGACAGCAGCGCAAGCACGAAAGTGGGTGAGGCGGCCAATGACGCCACCGGATGCTCCACCATGCACTGCAAGAAGCGGCGGCAGGTGTCTGTAGGTCAGAACACGGGAGACGCGAGTGTAGGCGCATGACACTGTGTCTGCAGACGCCGATGGGAGGGGTGGGGCCACGGAGGAGGAGCCAGTGCTGGTGCGGTGGTCTACGTCAGTAACAGCACTGGAAAAGCTTGTCAGCGGCGAAGTACGGCAGCAGACGGTGGTTTTCATACTGCTGGAAATGACACAGCAGAAGGAATTGACACACTGCCAGAGGGGTTGATACAGCGGGAAGGAGAATGGAAAGGTCGCCAGAAAAGTGGCCGGAAGCAAAAACAGTAGTGGTTTTATATTTGAAATTTTTTGGAGAGCAAGAACACTATCAAACCTGCAAAAAAAAAATTGAAGGACTTGACAGGCAGAGTAATGATGGGACAGAAAAAAAAAGTAAAGATACTAAGGGACACAGTACAAGTAAACTCCAAATTACTGGAATCTCTGCAGTGGAACAATGGACACAGGTCATGGTGGATGATACCGCTCTGATACCATGTTGAAATTGAGGGTTTTAGATGGTGGAAGAAGAAAATAGAGAGAATAGAGACTTAATAATATAAAAGTATATTTGATATATTGTGTTGTTGTGATACACTAAGATAATCATATTTATAAAGCAAAGATAAAATCTAAACATAATGATAGAATTAAACTAAATAAATCTAAATTAATTTAAGATATGATTTGAAATATTCTAAGATATAACTATCCTTATTTTTCTTCCTCTTGTAAACCTTCAACGAATTACGGAATTTATCTCTAACAATACCCCCTTCTTGAAGTACCACCTTATCCTCAAGGTGAAATTCAGGAAAGTTTAGCTTTATATCTGTAGCTAGTTCCCAGGTACTCTCAAAATCTGGTAAATCTTTCCACTGGATAAGCACTTCTTTCTCTCTGTGGTCAGTCACTCTAGTTGCTAACACTGCAGTTGGCTAGACCATTAATTCCTACTCTTCAGTCAGCCCTTTAGGTAGCGGTTGGCACTTGCTTTCAAGAGTCAAGTATTTCTTGAGCAGCGATACGTGGAACACGAGGTGCACTGCAGATTCAAGGGGCAGCAGCAACTTATATTCAACCTTCCCAATCTTCTCAATGATTTCAAAAGGACCATAAAACCTTAGGCTCAATTTCTGGTTTATGTGTTTGGCAAGTATTCTCAATTGGTATGGTTGAATTTTTAGGAATACCTTATCCCCCATCTCAAATTCAACTTCTCTTCGTTTCTGATCTGGCTGTGCCTTCATTCTAGCTTGTTCCTTATTCAAATACCATTTCAATTCATCTATCATAGAGTTCCTCTCAGCTAGCAACTGATTCACTTCCTCAACAGCAAAGGTTGATATGTCACCCCTGATGAATGCAGGGGGGGTCCCTTCCATATAACGGGCAGGAATTGGTAGCAGAGTGGTATGTGGTATTAAGCCACAATTCAGCCCAAGGCAGCCATTTACTCCGTTGCTTAGGTTTGGCGCTTGAAAAACAACTAAGATAAGTCTCCAAACATCAGTTCACTACCTCCGTTTGCCCATCTGTTTGGGGATAGTATGCGGAGCTATACTTCAATTTTGTTCCTACCTGTCCAAATAGCTCAGACCAAAAGCTACTCATAAATACCCTATCTCTGTCAGTCACAACAGAGGAAAGAAATCCATGTAGGCGAACTATTTCCTTAATGAACAGGCCAGCCACCTCTTTGGTTGTGTAAGGGTAATTCAACCCTAGGAAATGCACATACTTAGAGTCTATCTACTACTGCTGAGATAGTGTCCATACCCGAGCCTTTGGGAGTCCTCCTATGAAGTCCATTGAAATATCCTCCCACACCCCTGAGGGAATCGGTAGTGGTTGCAGTAGGCCCACGGGAGACAAGGTTTGGTACTTGTTCCTATTACAAACATCACAACTTTGGGTGTGTTTCTAAATTGTTTGCCTCATGCCTTCCCACCAAACCAACCCAGAAATCCTTTTATAAGTTCTGAAAAAACCAGAATGCCCTCCCAAGACTGAATCATGAAATTCTTACAAAATCACCTGAATTCTAGGAGAGTCCTTAGGAATAACTACCCTTCCCTTGTAGTACAGTCTACCCCTTTTTAGTTCGTAGCCCTCAAGTCCTTCCTTACCCTCAATCAGCCCTTGTAAAATTTTCTCCAGTTTTTCATCGGCCTGTACCTCGTCCTCCAACCCTTCCCAATTCTGAAAAGTAACAGAAGAGATTGCCCCTAGACAAGTCCTCCTTGATAGGGCATCAGCAGCCCCATTTTGCTTACCTGCCTTGTAAACTATCTCGAAGTCAAACCCCAGTAATTTGGTAATCCATCTCTATTGCCCCTCACCCATGAGTTGTTGGTCCACCAAACCTTAAACTTTTCTGATCAGAAAGCACAATAAACTTTTTGCCCAATAAACAGTGCCTCCACTTTTGCACAGCTAAGACTATGGCCATAAGCTCCCTTTCATAGATTGATTTTTGCTGGGACCTGTCAGACAACTTTTGGCTTACGTAGGCTATTGGTCTCCCATCTTGCATCAAGACTGTACCTATTCCCTTCCCTAAAGCATCTGCTTCCACAACAAAAGTTTCCTCAAAATTCAGGACTATCAATACAGGTAAAGTGGTCATGGCCTCCTTCAATTTATCAAAAGCTAACTAGGCTTCCACATTCCACTGAAACCCATCCTTCTATAGCAATTGAGTCAAAGGCCATGCAATTCTTCCATAACCTTTAACGAACCTTCGATAGTACCCTGTGATACCCAAAAATCCCCGAAGCCCCTTTAAGTAGGTGGGAATCGGCCAATCTACCATTGCTTCTATCTTCTTTGGATCAGCCTTAACACCTTCACCTAAAGTCACATGCCCCAAGTATTCAATTTCAGCCTGGCCAATCGAACACTTCTTCTTGTTGATAAAGAGACTATTCTGCCTCAACAATTCTAGTACCCGCCGTAGATGCTCCTTGTGCTCCTTGATTGTCTGCCTGTAGACGAGTATATCGTCAAAAAATACAAACACAAAGCGCCTCAGGAATGGTTTCAAAACACTGTTCATAAGTGCTTGGAAGTTAGAGGGTGTAATGGTGAGCCCAAATGGCATCACCAGAAATTTGTAGTGACCATCGTGAGTACGAAATGCAGTTTTCTGTACATCCTGTTCTTTCATTCTGATTTGGTGATAGCCTAACTTCAGGTCTAGCTTCGAGAATACACGGGGCTTCTCCTAGTTCATCCAAAAGCTCATCAATCACGGGTATAGGAAATTTATCGGGGATGGTTACCTTGTTCAAGGCTCAATAGTCAACACAGAAACGCCAACTCCCGTCTTTCTTCTTTACCAGTATAACTGGACTCAAGTAAGGACTTGTGCTGGGTCTGATGATCCCAGAGGCCATCATCCCTCCAATGATCTTCTCAATTTCATTCTTCTGAAAGTACGGGTGCCTATAAGGCCTGATGTTGGGTATGGTTGCCCCCTCTTTTAATGTGATGGAATGATCTTGAGGACACGAGGGTGATAATCCATCAGGTATGTGACAAATGTCGTCATATTGCAACAACTGCTGTAACCCCTCCGATACTACTGCCTCCATGGCTATAGCCTTCTCAGGTTCCTCGACTGTAGCCTTCTTAGGTTCCTCGGCTGCTCCTACAGCAGAAGGAGCAACCAAATAACCATCGCCTTTTGCCTTCAATGCCTTCAACGTTTTGCGCCACGAAACTCGTGTTGCTCCCAACGATGGATCCCCCTCTATGTGCATCCATTCTTCGCCAACTTTCCAGTGAATATATTGCTTCTGGAAACTAGCTCTAACATCCCCCAACCACGCAATCCATCCATAGCCCAGAACTACATCCGCACTTCGCAACCCCAAAACAAAACAAGATTGGGTAATGCAAACACCTTGACAGCGGAAAAGAACGTTAAAGGTCATGGAGGATGGTACCGCTCTGATACCATGTTGAAATTGGGGAAATTAGATAAGGAAAGAAAAGAAGAAAGGATAGAGATTCTTAATAATATGAACATATATTTGTTCTGTTGTGATGATCTGATACAATGAAATAATCTTATATATAAGCCAATCTAAACATGATAAAATTAATCTAAGATATATGAAATATTCCAAGATATAATGAAGATATTAGTAAATACATCCTTATTTCTAACAATAGTCAACTAACTTCCCAAACCATCTCCCAACTAATGGGATTCTAACATAACGTTTCCCAAGGAAACCTTAATATATGGCGACATTCGCACAACGACATTCCAATGATCGTCACAAGGAGAAATTAAGAAACTAACTACTAACACTAACAACAAAAGTTATAACTGATCTAGTTAAAGAGAGAGAACTTAGTTTTCCCTCCAATATCTAAAATCTTCCTTTGTTCAAATATGACTCCCCTTGATTTGGTGGAAATAAAATGTTGAGATATATGGTATAGATTTGTTTTGTATATTGTACAGATATGTTTGTATATTCATTTATTATGAAAAATATGGTTAGGCATAATTATTTGTATTTTAGACAAATTGGTATCAGGTAATTATCAGTTAGTAATTATTAGATAATAATTACAAGATTTCTATATACTGTAATGCTTTTCCTTACAATTAATCATTAGAAAATCATTTACCTAACTATACTCTCTATTTTCTTCTTTCAAGTTGGTATCAAAGCTTCCCATCCCGAAGCTTGACCACATGCCAATGCCTGCAGCCTTCATTGCCATTCTATTCATCCCTTGGCCACTTCCCTCTTTTTCCCTCCATTTTTCGCATTTTTCCTTGCTGTATGCCACTGTAACTACCACTGGCAGACTTTCTGGCGACTTTTCCAACCACCCACCATCAGCATCAGATTCGCCATCCATATTTAGCCAACCCACCAAACCATTGCCTCATCGCTGTCAGACACGCTTCCACACACTGCCACCATTACCTGCACGTAACTTCACGCACTAGCACATTACCAACATGTGAGGGCACATAATGTCACACCTACGCCTGCCCTTCCATCTCCCACTAATGCCGACCATTTTTGACCTACCTCCGGCCATCCTCCTTCCATGGCAGAGCCCGAAAAGATCACTTTTGCCTCTCAAATACGACCTATTACCCCTCAAAAACAGCCTATTAACCCTACCCCACATACATCTTCAAACCCTGATGACCTTCCTATCCTACACCCATCTTACCAATTACCACCTAAATCAGAAAAATTATTTACAATGAGCTCAGGTTATCTGATGTACTCTCTAGATTCCAAATGGATGACAAGGATTCTCTTATTATGACATGGCTATGGAACTCTAATTCCAAGGATCATTCAGATTTGTATGTTTCTTTCTTCCTCCCACAAGGTATGGGATATCCTTATCTAAACTTCCGCCAAGAAGAAGAATATTATTACTTGCTATGAGTTGAAGATGAGGATATTCTCAACCAAACAAGGAGCAACGTCAGTGATAGATTACTATGGGGCACTCACTAGTCTATGCACTGAGTTGGACCAATACCAGAACTTGTAGATGGAATGCATCAAGGATACTTTTACTTTGGCAGGCTTCACTAACAAGGACAAGATCCTTAAGTGTCTAGCTTGAATCTAGAATATGACCTTATTCAGTTCAGATTCTAGGTAGAGAGAGAATAAAGCCTCCTGATATCTAAGGTATTTTACAATTCATGTCCTTGCAGGTCACCATCATTGTTAAAGCCATCAAGGATTCCCTATATCAAGGAGCTCTAATACCAAATGATACAACCCATTCAAACTACACAAACAGGAAAGATCATGTGAATGTTGTATCACACTGGGATCAGAGTCAATACGAGCAAGAAAAGCAAGAACATTTACAATAGTGGTGAGAGGTTTTCTAGAAACCTGTCTTCTCTCCCCCACTAAACTTACAACTCAAAAGACCAAGTAACATCCCCCTTTTACCTCCTGTTTTTTGGCCTGCAACTACTTCCCAAGTAATCCTCAAACTGGCACTCATTTCCTGTTGCATTTACTATTGGGCTTTATGTCTTCAGCCCATTTCCCCTTTGTCTCTTCTACTACGGACCTTCCTAATGATCAGTTTCATTTCAGTCTTAGTAAACAAAGCTTTATATTCTTGTGCAGACAAAGTGCTGAAATTAATGCCCCATTTATCACAGACAGGAACAACAAAAATAAAGGTAAACCTTGGTTCAGAAGATAGCAACGTATTAATATTGCAAAGTAAACATGTAAATAAAACATCCAAAGGTGGGAACAAAGACAGAACATTAATAAGCAAAACAGAAACAAGCAAATTCTTGATACCTCCGTCATTTTGACGAGTTACTAGATGTATAAAAATCAAATTAAAATCAAAAATACCTGTTGTTAATGCACCAAACAGTTTAGGCACTCGACAATCACTGTTATTGCAAGCTGATTGATGAAGCCATACTTCAAGCAGCTGAAATCCATGCACCAAAATGGCCTACATTTATTTGCCCAAATAAGTATCATTACACCAAATGCCACCCCCTCATCAGAAATGAACTAGATAATATGAGTGGATCCCAAATCTGCAATAATGTATTCAAAATACCTGTAGGGTCTCAAAAGCAATACTTAAAGGCTCAAAGAACAATAACAGAAGCAGAGATGACCCATGGGTTCTATATATCACCAGACAAAGTCTTATCCTAGGAGCATAAAAACAGTGTCAGGAGCATTCTTAAACAATAACATTAAAATATCCATGTTAATAGTGCTTGTTTCAGCATTCATGGAAATCAAATCTAAATTGATTCAAAGAGCAGAATAATTATACTATAAATCCAAAGTTTACAGGGGTGAGAGAGTATGTTCAGGATCTCCTCTCCTTACTCTCCTCAAAAAAAAAAAGAAAGAAGCAATTTCGCATCAATGATATGCCTATGTTGAGTCAAGAGTGCTAAAGAGACCCAATTGTCTTCCAACCATCCACTTATTAGAAAGAGAGACTCTGCTCTGTTTATAAAAGCAAAGACCATGTAATGGAAGAGAATCGATTCTTTTTCCATGGTTCTAAGAATCAAATGTTCTTTTGCCCGCTTAAGCTTGCCTCCTCTCCATTGCGATGCAGGATCTCTTTAATTTCTCACATGTTCTTCCTAGGCAATTCGTTTGACTTTCTTGATGGCAATAAGATTGATCTTGTTTTCCATGAATCAATCATCAACTAGACCAATACGTGCACCCTTGCAAACCCTATTGGCGCATCTCTTCCAACATCTGCATCATCTAGCCAATCGCCTTATTCATCGGCTCCATCTCAGATATTAACAGGAAAAATGCTATATTAATATAGAATTATTGATCAATATACCCATGAACCCTAAAGTTATACAAGGGTGAGGGATGATTCGGGAGTTCCCTTAACTCTCCTTGAAAACTCTAGTTCCCACTCATAAGTCTATCTTTTCCTCCCTCTCTTATTCCTATTTACAAGGTAGCTAGGATCGCGTGGAAGATTGTGACATCACACAATCCTACGCTCCCAGCAGCCCTTCGCGATCCCAATTCCACCTCTAGGCTCGCGCTGCTGCCTCGCCAGGGAAGATCGTGGAAGCGTTAGAATCGGGCGATCTTGGCAAGTCGGGCGCTCCTACACTGCTCCTTCTCTCTCGATCTCTGTCCACAACTCCTCTAGCCCTCCTCTCTTCTCTAGGCTCGACGACTGCCGCCACCAAAGACCGCCAGAGCTCGAGCTCTCCGGCACGGTTCACAGCCACCGCCAACCGCCACTTTCTCTCCCTTCTCTCAGCTCCGAGAGGACAAGGTGTCATTCCACTCTCATCGTCTTTCTTTCCCTTCACTCCTTGGCTCGGCTGCGCACGAGCTCTCTCTTCTACTCTGACGCTGATGTCGATGTCGACTTCGCATGGCAACACCCTCGACACACAAACCAGCAAAACCACGTCCATCCTCCAGCTCTTTGAATTGCAACTGCTCACTCCATGGCCGCATGCACATGATCTCCCTTTCTCCCTATTACTAGATGAACCCAAGTCCCTCACTCTCAAACTCAATCTCTGCCTACGAGAAGCTTCCTCCACTGTGTTAATTTTGCCTTCCATTTATTCTAATTTTTTTATTCTTTCTTTGTTGCTATTTGGGCTTTTGGGCTGCTATTGATGCTTAATGTTGGCCCATATTGTTTTTTATTTATATCAGCTCAAGACAAATAATAATAGGGAGTTTGAGTTCAATGGTAGATTTATTTGGTTTAATTGTTTCTTAAAAAGTAATTAATTTGTAAATATTATTTATACACTATGGAGTTTTAGTTATGTTAATTGTGACTTATTTACTAATTTACATTATATTATGTGGTATATATATTTATATAAATGTAATTTTTGTATTTTGGTAGGATCTTACGATTCGTGTTACGATTCAACATTTTACAATTTTGCATCCCTCTTCCGATCCTACGTAAGATCTCGATCTTAGTTACCTTGCCTATTTATAATCAATTTGGCCTAAAAATACAATTAACTAAGCGTCCTATCATCTTGCTCTCAACTGAGGTGATCAATGGAGATGAGCAAATAAACCGACACTTTTATCCAAAGAAGACAGTCATTTGCTATTCATGACAATTTGGAAGTGCCCTGGTAGGAACATAGTATCAGATAAAGAAAATGGTCATTCGCTACTAATGACAATTTGGAAGTGCTCTGATAGGAACATAGTATCAGATAAAGGAAATGGAAACATAGTGTATAATATGAATCTGTGTTTATATTTATATTAATCACAAAATGAAAGAAATAAAGGTTGTTAAGTATTAGAGAGAGATCTGGTTGCTCTCCCAAGGCCCAATTCCAATTCTGCAATACCCCCTTGGTGGCTCTTCCCTGCCCTTATATTGCATTCCCCCATCCTCCCCATAACAGAATACTCACTCTCTCATTCCACTAACCTTGCCTATGTGGCAAAGTTAGTAAGAAAACCTTTTCCTCACTCACTTGGTTAAATGCTCCCCATTCCCCCCTTGTGTCTTCCTATTCTTCCTAACATCTACAACAACATAAGGGGTACATGGGTCATATTACATAATGGGGAAATATTCTATGGAGTCCTAACATTGAAAAATCACCTTGTCCCCAAGGTGATGCGTGAAAAGCAAAAACCATTGTGCTGAAGGAAATCTTCCTCTTGGGTCCCATATTTTGAAGAAGAATGCACTCTCTTGTGATGAAGGTAATCCTTGGGATGGAAATAAGAAACCATACTTCTTCAAAACAAGATGCATTCCAAGGAAGAAATCATTCAATAAGAGTGCTCCTCCAACCTCAAATTTTGCCTTTACCCTTGTATTCACCTCATGTGTCCCACAATGCCTTAGACTTCGCTTCTAATTGGTTCCCTTAGTCAGTGATTTCAAATTCCCCATGCCCCTTTCTCAATAATTCAACTTTCTTCTGTTTTGATATGCCTTATTTTTCAAGCAGTGTTGGGCCTCCCTCAGCTGAAGCTTTAATTCTTCTAGCATTTGATTCTCCTCTTCTTTCACTTTATTCACCCCTTCAATTGCAGCATTTAACAAAAAGTCTTCACTCCAATAACCACACCCTTCCCAAGAAGCAAAACTATCCTGATTTAGGGGATAGGTGACAAACTTGGAGGCTCTCATAAGCCCAAAATACTGATTTTGTAGAGCACCTTGATCGCAAGGTAGTCCAACCCCTTTTTATCAAACAATGCAATTATCCAAGACAAAGCTTTCTCACTAAATGTATCACCAGTCTTATTCCATATATTCAACTGCTCTAGTGAAAGGTCAATCAAGCACCTATCTCTTTTCATTATCCAAGCTATTCTCAAAGGTTCCTCATTAGCATAAGACTGTTGAGTACCACTCATACGATAATGCAGAAGTATCTCCCTCACAAAACATTGTGATACACAAACTCCCTTTTCCTCTGCCAAGACCATCTACTACTAGTCTCAAGAGACCTTGCAATAAACTCCTCATTTATGAATCTTCCAAGAACAGGTTCAGTGGCTTGGGGAAATCCGAAACCTAGTGAATCATTTATAGATGTTAAGCATTCCAAGATAAGGATACCTTTGTCTAGATTCGAGAGTCGCAACTTCTCCTCAAGAAGCAACTAAGTTCCTAAACAAAACCATTCGTGTGAATTCTCCAATCATTCCCCATTGATACTTCTCTTTTGCTTGTTTCGCCAACTCTCCTCCCTTCGCGTGTCCCCCTTGACGACTCAGGGTTAGTAGTGAAAGATGCTGAGCTACTTATTCCTATTTCCTCATTCGCGTGGCTTTGATGCCCAAGTCTTATGTTTGTATTAGCAAGGCAAATAAGTGGAACCTCACATCTTTGGCCCTGGCCCATTAGTGAATTCCCTCCATCAGCATCCCAATCCTTCTCCTCCTTGAGTTGGGCTTGGCTTCATTATGTCATCTCATGTTTTCCTTTATCAGAATCTTTACTTTGCTTGGTTTTGGGCCTCACCCATTGGGTCAACTTCACAACCCAATTTCAAGCTCACCCAACCTACTTCCACTCCTTTCTTCCCCTATTCATGCCAACCTTGGTTGTGCCCCTGCATTTCGGCGATGCTTCTTGGTTCCCCCATCAGGAGTGACTCATCAGCCGCCATTTGCCCCCACATCCTCTCAACGACGGTCATCCAGCAACAAAAGTCAGTGGCTCCAGCAGTTGAAACTACATCGCAAGATGTGTCTTCTCTATTCATCCCTGATGAAGCCGGGTTCGGCGACTCTGGTGGTACAGCGGACTTCTCGAAACCCGAAACTCCTCCATTGTCACGTGCTCCTCTACCTTCTTCTCACTCACGCCATTGTTTGTGACAATTTGTCTTGTGGCCATCTCCGGCGGCTCCTCCGCCACAACGGTCATAGTGACTTTCGAATCATGTGGCTCCAGTGGTTCAAGCAGCAGAAGCTGAATCGTCGTGCACAACAACCCAAGCTCAATCATAGCTCAAGTCCTTTCTATTCCCACCGGTGAGACTAAGTGAGTGCAGCAGATATGATGGTTCCGGCTATGAACGTCAGTCATCTTCATCATCTATACCCACGTCATTATTGTCACCGCCTGCATCATGTTCATGCAACCCACCATCGTCTTCCTCACGTGACCACACCTTCAAAATTTGCATATAACAACCTTGCTCTATCTCCTCCACTTTCGTCTTCTCTCCATCACTCAAGGCCTGCAATGGAAGCAGTTGCTCAAGCCTGCGCTCTCCACGACCTCCAGACTTGTTGTCAATCTTCTGCTCAATAACCATAGCCACCAATTTGATCTCTTAATGGCGTTCTTCTTCTGCTGGTTCACCCACCCTTTCGTCCATTTCAATGGAATTTGCTAAAGTGTGACCAAAAGTCACTTCCCTTATTCCCTCTTCTTCCACTGATTCCTCCGTCTCAAATCGAATCTAAGCACGAAAAATGGTGATCAATCTCCACTTCCTCTGGTTCAACTTCTTCAACCTCTTCCTCCTCTCCATTCTTCATGATTTTAAAAATAGCACGAACATCAAGAGGCCAATCGTCCATGAAGGATCTCCTTATCCTACACTTCCGATCTTCTTTACCCTCCAATAAAGATAGTCAACAACGCCAGTGGCACCTTCCTCCTACTAGATTCTTCATCTTCCGCTTCATCTTCTTCTTTGACTGTGACTCCGCGGTAGCAGCAGCTCGCATGGTTTCTTGCACAAGGCTTCCAGGATCAAGAGCTCTTATACCATTTGCTAGAAACATAGTATCAGATAAAGAAAAATGGAAACAAAGTGTATGATATGGATCTGTTATTGTATTTGTATTAATCACAAAATGTAAGAAATAAAGATTGATAGGTATTAGAGAGAATCAGCTACCCTCCCAAGTCTCAATTCCAGTTCTAAGATATCCCCTCAATAGCTCTCCCCTGCCCTTATATTGCATTCCCCCAGCCTGCCCATAACAAAATATCCACTCTCTCATTCCACTAACCTTGCCTATATGGCAAAGTTAGTTATAAACCCTTTCCTCACTCACTTGGTTACATGCTCCCCATTCTCCCCAAGTGTCTCTATTTTTCCTGACATCTACATTAGCAGAAGAGGTAAATGGGAAAATATTCTAAGGAGTCCTAACATGCTCACAATTCCAACTTGAATTGTTACACTTAGGAAGGTGTTTGGGAAGCAAAGGTTAGCTAAATTTGGTCCCAAACAAGCGAACTGAGCTTGCAACTTACAACACAAGTCTGGATCGGATCAAACATGAAGTGGGGGAGTCGGGACAGAAGGACTAGTCTAGTAGCTCCCATAGTTGATAAATGTTAGGAACAATGAATGCAATTAATATGTGTGGCATTGAAAGGTGTAGTTGCCATGAGAATAGTATTGTACTGCATGGGAAACATTGGGACCTTTAGGAAAAAAAACAGGTCATTAATCATTTGTTCCAGTACATATGATATGCATTTATTTCCCACTGTGTGTGTGTGTGTCGTGCAACTGGATGTCTATACCATTCAAGCATTCCACCAACCTTGCCTTAGTTTATCACTCTTTAATTTCTTAAAATGGTATCAAAGCATAATAGAGGTTGGTTGTTTTTCTGTCCTGTTTTAGCCATGTATCCAACTTGCTTGAAACATTTATTTTGCATTTATATATCAGCTGAACGAGAAATGTAGCCCTAATTGCTAAGAGCATTGGCACTCTCATAAGAACAAAGGGTGCCAAAGGAAGGAATCAATGCTTTTGTACCAATGACAATGATGATGGGCATGGTGATAATATGAACAGGAATATTGTTTTTGACACACACCCAAAAAAAAAGGGCAATACCAGAGAGCATCGGTGAGGAAAACAAATATCAATGCTGAATATACACGAAGATATGTCCAAGGTGTCACAGATGGAGATGCATTCAGGCGATCCAAACGATCTCTAGCCAAAGCTTGAAACATCTATATAATATAACAAGTTAATGGTCATTCTATTTTGTTTGCATTTAGCAAATGTCAACAGAATTATTTCCATAACTTCTCATCTAGAACATAACATACCTTTAGCGAACATAGCATACTCAACCAAGTTGACCAAAGACCAGCTTGATACAATGTTGGTGGCACAATCAATGGTAGAAATGTCCCCTGTTCATCCACCACAATGTATCAATAACAATTACGTAGTGCCAGATCTAATACTTATCAGCATCCAACAATTCTAAAATTAGATTTAAACTTCTCAAAGTTTAACCTGTATTCCTATATAATGTGGGGAGCCCATAAAACCTGCCTCCATTTGGTCACAATTTTTTCTTTCCAAATTCACCTATATCATTTTGTTCTTTTTAGGTGCAGACTATGATTTATTAACATTTCAAACACTACTTGAACCACCAGCCCTAGCTTCTTTTAACCGCTACAGCTCTCTCATTTACTTTTTATGCACACACCCCTATTTAGCAACTGTGTTATTTGACCAAATTGATTCTCTTGGATATAGAAATAAAAATTAAAACTATAAGCATGATATTGAAAAAAATGTAGAGTAACACCTAAAAACAAAAAATCGAAATGATAAGCTTGTCAATGCAAGTCAGATCTGCTGCTATATATCAACTGCCTACTCCCAAATGGTTTCATCTAAGCCCAAGTGTCAAACTAAAGGATATTGATAATATCATGATGTCACCAAACTATGCCATTATGCAGTGATGAAAGTGAAAATCTGGAGCAGAAAATACAAGATATGCTATCCATAGCATCATATTACAACTCACTATGAGAATTATGTTCTGTTTAGATTGTGAATTAGGGGCACATCTTTTTCTACAATGCCCTATGGCAAGATCTCTTTGCATCAAACATTTGGTATCTTTGGTTTGCCCAATGGACTTACACCAATTTCGACTCACTAAGCTCAGACATTTTGAATTGTGTAAAGAAGTGAAGATTCAGCAGAAGTCCTCAGTTTTTGCAGTGATTTGGTATAGGATCAGAAAGGAACTAGAGTATTAAGGATTCCTTTTCAAAAATTGACCTTATTTGGTATTTGGGACAGGATTACTATTTGGGCATCTCTTTGGTGCTCTGCAGTCTGCACATGGTTTGTGTAAGGGTGTTGCTCTAGCTAATATTGAAAGGAATCGGCATGTTTTGTTACATGGTTTATACCTGTAGGTCTTAGTAGTTACTTTTATATCCATGTGAGATGTCATATCCTCTTTTGTACTCTTTCGTTTCTTCTAATAAAATTTCTTTTTCTATCAAGAAACATAATCTCTCTGTCCTCTTATCTTTTGCATACTTCTCATCATCCCAACAGAAAACTTCTTTTATCAAAATGGGAAAAAAAAATAATGATATCAGACAATCTAACCACAATAGTCAAATAATTATGGATATGTTTGGTTGAGGAGTAAAAATGGAGGGAAATTTTCCATGAACGAATATCATGTGTAATTTTACATATAATGCTCATCTATAAAAATTTTCCCTCTATTTTTACCCCTCAGTCAAACAGACCCTTAAGGTGTTTTAGTTGTGAGATAAAAATGGGGAGAAATTTTACTTAAATGAGCTTTATATCTAATTTTACACAACAAAGTTTATTCCACGAATACCCCCTTGGCCCCCTAAGCAAATATAATGAAGAAGTTACTTAAGGAGCTGCACATTGACACACTTCATAAGCTGCATAAACAGAAAAAAGAATGACCTTGTAAATAACATAATTAATGAGACGTTCAATCAGTTTACGAGTTTCAGAAGAATACAACTCCGTGAAGAACAGAGCCTGCAAGAAAAAACAACAAAAACAGTAAGAACAATCTTAATTGCTGCAAGGGAAAAAACACCATCAATATTCAAGGACAAAAAGTCACAGACACCCTCACCTCCTAGATTATTTATAAAGTAAAGGAGACCAATATGGCACAATTGACCATCAATATAAAAAGCATGTTCACAAATACCCTTACTTCCTAGATACTTAACCATCACAATTTTGTGGCACCATATTATGAGAGGAACCCAAAATAAATTAAGTGGATGTTTGAAGGAGAACGCACAAAGGGCCAAGCCCAATAGGGGATTTTTAAGGCTGCCATTGATAGGACACTAGGCCATAGTAATGGGCCTTAGTAGTTAGTTAACAGTTAGTACTATGTGCTAGTATAAATAACAAGGAAAGTGTAGAAGGAAAGGCATCTAGGAATTGAGTCCTAGGAGAGTTCAAATGTCTATCGAATCTGCTCTCTATCTTGTAATTCTTGAATAAACACCTCGATCCAAGGAACCCGTGATCGTCACTACTAGAAAGATAGAGGCAGGCACACATTAAAAACTTGGAGAAGATGTTAGCATAGATGAACCAAAGAATGGTTGAAATGTTGAATAACAATGAATGATGGGGACACGGTTTGCTGCCTTTGATGCACAATTCGAGAGCCTGCTCTGAGGTGCCTTGTTCGGGAGAGAAGATCGAGGAGCGAAATGCTAACGCAGTTTCAATTCGTGGCCACAAAGAATGGAATTGCTGCGAAGTAACAGAAAGTCCGCACGAAACAAGTTTTGTGGGCACGAAGGATGATCGATGACCATAGGGAAGGGGGCGATTTTGTGCACTTCAACCAACGTACTGTAACCGCAAAAAGCACCAAGTTCAGGATCCTCCAAGGAGGCTGACGATGCAAGAAACCCACAAGACAACAATATTTTGGAGGTTGATGATGCAGGCTTAATAGGAGCAAGGGATGTGTTAGGTACAAATCTCTTACTGTAAGTATAGAAGTATGATTGCTCACTTGGAATCCTTAGCATTGTGCTAAGAACCCTAAATATGGATTACAAAGTGTATGAACCCTAGAGGATAACAGAGTGTTCTCTAATCTCTCATGACTAACAAAAGATCAACCCCTACAATAGAGTTCTTCTCCTTTTATTCTTCTAACTAACCCCTCTCTTAACTGATTTTCCCTCCAAACTAACCACTTTACAATTGTCAACTATTACTTACTGAATTATTGTTAGTGGTTTCCCTCCTAAATCTTCTAGTGTACGTCCTTAACACTATTCCCCTCCTAGAGAACCACACTTTTCCTGAAGAACCACCCTGTAAGCTCTTGTAGCCTGCTAAGTTGTTCCCAAGAGTTGTCATGCTCAGGCAATCCTCGCCACTTTACCAGGACTTCAGCAGCCGCCTCTACTGTGTGGCGGACCAGCAGCCCGTCTTCAGGTGTGGCTTGCAATACACCTTCCTCTATCAACCCCTCTTACAGCTCAAATGGTTGTGACGGGGCAGAACTCCCTTTTTCAACTTGCCAACATGGAATACCAAATGAAGCGTGCGTGGAGGTGGAAGAGCCAATATATATGCCACCAAACCTACCTTAGCCATCACTTGGTAAGGTCCATAAAAGCAAGGGCAAAGCTTCTCATTAGGCCTTCCAGCCAATGATTGCATGCAATATGCCAGCTCCAAATTGGCCTTTAATTCAGCCAAAAACTCATCTCTCATGGCTACCAAACACTGCACCTCATGCACCTTCGAAGGGTATGTTTCGCCCTTAAACAAAACCAGAATTGGGCGCCCATATAAAGCTTGAAAAGGGTAGACTCGTGTAGAAGCACTAAATGTGGTGTTGAACCAATACTCTACCCAAGCCAGCCAATCCACCCATAACCGAGGTTTAGAGCCCACAAAGCACCTCAAATAAGTTTCCAAGCAACGATTGGTGACCTCAGTTTGGCCATCAGTTTGGAGCTGATAGGAGGTACCATATTTCAGTTTAGTCCTTGCTGCCTTGAATAACTCTGACCAGAAATGACTCAAAAAAATAGGATCCCTGTCAAAAATTATGACTGTAGGAAATCCATGTAATCAAACAATTTCCTTGACAAATACTTGAGTCACTTCCTTTGCCGAATAAGGGTGAGTTAAGGGAAGGAAATATGCATACTTGGTAAGCCGATCTACTACAACCGTGATAGCATCCCTACCCTTGAATTTGGCAAACCAGAAATGAAGTCCATGGAGATTTCAGACCATACATGAGAAGGCATTCCCAAAGGTTGGAGCAAACTTGCTAGTGCCAAGGTTTCACACTTGCTGGTTTGACACATTAGGCAATTAGTGATATACTCCTTCACCTTTTGTCGCATTCCTCTCCAATACATAGCAGCTGCCAACTTCTTGTATGTTCAGAAAAAGCCTGAATGACCCCCTGCAGCAGAGTCATGGAATTCAGCCAAGAGAACAGGTATTTGAGAGGAATCTTTAAGTAAAGCCACGCTGCCTTGATAAAACAAGCGTCCTTGCTTCAGAGTATACCCCGAAAAAGCATCTTCACCCTGTCACAGGCTCAAAATGATCCATTGTAGCTGCTGGTCTTCCTCCACTTCAACAGCAATAGTATCCCACATACTCGTTTGGACGACAGAGATCGCTTGAAACATCATTTGCCTTGATAAGGCATTAGCTGCTTTGTTCTCCAAACTCGACTAAAACTGTATTTCAAAGTCTAAACCCTAGAAGCCCACTTTAACTGATCTTCACCAGTTGAAATATTGACACTTTTGTCTTTGTCATTTATTGTTTTTGTCTTTATCATTTATTGTTTTTTGTCTTTATCATTTATTGACACTTTTCAGCTAGTGGGAACTTGGGAGAGACTTGAGCCTGTTGAATGCTCAAAGAGATACCGTTTTCATTATTGTAATTTCCCTTTTCCAAGCTTATTGATATCATACTGATATTAGTCATGTTATATTAATATGGCATAGTTTTTCTTCACCCTTTCTTCTCCACTACCAGTAGCTATCATATTATATCAACCCCGCAGCCAAAAAACAATCAAGGTAAAATCTCACTCGACCGCCAGGTCATTCTACCCATAAAGCTACTTATCTCATCCTCAGCCTATATCCCATATTTTTTGGATAGAGCACCCACTGTCATTGTGTGATGAAGCAGGAGAAACTGCATACATAATGCTTAGAACAAACCAATAATTGTATATCATATCATGGCATATTACTGCACACACCTTCAGCAAGAAGTACAGAACACGTGAACCACCAGAGACCAACATCATACATAGGCATAATGCATAAATGCTTAACATCAGTAGCTAATGTTCAACACAACAAACTCACCTTGAGACAAAGATTGAGAAGGATAAATGCATTGATCATGCAGTTTGCCAGCAGCCCTATGGTGGTGGATAAAACAAAAGGTAACTCGGTGTCATCATTGGCAGTGTCTAAGTGAATTAAATTCCAGCCAATCAGTCCATCTGATTTAAGTTTTTCTATTGAATAGTCTGTGCAGAACTGCAGACCCATGAAGCTTAACACCGTGGAAACCCCAGAAATTGCTATAAACCTCAAAGCCATTAGTAATAACTTCAGCCTCTCAACCAACACCAATCTCCTGTATTTTCATCTGAACTAACTATAGCACTATAGCAGGCCTTTGCCCATCATAAATATGGATCAAAATCCAACGGAATCTGAGGGCAAAGTTTATCAATCAGCTTAAAACACCATCATTCTGTGACATATTAACCATCACAGGTCTCCACACGAAATAGGATAACTATAAGAAAGAGAAAGAACAAGGAATTAGTTACAAAGCTACCAAAAATAATTAAGAAAAATCAAAACAGAACTTTGAACCCAGAGAAGGTCGTCCCAATACGAACCACCCAGAAAAGCACTTTACAAAATTAAAAGAAAAAGCTAATTTGAAATTTGCAAATTGCAACCGCTGAATCAAATGCAACAATCATAATTGCAACAGTCAGAGCTGTCACGTTTGCGTTAGAATTTTGACGGAAAAATACAGAAAACCAAAATTGAAAAAGATGAATTCACTTCCATCTCCATTTTAATACCAACTGAGGGAAGACGAAATTGGTACAGACCCATTTTCATCAGACAAAACACCCTCACCCATCAATGACATCTCCTCTAATCCAGTTCCCAAATAGCTGAAACCCCTAGAACGAGACTCCGGAAAGATAGAAAATTTGCAACGTACCCCAAAATCAATGAGATACCCAAACCGTCAAACTTCTTCCTCTACCAAAAACAAAAACAACAAAATAAAAATCAATCAAAAACTTCAAAGGGTAATTGGGGAGGACAGAATTTTTTTCCCCGAATGAATAAATTCATAACCACCATTCAGGATACAAAAGAACCTGATTCGATCTAGGACGAGAAGTTGGGAGCGAGGTTTGGGGTTTCTTGGATTACCATTGGCACCGGGAGAGACCCAAGAGAGAGACCTTATGGGGAGGAAGAAAGGCAGAGATCACATGTATCCTTTTCTCATTGTTTAAAGCAAAATGTTACACATTCCGTGGTACAGCTATTAACCCTCTCTGTCAAAAACATTTTAACCCCCCCCCCCCCCCATGCAAAAAGTACACAGTAAACTACAATCTCCTCTACTAAGATAAAAAGTTGCTACGTTTGCCTCGTCTCAATTGAAAAACATATATCATCCTCTTCTAAAAAATTTAACCCACTTTTAAATTTTTCATTAATTCATTATTTTTTCATTCCTATTATTTTATTTTTTTTACTAAAATACTCTTTATTAATTATACATCTTAATTACAAAATATATATGGATCTTAATAATGTAAAATACTGAATTTTATCATATATACTAGTCATTTGAGGTGTGCAATGTACAGGCTGATAATAAAAATAGTTTGTTAATCATTATTGAATAAATAATAATTTATTTAAGTATATCTTATAAAAATTTAAGTATATAAATTTATTTTGAAAATAAATTAATAGTTGGATAAATAAACAAATGGACAAAATATAAATATATCATTCAATTTTATATTTTATTTTTAATATCATATTCATAATGTTGAAAAATTCTTGCTAAATAACCTATAACTAATAATAAAGAGTCTATTTTATATAAATGCTGCACAATTTCAAAATTATTGAATAATGAAAGATAATAAGTAGATACTTTTATTATATCATGTATCATTTATAGCGATGGCAATTGGTAATTATGAGATATGGAACATGTTCCACCTCCCCATCTTCATTTAAAATTTTGCCTTTCATCCCATCCCTATCCCCATCACATATCCTCATTCCACATTCTTGGTCGGATTTTAAATCCACATAGGTATTCAAGTGTTTACTAAAAAACTTCCAAAAAGAGAAAAAAATTTAAAATATTTTTAAAATTTGAAATATAAATATCCATAATAGCAAATATCAGTAATACAACACAATGCAAATTAAAAATAAAAATGCATAAATAATGCAAATCTAATATGGATAATTGAAAAAATTAAAGTGTGTTATCTTTGTCTCTGTCCCATTTAAAAATGGGAACTCTGTCTCTTTTGTCCATCCCCATAAAAACAAAATATAACCTCATTCTCCTGCCCATTACGAGTAATCCCCGCATTTCTCACTTCATTTTTTTTTGTCATCCCTAGTGATTTACATCTTTTTAGTAAATTAAAATATTTAATTTATAAAAATATAAAAAGATATTTTCTAAATAATAAAAATAATAAATAAATTTAATTTATATGATTTCAATTGCACATCTTTTCCTTATATATCCTTTTAGTATATTAAAATATAAATTTTAAAATCTATGTTATAATTAATGTGTTATAATTAGTAAAAAATCATATATAATTCTAATTTATATCATCTCAATAATTGGAGTAGTATAGCACAATTATTTTCAATAAAAAGCAATGTAATTATTTTAAAAAATTAATAAATTATTATTATTATCAACAAAGAAATGTAAATTGTAGAACTGATTTTTCAAAAATATTTTAATGTTGAAAATCAAAGGCTTTTTTTTTCCAAAGTATTAATATGGAACAATTGTAGAATTGATAAGTTAGAATATTTAAGTTGAAAAAAAATTAAATCTATGTAACTTACTTTAAATATTAAGATTATGAAAATGGTAAGGCATAATTTTTTGTATGAATGATATATGAAAAACTTTCTATGTAATGAGTCTTAAATATTACTATTATTATATATTCGAAACATAGATATCCATAATAACAAATGCCACTAAAGCAACATAATCCAAATTAAGAATAAAAATATATACATAATACAAATTCAATAAAGATAATTGAAAATTTACGATCTTCTATGTGACCGTTGCCTATAATTTGTTCTTCCAGGGATATGTGGTGATCATCCATTTGTATTTTGGAAAGATAGTCTAAAAGTGTAACTTGACTGTCTGTTAGATCAGTTTGCAGAAGCCTTTGTGGAATGGAGGTTTTTGATGTCCTTCAGAAATTATTCTTACTTTCTGAGCCATGGTTTCTGAACTCTTTCTTCTAAGACTTGGAATAGTTGACTTCAAAGGCAAAAAAGGTAATTGACCGGTTTTGATACTGGGATTTGATTCTTTGAAATTTAAATTCAAAATTCAAATTCAAATTTCCCTCCATTTCCAGTGACGCTCAACGCTCCACAGTAATGTGAGCTTTCTGACATGCGGCATCAGATCCTTGATGATATTTTCACTTTTTGATCTTCAATCCAAGCATTTTGATGATGACTGATTTACGACTATACTGATTGAAGATAGTGTAACATTGAAGATATTGTAACATCTGGTCTTCAGAAATTGCTTGATATCTTCATGTAAACGTACTTTCTGATATCCAATGCTACTTTCTACAGTCTAAGGACTTGGTTTCTTGTAGCGTTGATATCTTCTTCAAATAGTTAGCTATCAATTGCTTAAATAAGGATATAATTTCACTTCCATTTCAGTTCAACTCTAGTAACATAAGATAAACATGTTTGCACATGCAGAGTGAAATATATTCTTATTTGAGTAAGCCTTGCTCTTGCTAAACGATAGAAACCCGTTATAATCTTGCAAGAAACTCAAGACAAAAACCAGTCATTCTTCAAAGCATTTTTTTAAATTGGCTTTATTGTCAGTCAAAACTGATTAACACATATTGATAGGGTTCTGGAGCTAACATGATGTGCATTTGTTGTGTAATTTTATTGTATATCAAACATTACTCATATTTTTCCCGATAAGAGTTTAGTATTATACACGTGTCTCTAGGCAAATTTGGGATAGCTATAGGGTTCCTCAAGACCCACTCATGTTAATGGTAGGCCCTACTTAAATTATAGCTCAAAATTCCAAGAAAAACAACTCTAGAGAGCGCTGCAGTGCTAAAATGATCACTGTAGCATCCTGAACAGTAAGGCGGTGTAAATGGGAAAAAGTATGGCTATTTGGTGAGCGCTGCAACATTGAGAATTTTCATAAAACCCCCATTTTGGGGTCCAAACCACCAAAAACCCATTTCTCCCTCCAAAACACAAGAAGCTTCATCTCCTGCCTTTATTCTCATTCCAAACTTCATTTTCTTCCATTTTCTCTTAAATTCAACTTCAATCTTTTATTTCCAAGGCTTTAAGGTATTTTATTTTAGCGATTTTGCTCCCTTTCCTTCAATTCTTTCTTATTTTGAGAGTTGGTATAGAGATTTCCATATTCTTTAAAGAAATGAAGTATTTCTATTATATTAGATTTGAATTTAAGCTATATAGAGGTTTTAGAAGTTAATTTAGAATTCTATTGCTTCCATGGCAAATACTAGTGTCATTCCTACTCCGCAATCATACCAAGTAAGTGGGTTCACATTTGTGATCTTTATGTGGTGTATTAAAGCTATTTCTGAAAGTATGAATTAAAGCATGAACTTTAGAGATTTCTGTGCAAAATTTGAGAATTATGTTGGCTATTGTGTTTTGAACTATTGATTTTCACATGAAGATATGTTCCTGATAAAACTCATGGGACCATTATTGATAAAGTGAATTGAGAACTGGATTGTGATTTTTACTGCTTAAAAGCTGTTATGATGAATATATGTTTCCGGTACTAGATATTAATATATGAGAAAGTTTTGAACCCTAGGATAAAAGACTTTATGAGACACAGAAAAGAGATTTAGATTTTTGGTTGAGCTGCTGTTAGCTCCAAAACCCTTCTGAAAGCTTTAATGCAAAATGTTTTGAATGGCAACAAACAACATAAAGAAAATACTTTGAAGAATGACTAATGGTTGTTTTGAGTTTCTTGTAGTAAGCAAGCATGATCATTCATTAGCATATCATGGGTCCATTAAGCATTTGTCACGGCCTTCCCTCCCCCAGTTCACCTTCATATTTTAATTTTCTAACACCTACATACTCAAAGAACTCTCACATTTTACCATTTGCTTTTTTATTGTGTCTTGCTTATAAAGCTTGGCAAAAAATTCTTTCTTTTCTCTTATCTCAAAGAGCTCTCTTCCTCCTCCTCCATCTTCAAGAAAACCTCCACCCTCAACCTCCTCTCCATCTCAAACCACCATATCACTACCATAGATCACCTCCAAGACACATAACATTTCCATTTCTAAACACAAATCACAAAAAAAAAAATCCTCCTCCCACTTTGTTTCCCTCTTGGCCAAATTTGTTCTTACTCCAAGAGAAGATTTGTTCTTCTTGTTCCTTTGCACAAGACTAAAGCTTTCTCTTGCACAAAAAGGAAAACACACTTGGTATGGATTTTTGTTTTGAGTTCTTACTCTTTTTCTTTGCTTTATTTTCAGTTTTGATGTTGGTTTAATGGTCAAGTTCCTCCTCTTTTCCTTTCTCATATTTTTGGTTTTGCTGTTGGATTGGATGTTCAAGACCATAGCTTGATGATGAGGATTTTGATATTAGTTGTGTTACCATCATTTGTTTGACCTCTAGAGCTCAAGGCTTGATCTTTGGTTTTCAAAGAATATGAGAAATGGGATGTTGTTAGTTTTTTTTGGTTATTATTGTTTGAGCTTGATGGTGAGTCCAAGAAATGAGTTTCTTGGAACCATGGTCTTGATGGACTGTAAAGCTCATTTTCATTTTGTAAGATTGATAGGGTTAAAGAGTTTTCATTCTTTAAAAAGAGTATTGAATTTGGAGCTTAATGATATGTAAAAATGGATTGCATTCATGTTTACTTTTCAAGTTCTTACATTTCATATTCAAATTTGCAGGCCTTGCATATCATGTTTATATTCCAAGTTATCACCTTAAATCTTGAAAATAAGGAAATAGACCTACATTTCATGTTTATATTTCATGTCTTGCATGTTTATATTTTAAGTTATCACCTAAGCCTTAAAGACTTAAAATGAACTTGCATTCCTATATTTATATTTCAAGTCTTGCATATCATACTTATATTTCCAAGTTCTCACCTTATGATGAAAAAGATTAAAATGAAACTTGCATAGCATGTTTATAATTCTAACCATCACCTAAATCTCCAAAGCTCTAGACTTGTCTCTTTCATTTTAAATGGAAATTTTGATCATGGATACCTTTTATTATATATATATTTCGGCCACAAGAGGATGTAGTTTTAAAGTTGCTTTTATTTTACTTTGAGGCTTCAATCTTGTTTCTATGATGCACAAAGAGCTTTTGAAAGATTTAGGGACTTAAAAGGAGTAAAAATGCGATTATGTGATTAGAAACTTATTATTGAAGAGTTTGATTTAATTTGGGATAATATTATCAAAGAAAATGTTGGAATGATGTTTAAAAGGGTTTTACAATAAAAGAACAACTTGAAGAATGTCAAAACTTGAGTTTTTCAACTTCTAAAGTTTCTAGTAATCGATTACTAGGGTGTTGTAATCGATTACCAATATGTTTTTAATGCCTGGAAATGAGTTTTTGGCCCTGGTAATCGATTACCACACATTGTAATCGATTACTAGGATGTTTCTAAGTGCCCAGGATATGTTTTTAACACTGGTAATTAGTTACACGGCTTATGTAATTGATTACCAGCAAGTTAATAATGCCAATTTTGAAAATTTAACACTAGTAATCGATTACATAGCCTATGTAATCGATTACCAGTAGCTTGAACATGTCTGTTTTAAAAATTTGAACTGTATAATCGATTACCAGCTTATGTAATCGATTACCAGATCTAGAAATGTGTAAATAAGTGTGTTTCCACTTGAAATAACATGAATTGATGACTTTGCATGCTTGATCTTTAAATTATGTAAATGATGATCTCTAGTATGATTGTATATATCTTGTTGCGCATAGCATATGCATTAGTTGAGTCTGGTCCTTGATTTCTAGCACATTAGGTAGGAGCATGTTTATTGTTATAAGATACTGATTTGTTACATGCTTAGGGATATATGCAAAGAATGTGATGCATGTTTATGTGATCAATTGCATGATGAACCATGGCATGTTATCATTATGCTTGAATAATTGAGATGTATAACCTGAGTGTTTTGTGAGCATGGAATGTTAAAGGATAAGTTATGATATATTCATATGTTTTCATCTCTAGATAAAATGCTAAAGTTGAGGTGACATAAAACACATGGAAATGATCCTCTAGACTCCCCGAATTAAAGGTTATGAGAGGTGATCCAATAAGGTGATCCTTTAGACTCCCCAAATTAAAAGTTATGAAAGGTGATTCTTTGCCCCCTATCCCGCACTTTGGGAGTCGGGAATTAGCTTATTAAGATGATAAGTGTAGACTAGTGATGACTAGTGAGGTATAAGCTCATAACCTATAACTCTCAAAGGAGAGAATATCAGGGCAACTCCCATGGAAAAGAGAATAAGAAGTTTAAGTCACCTAAAAGATTAATGAGGAAAAGATCATGCTAGAAGAGTTTGCACTCTACATGTTATGACCATTTAATATGATTCTTATGACATCTTGCTCATGGCATTGACATGCATCCATGACTTATTATGTTGCATTCATGCTAAAATAGGCAGACCCTAGACTAATGGAATTTGGAACTTAATAATTAAACTTGATATACATGCCCACTACTTCATAATGAGACTCGAGGTTCTTGAGGACGTAGATGATGACACTTGATAAGAAGCGAAAGCCCTATTGAGATTCTTTTATGAGTTTCTTGTAACACCCTAGTAATTAACCAGATACACCTAGGTTGAATCTGATTAATGACTAGACTTTACTCCTTGCTTTGGTTCTTTCTTCATAATTTGAAAATACTTAGTGAAATTACGAGCCTTTTTTTTTTTTTAAACACATAATTGAAAACGTGAGCCGAGTACAACGTGAACGAGTAAGCGGAGTATAATAAGACGTTTAAGAATATATCACATCATATCACTTAGGCTCCATCATATAACATCCATAAGCACATTATAGCATATATTTACATACAATAACCTCACTCAAAGGGTGGGTTATGTTCATACATCATTATCTTATGCAAACCCATAAAAGAAAATATACTTAAGGAAATTCATGCCCCTAAACTAGATAACTCCATAAGCCGGGAAGGTTATCCTAAAACTAGGGTGCATGAACACACATAAGTCTACTAAGAACCTTCTATGGCCACTGTCACGAAAATGGGGAATAAATCCGATCCATCGATGAGCTCCCTGGGAGGGGACACACGAGATGCACCAGTCAGTCGCATGGACGGCCTTCTCGCTAACCTCGGTGAACAACTGCTTTCCTCACTACCCTCTCTTACACGTGTGGGAGTAGGAGCAGAGCTCTCAGAATATACATGAGTAGGAGTGTCCTCTGAAGGATCAGTTTGAGAATATCTCGTCTCGGGAACATACTGAAATCCATGGACAGCAGATGAAGCGGGATAAGAACGTAACATCCTTTCATCAAGTGGACGTGCATGTTCGAAAACCATTTCATCGCCATAGGAGAAGTAGGAGAAAATCGATAACTAGGGACAGGATGTGCAAATGGGCGACCTATGTAAATAAAAACACGACTGCGCACCTCCCTTCAAAATGATACGAGCGATGCACGGATCATAGTGGAATTCCCAAGTAGGGTATCAACGAGCAGGGCGAATGTCGCCATTTGAATCTGGAGACAATGACGGAAATAAAGAAAAGGGAGTGAGAATCTTGCTAAAGAATTCTCAAGTAAGGTACCTCCTTCTACAGTGTCATCATCAAAGTCCCCAGAACCTCGGGATTATTCTAAAATAGTGAGCATGCAAAGATTCATTTTAAGTTCGGACAAATACTTAACCGAGGTTCGTCAATTTTTAATCATGCGTCTTATAATGCATCTTATTCTTAACATGTCATATTTACAATGAACTTTTCCTTTATCATTACATCATATTCCTCATCATCATTATCAAAATAACATGCATAAAAGAACGCCATATAATATTAGCTACACATGGACACAAAGGCACATATTTCATTTCTTTAGTGCCTTAGGTGACTTAAAATCTTATCATCATCATTATTTTCCTTGGGCCACCCTATACTCCACCCTTTTGGGAGTAATTTAGGTTATGAGCTCATACTTTACTAGTCGTCACTAGCATATACTTATCCCTTTTGATAAGCTAAAGTCCCGACTCTACCCTTTTGAGAGAACGGGTTAGGGGCTAAAATCACCTTTTCACCACCTATAGTCTGATGGTTCCAAAGGATCATTTTCTTATAAGTTTAAGTCACCATTAAATCTTTGCATGTTATATCATAATACAATTCATAAACATCATAACATTTTCTCATTTATAGTCTTAAGCTAGAATAATATATATCAACCGTAATCATGCATATGGGAGATTCCCAGGAAAGAGAGCTGGGTCACAATGGACTCGCTTAAATACCAAGTCTTTCCTTAGCGTAACCTTTCCAAATTACACTTTTACAATGATACACTTTCTTCTAGCAACAAAGGTGAATTTTACATAAGAACATTTCATGTATAAGCATTCTTATTATTTGCAACAAAGAACTATAACATGCAAGTCAGGAAATCATTCAATGATATCAAGTACTTAATAAGCATCCAATCCTTACATAGAATTATCAATTATAGAACTAATTAGTTACTAAACCAATTATGAATCATTCTCTTAACAATAAACCATAATTATCACAACTTCAATCATATCAAATCATTATCACACATTGATACTAAACTCGGATCAGTGGTCAATCATGAACCTCATGCAATTACATAGAATCATATTTTAAGTGCATATAAAATACTAGTTCTAGTAAAATCCTTGCAAAGCCTTAAAACTCATTTAGAAACTAGTTCTTTTGTCAAATTTGGGAGGATCTTCACAATTAAAATTCTCACTTAAGATAAAAGGAGTAAGTCTTGAGCTTTAGAGATTTAGGTGACATCTTAGAATTATAAACATGCTATGCAACCTTATTTTAATCTTATCTTTATAAGGTGATAGCTTGGAATTATAAACATGATATGCAATTCCATTTCTTTATCTTTAAGATTTAAGGTGATGACTTGAAAATTAAACATGATGCAAGAACTTGAAATATAAACATGATACAAGAAACTGGAGCGGGGGTAATCCGCACAGACCAAGAGAGGGAGAAGAGAATATTAAGAAACCGGAGCGGCGTAGTCCGCACAGACCAGAGAGGAGAAGAGAATATTAAGAAACCTGAGCGGCGGTAGTCCGCACAGACCAAGAGAGGAGAAGAGAATTATTATTACATCTTTTTAAGCTCCAATCTCAAGACTTTTTAAAGAATAAATTCTTTAACTCCAATAATCATATTTCTTTGCTTGTGATACATGGGCAAGTCTTTAAGCTCTAGGATCTTTAGGTGATGGCATAAAATAAACATGTCATGCGTTGATTCTTTTATAAAATATAGTGAGAGCATAAATTAAATATGAGATGCAACCTCTTAATTATCTTGAAAGATTAAGTGATGACTTGAAACATAAACATGAAATACAAGCTTGGAATTTAAACATGAGAAATGCAAGTTCATTTATTCATTCTTGAAAATTTAGTGATGACATAGAAGGTAAACATGGTTATGCAAAGCATAAACTTAATCATGGATGCAAATTCATTTTGTTTCTTTACTAGAGCTCCTTCAAGACTTTAAAAGAATTATAAATTCAACCCAATACATATCTTAACAAGAAATAAAACATAAAAGGAAAAAAAAAATACATCTTTCAAGTTCTAAACTAAAAATCTTTGTTTTAGCATCATAAAGCATTATTCTTTAAGGTTTTGCATCAAGTGGAATTTTCAAGCTTTAGAGGCCTAACTTGTGATGGATTTACAACCCACCCTCAAGGTCCTCATCATCAAGCCATCATCTTAGTTCCACCTAGGCCATATGGTTGAATTGGTTAAAGAAAAATTGAAGAGGAAAACCAAAATGAAAAGCTAAGGCAAGTTCATAATTTCATCATTTTGAGCTAAAAACACAACTCCTCAAAGCATAGAAATAAATTTAGAAACTACTCCCTACCTAATCTGAGTTGAAGAAGAGGAAGAGAACTTGATTTCTTGAAGTGAAATGACACAAAATCTCTTTGAAAAATTGAAGAAAGAATTCAGCCAAAGAGGAGGAAGAAAGAAAGTTTTTGGTGCTCCTAAAAACTAGTTATGAACCAAGCATTCCAAGACCACTCAAGCAAGCCTATTTATAGAAGATTTTGAGGCTTCTAATTGGCCAAAATGAGGAGGTAGTTGTCAGAATTTTTCAGGAGTAATAATGGAGGAAAAATCATTTTAGACAAAGTTGTATGAAATTAAGGAATTATGTCTCTTATGGTGACATTTTGGCATTTTGTTTTAGTGCAACTTTTGGAAATAATTCAGCTGCATAATGGCATCAATAATTTCGTGCATTACAGCCCAAAGAAGTGAAATTTGTGTGTTCCATGCATTATTTAGGTGTAGGCAAGGTATTCATGTAATTTAGAGAATTTACTGTTAAGGGCTTAAGTGAATTAGTAAGCAATTTGGGTGTTTTTGAGCAATTTTGGGTTCTAATCAATCTAAATACATAATTTTGAATCTAGATTAATATTTAGAATTTAATAAGCTTTAATTTGAGCCTAATATTGCTTAGGTTTCGTATATGAATCGAAAATCCCGAATTCATAAAGCGCCAAAAACGGGGCAAAATCGTACTTTCACTTAAAAATCGCCTAAGGCCACCCGAGCTTAACCAATGGTTAATCATGGCTTAAAAACACATTTTAAAACATTTTAGTGAGGTTCGGGCTCGGTCGGCACGCACATCGGAGTTAAAAGCGACCCTTAGGCGTTTTGGTCTTTTCGTGCGTCTGAACTCAAAATTGAGATTCTTCTGCTTCTATTAACACACATAACACAAACAATCCCTTATTATTCTCAAAACATCCCTTGAGAATATGTGGGCCCATAATCCTCATTTTCTCGAGTAAAATAACTTCAGGGACATTTTGGTCATTTTATACGTACAGAAATTCGGGATTTGCGACTCTCGCATGAATCGTTCCTAACCTCTCTTCTAATGTTATATTCCTTTATTGAGGATTGTTCGCCTCAAATCTTATGTAATAATTACCTACTGTAATTCAAGAATTGAGTAATTTCTAATGACGAAAATTACAGTAAAAATTCGGGCGTTAGATTACTGCCCTCCTTAAAAAGAATTTCGCCCTGAAATTGCACTGAGAACAACTCGGGGTATTGTGCTTTCATGTTTGATTCCAGCTCCCATGTAAGTTCTTCGGTTTTACCCTGTCCCCATGCTACTTTGACCAGGGTACACCTTGTTCCTTAACCGCTAACTCCTCGACGACGATTCTCGTGGGTAGTAAGTTAAATGTCGTTATCTCTTAATTGTACATGTTCGCTCTAGTACATGACTCGGTCGATTGATACTTTCTTAATCGAGAGACATGGAAAACATCATGAAGGTTGGATAGACTCGGGGTAGGGCTATACGGTGAGGCTACTGTGTCCTACTTTGGTAAGGATTTCAAACGGACCAAGAAATGGGCTCAATTTCTTTACTTTTATTGCTCGGCCTATGCCTGTGGTGGGGTGATCCTTAGGAACACGTGGTCCCCTTCTTGAAAATCTAGCGGTTTTCGCCGCTTGTCCGCATAGTTTTTCATCGACTTTGAGCAAGAAGAATCTTATCCCTAATCTTTTTGATTTGTTCCGTTGTTTCCCTCACAATATCAGGTCCAAGTAAACTTTGCTCTCGGGTTCATACCAACATAAGGGAGATTGACATTTCCGTCCATAGAGGGCCTCATACGGTGCCATACCGATACTTGCATGATAATCGTTGTTATATGCAAATTCAATAAGTGGTGTACTTATCCCAACTTCCCCTTTGATCTAAAACACATGCCCTTAACATATCCTCCAAGGTTTGGATAGTTCTTTCAGATTGACCGTCTGTTTGGGGGTGATAGGTCGTGCTTAGACACGGCTTTGAACCAAATGCCTTTTGAAAGGCTCCCAAAATCGCGACGTAAATCGCGGATCTCGATCCGAGATTATCGCCGACGGCACCCCATGTAACCTCACTATCTCCTGAATATATAATTGTGCTAACCTATCCAAGGAATAAGTCACCTTAATAGGTAAAAGTGGTGACTTTGTCAATCGATCCACGATTACCCATATGGTATCATGATTCATTTGGGTCCTTGGTAATCCAGTCACAAAATCCATGGAGATACTATCCCACTTCCACTCAGGTGGATCGACAGAGGTTGCAGGATTCCACAGGGTATTTGGTGTTAAATCTTGACCTTTTAACACACCAAGCACTTACTCACCCATGTGCACACATCTTTCTTCATTCCAGGCCACCAGTACATCT